>OZ030015.1:79319956-79919956 GCA_964023405.1 Apodemus agrarius
TTTAAGCCAGCTGTCTGCACATAACTATTTACCTTCAGCCAACGGCTGATTTCTACTGGAGGGATGCCAGTTTACCAAAGGCCTCTGTGACCTTTGCCATCAGCAAGACCATCAAGGGCGACAGCCAGAGAAAAAGAGTCAGAAGGGACTTAGCATATACCATATACTATATGGTAGGAAAGGTACTGATGACTAGATTTCATCTGCTGTATCTTTAACTCCTATATCACAACACCGCATCCCCTGTGTTCCTATGTAGCTAATCCCGGCATGAAGTTCTCAGTTAATATTTGTTCATGCTAGAGAAAGTAAGGAGGACTTAGCGAGCAGAGAGTGCATTTGTAAAAGTGCTCACAACCTGGATTGGATTTCTTGGCATGAATCTCAGAACAGGGCTTGATCCCTTCTAATGCTGTTTCATTTATTAATTACAAAATGCCTGAGGTCTGGAATTTATTCAGAGCCCCCTGATGAAAAGAAATAGGTGATTCGAGATTAATTTGCACTATATAAAGGAAATTGTGTTTGGTTCTTTGAGACAGGGTCTCACTGTGTTACCCTGCCTGGCCTGAAACCCTCTATGTAGACCAGGCTGGCTTTGAACTCCAGAGATCCTCCTGACTCTACCTCTCTCCTGAGTGCTGTGGTTAAAGGAATGCATCACTAGACTCAGACAAGAATTGAGACAAGAATTGATATTATTCTGTGTACCCAATGCAGTAGTTTCACTACATATGGCTAGGGAGTTCTTTATCCTATATCATTAAATGAAAACAAAAACAAAGATGGAGGCAAGGATTTAGGATAAAGCATGAAAATGTAGCAGTGTGTGTGTGTGTGTGTGTGTGTGTGTGTGTGTGAGTGTGAGTGTGCAATGTCTCTGTGAGTATGTGAGTAGATTATGGGAGAGTATGTGTGAGTATATGTGTATATAAAAGTGTGTTTGTGTAATATCTCTGTGAGTGTTGAGTGTATGTGTGTAAGAGTATTGTGCTAGTGTGAGTGTATGTATGTGAATGCGTGTGTGTGTGTGTGTGTGTGTGTGTGTGAATATGTGTGTGAGTATGTGTGGGTGCAATTATGTGATTGTGTGTATAAGTGTGAGTGTAGGTATTTTTGAGCGTGTCATTGTAGTGTGTGATATGTCTTGTGTGTGTGTGTATGTGTGCATGCATGTTTGTGCATGGTATATATGTGTATGTGAGTGTGTATGTGTGATATCAAATGGATGGTGTGTGGGTGCATACACAATTGGTTTGCTACTTTAAAAATATACATAAATTGAATTTTTAAGAGCAAACTATGGGAGGAAATATAAAATTATAGACAGAAGGAAATTTCTTGTTTTATATGTTTAGCTTCAGGATCAAACAAGTATTTAAAATAATTAGAAAATAAGAACATAAAATGTTGTTTCCAACAATTAAAGTCATAATGAAAAAGATGTGTGTTCTGGACTTGGGAATATAGCCATATACAGAAAATATGTTTCTAATGATTTTACAACTGTCACCAGTAAAACACATCTGAAGGACAGTGAAATACCTTCTTTTCATCTTGCCAAGCATTCGTTTGGGATAATGTTGTTATTGTTAGATCCCAACCTTGTGCCGATTTCTGGAATTTCAAAAATTAATAATTTTGCTAGTAGCATTGAAGACCCAAAGTTTTAGTGAAAAGACTGAAACAAAGCTCAAAACAAAAGATGTTAAATTAAAATTCAATCACTCTACATTTTCATTGGAACTATGAATTACTTTTATGTCTAATCCTTATCCAAAAGAGATGTCGTGCCTGTAAGGAAACACCTGAAATAAACAACATTGTTAAAAAGTCTGTTGGGGGCTTTCCTGTTCTGAAGGCTCCTGACTATGGTAGCCTGACATTATTGTTTCCGGCCCCTCATGGGAGTGCGAGCACAATGGGAGGGTGCATGGTAAAGAGCTGGGGTTCCCAGCCTGTGGGTCACCATCCCTTTGTGGTCGAATGACCCCTTCAGGGCAGCATACCAGAGATCTTGCCTATCAAATGTTGACATTATGATTCATAACAATAGCAAACTTGCAGTTACAAAGTAACCTGGAAAATAGTTTTATGGTTGGAGGTCACCACAACAGGAGGGACTGTATTGAAGGATCTCAGCATTAGGTTAAGAAACACTGTTGTAGATTGTTCACCTCCAAGTCAGGAATCAAAGGAGAGAAAAGAACGGCCTAGGGCCTATAAACTCCATCAGAGGCATGTCCACAGCAAACAGAGATCTTCCTCTAGGCCCTGTCTCCAGAGACTATTTTATCATAACACTAGTTTCTTCCTCTTTGGAACTCACACAGGCCACAGACACACACAATACACACACAATCCAAGAATGTATTCTAGAAACCTGTCAACATTGAATTTCAAGGAAGATAAGATGAAAATTATCAAAATCCATTTAAAAATAAAAACTATTCATTAATATAAAACCTGCTGAAGTCCACTCTGATATCAAATCACTGCACTATGCCATTAATTAACAAAGTATTGGTTACTCCCAAGATTTCATTAGCTTCTTATGCTAGCTTTTGTTTCAAATTAAAATGATCTCTTTTTTTAATTTTGGTTTTGTTCACATAGTATTTTGTTCTTTTCAATACCAAGTTAACTAAGCATAAAGTAGTGTTTAGTCTTTAGTAAAATCAATAAAAATTCACATTGCCTTCAAGAGAAATTAAATGTAGACAAAATATAGTATAGTCAGAGTACAGTATTTCAATTATATAGCAAAATGGCACATGTATGCTATGTTAAAGATTGTGATATTAGAAGTGAAATCTTGGGGTATCTTGGGAGATTGGTTTTTTTCCCTCTATACAAGAAATAGGACCCAAGACATAATGCAAGCACCCAAATGAAGGTACCAGGTCAGATGGCTTGCTGGCCAGGCATTTTATCCAAATTTTTGAGCTGCAGGTTTAGAGAGAGACACTGTCTATATGAAACAAAATGTAGAGTGAAGGAAGGGGCTACTCACTGACCTTGGGTTGCTAAATGTGCTTGCATACAATGCATGTTCCTACACATACACACACACACACACACACACACACACACACACACACATGAACAAACACACACAAACAGTAATTAAATGTGTTCATTTCTAAAAGTTACATTTTAAACCGCATCTCACGCCTTGCTTTATTTGTAGGTATCGTGCCAGTTTTAGAGTCTGGTGTTTGGCAGTGTAAAATTACCACCTATTTTTCATTTAAGACTTCTTGAAATCCTCCCGGCTAAAGTGAAAATTGTCACCTCTGCCGTCCTTTTCTTTATACATTGTTTTAAAATAGCTTATGATTGAACTTAGCATTTCATCCAGTCAGCACATGTAATGATGTAGTTTCAGGGATAACCTCTCTCTCTGTCTGTAGAGTTTCTGCAGGATTGATGTTCCAAACCAGACAACAGATCCTTCTCACAGAAAGTACATTGTGATGCAATTAAAAAAAAAAATCCTGTTTAGATACTCTGTTGCCCTGAAATCTAATGATTTAAGTGTGGATTACAAATCATCTGTGTCAGAATCAGCTGGGTAATCAACTGGGTACTCCTTTAAAAAGTAAGCAGAAGGCCTCACCTGGGGCACACTGAGTCTGAACCCTAGAGAAAACCACCCTAGTGTCTTCTCAACAAACTCCACGTATGTGTCACATGATCATTACAGCTGTGATTCAAAGAATAATAAAAAGGTGTCTTGAAATTAAATTCAAGAGTATGTATCCAGGTGATTTAGAATGGAAAGCATCAAAATTAGCCCTTTTTTTCCCCAGAAAGGATGAAAAAAAGTTTATAAGAAAAAATTGGCAATATTTGTGGAATACTCTTTCCTCCTCCCTTTCTCAATAATCCAGGCTGTTAGGAGAGAGGGAATGGGGAGCATGACCTCGTACATGCTCTAGAGTCTGCCCCAGGATCTTCTCCCACTGAAACTAAATGTGCCTGTGTTTGTCCTTCAACACCTCGGCTGTTGTCATTTTCCAGTTTGTACCACATGATTTGGGTAATATGACAAATTAAGGTTCCTATACAGACATTACCCCCCCAGAAAGGGAGAAAATGCATATTTGAAATAGCAGTGGGGTACAATCATACTCAGTACACAAGGTTCCCGTGTGTCTCTATTCTTCTACATCAGACAGACTTCAAGACAGGACAGATAGCCCTGTACTTTTGCTGTCAATCAATGATGCCGTAACATGTAATTTGGTTGCCATGGAATTCTGTCCTATGGTGAGCTTGTAGATGACTATTTTAGCCAAAGGGACTCAAATCTCTGTGAAGTACACACTGGTACGTAAAGACTAGTTTGTACATTTTCACTATGCCAAACACTTAGTAAAGCAAAGTAATGTTCATTCGCTGGGTTTTATAAGGTCAGGTCATTGAAACAGGCTTCTTTCTGTAAGCTGTAAATGATGTTTCAATTCACTGAGCATATTTCTAATGGAATTTTATATTATTCCTGTGTGGAATATTTCCCCTATAGAACCTCATGAAACAATGGCTCCTGTGTTGTCGCTTACTAATGGGTTCATAGCATCTATTAGTAAATACAGGTTTTGTTTAATTCCTACAGACATAGTTCAGTGACTGGACCTTTAGAAAGCATTTGATGTAATTCTTTCATTTGAATAAAGAGACTGAGGTTCCCTGAGATGGGAAACTTTCTTACTTGAGTCAACTTTGAAATGGAAAAACTCAGAAACTTCTTTGACTTCTTAGGCCATGTTCTTCACATTCCAATAAAACTTTTTAATTTGGATCTGTTTCTTCCTTGTAAATCAATTTACTCCACCCCCAGCATCTTCCAGAAAGTTCTGCAGACAAATTCCTTGGGATAGATCTCAAATCCGACAGCCTTCCCTCGTCCTATGTGTCAGCATCTGTTGCCCTGTCTGTCACCATGGCTCCCCACAGTTGCCTCTCACTCTTCACTCCCCATTCTCCTCTCCACTGTCACTTGAGTCCTCCCTGGTTCATTGTCTTGCTTGATCAGGTGCTTCATTTAAATGTCACAAAGCAAGCCCTATCTTAATCAGCTAATCTCAAAGATTCAGACCTTCCTCACCAGACCAACACTCTCTTCTCTTATTCTGCTTTAATCTTCTCCACAGCATTGATCAGTTTGATAGCCAGTCATGTTCTTATACATCTGATATCACTCCCCAACTGCAATATAAGCTTCATGAGAAAAAAAAAGGCAGAAAAGTTGAACTTTAAAATCATTAGGATAATTTAATAGTGTTTTTTCCAAGACTGTCACATAGCAAGACTTTAATTAGTATATCTTCAATGAACAGGTAAACACCATTGTTGTTTATTTCACTGTCTGGAAGAAGCAAACTCACACACTTGACATAGACCACACTTAAACTGTGACATTTAATTCTGGATATACTTTGATCCAGAGATAATATAATGAAAACAGTTTGAAAAACCTTTTTCTTTAAATTGTGAAGAACATTTCTATTTTTTAATTATTTTATTTACACCCCAAATGTTGCCCTCTCTCATTGGCCCCACCTCCCAGAGTTCTTCACCCCATTCCCCTTCTGTTTTGCTTGGGAGAGGGTGCTCCCCCACCACCCTGGGCATCCCCCTTCCTAGGGGTATTATGTCTCTACAGGATTAGGAGCATCCTTTCCCACGGAGGCCAGTTAAGGCAGCCCTCTGCTACATATGTTCTGGGAGCCTGGGACAGCCCCTGTGTGCTCTTTGGTTGGTGGTTTAGTGTCTGGGAGCTTCCAGGCTTTCAGTAAAGTGGAAGTTTCTGGATATATCAGGTGATACAGACTCACATGGTGTTTGCTAAGAGAGACTCATGTGGTCTTTTGCTGAGGCAAGACCCGTGGGAGGACACATGATGTTTGGAGAGAGTATAATATAACTAGGACTCATCAGACAGTCACAGCATGCTTACATAGCTAGCTTTGCAATGCTTTGTTGTTCTTACATATTCGTCTTCACTGATCTTCATTTTATTGAGAGAGGCATCGTGGAGAACTTCTCCTAGTGTTCTGTCTGGTCCTGGTTGCTCCTGATGACTCATATGACTCATGTTGATTCCATAGGAAGCCTGGCAGTTTCTGCTGGATTATGACATCGCTGCCGATTTGTGTTTGCTATACTGACACTACTGAACTGGACTGCTGGTATCCTAACAAACAGAGATTGGAATCACTCCCCAAAAGAACTACTTCTAACTATGTCCACATCCCCTAGTCCTATTTACCATCTTTTCTCACCTACTTTTGGACAGTAGGCTAGAAGTGGGGTTTGAAGCATTTGAGAGCCCTTATTAAAAGTAGGTTTAAAGAATCTAAGCCTACAGCCCAAGTTAGTCGACACTGCTGGTCTTCCTATGGGGCTACCATCCCCTTTAGTTCTTCAATCCTTCCCCTAACTCTTCCAGAGGGTCCCGACCTCAGTCCAATGGTTGACAGTAAGTATCTGCATCTGCCTCAGACAGCTGCTAGTAGAGCCTCTCAGAGAATAGCCATGCTAGGCTACCATCTGCAAGCACAACATAGCATCAGTAATAGCGCCAGGGTTTAATGGCTGCCCATGAGATATATCCCAAGTTGGTCTGGTCACTGGTTTGCCCTTCCTTCAGTATCTACTCTGTTTTTGTCCCTGCATTTCCTTAAGACAGGAACAATTCTGGGTGAAAAATGTTGAAGGTGAGTTGGTGTCCCTGTCTCTCCACTGGGTCCCTGGGCTAACGAATAGAGGCAGTGTCTTCAGGTTCTTTTCCCCACTTTTAGGCATTTTGGCTAAAGTTACACACATTAAGTCCTGGGGGCCTCTCACATCCCAGGTCTCTGGGACTTTCTAAAGGTTCCCTGACCCTCTACAACACTTTAGGCAGTAAAGGCAGCCACACACTTCCATTCATCCTTCTGACCCTCCGGGCTCTACTCCTGTCTCCCCTGTACCTGATCCTGCCCACTTTTCCCTCTTCCTTTCCCCACTCATGTTCCTCCCTCCCTCTGTCTACCATGATTATTTTGTTCCCTTTTAAGTGGGATTAAAGCATCTCCTCTTGGACCTTCCTGCTTGTTTAACTTCTTAGGGTCTGTGGGGGTGTATCATGTGTATTCTGCATTTTTTTTTGGTTAATATCCACTTATCAGTGAGTAAATATCATGCATGTCCTTTTGTGTCTGGGTTACCTTATTTAGGATGGTATTTTCTAGTTCCATCCATTTGCATGCAAAATTCACAATGTTCCCATTTTTAATAGCTGAATAGTATCCCATGTGTAAATGAACCATTTTCTGTATCCACCCTTTAGTTAAGGGACATCTGGGTTGCTTCCAGTTTGAAAGTGCCTGCTTCTTGGAAGAACAGTAAATAGAAAGTATATATAGTGAAAGTGGATGGAATTATGGAATGGAAGATGCAAGAAAAGAGAGCTTTGGCTCTGTTGTAGGAGAGTGTTTCAATTGACATAAATAACCAAAGACAGACTTGGATACCACGAGGAATTCTTCTTCCTCATAGTTCCTCTTTTCTCCAGATGTGTAAGCTAAATATTGATGGGTTCAAGCTCTTGAAAGTACTTTAACTCTAGGTAGGCAGCTTCATGGAATGGTCTGATTGGCCTGGTCCAGTGCCAAGGACCTGTAATGCAGGCATTTTACCCATGTTATTCTTACTCAAAACATTTTTATGGAGAATTTTTTCTAACTTGCTTTCAAAGTCTATTTCCAGTTCCTTAGATTATATTAATGTTGACCAATCTAAATTTATTGAAGAGAGTAATTAATTGATAAAACTTGTTGATACATTGTCTAATTATGATTGCGACTTTAATATAGCTGTTTTATTTGGAAAGACTTTTAAAATCCATTTTTAAAAGAATTCCAATATTATTTTAAGATGTGATAGGATTATTGAAAAACCTTTTCTGGGGTTCTCCTATTGAAGAAGAAAATTAATTGAATTCACACATTCTGATTTGTGTGAAGAAAAAGGGAAGATCCAATAAAGTTTTTAAATCCATTGGTTGCATTGTGGCCTTATCCCTTGGTCAGCATTTATTAATCCCACTATAATACAAAGCATTGTATGTATACATCTGCCTTTAACTCTTTCATAACATGCCTTTAAGCATTAAATACTGGCTGGTTTTGTGTGTCGACTTGACACAGGCTAGAGTTATCACAGAGAAAGGAGCTTCTGTTGGGGAAGTGCCTCCATAAGCTCCAGCAGTAAGGCAATTTCTCAATTAGTGATCAAGGGAGGAGGGCCTATCCCCTGTTGGGTGGTGCCATCCCTGGGCTGGTAGTCTTGGGTTTTATAAGAAAGCAAGCTGAACAAGCCAGGGGAAACAAGCCAGTAAGAAACATCCCTCTATGGCCTCTGCATCAGCTCCTGCTTCCTGACCTGCTTGAGTTCCAGTCCTGACTTCCTTTGGTGATGAGCAGCAATGTGGAAGTGTAAGCTGAATAAACCCTTGCCTCCCCAACTTGCCTCTTGGTCATGATGTTTGTGCAGGAAAAGAAACCCCGACTAAGACAGGTATCACATTTTCTTCTGCTTTTTTGAATTATTATTATTATTATTATTATTATTATTATTATTATTATTATAGTACACTGTTGCTGTCTTCAGACACACCATAAGAGTGCATTGGATCCCATTACAGATGGTTGTGAGCCACCATGTGGTTGCTGAGAATTGAACTCAGGCCCTCTGAAAGAGCAGTCAGTGCTCTTAACCGATGAACCATCTCTCCAGCCCTCTTCTGATCTTTTAAAGATAAGAGATGTTAGGTGGCTTGGCCCATAGTTTAAAAGCAAGTAAAAGAGAGTCAGTCTATGGGTCAAGTTGCAAGTTCCAGTTTCAAGTCACTACCAAGTGACTACCATGTTACTTGCATCTTCTAGAGTGAAACTTGCACCAGCATTTCTAAGTTCTAAGCTTCCTAAAGGTACGTGGAGGAAAAATAATGTCTTAAATGTTTGCTTTAACTTTCCTCTACATGGGAGACTTCCTATTCACCCTCCCTGTTGGAATGTTCCAGCTATAAAGCACAATAAAAGTGTCAAAAATTATTCTTCTCTCCTGTAATGTGGGCCTTTTCTCGGCAGCATAAGAAAAACAATGATGGATTTTCAATATGCTTTATAAATTGTCACACCCTTGTTATTCTGCTTGCTAAAAAATCTATTTACATTCCATGGCTTTATGGTAAGCTTGGGTTACTAACTCGCACATTTATTCTAACTTTAATTGAATTTTTATTACTCATGATAAAATTGGTGTTTTGCATTTTGCACGGTATTTCTCTGCCATGGGCTTTCATAAGGTGCAATTATATAAGAATCAGAGCCTGGTCCAGTTAATTATTAATGAGTCAAATCAAGATATTAATGTTTATCAGTAACGAATAAAAAGCTACAGTTGCTTCTTTCAATTATCACAGCAGACTTTGTGTGTGGGTGTCCTTTCCTTGACTTCAGCAAATCCCAATACCTGCAATACATTATGTAATACTAAAAGGCTAGAAGAAGTGTATGTATAATTATGAATGCATGTGTGTATATATATCATGTATTAGTATATGAATGCATGCATATGTAGATAATCTGTGAATATACAAACATATACATGTGCATAATAAGTTTACATGTGTATTAGGGCTCTCTACGGAACAGATATTATAGTATATGTGCTGCCAAAACGAGCACAGGAACAGACATTATAGCATGAAAACATATATACATGTGTAGACATATGCATATATACATACAATACACACACACACACATATATATATATATACATATACATATGCAGGTTTTATTATTGCCTTACAGGATATCAACTGGGTAGTCCAACAATGGCTGTCTCGTGACAGAAGGGCTGAGGGAATTAGCAAGGTTGGATATCTCAGCTGTCCTAATTTGGTGTTAGAGTCATGGAGGGGTTCCTGAAGAACTGTTTATCTTTACACTGTAATTCTGAAGAAGTTGAGTTTAATACTGGCTACAGCAACAGGAAGATGGTCGTGGCTGCAAAAGTGAAGACAAAGCAGCAAAAATCCAAATTCCCTTCTTCCACACCCTTTCTTCTGAGTAACACCAGAGGTTATGACCAATATTCAGGGTGAATCTTTGTGTTTCAAATAATCTGATTTAGAAAATCCTACACAGGTAGGCTTAGTAGTTTGGGTTTCACTAGATTCTAGGTATAGCGAATTTGACAAGCAAGAGTAGCCATCACAGGTACATCCCTTCTCAGTTTCAAACAATTACATCTTTTTATTTTGTAAGTAATTTTTAAAGGAAAACAACAGCCAATCCCCACCCCCCGTATGCTTATAACCTCTCTACAAAAAAAAAAAAAAAAAAAAACCTAAAAACACACATTCCCTATTTTAGAACAGGTAGCAAAGTCCCTTGAGGAATGTTCAGTCTTTTAGTGTCTCATGACTTAAATATAATATAGACGTACAACACTCAATCAAAGTTACATAATACAATAAAAAAATATAGAAAAGAAAACACACTCATATGGTGAGAGAGAGAGAGACAGAGACATAGACAGAGACAAAGAGAGACAGAGACCAAGGGCATAAGAGTCGCTCACCCTCATGGGGAGGCAGCAAGCATGGGAAGTGCAGCGGCAAGCCGAGAGCTAATATCTTAAGCACAAGCAGAAAGCAGAGAGAGCGAACTAGAAAATATAAAGTCTTTTAACCCGCAAAGCCCAGCCCTGCCAGTGACATACTTACTCCAGCAAGGCCACCATTCCAAAAGCTCCTCAAACAGTGTTACCAACTGGTGACCCAGTGCTGAAATCCAGGAGCCTATGAGGAACTTTCTCATTCCGACCAGCACAGTATACACAAAAATGCACATATGTTGCAGGATTTTCCCAGTCCAATTACATTAGTGCAGAGGAGGCCTCTGATTGGACAGGGAAAAGGGAGGCGGGCTAGCTGGGGAGAGCACACCAGTGCCAGCAGGAGCAAGGCAGCCTAGTCTGGCACCACAGAGTATTGGCAGGCTTGATTTTTAATAATTGCAGCAACCCACATGCATGCATAAACAATTTACTACATGCATACACACACTCATACACCAATATGCACATACACATGTGCAGTATTTTATCAGGGCCACTTCCCAGGAATCTTGTAAGGTAGAAAGACTCAGCATCTCTCCATTCAAAAAAAATGTTAATTAGTTTATAGCCTATCAGGTTTCACTATGACATTTTCATATACACTTCATTTTAGTTGATGCTACTCCCCTATTCCTCTTCCCTGCCTCCTGCCCTAACTGTGATTACACCTCTCTGCTCACTTCCTTCCCTATAATTTCCCTTCCTCTTCTATATCAAACACAGGAGAAATTGTCCCATCAGTCTCCTCCCCTTCCTTAAAACTCACTTTCTCTCTGTGACCTTATGCACACACATTCCCACACAAATATACTGATAGAACAATTAAAAGCAAAGACCCACATTTGAGAATACACAGAGGGCGCTTGTCTTTCTCCTTTCCCACATTTAATGTATTTTTCCAGTTCCACCAACTTTTCTGCAAATTTTATAACATTGTTTCGTTTATGGCTGAATAAAATTCCATTGTGTATATCCATCACATTTTAATTATCCATCCATCTGCTGACGGACATCAAGCTAACTCCATCTCCCTGTTCTGTGAATAAAGTCGTGGTAAACGTGAATGTGCATGCTGCTGCTTCTTCATTGTAAGGATGAAGCACAAACACCTGAGATTTTTAAGTGCCAAGGATCACACAGGAAATAAGTGGTAAAGACAGAGGAGAAATCCTGACCTCACTGACAGCAAAGTTCACTCCATGAGTATTCCCAAGCTGTTCAAAATGGCCTTGGTAACTTCAAAGGTTGTTCAGTACCAGGTAATTGTCATGTGTTATCTTATTTAATTCTCAAAACAGTTCAATTGAGATATTACCTTTGACTTCACCTTCCTTATTTCCATCCTTACCCACTTAAACAACATTATTGCCTTGGCTAGGGAGAAAGGGACTTAAAAAGAAATGCATTAGAGCAATAACTTGGTGAACATTAAGTAAAATTTTTAATAATATGTTTTATTTATTCTTTGAGAATTTCATACATATATACAATGTATATTTTTATCATATATATCCCTGTCACCTTCCTCCCTCTGCTCCAGAACCTCTCTCAATTTCCCTGCCAAATTTATATCTTCTTCATTTCCATATTTTCAGGCATCTCACTGAGTCTAATTAGCACGGCCCATATATAAACAGGTGTGGGACCATCTCCAGGGACATGGACAATCTACCAGAGCCAATACTCCAAGGGACAATGACTCTTCCTCTCCAAATAGTCATCATCTGCCAATAGGATATATATTGTTTTGAGAAATAAGTGAGATAATACATGAAAATTATTGGGTACATAACAATCCTTAAAGATTAATATATATTTGTGTGTATATATATCACACACACACACACACACACACACACACACACACTTTCCAGTGGCCATATATTATCAACAAATTACATTTCCAATTACAACTCACTATAACTTTGAGTTAATTAATCATTATTAAGCACTCACGTTACTTTAAGTTCATCTTATGTATATTATTCTGTGTCACTGACTCAACAATGTATTTGAAAAAACATTTTCCTTGTGGATTGTCAAAAGAAATTATGACCCCAGCACTCACTTAAGGAACTTGAGACACCAGAGCTGATGAACAGTAGACTTCACATTTAAACACCTGCCTTCTGGTTCTGAGTAGAGTGTTCTCTATTGTGCCTGAGGTTGGTACATCTTAAATTTAAGGTGACTTACTGTTGCCATTCAGACTTGGCATGCCTTGCATTTTGTATTAAGCATGCTTTCTCCCGATCTCTATCATGGTTTTAAACCAGTATGTAAGCTGTACTATTTCTTTAATTCAAGTAACCTCAGAATCAAGTCTTAGATAGATATATAAATAAATAAGAAATACAACTCTTATTCTTTTTTTCACAAATATTGTTGTTATCTAACAACATAGAGGGAAAAGGTAATATCCTTGGTATCATCAGCTATTTGAATCTCAGTCATGATTATAAGGTAAACCTAATAACTGCCTATGCTGGAATAGGCTCAGCATAGGAGTTACAAGATTGGAAAAAGGTAAAAGATACCATGAGTTAGGCTATTTAGTTCATACATTACCAAGAGTTTAATAGGAAAACCGATTTTAAAATGTCAAATACACATCAAAGTATGGGTTAGCCATAAGAACTGCTGGTAAATGGAAGGAAAGTACCCCTTCAGTCTCACCAAGTACTATAAAAAACATATAAGAAGCACCCCACCTTCAAAATCCTGAACCACAACAGCACGAGAGTCTGGATCCTTCTGTCCATACCTGCCCAAGTCCTACCATTGTTGGAATCAATGGGTGTGTTGACTTTAGTCAGCCATCTTTTAGCTCCTGGTCTTTGCTTATTCTAGGATGCTGATTCACTGCACATACTCTCTACTGGTCAATGTGTGCCCTTTTCATCACATTGCACATTGCAGGAGGATGAGAAGAAAGAGAAAGAAGTTTCTCTCTGTAAGATTGCATCCGGTGTTTTATAAGTGCCTCTACGTCAAAAGCTCTCTACTTCCCCATCAATGTTTGGTTCCACTTTGCAGTCCTTTTCATCAGCACTCTGCTAGACAGCCATACGATTAAGCAGTGCGCCAACCTTAGACCTCTGAGTTAGAGTTCCTCTTCCGGGTTCCAGAGTACCAGCACCTAGGTGAACCAAGCTTTCTTGACCTTGTATCCTAGATCTTCAGCATGCACTCACCAGCAGGCTTCCAGCTTGTCATAATCCTTACATCATTGTTTGATCTCCCCAGAGATGTTGATGGCAACTGTTTTCTAGTGTGATTTTGTGTCACCTTCATGTTTCCTGTAGGCTTATTGGTGCTATAATGCTTGATTAGCCAATTATTTATGTTAAATTATTTCAGACAAATGACTACTGGTTTTGTGTGCCTGCCAGGACCATGTTCTAGATTTTTGCATTTAGATCTTCTAGGTTGACTTTTTAATATGGTAACTAGAAATGTATTTTCTGTGGTGTAAATAATTAGATTGGCTTTCTTAAGTTCCCTTATCTATAGATATTTTCTCTACCTTCATTTCAACTTCGGCCATAGCTTATTCATTCAGAGGAAACAAAGCTTTCTCAAGGTCGTAGACCACAGTTTTAAAGTATATAGCTGGTCGAGATGTATGCAAAGTGGCTGCTTTGACAGAGCTCAATTGCCAAATACCAAAGTCAAACTCTAAGCTGTTATACACACAACCATCTTGTATCTGCAAGCCTTATCAAAAATATGGAACATTTAATCTCACAAGTGTTCATTCTGCACGACTTTATAGGTCACTAATGTCAAACTATAGTAAAATTAATTTTTATTTGAAATTTTACAAGCATTTCTGAAGTCACATAAGGAGTCTTTGGTAGAATCAAAAACTTTCTGCTTAATAAGATCTTCTACTGGGGCTGGAGAGATGACTCAGCATTAAGAGTACTTGCTGCTCTTCACAGAGGATTCTAGTTCTGATCACACGGTACCTACAGCAGGTGATTCACAACCACCTGTAACACCAACCCCAGTGGGGATCCAATGCCCTCTTCTGCTCTCCAAGGGCACCTTTGCTCAGGTGCACATACGCACATGCACAAACAAACAAACAGAGCTAGAATCGATCACTTTTTAAATGAGCTGCTATTGTCTCTCTTAGATGGCTGAATCTCTGAGATTTTGAGAATCTTTAAATCACCAAAGAATTCCCTTCAAAATAACCAGTACCTTGCTTATGCACAAGAGAAAACTGAATTGGTTCTTATCATTTTCTTTCCAGTAAAAAAAGGTGTGGTACCAGTTTGTTTCTCATTTCACGTTATAGGAAAGGAAGTGAGAACTACTTACTAGAAATTTCCATTTTGTTATGAGAAAAGTTGGTGACCTCAGATGAAAAGAATACAATTTTATTTTAATGATCAATCATTTAAAATATCTTAAATTTTTCATTCTTGTTCATTTAATATGCATGTTCCTAAAGAAATAATAATTTATGGGAGATTAAAATGAAATCTATTTTCAAATGCATTATTTATATCCTTCCCCTCTCTGAGGAAATAAACCATTGGGTCAAGTCATCTCGTAAGAGTTGCAAGTTTTGTTAGAAGAAAGCATTTGAACTAGTAAGACTAGAATCATTACTTGGTGATAAATTACTGGACATTTAAGGCAGCCTGGATGTTTTGTGATACCTGACAATGGCCTCTTCATATTGTTTTAAGAAAAGCTATTGCTTTAGAATGTCCTTTGGTTTCCCTGTTGCTAACTCTGTCATATGGTTTTGGCTACTCATCTTTCTTCTGTTCTGCTTGGCAGGGCATTCTCTGGTTTTAATGAGTTTTCTCTGTCTAGCAGAAGTCTGAAGATAGACACAGAGAGCTGAGAGTTCCCTGCCATGGCCACTCAACTCTTCTATCAGGGAGAAAGCTTTTGTTGTTGAAGGTGCATGCAAATTTTGAAAATCCATGGTGAAAAAATGTAAATAAGTTGGATTTGTGTTGACTTAAAAGAGGAATTTGTCCTAGTGCCTTCCAGTTGAAATGTGCCTCATTTCAGTATTTTGAATGAAAAGTAGATATGCATGATATCCCAAGGCAGCATTGATGATGGATTCTAGGTATGTGAGGGGTAGTTCTTAGATCCCTTCCACCATAGTATATCACAAAGACACAGGACTGAGGGTCTGAGCAAGGGAAGGATGTTTAACCACACCTAGGTAGAAGCACCATGGCTGTGGCACAAGTGGCCTTGAAACATCTTTTTTTTAATGGTTGAACAATGTTACAGTTTAATTTATTAAATATTTTAAGTTATATACTTTATATGTTACTCAACTCTGAGAAATGTATTTAGTATTCTTTGTCAAACATTCAGCCCAAAGGCCTTCATCATTCTATACTGCCTCAAAGAAAGCACATGTAGGAAAATTTTGGGAATGTCTTTTGTTTTCCATGGAAATACAGTTTCATAAAACAATAGTTTTCTAGGACAACTGTAAAATATACCTTATGAGGCTTCATTGTATTTAAATTGTTAGCTCCTTTCTAGTCAAGCTTTATTTTTAAAATTAATTAAAATGTATGACTTTCATACTTCTTGCATTTATTTTTTAGTTTGATAATGCCATACATGTATATAATGTGCTTTGACCAAATCCAGTACCACCATTCCCCCTTCCAATTCCTTTCCTGTCTTAGTCAGGTTTTCTATTGCTGTGATAAAACACTATAACCAAAAATAAAGAATAGAGTCTTTGAGCTTACAATTCTCAGATCACACTCTTTCACTGAGGGAATTCAGGGCAGGAACTCAAGGCAGGAACTTGAAGGCAGGACTGAACAAGTCAGCCTCTTACTGACTTGTTTCTCATGACTTATCCAGCCTGTTTCCTTACACAACTCAGGACTACCTGCCCAGGATTACACAATCCAAACCAGTCAATAATCAGGTAAGTTCCCCATAGACTTGCCTATAGGGTAATCTTACGGAGACATTTTCTCAATTGAGAGTTTTTCTTTCCAAATGATACTAGCTTATGCAAACGTGCTGTAAAACTAACCAACAAATCCCTGTCCCCATCACTGTTTTCTATCAACTTCATAAACCCTGTTTTCACCACTGGGTCTACTACTTATTGCTATCTGTGTATGGATGGATGTAAGAACATTTACTAGAGCATGGGTAACCTCTCAGCAGATACATGCCTGAAGAAAATTGACCCTCTACTTCCCTAGATGCCATCAATCACTAATAGTTCTGATACAACTGGGGCCTCCTGAGTATGCAACAGGTGTGTTGTGTCCAACCAATACGGTGTTGCTACAGCTCTTCCAGTGTTTCTGACCTCTTTTCTAAAATGATCCCTGAACCCTTTGCAGAGGGTATGTAATGTAGATATTCCATTTAGAGATGAGCACTCCATAGTATCTTGTTTTCTCTACATTGACCAGTTGTGAGTCTTTGTATCAATGTCTAGCCACTACAAAAAAGAATATAAATAGCTTTTATAATGAGGACTGAGAGATGAACTAACTTATGTGTATAAACATAAGATTTATGGGGCATTTTAATACTATGATGATATATCATATCATCATATCAGTGCTACTGTCTCCCTTAGGACCTATGACCTAGCCAATCTCCTGGGGTTTGTTGTTGTTGTTGTTGTTTACTTATTTATTTTTGCTAATTAATGGTACCAAGCATGAATTCATAAACAAGCAAGAAAGATATCAAGTAAAGACCTCAGATGAAGCACTTGGTGGTAGGGGACAGAGGTCAGCAGTTAGAAAGAGAAGGTGGATGTGGTAAAGGGCTCCACAATCTATAGGATAAGACACAGGACTCTAGAGTCTAGCATGAAGAAGATTCTGAGTAGAGAGCAGGAAGGTGCATTTCATGTACAAAATAAAAAGTGTTTGTCATTTGGTGACTAATCATTAAATGATAATGTAAAAAATTAGCAAATAATTTAAAAGCCTAATGCAATAACTGTTAATTTTAAAATTATAGAAGCTGAGATGGGAGCAGACAGTTGTCCTAATTAAAGCCTTTCTTTAAAACCAAGAGTCATTATCAGACTAAAATCCTGTGTATTGACTATTAATGCAACCTGACGATTTTTGGACCTAGTTCATGAAGATAGAAAGGGTGCTGTTGGGATAAAATTTCACAGGAAAGGTGTTTTTAAAAGAAATGTACACATGTGCATATACATGAACTCACATAAACACCCACAGAGACACACATGGAGGTACACATATGGAGATACACATATGAAACACACATACCTACACACACATACACACACAAATGATAGCAAAGAATTGAAACCTTGTTGGACAAAAAGCAGAAAGGTTTAAGAAAAGAATTTTCTACTAAAATGTGTAGCTATAGTAATGCATTTCCCTTCTGTTTCAGCACCATGCTGTACTATGTAATAATAAAAATAACGGTTCTATTGAAAGGTATTTACAAAGGAGGAGTCATTAGAGAGGCTGAATTCACATTCCAATCGGCCTCTGCTTTTGCCTCTGTTTAAACTTTATATATCATTTGACTCCACATACATTTCTTCATTCTCAACTTTAGAAATTGGGGCATTGAGTTAGATCAAGAATGGGTGCATATCATTTAAAATTTATTTATGTTTTAATGCTTCCACATATATGTTTAGAGAATATTCTTCATATTCCTCAATATGAACCTTTCACACTTTCATCTTTTACTTCTAGTTTTGTATTATATATACATACATGATAATATGTAACAATACAAAATCAAGCAGCCACAAATGAAAGAACAGATATAATACCTGAGCCTAGGTTAGTTCATTTAATATGCTTATCTCTAGTCTCATCTACTTTGTTTCATGATGTCAGTTCTCCTTATGGCTGGTAAGTTGTCTGTTATGTATGTACATCACATTGTCCTAATTCAAGCCTCTGTGGACACCTATGTGTATATGTTAATTTTTCTCAATGTTCTATAAAAATTAGTAATCAAAACTATGACTCAAATGCAAGAGATTTGGATTCATTAATATACGTGATTATGTCTTTTCTTATTTTTAAATCATCATTTACAGAGTGTGTGCTATTTACTTATTGCAAATAAATTTTTATTTTGTAAGAATTTCAGTTTGACCATAAAACAATGGAAAGACATTGATAATAATGAAAGAAAGGAAAATAGAGAAAAATAATTTTAATACTTCCAAATTTATGCCCTAAAAGAAGGCCCAAATATTATAGTCTTGCTGTATATTGTGTCCTGGTCATTATTTATCTACAAATATTTAAACAAAAAATGAACTACAGTATTTCATACGGCTGAAAGCCCTACTATTTTATTTTAAGGGAAAAATGCCCTAAATTAACGACAAATTTAATTGTGGACAAGAAGAAAGTTTCCTTTAGAAATATAATGAGTTCTGGAGGTCACTAATCCTCTAATTAAAGAGAGGACAATAATGCATTCTGGTGGCATATGTCCATTTCAACATCTGGCATTTTTCTCAATAAGTAAGCTGCATCCTCTTTAATAACTTCCTGTCCTTCTTGATGGACTGACTCAACTAAAGCTTCTAGAACCCACGTGAACTCACTATTGAAAAAATATAAAGTATAGTATTATATAAATTGAAAAGCAGCAAGATTTCCATTTCCTATTATTTCACAAGCAACTCCATGTTTATTTTCCATTCTTCATGAGACCTATATATCTATCTGCCTATGATAAGCAAAATAATATCCACTTAAGGATGTTTACTTCAATTCCCTGGAATGTGGATCGTGCTGCCGTACATGACAAAACAGATTTTACAAATGTGGAAAGTGAGAATTTTATTTATTTGTACTGAAGATAGAACCCAGGGGTGCAACAGGTTATACAACTACTGCACATCTGATCTGTATCTCAAATCCCTCTCCTTGGAGGATGAGTAGACACGAGGATGGAGGAGCAGAGGTTGAACTGAACATATTTCTGAAAGAGAGTCCCAAACCAAGGAACAGAGAGATAGCCCTAAAATTTGGAAAAGTTGCCGATATAGTGAAAGAACATCTCCCTGCTCAATTTTAGATTTATGACTTAGGAAACTCCCAAATGATACATCTGTTTGAAGTCACTAAATTTGTAACAATTTGCCAAAGCAGAAGCAGGAGTCTAATTCACAGCTCGATGTCCACAGTCTGCATGCAGAACACAGACCTCTAGCCCTGCCTTCTAGGTTCTTTGCTTCCTGTGAACTCTTGGACAGTCCCTGCAGGAGGGACCTATCTGTTCATGCTTGTGTTCTTACCAGGATCTTCATCACCACCCATCATGCATTATGTTTTGATATGGGTCTGCCCTTTGTCACTGTCTAGTCTACCCTTTATTTTGAGCAAGCGTTGGAAGTTGACTCTGCTTCTGATATCACACAAGCATACATTTGGGATCTGCTGAAACATCCCATATCATTGCAGCCCAAGCGCTGTCATAGGAATTTTCACAGAGTGTGTGGCAGCAAATATCATTCAGAGATTAACATTTAACTGGTTCTTCGGTGGGATTCTTCTTAGATCATAAGACGGCATGCCAATTTTATAAAGACCTTTCCATATACCTTCTGGCCTAACACAAGGTTAACACCTTGCTTGCTTCACCACATGGGTCAGCAACAGAATCCAGGTTTCTCAGCACCCTCAAGCATACCCTTACCGTGTAGATTCCTTATCCCCACATCCTTAGTCATGCAGAAAAATCTTTGCCCAAACTACTCCAAAGCTCATCTTTCAAGACTTCATTTCTCTCCCCAAACTGGCCTCTTTCCAAATGTGACTAGCATTGTAATCCCTTGTATTTTCAAGAAAAATCACCCTAACCAATGGTAGAAGATTGTGTGGAACTCAAAGGATAATTATAATGTAGCAATCCAACACAAGTAAAATACATTGAGGCACAGTAGCAGATATAGTTCTTTACAGAAAACCTTAACACTTAGAGCCACTCTTCAAATTTTCAATATTTGTGTAGGTAAGACAATGTTAACTGGTAGTTCATATAGAACAACAGTGTAATCAATTAATTTAAGCCCAGTCCACCAACAATTTGTTAATATGTTTATTTATTATTATTATATTTATTTACTTTTCCAAAACTTTGAATCATTTGGGTAGATAATGTTAACATATAATGATCATAAAGCAAATTAAACATGTTTCAAGCATATAATCAGAAAAGTTGGTATGTATCATATATATCCATAATCTATTAACAAAATCAAAATAACAAAATGTATTTTATTTTTTTAAAATGTGTTTCTTTTGCAACCTCTCCCTCCTGTCTCTCCCTTGTTACCAAAGTCCAATTCCCATTGCCATAACATACATTTTTTATTTGGAGACTCTCATATAAATGGAATCATACTATACACACTTTTTTGTCTTACTTTTTATGTCCTATTTAAAAGTTATTTTGACATATGTCACTTTACATGGTGCAAAATATATATTATAGATATCCAGCTGTGATAAAGACATCACTCCCTAAGTGCTCCATCCTCATAACTGAGACATGAAAGGGCAGTGAGGGAGTGAGGAAAGGACAGACATACAGACACATGTACAAAAGATCTGGAGTCAGGTGTTACATGTTGAATGGCACAGACTATACAGGGACCGAGATGGTCAGATTTGTTATGTATAGCACAGGGAAGAAGCTAGTTTTAGTAGGAGGTCTCTGGAGAATCGAGTTTCCGGCTGTAAGAAGCCGAAGAAGCTGCATTTACTAGTGATCAATCATCTGTAGACACTTACACTTGCACATGCTGTTAATATGTGAGCTCAGACCAGAAGGAATCCTCGCTGTCCCTCAGAGCCTTACTCGCAAGGGCAGTGACTAAGTGTTGTCACCTTGACGTGACCACACCCATACCAACAATGCACACTCACATCACCCACACTGTTCACGTCACCCACACTGTGCACATCCACTCAGAACTTTCTTGGCTCACCACACCTCAATGATCATTCTTTCTCTAAGGAAATGACTTTGCACTTCAGGGAAAATCAGCTGAATTAATGTGTGACATTCTATTCCTGGACTCTCTGCTCTCCTGTTTCATTGATTTAGTTCTCTGTCTTGATGCAATGGCCTCATTGTCTTGATCATTGGAGTTTTGTAAGTCTCGATGTCAGATAGTTTGAATCTTGTAGTTTTGTTTTCTTTGTTTTCAAATGTGCATTGTATGTTTTAGGTCCTTTGCAGATTCATATAGATTTTACAAACAGCTTGCTCAATTTTTGGATGTTTTGCTGGAGTCTGGTTTTGTTTGCTGAGATAGCCTCAGTTGCCCTTAGACTCAAAATACCCCAGCCTCACCCTATGGAATGTTGGGATTACAAGCGTGTACCATCATTTCTGAATTTTTGAGATTGTAATTGATACCGTATTAACTCATAATACGCCTGGATGAAGCCATTATTTTAATATTACCAAGTTCTTTTCAATCCATGAACATGACATACCTTTTCTCTTTAAGCAGTTTCAACTTTTGATAGGGATTCTAAGTGTATATGCACATTAGATTAAAAAAAACATTTGAATACAAAATTAAAATGACATTTTTCCAACTGCTTCCCTCAAATCCAGAACTAGAAAATCACCTGTATCTATGGCTAGTTAATATAAAGTAGGCTCTAAATATTCTTTTCCACACACGTGGTTGATCATGATTGACCTCAGAAATGCAATCGCTGCAACAGAACAAAGGGTCTTTCTGACACTACTCTTCTCAAGGTGGTAGGTAGGACATGGAGAATGGAGCATACATACAAAGCAAGTCTCAGCCCAATGTGAGTAACATAGCATGACATTGTCTGAGAGAGAGAGAGAGAGAGAGAGAGAGAGAGAGAGAGAGAGAGAGAGATGGGGTGGAGCGTAACAGACACAGTGAGCTCTTTGTGTTTGAATACAGGCTAGTTGGAGAGCAAAAAGAAAGAACATGATTGCTTTCACCTTCTAATTCCATGAGGGCTACTTTTAAGAAGCATGCCCAAACAAGTGCTATGTTTTTACAAGTTTGACCAATCAGATTCAGTGAGATCCTGCTGGGACGTGGGAATGTATTTCTTCTAATGCCTATATGGCAACTAATGCTGTGTCTCACAGTTGAGCTTCATCAAAGCTCTATTCAATTGGTGAAATACTTGCCCTGAATTTGTAATGGAGAAGTTAAAGGACTAGAAATGAGATAAGATGAAAGCAGTTTCGGAGGAGGATTTGAAAAGACATCAAGATATGAATGTAAGGGGCTGGAAAGACGTCTCAGTGCCATATTACTCTTGCAGAATACCTGAATTCAGTCTCTAGCACCCACATCCAATGGCTCATAGTCACCCATCACTCCAGCTCAAGGGAATCTTATGCCCTCTTCTGGCTGTCAAGAGCACTGCACTCACTTAGGAATAAAAGGTAATACTACTGTACAATGATTTAAAGATTCCTTCTTAATATTTTCTGAGTTTATTATTTGGATTTAATGAGAGGATTTCACAATTTAAAAGGAACATATATATCAAGCCTAGAAAACACCTAAGAAAATATTGTTATTTCTTTTAGGAGACACTAGTAAGGAGCCAAAAAATTGGGAACATATTGTATGATAGCCATATTGCAAATATAAGACAATTGGCCGTTAGATTCCTTGTTAGAAATGCTCTGGGATGTTCCCAATTGCCAGTAGTCTTTTCTCTCTCTTGATTTTAATGTAAGTAACTTTGAAGTTACATAATATGCCAATATGTTTTTATCCTGACTTTGGTTGTCTCTATGTGTATGGTATGAACACTTAGACTTTTCTTAAGCACTCAACACTTCCCTCATGGTGATGCATTTCATTTTATAAAGCATGTAGTGAAGTTGATGTTTGGTCTTTCCAGATGTAATCTCTATACTACCTGTTAGTAGCTGTGAGGTAAATAGAGACTCTGAGATTGTTTTATAAGATACGTTTTGCACTGGGATCTGCTATGGTGGCTCAAATGTATGCCCTCCAAAATTCATGTTGAAATCAAACCATCAGTGTGCTTGTATGAGAGGTAGACTTATAAAGAAATGATTAGGTCATAAGGATTCTACATTCGTGAATGGAGGAATTTACCCTTATAAAGCTATCGTGGGAAATGCTTGAAAATGTTTTGTCCTTCTATTTCCTGTTATGTAAGGGTATAGAAAGAACCCTTCTTCCCAATGTGGAGTGTCCCAACCTCGGCCCTCTCCCAGCCTCCAGGAATGTAAGAAATTATAAATTTTGTGGGCTGTGTCACTTTGTGAAAGCAGCACAAATGGATTAAGACAGGATGTTAATGATGTCTAAGTGAGATAATTCATGCTAGGAACTCATTAATACATGGTCTATAGAAATCAATCGATACATATTTAATTAACAAATAATCTCATGAGCTTATTTTTTTAAATACATTATAAACAAGGATAAATTAAACTTTTACAGTGATAGACGCATGCTTAGGCAGAAAAGAAAGGGAAGAAATATTATTTACTAGCATTGGTTTTCAGGCAAAATGTAGAGGGAGGCAAATTTCTAACCTTTTTGAAAAACACCCATTATGCTTTTCAGTTCTAAAACCACAACACTGTACTACAATGCTTGATGTACGTAAGTCAGTCGCTTGATATTTGTATAATCCGTTAATAAGTGAATGGATGTGTGGGATAAAACCCAGTCACTTTGTTTGTACCTCTAGAGAGAAATCTCCCCTGCGGGCAGTAATTCAGCTAGGAAGTACGGAAGGTAGGTCGCTATCCGCGGTGCTGACCTGGGAGGGATCTGTTCGTATTTGGCAAACTGCTTTCTTCTCTCTCCGCTCAAAAATCCCTTTCATACAGTCTACTTTCAAGGCACGGAGACAAACACTCCCCTATATGTTTCCCAAATGGGCTAATTCTCACCATCTCTGATTCTTTTAATGTTCTCAAGTCTCGATGTCTTTCCTGCTGAGTCTCAAAGTTCTCTACCTAAAAAGCACGGATTTATTTCATCTGAGCCTCGATTTTTAATGCGTTGGCCACCTGGAGTCCTTGGCCGTCGTCTCGGAGGGGAGAAAAAAAAAATTCCCTCGGCCACACCTCCTTCTTAAAGAGTAGGCAAGACTGCCAGCGGTTCTTTTTTAGGATCCCCGGAGGCTGCAGAACCGCACACTCTGGTTCCTGCAGTCAGCGAGCTGCTTTCCTTCCTCTCTCGGCGCCCCCCCTTTCCCCCGCCCCCCCCCCCAGGCTCACACCGCCTGACTTCCCAGTACAAAGAATCTCTAGACTCCCTAGACTCCATTCAAGAATCCGGGGAGCCCTCTGGTGTAACTACTTTGGCTCTTATGCTGCACCCTTAGATGCCACACAGTCTGGACGCCTCGTTCACTATGTTCGCTGGATCTACTGTGCAGATCAAAACCATGGTTCTTTCCCACCTCCTTCCTTTCCACGTATTCCCCCCCCCCTTTCTGTGCTTATTAGACCGAGGCTCACAGTGAAACGGCTTCTAAGCATCAGCAATTTAAAAGTACAAAAATATTCCCTGTGGGTTGTGCGTGTGTTTGTTGTATGTGTCCATCCGCGCTTATGCAAAAACCTCCCAACGTCACACTTGAGTATCCGGACAAGCTCCTCGAGAAATCCCAGATCTTTCCAGGGATTCCCTCTACCCTGCCCTCCTCTTCTTCAGCACCCTTAAAAGAGGTAGGTCTGGGGCTTTCGCCAGCCACTCCTGCCTTGATGAACGCACACAAATCTGCTGCAGTTTTTCCTTCCCTGTTCAGCCCTAGCCCTTTTAGGCGAACAGTCCGGAGCCCAGGGTTTCCAAGCATTTTACCCTGCATCCGCGCGGCAAGCATTCCCAGGCCCCCTTTCCAGGGCTAGACCTTCTGCGGACCCAGCAGCTCCGGCTCCGCCTGGGTGGTGGGTGGTGCTCTCGCCGCCCCCTCCTTCCCCTGGGGCCCGGAGAGAGCCGCGCGCTGGGCAAGAGTGTGTGTGTGCGCGCGCGCGCGGGCTTGCTGGGGAAATCTCCTTCCCTGGAAGCTGCTGAGTGTCGCTGACCGAGAGTATCCCGGGGTCCATCACAAGCCACCAAAGCGTTTGAGAGCTTTTCTAAAGAAAAACGGTGGAAGAAAAAAAAAACAAGAAAGGAAACCCGTTTCCCGGGGAGGCCTGGGTTTCTGATGGTATCGGATCCTCCGGTAGCTGGGCTGACAGGGACGCGCTTGGCGGCCGCTGGTACCCGGACTTAGAGCGTCCGTGGAGAGAGGAGGGAGGTGAGGGACTTGCGGGCAAGAGTTGCACCTGATCAGGGAGCCTGCGAAGAGAACCGTGGGGTAAGTAGCCTTCGTCTGGCATCCGAGCAGGAAGGGGGGGGGGAGAGGGAGGAGGGGGCAGGAGAGGGACGAAAAGGAGAGGGCAGGGAATGGATTAGGAAAGGAAGAAAAAAAAAAACCTTCAAATTCCGCTGCAGAGGGAATGAGCACAGCGCAGTCCTTGCAAGATGAGTCCCGCACGGTTTCTCTGGAGTAGTGAGCGAGCAGCCGCGAAGTTCTTTTTAAAGCAAAAAGAAACTCCAAGCTCCTGGAGGGGAAGCGGGGCAGCCGGGCGGGGCGGAGTTCCAAGGCTGGCGCCTAGGGTCCCGGCCGAGGCAGCCTCCCGAAGTGCTGCCGCCCAGCTGCCGCTCCTTCTGTCCTCACCGCCCTACCCGGGACGGACTTTTTTTTTTTTTTTTTTTTTTTTTTTTTTTGCCTCCCCCCCCCCCCCCCACCCCCCGGGTGCCTGGCCGCCCCGCTGACGTGGGGACTCCGGGCGGCGGCACGGACACTCACCTGGCCGAGCCTCCTCCTCCACCTCCTCCTCCTCCTCCCCCTCCTCCTCCTGCTCCCGCCCCCCACCTGCCCTCCTCCTCTCCAAGTGGGAAGGCGTCGGGATCCGTAGGCGAGGAAATAACGACCCCTGCAGTTGCATTGCGGAAAATCTCGGCGGCGGTGCTAGTTGCGGGCGATGGAAGCGAGGCAACTGCGGGGTCTGGGGAGCCCCGGAAAATAGCAGCAAAGCAGCGGAAAGCGCGCGTGCAACGAAGGGGGAGTCAGTGAGGCTCCCCGACGCACCCCAGTCCCGGGAGCCTAGCCTTGGGCTCGGCGTCCTGGAGGCATCGCCCGAGCCCTGCTTGGAGGCTGCGGGCGGTGCGAGGACTTGGGGAGCAGGGAGGGTCAACGGAGGCAGCCGGAGACCTGTGTTTTCGGGCAATAATCCCCGCTTCTCTTTCTTTCTCTGTGTGCGGTGTCTGCTCCCCCCACCCCACCCCTCCGGAAGCAGGAAAACCGGCCTGATCAGAGACAGCAGCTACCCTGTGACCATGCCCCGGTGAAGGGGGGCGGACTTCGAGGGCAACTTGTCGCGGACTACCTGGGTTCAGCTAGCCTACGGAAAGAGAGCAAGAGCCCCGGAACTCTACAGCTCGGCCCAGCGGGGGGGCTGTTGTCTATGTCTTCTTGGGGCGCCCGGCGGATCTGGGTCTCGGTTTTGCAGGAAAAGCCCAGCGTGGTTGGCTTCAGGTGGCTGCCGCCGCCGCCGCTGCTGCCGCGGTCGCCGCAAGTGCTGTTCCCGTCGCTGGTGAGAGGAGCAGAGAGGCAAGAGCGGGGAGACCTCCGAGGCAACGAGGCATCGGACATGTGTCAGCACATCTGGGGAGCACATCCGAAGAGCCCGAGGGGAGATTTGCCGAAACAATTCAAACTGCGTTATTGATCTTGGGGGTGACCGTCCCTGGCCGGCTGTCGGGCGGGAGCGCAAGTGTGCGCTCTCTGGAGAGTGTGTGCGTGTGTGTATGTGTGGACCGTGTCGGGCTCCCCCCTTCCCCCCCTGTTTTCCCGTCGAGTGATGCACCTGGAATGAGAATCAGAGGATGGAAATAGTCTGGGAGGTGCTTTTTCTTCTTCAAGCCAATTTCATCGTCTGCATATCAGGTACGGGACGTGCTGGGGTTCCTGGCGGGTGGTTTGTTCTGTGGTGGTGTTTGGAATGTGTGAGGTTTTATCCTGTGCAGACTTAGGGCGGGAAGCAAGGAGGTGTCACGGGCCTTTTCCCGTTCTGTGGCTTTGCTATCTTAGGAGTCAAAGACCTTCTAAGCCCAAGGGTGTATGCATGGTGTGTGTGTGTGTGTGTGTGTGTGTGTGTGTGTGTGTAGGTGTGCCGCTATGGGTAGGATCTTTGTGGAGTCCTGTAAGGGAGAAGGGATGGAGACTGAAAAAGAGGAGGCAGATGGGTGTTGATTTTCAACTGCTTTCCTGGCTGAGAACTCTGGCGCCGAAATCTGAGCCTTGGTATCCCCCACCCCCAACCCCTGGCTTCCAAAGTTCCCAAACTCAGTGGTTCCTGGCTGGCAAAATGGATGCAGAGCCTGCGTTTGCTATCTAGGCACTTTAAAGAGACTGCAGGAAGATGCGGGACTGGGGAATACCCCGCTCCATTTGCCTTCCCCAGATGCTGAAGAATGTATCCTGGTGTATGAAACCCAGTGGCACAGCCCCCCCACCCCCACCCCAAACACACCTGAAACAACACAGTATTAGAAATGCTGCTTTAGACTAAGGTCTTCATTCCCAGTAGCAAGGACGTGCTAGCTCAGTTGCTGATCACAGGCTACTTGTGCCAGCTTGTGGCTTTTTTTTTCTTTTTTCTTTTTTTTTCCAAACGAGAATCCAGGGTGGGTGTTGAGGTGACTAAGGCAGGGTTTGTGCCTGCCTGTATCTTAGTGTCCTGTGTTGGGAGGAACTATCATTTCCAAGATGTATCTTTCTTGGTGCAGGAATGTAGGCTTGGAGGGAACTATGTAGATATCCCCCAGTCATTGGGCTCCTCCCATTGACCAACTCCCACTCCGGTTTCCCTTGCACCTGCCATTTAAGCTCTCAGGGTGTAGCCCATTTGCGCTCTCTCTTCTGCCTGCATTCCCTCTGCAGAATTAGGGACTGAGCCAACTTCCCATGAAGTCTCCATAGGTAGATGAGCAGGAGCCCCGCCTCTTGGAGTGGACACGCTTGAGCAGCTTCGGAGTAGGACCCGTTTCAGGCCTCCTCCTTCAGCTTTGCCAGTCCCCACCTCCTGAATCACATCTGAATCTGGCTATTAAAGCCCCTTCTGCCTTTTCTTTACTTTGGACCCGGTTGGAAATACTGCCGTTTAATTTCAATCTTCTCCAAAGCCAGAACGGGAATCTGTTATGCAAAATCATGTTTGGAGCTTGGCTACCCTACTAAAAAAAAACATGTCCATGTTTTAGAGAGTTATGTCCATGTAGTAGATAGACAAGGGGGTCTGGGGTCATTCCCTTTCACACACAGTGGGGATTCTTCCCCTAGTGTACTCGATCTTCCAGTATAAATATTGAAGTGACTTCTGAGGATTTATGAGTCCTAGGACCAGGGATAGACTGGGTGACATCTCACAAGACCATATTACACATCTTTTACTGTATCTCCCCCTCTCTCTTCTTCCATATCATTTCACTACCTAGAAAATATACTTTTACTACCTCTCTCTGGTATCATGATCATTTTCAGTTGAGTTCCTGTAGACCTGGATAAAGTATAACATTGAGTGAGGGGCTGGACTTCTTTAAGAATCCTACTAGTCCCCAACCTCAACCCTTAACCTGCCCAGGCAATGAGAGAGGGAGAAAAAAGCTGGGCAACAGTCTGTTTTTAGCCTCAGAGTTATTAGTGGGATACCTGTCATGGCTGCATTTGATTTGGTGTGTCAGCAGCTAAATTATTCAGCTAGAAACATGAGGAGGAGGAGGAGGTTATTTCCACCCCAGAAGAAGAGTGTGTGGAATGTGTGGTCTTTCACGTGTATTTACCAAATAATCATCATTGCGATGTAATGAGGAAGATGAAAGTGTAAGCAACACCAGCAGCTATTAACTAGACAGCAAACTAGGCTTCCACTCTGCTAGGATCTGCATTGATGTGCACTTCCTGGAGACGTGTAGGCAAAGCTGCAGCAGAGTGTGTTTACCCATCGCACAGCTGACTTCTGAAAGCCCCTTGGGTCCCTGCAGCCAAGGGGTTTTCCTCCTAGCAGCACGGCTCCTTCTTCGGGGAAGTTCATGTATGTCTGAGTTATGATTAGTGAGATAATCATGACTCACAATTGCCACAGTTTGGGGACTTCAGTTCTTCTCTTGCCATCTGACAGCCCTAGGATGTGCAGGAATGCGATGTGTGCTGAGGTTGAGTAATGATGCCTCTGAGAGGCCTTCCTGGGTCTTTCATTTCTTTTTCTGTGATTTGCAGGTTTAATTTACTCATGAATGAGTTTTACCAAAAGGAACTAAATCCTCGGATCACAGAATCCACTATTACACGTTTTGAAATACGTATGGGGTAGGGGCACTTTTTCACCACCTTAGGGTGAGCTTCCCTGGCCAGTAAATGGGTGCTAATCCATATTACATTACCACCCAGTGAAGGATGAGGCATTGTTAGGCTCGACTTCATTACTGAGGAGCATAGTCTGGGAAAGGCCAGTAAAAATCTGCAGCATAAACATTTTGCAGGAAGAAAATGCTGGTGGTAACTTTGCCTATGGAAGGTCTGTGTAATGGATTTCATTTGGTAGCCTTTGCTTGCAGGAATACTCTGGGCTTTGTAACTCAGCATTTTATTAACCCGAGCTCCAACCCCTCATACACACAGACACATAGATCCATAGATACACACACACACACACACACACACACACACACAGAGAGAGAGAGAGAGAGAGAGAGAGAGAGAGAGACAGAGAGACAGAGAGACAGAGAGAGACAGAGAGACAGAGAGACAGAGAGACAGAGAGACAGAGGGGGGGGAGGGAGGGAGGGAGAGAGAGAGGAGTTTCCTTTTTCTATTCTTTATTTGGCTATACCATATAAAATATAGATGCTTGGTCTCGATCTATTTTGTAGCTCTGCTGAAATAATCTGGTTGGCAAAAGGACTAAGAGCCCATTTGGCCAGGGTTGCCTTGCTGCTGAGTAAGGAGCATGCATATCATCCACAGAAGGGATCATACCAATTTTGGCAAGTTAGTTACAACAGGGCTTCGCCACGGTCTGGAAAGTAAGTGTAGATGTCCTTTGGCTAAAGATGGGAGGTAGCAGGGATCTGTAAAGAGACTAGGAAGGGAAGAAGGGGGCAAGAAGGTTGAGAGGAAGAGAAGAAAGGAGAGTGAGAAAAATGAGAATGAATGTGTTTTTCCTCTGTGCTAGGAGAGGACCCTTCCCTTTCTGCAGAGGCAGCTCAGCTCAGTGAGAATGGACACTGAGCAGCACAGGAGGGGATTTCCTGGTCCGAAGCCTGATTGAATTCACAGGTTGTGCTCTGCTTCCCCGCTTATGTAACTCCACCCTGTGCCGGTCTGTTCAGGAAAACAGCAATGGCCATTTAATGACGGCACAGCACCACACACTTCAAGATTAGTGTAGATACTTTGATTTGTTCCTTCTTAGAGTTTGTGATTTTGGTGGGGCAACCAAAATCCACAGAGGTTTTGGAGAATTCGCATCCAGGTCTGAGTAAAAATATCCATATATCCTTTTAAGTTTTGGTTCCCTACTTTTCAATTCTTTTTTCTATTTATTTGAGTTTTTTAAAAGTTTGCTGTCTAATTGAAAGAATAATTCATGCCAAATTAATGTTATGCTTCAAGAACTTGGAAGTAAAAGTTTAAAGCAATTTATACTGCAAATTTATACTGGGAAGCTAAAACTGTAGTAACATAGCACTTGAATTAGACTCAAATTTGTCCATCAGATGAAACTATTACTCAAGTAGCTCTGGAATCTTTTAATCATCATTCGCTATAAGGAAGGGATGCTTCATATTTCATATACTCCTTTCCTAACTTAAAAGCTAGACTTGTTTTATGTACAGAAAAGAAGTAACATTATGGTGCTTAGATGAGATGATAAATGATGTTTAATCATTTTTCACTTAACATAGTGTCTGGGACCTAGCAAGCAGACACTAATATCAACTACTTTTTAGTTTCTACAAATGTTACCATATGTAGAGTTGGTCCACATAGAGGAGAACTTTCCTTCCATCCCTGTTGGCTTCATTAAAAGCAATCAGAATTATCAGTCAAGGAACTATGGGGATGACTTACTCATTAAAGTCCTTGTTGCACAAGCATGAACAGCTGAGTTCAGGTTTCCCACAATCCTGTAAAAAGCCAGGCACAGTAACTCCCGCGTGAGAAAGTGCGTCAAGCAGATACTCCGAGCTCACAGGCAGCTTAGCTGTATCAGTGAGCTCCAGGTTCAGTGGCAGGCCGGGTCTCAAAAACTAAGATGGAAAGCCATTGAGGAAGGCACCCAATGCTGACTGACCTCTGATATTCATATACATGTACATAAACACTCACATGCATATGAATTCATACCTACACACACACACACACACACACACACACACACACACACACACATATATATATATATATATATATATATAACACAAATATACACATATAACACCCAAACATACATGGGCACACACACACACACACACACACACACACACACACACACACATACACAGTAGCCAACATATTTTGTAACATAGAGCACAGATCCTACATTCAAGAAAATCTTGAGAAAACCAGAAGTGTATCTTGATTGAACTTCTCCTACAAACAAGACTAGTAGCATTAGATTTTAGTGCATCATCAGGAATGTCCAATACTTGTTCTTTTTTTACTTAGTATTGAACAAGACAAGGCTTGAGGAGTCATATATATCACCCAGTCACCTGAAGTCCTTCTTAGCAAGATCAACAGGCTTTTCTACATTCCTCTTCCACATCCTTCTTATATATTATATATTATAAATCAATATAAACTCCTCTTTAAAGTTCTTCCTAATTATAAAACTGTGTGTGCATTCCCTATGTCTAGAAATATAATATTCTATTAACTAAAATTAAGCCCCACTCTAACAGAATAATTGTGTCATTACCAAAATGATTTCTTTAAACCAGTGGTTCTCAACCTTCCTAATGCTTTGAACCTTCAAGATAGTTCCTTATGTTGAGCTGACCCCTACCATAAAGGCATTTTGTTGCTACTTTATAACTTTAATTTTTCTACTTTTATGATGTCTGATAATGTGACCCTTGTGAGTGTCATGACCCATAGGTTGAGAATTAGTGCTTTGAAGTATGTTGCTGTGTGAGATGTCATAGTCAATGACAGACAGCCATCATCCTAGACAAAAGTCTCCAGGCAGTGAATGGAGATAACCTTACCAAGTAATAGAAAAATCTCAAGAGTGGAAGAGAAATGTCCATGTGGAAAAGAGTTCCCTTGGGTGCAGAGAGATTAATTAACTGACATCTGAAGACACCAGGACCAAACACCTGTCTCATGACCTGCATTAAGTATTTCATATTTGGATTTGAGGTTTCACTTTAGAGGAGATCCAAATGTCATAAGCCTGTAAGATAGCAAGTCCTTAAAGAAAGAATATGGATGCTAGAAGGCTTAGCTGTATGTTACAACCTAACTTTACTCTAGTCACATATATGGTATAGGCAATTGCCTTACTTCTTAGTCTTGGGTTCCTCATCTGTAAAACACAGTATTTACTTCCCTTGTGTATTTCTAAAAGATTATTTGAACCAACATCAGAAATAAAGCATCCTTCATGCTTTGCATATGTGAAGTGTTTAAATTATTGGATGAGCCAAGATTAAAACACAGCTATAAAAGCAAAGTCGAGAGGCATGTGGAGAATATGGAGTGACATAAAACTATATGAAACTGCCTAGGTGTAGTTTAGTGTAATGCATTAGTATGTCTAATGTTTGAAAACGGTAGGAATGATATAGAATTGTTTAATACATAATATAAATACTATAGATGGGGAGCACATGACTGTGAGAGAAAACGAAGATGGTAGATTGATGTTTAAGTGTGGGATCAATCAAATGGAGATCACATAGAAGAAGCAGGTATGAGTGAATGCTCAGGGAGAAATACCACAGCAGAAATCCCAGGTTTGCTTTGAGAGAGAGACACTGGGATGTTAGGAAGAGCCCTCTTAGGAAACTAAAATACTTGAAAATACAGTGTACAAACACCATCTGGGATTCTCTTAATAATATGTAAGTTTGCATTAATTCAATGAGTTGAACTCATTTCATACCAGTTCTCAAGATACTGTTGAACATTTCAGGTTTCTGCTGTGCGTGGCACGGCTTGTACCTATTTGGGATCATAGACAATTCAGGGTTTATGATGTGGAGAGAGTTGAGCTTTCTCCTCTACATGGAGAAATGCAGACTTGACACCACCTGACATTGTACTTACAACAAAGAAAAGATGAGGATAACAAAGCAGGATTGGTTGAACGCCTAGCATAATATCTGGTCTACCATAACAATGGGCCAAATTGTGAGTGTGGGAGAATCAGCACAGGCTGTGGAACAAACAGAAGCTCACATGTGAAGGACAAGTTTGTCAGCCATTGTCTAGAAGGTTATTATGTGGTGGTGTTGGAGAAATAAAGTAAGCTCAGTGGGACAACCCTTGTTCATCTATGAAGTAAAGATTGGAGACACGCACAATCTGCCCTTGTGTCTGGCATGCAGTAGTTGCACAATGAATTGAAGCTCTCCTCACAAATAACCCTACTTCATTATGACTTATATAAATCATAAACATTGCTTCTAATACTTGAAAATGTTTTTTAATGCCATGCAATCAATCCTTCAGCCATTAAGTTCAATACTGTTCAACACACACACACACACACACACACACACACACACACACACCAATTCCTGGTTTTAAGTGTTTTATATGATGATGAATACTGCATGATAAAAGTTTATAGACTATACTGGGAGTGTGAAGGAAAAGCTGTTAGCTCTTGGTGTATGAAAGTGAAGAAGGAAAAGATTTATAAAGATGAAAATATCTGAACTAGAAAAAAAAACATGAACTTTTGAAGTAAAGGGCAAGATAGAAGAGGAAAACCATAAGGAAATAATAATATGTTCATAGCATGAAACAAAAATATCAAGAGTGAAGTGAACTGGGCATATGGAGTCAAGGGTTTAAATAATTGGCTGGAACTAGGGTCATAAACCAAGCTGCAGTCACAAGGAAGGTTTCCCAAGCCAAGATGAAATGTTGAGACCTCAGTATTTTTGTTACAAGGAGCACAGGGGAAAAATGCAATCTATTTTGCGTGTGACTTACACAGAACATTTGCACTTTGAATATTGGAAGCAATAGCCTAGAAACCAAACTCTCTTCATTCCTCACCACCTTTATTCTTGATGACAGAACACACAGAATTATCTTTTTAAAATTCCAGCCATTAGCAATATAGTGAGTTCCAGCCTCAGACAAAAGAAAACACCACAAAGCAAGAACAACAACAACAAGCCCCAAATCCAGCAGCAACAAAAACTCCTAGCTTCCTAAATCAGTCATGTCAGTATGGAACATTCCAAGGGGCAGGTCAAACATGAAGAGTCATTTTCCTAACTCTTGGAACCCAGCCTTACCTTGATGCTTCTAACCCTTGGTGTTTGCATAGTAAACAAATGAAGATATCTTGCTACTAATTAGATAAAAGCAAAGAAGGAAATAACTACATGTACATTTGTGTCAGGAAACATTAGGTTATGCAACAGATGCCACCCGTGCATGAAACAGGTGGTCAAGCCACTACTCAATATTCTGCATCAGTTTTACCTAACTATACCCTACACAACTCTTGTTTCCAGTATACTGCATGTTCACTTGGGAAAACATGTTTATGATCCACCCAATACAAGCTCATTGTATCCTTTTTAATAGTACAGTGATTATGAACTGTATCTATCTATCTCTAACTACATATCTATCATCTATCACCATTATCTATTTATCTACAGATATATAAATACATACAGATATACAGACCTAAAATAAAATAGTTTTCTTGATCACTTCATCATACAATATCTATTGAGCCTGCGCTAATATTTCCAGGCTTTTGGAATCAGTCAGAATGAGTCAAATACTGAAATTTCCCTGCAAGAATTTATTATACACTAAGAGATGAATGTTCAAGTTGTGTGGTAAATATTGTAATAAGGATAAAAATAGTGAGAACAGAGAAGGAATATCTGACTCATTTTCAGGTGGGGGCAGGTAGGAGGAAGAGGGTAGGCACCATTAGGATGCTTGGGCTGAGTCTTGATCTTAAACATTGGCTTGGAAGGTTTGAACTGATTGACCAGGAGGGGTGCTATGGAGCAGCCATACTGGAGCCATATTTGCAAAAGCAGAACAATGAAATGGGTCACTGTGAGTTCGGTGGATGTCACAAGAGCAATGTGATAACTAGAGAGTGGGCAAGGTCAGGAGGGAAATGTGCTCAGAAAGCATGGCTTCAATAACAGTGACACTTGGCGAATAATAATGATAGAGATATCTTCCCAGTGCCACTCTATGTCAGAAAGGTCTCTGTTTGAGACCCAGGAGAGTGTGATGTTTGATCACTCGCTTCATTAGGAAGAGACCGGTCAAGAAAATGTTTACGGCATTGGTTTGGCCATGCCCCATTTGGCTGCGATCACAAAGCATTTTCCAATGTTGTTTCTGGTTCCAGATGGCTTCCCAGAACCTTTTGAAGAAACTCAGGTATAGAGAACAGTGTTCAATCTCCTTATACAGTTTATTACAAAGCTTCTATACTTTAGGGAAAACATGCAGAAATCTATTTGTCTACCCATGGTTTGGAACATCTCAAGCAGCACCCAATTTATTTTATTATTGAACATTTCCTTCTTTTTTCTTTTTGCATTTTTCATCCCAAATAATTTGAGACACAACTTTAAAGGATTTCCAGCATGTAAGGTTTGGAGAAGGATCTTCTAGCAATGACAAGGTGACTAGGGATGCCTTTAGTACATAGCCATGGGTGTTCTTTATTAGTGGGATTCCACTGTTAATAGGGTATCCAAGGTTTAGGGTTGATTACATTTGCATGAAGGAGCCATCAGGATGGCAGGGGAGAGATTATCCACGGTTATAAGGAGATAGCCTACAAATGTCTTCACCGGCTGGTCCGGGAAAGGTGACAGTTTTGTCATAGCAGATGCAGAATTCATCCTTAACTCTGTCCAATACTTCATGCCCAGTGGCTTCAAGGGGCTGGCAGTAGGAAATGAAGCTTGTGACTTTCAGTTCAGTTTTTCAGAGCCAAGTTTTGCTGGCTCTGCAGCACAATTTGGCAGTGATGTCAGAGTTGGAATAAACACATTTACTGGAGGATATGAGTCAACATCTTTCCATTCTGCTCCTCCCCTCTGCGTCCTCACTACATACACTGCTACCTTGTACCCTCAGTGAAAATAATAGGGACAGCAGAATTTACTGAGTGAGTGCAGCCCTTTCCTCTGAAGTTGGGATTAGCAATGAATGACTCATAGGGCTCTAAAAGTCAATGCATAAGGAAGCATGTTTACAGCAGGTTTCTTTGGTTTTGCTTTCTTTTCCCAGTGCTTAGTATGTTTGACTGTTCATTAAACAAAAGGTAATGAAAGGATCCATCTTGTAATGTAGGCAATGGTCCAAGCTATGGTAAAATGTAGTGAACACAATACATTGACATTGGTCCTTACAGAATGCTCATGTCACGACATATGAGCATTGTACTTTGTACTTCCCATTGCCCCGTCCAGTACCTGACATTTAGAAGAGGTCCAATATGAATGAATGAATTAATACATGAATGAACAGAAAGGAGCGATTTAGAATTACTTCTTGACTTCATAAGAGAATAAGAGATAAGAAGTAACGTTGTAGGAAGAAGAGGTAAATCAGATACCTGCATCGAGTATCCTTTTACTTCTACTACATGCTTCTGCTGGTAGATTTTTAAATGTGCAAGAAGTCAGAGAAAAGGGGGCAATCTGTTGGATAGTTTTTTTCTTTCTTTCTCAAACCGAACTCATAGGTTTGCAAGTCAAACCATCCGGATTTCAGCTCTTTTGCATCCTGTGACACCAGAGCAAAGATATGAACATCAAGATGCAGGGATTCAGTATTATTACTTTGCTGGTGTCCTCTCTGTGCCTAGTATAGGGGGTTCCAGGGTATGTCATGTTTTCCATCATGGGAGAAAATAGCAAGTCAGGGAGCTCACCATCCTTTAGTTAAGTACTTCACGGGAGTATTCAAGGGCCCCTCTTTTGACCCTTGATGCAGAGAATTACAGGAAATGACTGATGGCTATGGTGTCTTCAGACTTGTGTCAAAAAGCAATGTTACTTCTCACAGTATTTCCCCCACTTCCATGTTTAAATCTGGGAAAAGTAACTTAAGGAAGGAGGAGCTCTTTTTGCCTCGTGGTTATGGGAAAGTGTCCCCTGCATCTGGGATGCCATGGAAATAGGAATATGAGGCAGCTGGTCACATTCCATCTGTTGTCGCGAACCAAAGAGCTATGAACGCTGGTGCCCAGCTTGTTTATTTTTTATTAAGTATTGGAATTATTCATTGTGCTGTCCTTATTCAGGGTGGAACTGTCCCACCTCCATTAATCCAGACTTTAAATCCTCCCTTGCAGGCACATCTGAGGTTTTTCTCCTAGGTTATTCTAAATCTTGTCAAGTTGATGATTGATATTAGCCAACATGTGAATTTTGTCAACAAGAGAGGGAAGTATCGAACTACTTCTTATTGGAGAGAGCTACTGAGGGCCTTGGAGCTGGAGTGACAGAGTCGAGCTGCTGTAAAGGGCAGGCATTCTCCTCACCTGATTGATTTTAGCAAGTGTGTGGAAACAACGATCACCTGGATCGTTTTGTTGTCTTGCTATTTTAATTATAAGGGGAGAGTTTAAAGACAAAATGTTCTTGTTAGCATCTGGTCCCTAGAGTATGTGTGTGGTCAGGTGACGAAGCATCTGAGGGCATTCTTGTTCTACTGTTTGCCCTGGGTATGAACAGTGATGTGTTTCTTTGTCATCTAATTCACCATAATAATCCAGCCCTCAGTTGCTGTGACTCAAACCCCTGTAGAATAAAATACAAAGTGAAACTCTCTCTCTCTCTCTCTCTCTCTCTCTCTCTCTCTCTCTCTCTCTCTCTCTCTCTCTCACACACACACACACACACACACACACACACACACACACATTATATTTGCAACAAGTCCAATCGCTGATTTTCCCTCTTGGAGTTCTTTTTGGCTCTATAGATTGGATTAGTGCAGTGTTGTGTCTAAATGACATCTACCTGCAGTCTTGGATATATGAGTGGGTGTGGTCTTTGATGCTCTTTCTCCTGCTTTTGAAATCGCTGGGACTACGTCAAGTAAAGTGTTTTATTGTTCTACAATTACAGGTAAGACGTGTGGAGGGAACTAATGAGTAAATGCTTGTTAAGCACCTACTATTTAGGCTAATTGTGCATTCAAATGAGATGTTCTTCTTTCATCTCTGTTGGTTGCAAGGCAGAAATTATAGAAGTGTTTTGCAGCCACAAACCTGATTTACACTGCGACTCACTGGGTTTATTTTAATGCAAATAGTGTCTAAGTCTCAAAAACTTTAGGAAAGATATTCGGTCCCTATAGACAAAATTTGTTTTTACCAAATTTTGAAGATTACAACTTTCATACATTACATGCTTCTGAAAACTTTATTTCTCAAGTATTTTTCTCACGTGGCTTCATTACTGTAGCAGTTCAGGAAGTCTTGGATTCAGATAAATCCCAAAGTCGGTGACATAAGACTTGGAAGCTTCTTGCTCACATGAATTGCCCGGCAGCATGTATGTGTAACAGCTTGGGGACTCCTAGCCTAGCTTTGTGCCCAGTTCAGGGCAAAGGGTTTGATGTAAAGTTAATGCCTGAGTTAGGGTTAGAGTGCTGTGAAAAGACACTATGACCATGGCAACTCTTATAAAGGAAAATATTTAATTGGGGCTGGCTTACAGTTCAGAGGTTTAGTCCATTATTACCATGGCAGGAAGCATGGCAGCATGCAGGCAGACATGGTGCTGGAGAGGCAGCCAAAAGCTCCTTATCTGGATTGCCAGGCAGCAGGAAGAGAGAGCCTGGCTTGGCCTTTTCAAACCTCTAAGCCTAGCCCTGCTCCTTCAACAAGGCCACACCTACTTGAACAAGGCCACGCCTCCCAATAATTCTGCTCCCTGTGAGTCTATTGGGACCATTTTTATTCATATCACAGTGATATTATTATCTTATTGATTATATTATATTAATTGATTATATTATAATTACATTATTTCTTGTTATATTTTTTAAAATAAATCTATGCATCCAAAATAGCATCTTTTAATAATTAACTATTGCTATTTAGTGATGCGTTGTTTCAAGTTTATGCCTTTTTTGTTAGCTTTTCATATCCATAGATGATTACTTCCGTTGAATTATTTCCTTAAACTAACTCTTACAAATTGTAATTTATCCCTCACAAAATTTCATCTGGTTTTGCCATGATAACCTAATTATAATCTGCTTATAAGCTTCTAGATATACACCCAAATTTATATTTGGTCTGTTTGTGTATATACTATGGTGAACTTCCGTAGTTTATTTTAACAATGATATCCCCTTCTCTGAAAACTACTTAACCAAAACCAAATAGCTCTGACATTAAGATGCCACTGTAATTTGCAAGTCAGACCAGAGACAGAAAACTGCATCTAAGAGCACAGGCCTCTCTTGGGGTCTTGAAGTTTGAGACTTGGGTAATATTCCTGGAACATATTTTTATTAAGATACTGGGGGCAAGAGAATAAGCCGATTTGCAGAAAATATTGGGATGGGAGTTTGGACCTGACATAATTACTGTTAGCTTGGTCGCTCTGTAGGGTGGAGCCAGTCACCCACCCCTGCCTTCATTCTCAGTGTTCTCCTTTTAAATCACAATCCTAACCTCCCTAACGTGGGCACTGGAGAGCGCTAAGAGGATTTTACAGAGTTTTCATTGATACTAAACGTCTCTAGGTCTTGAAAAGCCAAAGTAGCAGGTTTTAAAGTGTAGAAATGCCTCTAGTGTGTGTGGGAGGGAGGGGGGATGCAAAGGGTGTGTGTGTGTGTGTGTGTGTGTGTGTGTGTGTGTGTGTGTGTTGGTGTGTATGAATGCGGGTATGACATGCACATAATGTAGACGTCAGTAGACAATTTTGCCTATTAGTTTTCACCTTCCACGTTGCTTAAGACAGGGTCTTTTTTTATTGTTTTTCTGTTCCATATGCCAGGCTAGCCAGCCTACAAACTTTCAGGTGATTCTCCTGCCTTTACCTGCCATCTTGCCATGGGAATGCAAGCATTATAAACATATGTACTACCTGGCCAACATTGAAGTAGTTCTGATGATTTGAACTCGTGTCCCTGTGGTTGTGTAGTGAGCACGTTTACCCATTGGGTCATTTCCTCAGCCTCAGGCAAAACCATGAGATTGTAAACAGAAACGTGACTTTCTAGAAAGGAAAGCGTGAGAGAGGAGTGTATGAGGAAAGCCTAAATTATATTTGTAGGATGGTGATTTTGTGTGACATTCCAGTCTCTTAGCAAGACCCTGGGGACTAAAGTAAGGGTATATACACTGGCTGCTACATAAGAAATATTTGTTGAAAATGTTGAATATTCTATTTTTTTTTAAATTTACTATTAACTCTGCTGATAGTTACTGTGTGATCTCATCTCTTAGTAAGTCTCATGACATCATTTACTGCAGTCGATAGTATCTGTCTGTGATATTAAGGGAGATTGATATTTTTTTAAAAAAATGTAGAATGCTGCTTGAGCTATAGATTACACTTGGTATATAGTAAGGTTTGCTAATTGTTAATGGTGGAAGCTAAAAGAACAAGACACGCTGGGTAAAATTAGGAATTTGGCAATATTGTGTAAAACACGGGGATTAAATGAGCCAGTGCATGTGAAGGTATTTAGCAGTGGCTGTGTATAGGACATAATCAGTTAAGGTTGGTTGAATTTGATTCACTCAGGGGAACTAGGATGTTTGGGGAATTTTAAAGGTAGAAAGAGTGAAGTTAATTATGGTTTTCCCTAGAAGGATCTTTAGAGACAGTGTACTGGGTCTAACCACATTTTTCTTTAGTTTCGTTTATTTAATGGACACATTTTCAATTTTAGCTATGCCTTAAACTTTCAAGGTTTCCTGTGTGTGCTGTCTCGGGTCACCCTGTAAAAACCCAACTTTGGTAGGAGAGGCATAAACTGAACTCTTCTTATCATCATCACCACCAACATCATCACCATCTTCCTCTTCCTCCTCCTCCTCATTATTATTATTATTATTATTATTATTATTAAGTAAATATTGACCAGAACAATAAAAAAATTAAGTATCAATGCCAACCATTTTCAGTAGAAAACAGAATACCTAACCTCACACGCCCAGAGCCTGCCACTCAGGTTTCTTGCAAACTGACTTCTGTATTTTAACTCGTGGATCGGTCTTGCCGGCTTTCTCTAGGCATTAATTTGTGCACTTGGCAACCTCAACCTTGTTTTCTTCAATGGGTTTGCAAATGAAAACATAGCTTTGATTTGCTTTAATATTCACTTGGGAGAAGGACTTTTAAAATGATAATTAAATGCTGGGCTGGTGCTGGCATGGTGACATGGTTCATTTTTAAATATTAGGTCTGAACGATTTAGCGAAAAGGCTTAAAAGAAAAACCAACATGAAAAAAAAAAGGACAGATGATAAATGCTGCCTGTGTTGATGTTAAGTAAAGACAAGTAAACTGTGCCCTGAGTATTTCTCTAGGGAGTCTATTTTAGAGATTCTTCTGAACATTCAGGATTTGCATGAGATTGTTTTCCCCGGGTCACGTTGGCAGAGGCTGGATTACAACTGAGAATGCAGAGACTAATGGCCTGTTGTGACTAATCCACTAAACCTCCACTCCCATTTCTCTTAAATTGATTGAATTTAGAGAAGCTGAAGACAGACCCACACCAACTATCCTGCTGTTAGGTCCGTGTGATGCAATGAGTTCTAAGAGCTTTAAAGGACAAGAAAGTGAGGACCTGGGAACCCTTGTAGAGCATCAGCACCTTGATGATACTTCTCTTAGCAATTTTTTACTAAATCCCAAAGTTTTCTTTTGTTATCTGAATTAAAAAAAAAGAATGCTTTTCGCGTGCATAAATCTAAAATTAATAGTATTGGGGAGGGAGAGATAGCTTGATGGGTAAGAGCACCTTCCCCAGAGGATCCACATTAGGCTCCCAACACTCACTGCTGGTGGCTCACAACTACCTGTTACTCCAGCTCTGGGAGAATCTGATGTCAATGGTCTCTGTAGGCACCTGCACTCCTGCGGGACCGAGAATGTGTGGGAATCACCCTGCTTTACAGTTGTTACAAAAACAGTTTAAGGCTCACAGTGTCCATTGGGGAAGGTCTGAAGAATTTCAGTACATGACCACTGGCGCATGTGGTAGACGCTATTCGTGTCATGCTCGGTCAGGAAATGGAGTGTGATAGGAACCTGGGACCAGGTGAAACTTTCAAAGGTCTGCCCTTAATAACTTACCTCTTCTAGCTAGGCTCCTCCTCCTAGAAATTCCACAATCTCCTGAAATGGACTCAGTCAGGGACGAAGCATGCACAATCTGAGACCTCAGAGGAACATTGCAGATTCAAACTCTGACCCCAGCCATTGCACCCAAGGCTTCCAGAAGATGCATGGGTAAATTCAACACCTGGAGAGTCCAGTTTCTTCAACAAATGGATTGGTTAAATTTTAGATGAAATATTCAAACATTCAAAAAGATTTTCTAGGCTTTAGGAACCTCAGAATCATTTTGTGCAAACTTTGGTAGCTTTTACCTCCCAGAACAACTTATCAAGTGTCAGAAAGCCAAAAGTGATATCATGCCCCGCCCCCCCCCCCCGCCCCCTGCTGCCTTGGATGCAGATGCCTGCTTTGTTGCAGGAGGAGCTTGAGTTGCTCTGGTCCTGCCCCAGCAAACCTTCTGGTGGAAGTCATCTTTCCCAGAGGGATGGTTTGTGGTCTGGATGCCAGCGACAGGGAGCAGTAGGTTCTCTGAATCTACTCTTGTACTGTTAGCTTAAAAAGAAAAAAGAAAAAAGAAAAAGGAAAAAAAAAAAGAATTAACCCTGGTATTTTGAGAGTGAAGGTCAGACCACTTCAGAAACGGGAGAGTCACCTCGAGAATAAGCTATTTTAGAAATAACAGCCTGAGAAATCAAACTTCCTCCCTGGTGACCAAGACTGGACTGACATATCGCCCAGGTCATGAGCCCCCTCTATTCTTGCACTGGGAATTTTCTCCCAAATATAAGGCTAAATGAGTTTTGCAGGACTCTGGACTCTACAATCAAGAGATTGTGATTTTTCCTGAACACACAGGGCATGGGTGTGTGTGTGTGTGTGTGTGTGTGTGTGTGTGTGTATGTGTGTGTGTGTGTGTGTGTGTGTGTGTGTGTGAAGTAAAGAAAGGCATAGGTTCTGGCAAGGACCCTCAGTGGCCAGAGCCCCTGCCCTCTTAGTGTCTTCATTTGTACTAAAATACTAAGGCAAAAGAACTTGTGATTCTAAAGCCGAAGCAGCCATGTGACAGACGAATGAATGGCCAGGGCCAGCCCCGTGGCCTGTCTCATAAGAAGGAACGAGTGACGTTTTCATTCCAAAATGGTTTTGTAAAAAGAATCAAATGACAAAAACTATCTCGTGACATAAAAACTTACAAAACCAGATTTTTGTCCATAAATACAATTTTACTGTAATTTACCATTATTTATCTATGCATTGTCTTTTATCCATGGCTACTTTCACAGGGCTACAGGGGCAAAGTATTTCTGAAGAGGCCCATGACTGGAAAAGGCTAAATTATTTGCTCGCAGGCCCTTTACAGAAGAACATTTGCAAATACACGCTCAAGAGAATATATAACAATTAAAAACAGTTGTATAGAAGCGTACTATAGATAAAATAAAAGGCATCTGTTTTCTCTTCTGTTTGAGGAGTTCCCTTACCTCCCCTCCATCACTACCCCTATCGGGATAGAGACCATTCCATCAACAGAATTCTCTTGTTCTTTTGTACTTCTTCTCCATTTTGTACTCTTGCTCTATGGCAATCGAGATTCAGATCTCTGTCACTAAAAACAGCTTTACAGTGCCCATTTCCTGAGCCTTTCAGAGGGCTAGAGGCTGCTGAGGGGGGCTATACGGAGGTGTGAAAACTTGAAGTTGATTTCCTTCTTCCATTTGATGATTTCTCAATTCACTCCAAACAGCCACTTTGCTGTAAGTGTAAAAGCTAGCAGACCCTGGGCAAAGAGCTCTCTCCTTACCTCACTGGATCCTTTAACCCACGGAAGCACTTCCAACTCACGATCCACTTTGGTAAAGAACGCAATTCGTTTAAATGCTCCCAGAAGTCAGAGTTTACACTCGGAGGAATTAGAGGCTAAGTCTGAGCCGGTGCTCTGCAGTTTTGATGAGGTGGTAGGCTCAGGGCAAGTGACCTCCTTCTGAACCCGCAGCTTTCTACTTTGTAAAATGGAAATTAAAAAAAAAAAAAGCTAGTTCGGGGATGGTAGTGGCTCAGTTAGCAAAACACTTGCTTTGCAAGCAAAAGGACCTGATTTTGATTCTCAGAATCCATGTGAAAATGCCAGACATGGGTGTGTGCACTGCACTTGCAATTCTAGTGCTTCGGAAGTTAAAACTAACTTCTGGGCCTTGCTGGCCAACTATCCAATTTAGTGAGGTCCAGGCCAATGGAGGACTCTGTCTGAGAAGAATGGTAGTTGGCATTCCTAAGGAACCACACCAGAGGCTGACTTTGGGTTCCATGCACATGCACATACTTGTTCATGTGTCCTTGCCCTGTATACACATATTCACACACATAATGTAAATAGCCACTTCACTAATGTTGAGAGAAGTTATAGATGCCTCTTTTAATTTAACACAAGGCATACGTCTTTTAAAGGTTAAGAACTAAACTCCGATCTACCAGAATCTATAGTCTTAACTTTTGCCACCACACTGCATTTGATCCAATGTTCCCTACGCATTGACTCGTGAGAGCATCAACGTTTTATAGAAGAGTGTAATTCAAAGGGGACCAACCATTCAATGACTTAACAGACTTATGTAATAATGACTTATTACCGACATGTAAGTGAATTGTCCAGTTGGTGCTGCCCATATACACAGGGGATTATGGCCGTCTCCTGGCATAGTTATTTTACAATGAACCACACTCCTAAAGGAAACTGACTCTCCCTCCTCTAGCAGCCATCTGCTGTCAGTAGCTTCTCAACTTGGGTACACTTCCCTTCTCCATGTGGGACTCTTTGATTCCCTTGTCCTTATGTAGATCTTATTCAGGGAACTGCAACTGTCACAAGTTCAAAGTGCAATGCTCATGTACTGTCAAGTCCAGCAGACCCTGTTTCTCCCAGTCCTCCTTGACCTCTGGCTCTTACAGTCATCTGCCTCCTCTTCTGTATTGTTCCTTGAGCTGCTGGGAGAGGAGGTGTGATATTCATGTTCCATGTGTGGCTGACCATTCCACAGACACTTGTGCTCTGTGGTCGTTGTTTGTTTTTTCCATTTGGGAATCTTTCTAATATATCCTAAGATCAATAGGAAAAATCAGTACACGGAGGACAGGTTATTTGACAGTGAAAGGGAACTGAGTAAAAGTTAAAAATCCTTTTTCCGCTGTGTAGTTTTGGCTTCTTTGTCAAAAAACCAGGTATCCACAGGTGTGTGGATTTACATCTGGGACTTTTATTTGATTTCATTGATCAACCTGTCTGTTCTTGTGCTAATACCATGTAGTTTTTAGGGATGGAGATTCCTCCAGTTTTCTTATTGTACAGGACTGTTTTAGCTATCTTGGATTTTTTGCCATTGCATATGAAGTTGAGTATTGTCGTTTGAAGGGCTGTAAAGAATTATGTTGGAATTTTAAAGGGAACTGCATTGAATCTAGTTTGCTTTTGGTAAGATGGCCATTTTCACTATGTTAATCCTACTGATCAATGAGCATGGGGGATCTTGTCATCTCATATCTTTTCCAATTTCTTCAAAGACTTGGAGTTCTTGTCATACAGGTTTTTTACTTGCTTGGTTAGACTTCACACCAAGATATTTAAAATTACTTGTGGCTATTGGAAAAGGTGTTGTTTCTTTCTCAGTCTGTTTATTATTTCTAAATAGGAAGATTATTGATTTTATATTTTAGTTAATCTTACGTCCAACCACTTTGCTGAAGGTATTTATTAACTTTCATAGTTCCCTTTTGAATTGTGAATTATGTATACTGTCATATCATCTTCAAATAGCAATACTCCTTTCTTTCCAATTTTTGTCCCCTTGATCATCTTCCTTTGTCTTATTGCTCTAGATAGAACTCATAGATTGGTGCCTACCCAATTATCATCAGAGAGGCTTCATCCAAGAACTGGTGGAAACATGCAGAGACCCAAAGTCAAACATTATACAGAGGGGGAGGAAGGATTGTAGGAGCCAGATTGATCAAGGACACTACAAGAAAACCCACAGAATTAACTAACCTGGGTTCAAAGGTACTCACAGATACTGAACCAACAACCAGGGAGCCTGTATAGGAATGATTAGGCCCTCTGTATATATGTAGCCTGAGGTTTTGACTGGATTTTGGGCCCTTTTCATCAAACTGGATTGCCTAGTCCAGCCTTACTACAAGTGGAGAGAGGTGCCTAGTCTTACTGCAATTTGATATGTCATATTTGGTTCATATCCACTGGAGGCTTCCCCCTTTCTGAAGAGAAACAGGAGTGAATTGGAACAGGGAAAAGGGGAGGTTTGGGGAAAGAGAGAAAGGAGGAGAAACAGCAGTCAGGATGTAAACATTAATAATACAAATTTAAAAAGCGTTAAAAGTCAAGAAGTCTATACGCCATACTTAAACTTTAAGTTATTACTACTTATCAAATTGCACACACACACACACACACACACACACACACACACACGTGCATGTGCTCATCAAAGTGCTCGGGCATACACACAAAGGGGTTTATCCTGAAAAGGATAGATAAGCTGATACCAGAAGCAAAATGATTCTAGAAGAACAGCTCCAACAATTTATACCTAAAGGCACTTCAGAGTGGACACTCTAAGCTGAATGTGCGTGATAGCAGCAGCCAAAAGAGTGATTCTGAACAATTTTATCATATGAGTCCCAAGCGTGGAAAATTAGTTATCTTCATTTTACAGGTGAAAGAATTTCAAGCTTAGAAAATATGGTCACTTTCCCATGGATATGTACAAAGCTATATTTTGAGTCTCAGGACATCTGACTTATTTTTCTACACATGTCGCCACCCTGCCTACCTGCCTGTCATATTGAATATGAAGGGATAAAGACTGACATGTGTAAGAAACAGTCTCCATTTAGAGGGTGAACTTATAGTTTTCATATGTAAAACAAGCTATAGAGATTGAATGCATTGCATTGCTTCTGGTGGATTTGGAGGAGAATATGCTTTGATTTGGACATGCTTAACAGTGTGTTTGGACAATGGTTATTATTACACAGTGAAAACAAGAGGCACTCCACTGTTATTTGTATTATTCTAGATAATTTCATGTTGGCTTTAATGTATTATGTAAGGGATATACATAAGTCCGGCTTCTTCTTCACCCATAGTTGCGTGTGTGCTTTGATCAATGGTGTCCTTTACATCAATCTGAGTAATATCTTTCTAGAAACCATATGAATCAGGAAGGAGGGCCGAGGTGACTCTCTAGGATCACCTCTGCAAGGCTGTCCTCTGCAGCGGCTCATTGACCACACAGAAAATGCTAGCTGGATTGGAAACCCTGACCCCGGGAAATCACTGTGACTGCTCACTGGAGCAGTTTGCATGCGCGCAGTTTCTTGACCAATGATCCCAGGGCTGCATCTTGTGCAAGTGGCTCTCAAGTGTTCTGCTCCTTGGGTTTGGGGAGCTGCTATTTGTGTAATTTGTGCTCAGCAGTCCTGTTGACAGATGGTGGAAGCTGCTCATTAAATCAGAATCCTCCTCACTCCAAGGGCCCCAGGCATGTTAGGAGACAGAGTTGGTGGTATTTTCTAGTGCTGAATAGTCTACATCTCAAGAGCAAAAGATAAATATTCTCCTCTATTGCGCACCCACTAACTTAAGCCTTGCCGAGCCCATTCCCTTCCTGTTGACAGGAAACATTTAGAAAAGTGAAGTGAAGTGCTTTTAGGCACCAGCTCCTCCATCCATCACGTTCTCTTGTAATACGACAACCTAGCTCTTTTTTTTTCTTTCTTTTTGAGACATCTTCAAGTAGTCTTTAATGTCAGTGGCATTCAGCATTTTGTTCCGCACTTCCCCCACCAACACCACCAAAAAAAATGCTAGCTGGATTATTCTCCTTAGTCTAGTGCAACTTTGGTTTTGAAGCAGTTCTAAGCAAGGTTAATTTCTCTGGAGATTTCGGTGAAAGAAAGGAGTCTATGCAAAGATGGGGACTGATATGATGCCAAGATGGTTCAGCACAGGTAAGTTTTATTGTAACTAACTATATTCATAACTTTTGTATTTGTCCTAAGAGCCATGAGTGAGCCCTTGGCTGCTAGTTACATGTGCTTATGCGTGTAATAACCATGAAGAATTGACTGCTAGTAAGGAAGAAACAGACCATTGACACCAAGACAGGCCAGCGGGATTCTCTGGTGGTGGTCTGGGCTGAAGATGGAGGCCACCTTATGAAGTTAGTAGTGTATACAGAGAAAGACGGATAGAATCAGAACTTTGCTTTGTGTCAAAGTCTATGACCTGATTGGCCTCAAACTTCAGGCAGTACTCTTGCTTCAGCTTCTCAAGTGATGGAGGACAGGTAGGCAGCGCTATATCTCACTCAGAATTCAGAGCTTTAAGGCACAATCAGAAGAACCTATTAGATTGCTTCTGGTGTGAGTAAAATGAAGCCTATGTTTTGGCTCACAAATTATATAGATGGACATAGATGGCGGGGGTGTCCCTAGAGCAAGGCACAATAGAAGATGAAACCCTGGTACAAAGAATGGATTTGCACTGACTCAACATAAGAGTAAATTATGAGAGCCACCTTGAAGAAAGTGAAAATGTAGACCTACAGGGAGATTATGAAGTAAAACAAAGGAAGGAAGTAAGAACCCTTTCCCAGGAAACAAAAAACATGCAAAATAAACAAATCTACTATTGCCACTTTGATTAATATTGATAAGCTAACATTCATTGCTTATGTCTGTCTCTAAGGCATTCACCAGCCTTCACATCACAAATCATCCCTGTGGGGTTGAACATGCCACGATTCAGAGGCACTAAATCATAGACACAAAATTAGAAAGTTAATGAGCAGTCACGCTAGGATTTGAACTTAATTTTCTCTTAGCCTTGAAGAGCAGATCATAACTTTTGAGCAAAGCCTTAGCTCAAGTGACAATTGAGCAGGTACAGAAGTAGAATGGTCGCAAACATAGTAATGAAATATTAAGAAACCAAATGGGAGGTAGGTCATGGTAAGAATATTTCTTCATGAAGTGTAGCTCTGTTGGCTTTGAATTATAGATACATGTGTACTTACAATTTTGGGTGCAAGTGAATAAGTTTAAAGTAGAGATAAAATAAATGACATTGACAACATTGAGGAGGTACCTGGACAATGTTTCAGAAAATAGCTCTTTAAACCTCATTTTACTTTATAACTTCTGATTATTCTGATTTGCCAATGATATAAAATGCAAACTCTTAGCTTGTCCTTCCCACCTAACATCGACATACTAAGATACTTGTATAGTATAGTATAGTATAGTATAGTATAGTATAGTATAGTATAGTATAGTCTCATTTCCTGCTGTCCCTCTTCCTCTGTACATCCTATAATGTTTGATACAAACAGCTCTCCCTACTGCCCTTCATCCTCCACTATCACAGTTACTCTCCACTAATTGGTTATAAATTGAGCATCTACTGTGTTCTGAGTACTGTCCTCAGCCCCCTGTATAAAAAAGAAGGGCATCATTGAGAAGTGAGAGAGGGTTATAACGCATGGTTCATAGTCATTGCACTATACTTGGAAATGCACTATTATAAGCATTGGACCTAATGAAAACAGGAACTTGATATTAAGAGCTATGTCTTAAGGAGGTGAGTTCTGAACAAGACCGAATTTCAAGGACATGAAGGAGCTGAGCTTTTCTAGCAGAGGAAATGAATGTTGCTAACAATTCATTGGCTACTTGGAAAATGGAAATGTTGACTTGAGCGGTTTCTAACATGTGACAGGCAGTTTTTATTTGTTTCCTCCTTACCACATTTTGCTTTCCCCAAATCCCAAAGCCTCTTCTGCTGCTCCCTCTTTTCTGCCTCCTTTCACTTCTTTGCTGAGGCTCTGGATTAAACTCTTCATTGTGGACCTCTGACAGCTCCTCTCCTGCTTTGCTAAGCACTTTAAAAAATAGACATTTAAAAGCCTTCTGTGGATCTCCCGCTATGTTATGGCTGTCATGCTGTGTGAATCGAGACTACCTGCCCAGAGGACGGGTACCCCACTGCTAGGACCCTGGAGACTCTGAAGCTTGCCTTAAGAATTTGCACCAGGAACTGTGCTGAACAGGACAGCTTGGTCTCCGTTCCCTGGGATTAGTCACCTACTGTGTGCCTGCCTTTGGGAAAGGGCATGGCACCAGCTGTCTCCTGCCCCACAGGATCAGGTGTGGACAAGGCAGTGAGGCAGGCAATGCCTTGCAGTATAGTTCAGGGTTAGGCTGACTCCAGAAATCCAAAGCTTTTGGCATCACATAACCTGTATCTCGTACTCAGCCTGCTCATGTCTCTCTGGGATAAATTCCCTGAGTCTCAGCTGTAGGGTTGAGTTAAAAGTCACCCCACCCTGTGTTTTAGGGTCTATTCCAAGGCATCTTTGCTGCTCTCTCAGTGTGGCCCTAGACCTCAACTAAATCATAAGATTATACTTGAGCCTTAAAGTTAGGCCCCAGCTCATGTCCTAGTGCTGATGGGGAAAGGGAGATCTTTTGTGTGAAGTATATAGTCTTTCTGGTCTAAACTACAAAGGGAACTTGGACTTTCTAGGCTAAAAGTCAAATGTCCTCCTTAAATTTAATTATATTACCAATGAACCAGCTTCACTAAGATTAACTGGACCAAGTTATAAGAGGGTGCTCGCTGTCCATGCTTTATAAGAGGGTGCTCTTCCCACCCTATGACTGCACCGGGCACCTTGGACCTGCCCCATAGAACTTTACAACAGCTCTGCGGATAAAGCATTTTGTAGCCCCTGAGTTCCAGGCCAGACAATCATCCTCAAAAGCCCATGTCCTTGGCTTTCCTGTGCCATCCCATCTGGACCCTATTGTCTGGCATGTTCAGTGCCTTTTAAAGCCTGCCCCTTCTCTGTTAGCATCTTATCCAGTCTGCCTTTCCAGTGGTTCTGAAGCTCTTGTGGCAATGCCTGTTACTTTATTATCAAACAAAACAATGCCTCTATGGACTGTGTATGTCCTGATTTTTCAATGTAGTAAACACTGTTGAATAGCTAAATTAAGTTAATTAGCATCTGTACCACCTGATATTACTAATCTTTATTTAAGTGATGAGGACACTTAAAATCAGTCTTTTATGTATGCGTGTATCAAATAGAGTCACCATCATGAACAATAGATCTTTTGAATGTGGTCTACCTATTTAAGTGGGGGAAAAAATAGACATGCCCTTTGACCAGTATGAACCCAACCTCTACCTTCTAGCCTTTGATGACAACCATTCTTCTCTTGGCTTTTAGGTTCCACATGTAAGTGAGGGTAAGTGGTATCTGTATAGCGTGCCTGATTTATTTCTATTAATGTCCTTCAGCAAATTCATTTTGTAGAACATAACATAATGTCTTCCTTATTTAAGACTGGCTAATCTTTTGTCTCGTGTACAGGCTACACCTCTTTATCTATTCTGTTGATGGGCACTGAGGCTGGTCCCATGCCTTTGACTACTCTAGACAACTGTGAAGTGAGCATTAGCATACAGATGCTTCTTCAACATACTCCTTTAGATGTGTACAGAAGCCAGATCACTGGATCTTAATGACTGGATCATGCTAGTCTCAGATGTTTAGAGGAGACTCCATACTGTCTATATAACAGCTGTACTAATTTTCATCTCACAGTCTGTGAACAGGGTTCCCTTTTTATTTAATTCAATCAACATTTACTATCTTTAACTGTACTGACAGTAGCCATTGTAACAGGAGTAAGGTGAACCTATCATGAAGTTTTAATTTTTATTTCTCTAATGAGAAAGTTTTATTGAATGATTTTCATGTCCTTGAAATGTCTGGATAAAGCTAGCTATTTGGGTCATTTGTCCATTTTTAATTAGGTTGTTGTCTGTTTTGTTTTTTAATTGAGTTTGAGTTTCTTACATACTTTGAACACAACTCCCGACTACTACTTTCAAAATACTGTGTTTACAAATGTTTAATTTCATTCTGTAGATTTTTATCAGTAATCTTAATTTTTTACTTGCCTGGGTAGAATACTGAGTAAATATTATTCTACTCTGGCCCCTTCCTGCTCTCCCAGGCCTGTATTATATAATTAAATCACGCATAATGGAGTCTTTCTGTGGTTGGAGAGGGTACTTGCTGACACTGTAAGGACCACAAGTGTCAAGTTGCTTATCAATTAGCTTGTAGGTACTTACTGTGCAGTGCTTGCATCATAAAGGGAACACGTGGAAAATGAGGGCTCAGTGGTCTAGCTTGTAGATTCTAGAACAGCTGAATACCTGCTTTATTATACAGAATCCATGGAGTCCTGTGCAAAATCACTTATCTTCCCAATGTCTGAGTTTCTTTACCTGCAAACGAGAGATAATGATATCAATTGTATTATAATATCCTTGTGAAAAGTAAAGCAATTGATTCACATGAACTATTTTGCACATAGTAACTAAATAATATTTAGGATGATTATGGTGATGAGTGGTAATGTGGCAGTGCATTCATCTAATTAATGGAAAGAGAAAAATCCCAAAAAACCCAAGCCTCATAAATTTTATAAGTTATTATGGGTAATATGAAAATTTTTGATAAGCTTCACAATAATTAAGGACAATTTGGAAAGCCATATTGGCTTTTGGGATGAGTAGCATGGACCAGAAATAAAGGATCAGGGAGATAGTGGGTGAGTTTTCTTGATAAGAGGCTGCATCTATCAATAAAGGAGTGGTTGTCCTTATTAGAGTGATTGCCATGAGGTTTTCTGATGAACTAGAACCAAGAATCCTGGATGTAAGTTGCAGTCTTAGGGCTTGCATTAATCATGGGTAAGGATTGACTCACATTTAAGGATCTGACTCTGGACTGGGAACTGATTTAAGAAATGATGTCCAGAGCGGAAACACACAGGAAAGCAAGGCAGTCACATGACAGTTGTCCCAATATTTGAGGTAGAAGACAAACAAAATCAAAACAACAACAAAAGACCACCCAGAGCAAAAAGATTTGGAACAATTGGAAATCAGGTATGGAGATAAGAATCAGAAAACTTCACTAGGCTTCATTTAATACATGTAGTCAAAAAATTTCTTATGAAGGCACCACATAACATTAATTCATATTGCTATCAAGTTCTGAAGTATTGGAATCCAAAGAGAATGGACCATAATCAGATAGTTCCAAATAACAGCTATGGAATTAGGAACTTCTCCTGTCCAGAGGTTCTGATCTGCTTTGACAATTAGCTTCTAGAAAGATAACTACAGTCAGTCACCCAAGCAGGTCATTGTCAGGTTCAGTTTAAGGATGCTCAGTGACATTTATTGATTGGAAGAAATGTTCTGAGGTTGAATAATAAATACGGTCCCCTTTCAAAGTGCATTTATTGAGTTCCTACTGTATTTGACATATTGCATTTTTTGAACCCATGATAGACAAAAGTGACTCCATGCTACTCTTTCAGTTGAGAACTAGTAGGCTCTAAGCTATTCACAAATAACCAATGTAAGTAGATATCAGTGTAGAATACAAAGGACACCAGGGTGAAGAGTGTTAAGAAGGCAAAGGGGGATGGAGGGCTTACAGTGGCACCGAGTGGCCCATAGTTCCTGAACTAGCACTAAAAATCAAGTTCAAATTTCTGTTTTGCTTGACAGATATTGTAACTATAGATGGACTCACATCTGTCTTTAACTATATACCAACCTGTGGAAATAAAAATCTAAGAAGTAACTGCCTTAGAATTAACTGAGTGTCCATGCAGAGTTCTTGTAATTTAATACAACTAGTTGGTATTTATTCTAAAGAACTACTTCCCTGGGGTCAAAGGAACTATAAGTCCAGATAATATCTGCTTTTAGAAATCTAAGGACAGGGAGAACCTTAAATTAAAAATGACTAAGCAATATGAAGTGTGACCTCATTCCAGAAGAATGAAAATGAGGATGTGTTGGCTAACAAACTCCTTTCATTCATGAGGACTTGTGTAATCATTCATAACTCCAGAAATTAGAGGAATAGAGGTTATCTCTATCGTGTAGAGATGGCTTTAACTGGTTCTGTTGGACAAAGTACAAATCACACTCTCTTGCCAGAGAATACACCTTCAGTGTCTGTTTTAAGTGGAGAAGAATGGGATACCTCAGAAGGAAAAATGACAACCTTCAGTCAAACATGCACTACAAAGCATGTACAACACGGAGCCATTGGCAATGGGACTATATGCCCACTGAACAGGATTAAGTAGATAAACTATAGAAGGTAGATAAACTATAACACATTGTAATATGTTAGAACTTCATGTTCATGTACAATGGAGTGTCATGGATGTATGTCAAGAAAATAACATTCCAGAAAATATATATACCGTGCTGTTTATATAAAATGTACATATAGTTATTATTACATATTTTAAGGTCTACAAGGGTCAAATCAATAACGGTGATCACTTCCAGGTCAAGATACGTATGGGAGAGGTAAAAGGGACTTCAAACTGTCTGAAATACCACTAGGAAACACTTGTATTTCATTATGTAATTGCAAACAAATACACACAGATTTTATTAAAGAAGCCTATCCTTGCTCTCGTTTTCCATCATGTCTTTATTCCAATCCAAAATGGTGGATACTCTTTGCAAATATAATGTAGAAAAAGGTTGGCTTAGTTTTTTCCATGTACTAGGATTTCAGAAGGCTTGTTTTTAAAAAGTATGCTTCCTTTTATTTTCAACTTTGTAAGCAGTTCCTAATTTTGTTCCTAAGTTTCATAGGGAATGAGTTAACGTTCTCCCACACATTGCTGGCATTCACATATGTCCCAAATAAAAATGAACTGCATAGAAATATAAATAACATTGTGTGAGATGGGCAGTCTTGCTCAGCTTGGTTTCCAAAATGGGCATGGAAATGCCCATTTAAAATTTACATTTAGACAGGAAAAATTACCATTATCTCAACAGAAGAAGGAAAAATAATAATGCCAGAGGTTGAAGTGTTCAAGTGCACAGCATGCAGATAAGTTAACTAAGCACTCACATGAAGACTGAAGTGGTCAGCCCAACATTTGCTCATTTTTACATCCTTAGATGATGGGTGGGACTTTTTGCAAAGTCATCTGTTGGCTGTAGATAGAAATACATCACATGCAAATTAGAATCAAAATAAAGCCATAGGTTCAATATGTTTTCTAGCAATGCTTTTATATGCCTTCTTTCCAGAGCCTCCTAGCAACTCAGTTTTTTAGTTGTTAGACTAGATATTACTTACAGCATTTTATAATGCCATTTATGATATTGAGTTTTAGATATGTTTAATGGTCTTCTTTAGAATGCCATTGACAATATTACAGCCACATTTCTTTTCACTGCACTGACCAAATCTATCTATCATGTGGATATATCTCTTTTATTCTGGTCTGACACCCTAACTAAAATGAAAGTTTCTAAGGGATGGTGATTTTCCTTGTTCTTTTCATTAACTTAAAGAGAGTATCTAGCACATAAAAAGTATTCTCTAGCGCTTGAAAGAATGAAGTTATCGGTGGATGAACAGGAGTCCTAACCTGAGTTAGCAACCAAAATCTTATAAAGCGGTGTTTGTAGTGATGAAGGTGGATCTGTAACTTAAGAAAAATTCCATCATAGACTGTGTCCTAGTTAATTCTTCTTCAGTTTGACACAGAAAAATGTCATCTGGGAAGAGGATACCTTAGTTGAGGACGTGCCCCACCAGATTGGTCTAGAAGCAAGTCTGTAGGGCATTATCTTAATTAACCATTAGATGTGAGAATGTGGATGATGCCACCCCTTGGCAGATGGCCCTGTATTGTATAAGAAATCAGACTGAGAAAGTCATGAGGAACAAACCAGTAAACAGAACACCATGACTTCTGTATCAGTTCCTGCCTCCAGATACCTACTTCAAGTTTCTACCCTGATATCCCTAGATGACAACTCTCAACTGTAGATGAAATAATCCTTTCCTCCCCAAGTTGTTTTGCACATGATGTTTGATCATAGCTATAGAAACTCCAATACAGACTATCTTCTGAGACATGGAGGGATGGTATCAAAGTAGAAAACCTAAGGATATACCAAGAGGGGCAATAAGCCATCAGTGTGGCACTGGATACAGTAACATTTTAATAAAAGTATTTACACAGTAAAGAAATAGGGAGCATCAATGATGATTTAAGGGAATTCTTGAAAAAAAGTGACATGTCAGCTTATATCATATAGACGACTGAGTTGTAATATTTCCAATAAAGCAGAAAAAAGACATGGCCACAGCTCTATGAACAAAGCTAAGGGGCAAAGGAGACTGTGACATAGATAGCCTTGTTTTGTCTAGATGAAACCAGGATGAGAATCCATGATAGGTGTGGGAAATTATAGGCCTAAGGACATAAGCAAGATCCAATCATGAAAGGACTTGGCCACAAGGACCAACCTCAACGTTATCCTGATAGCATAGGAAGCTGCAAAGATTAAGTGTGTGGGCAGGGAAAAGACCAAGCCTTTTGGTGGAAAAGCCTGAGTCATAGGAAACAACATCTGCAAAGAGTTAGAGCCATAAGGATGGAGGGCAGTGGATATCCCTCTCAGGTCAATGCAGCTGTGTGTGCTGTATGAACAATAAGGAATCTGCATAGGCAGACAGACATTGAAGGCCCTTGTTAGACATCCCCACATACACTGAAGATCAGGTAAAACCAAAGTCTTTAAACGCTATATTTTCCTCAGATGCACAGCCTATGTCACCTCTCACCTTAGAAGCGCTTTAATAGATTTCCTTTTGACATATCCAAATTACCAGCTTCACCTCTTTTCCACTTTGGGGGACCATGGTTAATTAAAAGAAAGTTATTTCAATGCAATCACCACGATAACACAATAATCAGTCTGATAACTGAGGCAGTTAAGTGATTAGAGGGTAGATTCTATACACAGTCATGATATGCTGAACAAAGAGATGATTCATGTCCCAGATGCGATAGAGTGGGATGGTGTGGGATTTGTGATGCTACCCAGAAAGACATGGAATGTGAAATTTAGAAAAAAAAATTATGTAAGTTCCCTGCTTCACATCTTCAAACTAGTTGACCACAGACAACTGAAAACATAGAAAGTGAAATCATGAATCAGGGATTATTACTATATCCAGTAGTGTTCCATAGTACACTACTAAGATATAGGAATCTAAGTCTCTCTATGTGGCCTATGTCCTTCTTATGCTGGGTTTTAAGCAGACACATGCTATATATGAGACCAAGGGCTTCAGAAGTATAAGGGAATTTTATATACCTATAAAGCTAGTGAAAAATAGTTTAGAGAAAGGATGTCAGTTTCTGAATCCTATATCAATTACTTCTCTGTTCCTGTTTCCTTATTCCCACAATAAGACCAATGACAACTGTTGCATTTCTGTGAGGACCAGCTTAAAATGCATAAGAAATCATCCACTCTGAATCCTTACCATAGGCATGTGGAAGGTCGGATAGAGATGGGGGTAATTGTAAGACTAAGGGTAACTGTAGGCTTACATTTTTCAATGCCTAGTTTAATAATGGTATTTAAGTGCTTTAACCTGCCTTCTAGTCCACCCACCAGAGGTGGTGAGAAGGAAAGGTTAAGAGGGCCAAAGAGGATGTGAACCTCTTTAGAAATAGTGCTTTGGGGTGATCCAAATCTTCATCATCAGATAGCATCAGTTCAGTTCACATGAATCAGCAGTGGTAGCTTGGTCCACTTGCAAACACCATTCACAAATCAGCAATAGCAGTTCCATCTAGAAGAAACTGTGAGGCTCTGCCAATTAGCTCAAGTCCACAGGAGCAGCAAGAAGCTGAAGAAACACCACCATAAGTTCTTTCATGTTTTCTCTCTAGGAAGTCATGACAAACAATGATCAACAAAGAAGGCAAGGTAAACCAATGCCACAGCATCATCAGGGAAGACCAGTGTCAGCAAAGCCCAACCAGACCAGCAAAGAGTAGCAAGGCGAACTAATGCTGGACAACATCTTCCACTTTCTATTGGGTTGTATTTATACTCTTTCCAAACACTATATGTTCTCTTAAGTGTATGCTCTAGCGAAACATCACATGCCCCTTTTCCAGGCAGCTTCAAGAGAAACACCACATGTCTTTTTCTCAGCAAAACATTCCCCCATGTATCTGCTTCAGCAAAAACATCGTCTCATAAGACGGTTTCCAGAAAAATATCTCATGACACAGCTGAGTCTCTAAAGAAACCAGAAATTTCCACTTCAGATAACCTGGAGTATTGAGTGGCAGACATACAAGATAGAGCACATGAGAAAAAATAGAGATTGGGGTTAGAATCTGACAGTGTGTGGAGCAAGAGATAAGAAAGTCCAAGTGAGATAGCTTAGGGAAGATGCATGCAACAATCACTTGTCATTGTCAGTGGGTGTGAATGAACAAATGAGATGCTCCACAGTGTCTCTGAATGATTTTTCTTGACAAGATGCTTTTCACAGGAAAATGTCCAAGACACTCCTCCTATAGAAGACTTACATCTGTCTTAAAGGTACACTTCTTTAATTTGGTACTTTTTAAAGTGGATTCTCTTGTCAAAATACCAATAATGAACTTATTCACTCATCCACTTGTTTGATCAATAATTACTGAATCTACCTCAGGAAGGCTCCTACAGGTTGTGGGTTCCCACAAGTAGCATTGCAACTCAGGAGTTGCAAAATTGCAAGAATTGCAATTCTAGTAGATAACTGTCTTACTATATTTTGTCAAGCTTCATTCAACATCTTTTGACCTCTGAGCTCAGTCCACATGGCCTTTCTATTCATGGATACTTGTTCAGATATTGGTATCTTTAGCATTCCTCTTTTGAGTTTTCTCTCATGTCTTATTCATTTTTCTCAACAGAATACCAGCTTCCACAGAATCTAGATGACACTGTTTCCTCCTAATCACCCAGAACCCCTGGCACTTCCATTATCTTCCCCTACCCCTTCCTTAGTGATTCCTGTGCCTTGGGAGGAGGGGGGTATGGTATGTATGTTTCATTTAGGGCTGAACATTCTGCTGTTTCTCATGTTCTTATTCAGCCATGAATCTCCATGTCATCTATTACAGACAGAAGCTTCTCTCATGAGGGTTGAGATATGCATTGTTATATAGGTATATCAGTAAATCATTAGTTTAACACAATTTAACAGAATAACAATAGTAGATTCCCTCTCCCAGGATCAATGATCTGTCTAGCCATAGTTTCTTGGCCTGATAATGGTGCCACATACTGGGTTTGTCTTGTGGAGAGACTCAACTCCAATCAAAAAGTGGTTGGTTAAATCCATTACGTTCATGCCACTATTTCACCAGTAGGGTATGCCTTCTCAGACCAGACTTCATCATAGTTTCCATGGCTTACAGCTAGGGAAGACTGATGACTGCTCTCCCTCCAGAAGCATACATACCACCTTCCAACAATGTAAAAGCTAGCTGGTATATATAAAGCTTCTGGGTCAGCAAAGCCTGATATTTTCATTTCATTTTCTATGACTCAAGTATATGGAGTCTTAGGAAATAAGGTCTTTCTATCAAGTTCTGAAGAGTAATCAAGAGCAGTGGCCATAGTATATACTGTTTAGAGCTCTCACTATAAAACTTACTGACCAACAACTCTAAAAGAAGAAGCAACCCATTTGTGTGGTTAGTTTTTGTCAATCTTGCATAAGCTAGAGTAATCTGGAAAAGAGAAGCTTTTTTTTTCTTTTTTCTTTTATTAGATATATTCTTTATTTACATTTCAAATGATTTCCCCTTTCCTGGTTCCCCTTTCTCTGAAAGCCCCATAAGCCCTCTTCCCTCCCCCTGTTCCCCAATCAACCCTCTCCCGCTTCCCTGTCCTGGTATTCCCCTACACTACTGCATTGAGCCTTTCCAGGATCAGGGCCTCTCCTGGAAGAGAGAAGCTTAATTGAGAAAATGCCCCATCAAATTAGCTTGTAGGCAAGCTTGTGGCGCTCTCTCTCTCTCTCTCTCTCTCTCTCTCTCTCTCTCTCTCTCTTCCCTGTCATTGAAAGTAGATTCTTCTCTCCTAAAATGCAGGCCAATCAGTTTCCCTTCCTTCCTTTACTGAACGTCCTCCTCTCTCCCTCAGATCCACTCCTCCTCCTTTTCCCTTCAGAAAAGAGAAGGCCTCTAAGAAACAACAACCCAATGCGACAAAACAAGTTACAATGAGACAAGGCAAATGCCATCATTGAGGCTGGACAAGGCAACCTAATAAGAGGAAAAGAGTTCCAGGAGGAGGCAAAAAGAGTCAGCCACATACCATTCCCACTGTTAGAAATTCCACAAAACACCAAGCTAACAACTATGACAAATATTTGGTGGACCTGGGGCAGCCAATTGTGAGACCTGTGCTTGTCCCTTCAGTCTCTATGAAGGCCACATGAGCCCTGCTTGATTTATTCAGTGGGCCATGTTCTCCTAGTGCCCTCTATCTCCACTGACTCCTATAATCTCCTGCCCCTTCTTCCACAGCTTCCCTCACACTCTGAGAGGACGTATCTGACCGAGATCTCTAGCTTAGACTCTCCACATAATGTCTGGATGTGGGCCTCTGCAACCCACACCCATCTCTGCTAAAGAAAGCCTCTCTGATGGTGACTAGACAAGGCACCACACTATGAGAATACCATTAGAAACTTTTCTTTTTTTTTCTTTGTGAGTTGTGTTTAGTTCTACTTTAGGTCTCTAGTATATCCAGTCTCTGGTTTCTGGACATCCAGGCAGTGTAGGGCATGGTCTTCTTCCTCTTGTGGCATGGCCTCAAATTAAACCAGTGTAGGGCATGGTCTTCCTCTTGAGGCATGGCCTCAAGTTAAACCGGGCATTGGTTAACCACTAACAAAAGTTTTATTCATAATATCCAGAAACTGGAAACAAACTTAGATGTCCTTCCCCCCAAAGAATGCATAAAGAAAATATGGTGCATTTACACAATGGGGTATTACTTAACTGATTTTTAAAGATGACATCATGAAATTTGTGGGAAAATAGATAGAGTTAGGAAAAAACACACCTTAAGTACAGCAACCCAGAATACAAATATAGTGTATATTCACTTATAAGTGTATATTAGCTGTTAAGTAAATAATAATCAAGCTACAATCCACAGACCCAGCAAGGTTAGATGAAGAGGATGGTTTGATCAGAGATTCATGGGTCTCCCTGGGAAGCGGAAATAGAGTAGACTTTTGTGGGTAGGCTAGAGAAGGGTAGGACTTTAAGCAGAAGGTGTGGGAAGGCAATGGATGGAAGGGGACAATGGATGGGGAGAGTGTGGAGACAGTTGGAATTGGGCAACATTGGGGTAGTGTGGTAACCTAGTGCAGGAAAAAGTTTCTGGGATCTATAAGGGTGACCCTTAGAAAGGTCTCCTTGTCATAGAGGACACTGAGTCTGAACTGGACATCTTCAGTAACCAGGCAAGGTTACATTCAATTGAATTGTTGGCAGAGTGGGTCTCATGGAGATCCCTAAAACAGCTCAGGGCAATGTTAGGACAGAGTCTTGCTTTCTGAAAAGCAGCTATAGGGTCCCATTACTGAGAACAACATCTGCATAGCCCATTGAATATAGAGAGGTCAGTCTGGTGTCAATGTGGAGCCTTTATCCCTATGTTCCAGTCTCTTTAGCATTTATTTTGATTAATGATTAATGCGGGAGGACCCAGCCTATTGTAGGCAGTGCCACCACTGGACAAATAGATTTGGGTTTTACAAGATTGCAAATTGAACAAAACCGTGGGGAACAAGTCAGTAAGCCACATTACTCCATGAGCTCTTGTTCTGTTTTGGCCATGAGTTCCCTCACACCTTGGCTTTTCCTAATAATGAACTGGAACTTGTAAGCTAAGTAGACTCTTTCCCCCTAAGTTGCTTTAGGTCATGGTCTTTATCACAGCCATACAAATCAAAATAGGACATCATTCCTGGCACTGTGCTTCGGATTAGTTGCCCATTACAGGGTAGCTCCATTTTGACAATTGTGTATGTGCCTGTGCATGTTTGTGTGCATGTGTGTAATTTATATGTCACCCTTTATGTGCTGTCTACACCACAGAGTCCATGTCATGCTTTTCTTCTTGTTGAAGCAATTTTTCTACAGAGAAATAGGGAATGGATTCATGATGTCACATACCTATGTTTCAGAGAATGATTTATTGAAAAGCCAGTTAGCAATTTTTTTCTGCATTACATACTAAACAGTGGCTTCAGTTTGTGTGCCAAGCAGTAGTCATTTATTTTTGTGGATCTTTTTAAAAAAATAGGACCCCTTCTCATTTAAATGTTGATGAGATAGTTTTGCTAGTAATAGCATACTCAGGATTTCTGAATGGCATCCTTGCCATCTCAGTTTTACAATAAATGGTGCAAGAGGCGACACAAAGAAGATGAAGCCGTTGAGAGTGCTTAGAAGCAATTCTTGACCTATTTTCTGCACCTGTGGGAGGGTGTGTGATTGGGTCGTTGGGTGCTACTTGCCATAAGAAAAACTGATAGCATCTGTGCAGACTTGATGAAAAACTACATGTAACAAAGATGTCAAAAGCAACAAACTATGCACATGAACTGATAGGTGGAGAGGGGTTCAGGAGGACCATGGAAGATCTCCAGGTAGACATGCGGTTATCCTTCAAGAAGGCCTGCTATAGACAAGTTCTCAGCAAAGCAGAGAGCATTCATTGGAACTCAGCATGGAGGGAAATGGTATGAAAAGGCCGGGCTGTAGAATCACTAATATTAGCTGCACTAAAGGATACCTATAAATGAAAATACTGGATCGAACAAAAATACCATGTAGGTATAAGGTTAGAACTCAGTTACTAAAATTGGGTCCTGTTGGTGAAAACAAGGGTGAGGTAAGATGCATAAAGACAGAAATAAGATTATCAAGTGGATAATCTTTGACTTTTTATATATTCTTGTATGGATCTCAGACAAGAAGACACAGCCATCCCTGCAGCTGGCAGGTTAAGTAATTAGAAGAAAGTATGACAGCTTATATTTATTTAATTAAGTGATCACTACTGGGCATTGCTTTAAAAGATTTATATAGTAGCTCATTTGCTCAAAGGACACTGTGAGTTCATAGAGATTACACAAACATACACATATACATATATACATATATATGTCTATGTATATATGCATATACATGCACAAATACACACATTATACAAATATATACACAATACAGCATATACACAAACATATACATATACATACTTATATACAAATATACAAACATACACACACACATACACACACACACGCACATGCATATCCACATATTCTGGTTTGTGCCAAGCTGTACAGAGCCTTGGAGGGCCCATAAGCATCTTGATCAAGATTTGAATGGTGAAACTGGAATTTGAAATCTGGCTATGGTTTTGAAATATGTTTCCCACTACTATGCTGGGGAGTCTGTACAAGAAGAAAACAGAGTACCAAAAAATAAGCTCATATGATCTATAGGTATCTAGACACATGCTTAACCTCAATTTAATGACGTACCTGGGAAGAAGTCCTTTCCTCAGCCAGCTGAGAAGCAAGGATGCCCTCAAGAAAGTGATGAACATGATAACAATGCTTCCTTAAGGAGGCTCTTTTGCAAGTGTGTCAGGCTGGTCTTTCCATAATATATAAGAACTGAACCACATACTCATTCAGTCTGACTCAAGGAAGCTTCCTGGGCTCTGTTATATCCTGTCCACTTGGCTCCACTGACTCATTCAGGCATCTCCCCATCTTCCTCATTGACACAGGTCAAGGTCTCACCCCATCCTCCTCATTGACAAGGTCAGAGCATCACCCCATCCTACTCTGTCCAGGTCAGGGCATCACCCTACCCTCCCCATTGACACAGGTCAGAGCATCGTCCTGTTCCCCTCAGAGACACAGGTCAGGGTGTCATCCCATTCTTCTCACTGACTTGCTCAGGGCATCACCCGGTCCACCTTCCTCACTGACACAGTTGAGAGCACCATTCCATACTCCTTTTTTTGGCACATGTCTTCTTAAGATATCACCATAGCGTGTGTCTTGATCCGCATCTGAACCTTTTGGTCTGGTCTACTCATTTTCGCCAAATACATTATAACTGAAATTGCCAGGAAACAACATCCAGTGGCTGATTAACACACATTGTGAGCCTGGGAAGCTCATTCATTAATGCTCATTTTAAACTAAAACACTTTAAATGACTCATTTGAAATGTAAATACATATTTAGCTTTAATGTTTTTAATCTCCCTTTAGTAGGAGGAAGAGGGCCATTTTCTTGTGTTTTGCTCAACAAATTCATGTGTCGTGTAGATCTAATTCTCCTCTGACTTTTCTGTAATGTTAGCTATCTAAAGACAGCATTTAGTAGCTAATTAGTCATTACATGTAGGTCTTTCCCATTGCTGTCTTGTTCTGTCCTTGAACTCATTCATTACTATCTAACTGGTCATGGACTCGCTATCCTCCCCAGTGGGTCACTACTCCCCAGGGTAGGATTTTTACATCATTAACTTTCTCTACGGCCCTATGGCAGTACCCAACCATTTGAGTATCAGTACATGTACACAGCCCCCCCCACACACACACACAATGTAAGAGACAGGAAAAAAGTGCATTCCATTCATCCAAGGACACGAGTTATTTTTCAAGGACATGAGCTATTCACCACGTCGACTCATTTTATCATCTCTCCTAATTTTCCATCTCTATCTCAGAGCATGGACCTCTAATCTTGAGCTGAGCATTTGTTAAAAAAAAAAAAAAACATTCCAAGGAATTCCAGGCTAGTATCCTAAACTACAGTCTCTGGGTCTTTTTTAGAGCCCCTAAATGATTTTAAAAGTGAAAATACAAACTCATTATTCTGTCAAAGTTGTTAGGCTGGTCTTTCATGGAGAGGGGGGAACAGGGTTATAATATCTGCATGAGGTTTAGACTTAAGCTGCCTTCTGAGACTAGAGAAAGGAGAAAAGGGTTTCTCTTCTGCATGACTACTTTGAGATGCCTTGAAGAAAAAACGTCAGTCTGCATTCACAGTGTGTGGACACAAGCCAGACCTTCCCATGGGGAAAGCAGGAGAGCATCACGTGCTTCTGTTAGCACTGGAGCCAGCAATCCGTTGTGTGAGGGCGATCTGCTCTTGCTGTACATGAGAACATTAGCGAGTGGATATAAATTGTGAATTTGTAGTAGACATTGTTCTTGATACTTTGCATATTTTAACTCCTCCATTATTTATGACAGAAAAGTGAAAAATAATGTTAGTTTCTTTGTAGGTATAGTACTGAATTTATTTTCAGGAAAAAAAAAACCACAACAAATCAGTGCTAGAGTCAGCATTTAATCCCAAAGAGAAAGCCAACATCAGAAAATATCTCCCTTCCCTTTCCTTCCGTCCCCTCTCTCCTCTTCCCTCCCCTTCCCTTCCTTTCCCCCTCGCTTCTTCTCTCCTTTCTTCCTCTACTTCCTCTTATTTCTTTTTTCTTCTGTTCCTTCTTTCCTCTCCTTTTATTCTTCCTTTTTATCCTCTTCCTTTCTCTTTTTCCACCTCTAAATGACCTGTATGATGTTACTTGTGTGGATATGGTTTCAGGGCTAACAGTTTGGCATTGGGTAATCAATTGGTATACTTACTCTTCTCTGGTAGAGACTATTTCTCCTGCCCTCACACCTGATCCTCTAGCACCAACATCTCAAGTTTAAGATAACAGCTATGGATGGTGATCGCATCTTATGTAAGGTGCCAGATGCTAACTATGCTTGACTTTGTGAGCCAGGGCTGTCTTTGTCTTGATAATTCAGCAATTTATATTTATATTATACAAGTAACAACTGGACAATGAAAAACTGATTGCGCATGCTTATGTTTCACTACGACATTTTAGAAGCAAGCAAGACAGAACTGACCACTTTGCCAGCCCTAGAGATCAACTGTATTCTATTCCAAATTAGTCCTTTCATTTTGCCATTAATATAGGTTTGCATATAATACCTTAATAACTGTACAAATTATCCACACCAAGTAGTGACTTTTGTTTTGGCTTTTTCTTCAAATGCTTTATCATCCTCACTGATCTAAAATAAAATCCGGTGCACTGAGCCAGTCAGTCTATTTGTTACATTAAATTTTCTCAAACTAAGAAATTAGTTGTTCCATGTCCATTTCTATGACCTTGTGATGGTTATGACAGTGGTCACGATCCCAGTTTCCTTCTCATACATATCTTGGTTCATCACTATAATGATTTTTCTCTCTCCTAGTAACATGTGTTTTCTCAATACAAACCAAGGGAGAGGGACAGGAGAGAGAGAGAGAGAGAGAGAGAGAGAGAGAGAGAGAGAGAGAGAGAGAGAGAGAGAGAGAGAGAGGGAGAGGGAGAAGGAGAGAGAGAACATACTAGGTGAAACTATGGGATTGCCTTTACTTACCATGGAACTTAAAACCATTATAAGTTAAAAATATTATTAGCCAAAGGTGTAGTTAATAAACTTAAACTATTGACCATCATGGCTGAGCAACTCTATAAACTATACAACATTAATTCTCTAACATTATCAGGTGTCTGAATGGGAGCTGCAGCTGTTTGCTACTGCCTAGCAACACCAGAATGTATTGTACCATATATCGCCAGCCTGGCATGAGACCAAAATTCAGAGTTTTACATGAGGTTGTACTTAATGTCTTTGCACCACTATCAAGTTAAAAACTCTAAAGTCATATGTCAGGGCTACCAATACAAAACAGACCTGTAACCTTAACCAAATTAGGTTCACTTGTGTTGGTCCACAGTGATAAAGAACACAAATAGAATCTCTGGAAAAGGCTGATTAGCTCACAAGGAAATGTGAAATCAGGACCATTGAACCTAAGGTTGATGTCAGAGGAATTAATACTAATCACTAACCTTTATAAAGTATCTGATCATTTTCAAAGTACTTACCCTACTCCTATTAAAAGTCAATCCAGATCTCCCCTCCCCTCTATGGATGCCCGGGGATTTGTCCTAATGCTGTTTCAGTGTTAAGCCTGCTGATACAATCTCCTCAAGCAGGTACGAAGATGAGCTCATTACTTTTTCATGCATTTGCTGATGGAGATAGAAGCCCAAGTAGGACATCAGTAGATCCAATAGGTGATACTTTCACATCTTCTGTCTCTTCAAATCTGGGTCCCCGCAAGTCAAAGAGAAGAAAAAGTACATCATTTTAAAAAGTGCATCTGTCACTTACGTGCTTGGAAACATGTCACAGTGAGTGGTGAAACATTATTAATTCCTTTAGCCTTCGAAGAATAATTCATGCACTTACAAGTACAATCTGCATCACAATGAAATATTTGGATGTAAGCGTAGGTGTAATTAATGCCAGAAAATCTCTGAAACAAGGGAAGCAAGGAAATTAACAGTTAAGTCAGCTTCAGACATAATCAGCGTGCCAGGGAATTTAGGGATGTGCTACAACCCTGTGCAGTCTTGGTAATTACAAGGACCAGTGGAGGGAAGAAAACTGAAAGCTCCTAGCAAAGTTGTTGGATCTGTGGACAAGGCATGAGAGGCGCATGCTGGCTTTACAAGCTCCTGTACTCTAGTCCTTGAATCCAGCTTGATGTAACACCTTGTTATTGAGTCCCATAAGGCCTAAGATGATATGAATATAATAATACAGTGGTGAATGACATTGGTGTCCTGCCCAGATCTCTTTTCCATGTTTGCAATGTGCCTGCTACCAGCTGTCGCTTCAGAGAATTGTCCATAACCAAAGAGGAGCTGTCTCTCTAGGAAGTATGATGTGTCATTCTCTTCTTTCAACTAACATGGTGTGTTTGGAAGGTGAGAAGTCATGCAGTACCTACTCCAAAATGTTCCTACTCTGAGACAGAACTCTCTGATGCAATTAATCTTTCAGTACTATCCATGAGAGCCTACTGTGCTAATCAGTTTCAGTTGTCAACTTGACACATCAAGGAAGAGGGACCCTCAATTGAGGGATTGCCTACATCAAATTTGTCTGTGGGATGTTTTCTAAATTACTAATTCATGTAAGGGGATTCAGCCCTCTGTGGGTGGTACCATGCCTAGCCAACGGTCCTGGGTTATCTAAGGAAGGTAAACAAGTAAGCAACCAGGGGAAGCAACCAGTAGGGAGCATTTCAACATGGTCTCTCTACTTTAGTTTCTTCCTCTAAATTTTCTACCCCGGCCTCTTTTGATGATGGACTATATAAATAACCTGTAAGCCGAACAAGTCCTTTTCTTCCCCAAGTTGGTATCACACTAACAGAGAAGCAATCTAGAATACCCATTAAAGCTGGGTTCAACTTAGCTCCTCTCTTTGCTCTATCTGGCCTTCCCATTCTTGTCTCCTTTCTCTGACTCCCTCCCTTAGTTTTATCTCAGACACGTAAATCCCAGCCTCAGATTTTTTTCCAGACATTCCAATGGAGGAGTGCAGGAGTGCAAAGTCTGGTTGTGTCAATTACTAGGGGCAAGGCAGTGGCTAAGCAATTTCTATGCATTATCTCACTGAAGACTTACAATTACTGTTTCAGTGTTGCAACAAGGCTCAAAGAGGTTAAGTGCTGTGAGTCTAGAAGACAGGGGAGCCAGCTTTTGGAGCTCTTAGACTCTAGAGATTTCATCCCCCTCACCCCCCCTTACTACCAGCGGTGAGTGAGAGGCCTAATCGTGCACACTCTATACACAGGATCTGAGAGTTTAATCAGCAGAGAAAAGACATGAAAAGCCATTATTCCAAAGATGCAAGAAAGGTGATGGGCATTCAGAGGGAAGAGTGCTCGCTCGCATCCATTTGAGAAATATGACCCTTGGAGATGTTTATCAGATGCTTGCATGCAGGCCATGTGGATCTTTCTGTTTTACCAGATGGGCTTGTTTGTGTCTAGACTGGTTTATTTCATGGTTTCTATTGATGAGGGATGAACATGCACAGGTACATTAGATGAGCCCCCCTCTGTGCCTGTTGCCATGTGTTTACAGGCATGGTACCAAAGACACCATGGGGGTGTACTTCCTCCTGTTGGTGAGGACAAAAGAACATGGTCTCAAATCCTTTCATAGTCCTCAAGGAAGAGGAATATTTTTTGCTGCTTCTATTCAGGAAGCTGGCCACCTGGAAGTCATAAACCGCATCTTAGATGGCTCTCCTCCTACCTTTTGGGAACTGATGTAGGATAGTAAGAATAGGAGAAAGGATGCTGGAATTGGAAACATATTTTTGAACTAGTGTTGATCTTTTTTTTTTATGTGTTGCAATTCATTTATTTTTGATTGTTATTATTATTATTATTATTATTATTACATATCCACTTTATATCCTACTCTACTGCTTCCTCTTAGTCACCCTCTCCCACAATCCTTCCCCCTCCCCCTCTCCTCCTTTGAGCAGGTGGGTTCTCTCCTGGGTAGCCCTCCACCCTGGCACATCAAGTCTCTGCAGGGCTAGGTGTATCCTATCCCACTGAGGCCAGACAAGGAAGCCCAGCTAGAAGAACATATACCAGGTATAGGCAACAGCTACTGGGATAGACCCTGTTCCAGTTGTTTGGGACACACATGAAGACAAACTGCACAACTGCTACCTACGTGTGGGGATTGGTTGTGGCTTTTCTTAAACCCCTTCCCAGTGTTTTCCTGCCTTTAAGAATTAACATCCTTTATTATGTCTGCAGGCCCTCATCCAAAATAGATTAATCTGACATAGTTTACTGCCTGGATAGGCTACGGACTGGCAGGGATTATGGTCTCCTAAAATGTGATGATTCTTCCCATACAGTACTTTGTTGGCGCTGATCTTACTGCATAATATAACTTATACACTGGGAAAATAGCACAGAATCACTTGTGAACATTTGTTTCCATCTCTGCTGCGTTTCTGTCTTTCCTCCTGGTGATGCATGCTTTATTTTGTGTTTGTTATCCTTGGAAATGCCTGTCACACATGCATATCAAGGCAGAAGCTTGATCGCTTTAGAATGACTGGGAGGTTTTCTCCAGAAATCCATCCCAGCTGATACTTAAATCTCCAAGGGAGAGTAGTCATTATCTATGTGATTCAGTCTTTTCACATAAGGTTTGTAATATCCCCAGCCTCATCCAAAAATGAGTTCTTTAATGGTCCTATCTCCACCACCACCCCCTCCAGTGTCACCTTAAGAAACAAATGAAAGGATGTGTTTGATAGGGCTTGATAGACTCGGTGCTTAATTACATGTAGAGGAAGTTATGAGTTTCTCTTCATTCATGAAAACTTTTGACTAAGGCAGATCATTACCCGGGCAATCAATTTTACGTTGATTTATGTGGCATCTTCTGAGTTTCCCTCACGATAAGAAAAGATGTCCTGGCCCTGACTTTCTTAAATGCTCTTAGCATTTATCTCAAGGATGGAAAGTTGCTCTGCAATCACTGTCTGAGAAAATGTCTCCTTTGAACTGTGCCCAGGGATGAGGAAGGAGAGCACAAACTAATGGAAGTTAAAAGGTTGCTGCACACGGAGCACGTCGGCTGTGTGAAATTATTTCTCATTAGGAGCTCACGGGCAGCTAGTCTCCCTTGGGTATCAAGGGTCTTGTCATTTCGTTGTTTTCAAATTACAAATACATGCAGAAGAATTTGGATTGGGAATCTCCTGATGTGTTACATTATTTTCTCTGTGTTCTAGACAGGAAAAAAAAATTCACATTTATTTAGACTGTGGCCATGTTAGTGTTGGGCATAAGTTTGGATAAGTAGGAGAGGGATATAAATCTTGTGTCTCCTAGGAAGTTTTCCTGAGCAGAATGAACTAAGAGGATATTTGTAGAAATTACACCTCTGAAAACATTTCCATGTCATATAGGTATATTCAGGCTTAGTATGACTTAGGTCAGAAATCAACATGTCAAAGCTCAAAAGCACACCAAGAATAAAGGGAAACCAGGCATAGACACTGGGATTCTTAATGTCTTATTATAGTTCATACACCATATTATCTTGAAGAACTGAAATGGTACCCATAATTTTCTCCCTCCAATCTTATAAGCCCATATAAACCCTATCTCCTGGCCATGTTTCTTCATCAATCACAAATTTCTGAAACCAAATCTCTTTTTGAGAAGTGTAGCATGCTGAAATAAAGCGAACAGTTTGGGATTATCATAAATGACTTTCAGAAAATGTGTTTCAGTTTTAAAGCCTGAGACTTTGTGTACAATGTTATCACTTTTATAGGATCTGGTCAAAAATAGCACTTGTACTCCAGTTATGGCCAGTAGAGGGCGAACAAGTTAATATAATCGTTTTGAGTGGTTAGGCTATCAAAGCATGGGTATGAATAAATAAAACAAAGAACCAAGTTTACCTAAATGTTTTAAAAATAAACTCTTTAATCAATAGCCATTAAATGGGGGGGGCAGTGTTTTGCTTTGTATACTAGAGTTTTCGTGAAGGAGTATTGTAGTTACAGTATAGTCTGTAAGACTTCATTAAGGCCCCGAAATGGAGGCCGTTGGCTACTCAATCACTGTGAAGGTCAGTGCTGTGTGTAGAAGGCCAGCATGGGACTTGCCATGCATTTTCTCAGAACTGTTGTAGAAGTTTCATGTCAGCAATGACAAAATGTGATGCTCAGCCAGAGTGGAAGGACCTCTCCAACTGTGGAGAATGGCTCTACATTCATTTCTCATACCTCCCTCTTTCTCCCTATTAGATTTTTGAGGACCCAGCAATAAACTAATCAGCATTACAGGGTTCTATTTCCCTAGCTCCCTCCACAGGCAACTTAAAGCCACTAGCACGTTTGCAGCATCTGCCAACAGAATGGATAATCTCATGGTCAAAAGGTTTGTATAGTCTTGAGACATGACTAAGATTGATGTGAAGCACAGAGGCAGATACAGATTCCTTGGAAATTTACTCATTTATGCATTTGGGAATCCAATCTCTTAATGCCTTCTGCCTGACAACTCAATACCCAAAGCTGGGGGAGTAAGTTCTAGTATAATATTTGGTTCCAATTAAGGAACCAGTTGGAATACATTCTTGGACAAGAAACATCAAAATGTTCAAGCCTTGTCAACTTTTGTTGAAAGTCAACCATTTCCTGTAGATATAATAGGTAGCATTTAATATATACACATATATACATATATTTACATATATATGTATGTATATATATACATACACACACATATATATAGACACACACACACACACACACACACACACACACACACATATATATATATATATATATATATATATGAGAGAGAGAGAGACAGACAGACAGACAGACAGACAGAGAGACAGAGAGAGAGCTCATGAGTATGGCAAGGCACATATGTGGAAGTCAAAAGACAACTTAAAGTGCCTTATGTGTGTACAGGTGCTCACAGAGGCCAGAGAGCCTCTGATCTCTTAGAACTGGAGTTACAGGCCATTGTGGGCCACCTGATATTGGTGGTGCTGAGATTGAACCCAGGTCCTCTGCAAGAGTACCAAGCATTCTTAAATCTGGAGCCATCTTTCCAGCCCCTGAATGATGTACATATTTTGAATCCACAGAGATTCTGCTTCTGTGGAAGGATCATACTTATCTCTATCTTATAGGCAAAGAACCAGCCAACTATCTTGCTCCAAGTGAAGAGGGAGTAAGATAAAAATACAGATTTGAGCCTGGATCTCACTCCAGAGCCTGGGGTGGGGTTTAACTGGGAGACAATGGATTTGTTTTAACTTTCATGTTTAAGAATCACGTAGAACTATTGGTTACGGCCAAAGTATGTGTGTCACTACTGCACTCCCAGTGTTACAGTGTCATGCTTGTCACGAGGAAGAAAAAAAGGAAGAGGGAAATGATATAATTATATTACAATCTCAAAACAATATTCAAGAATCATCTAGGAGCTTCAATGAAGATCCTTTAAACCTGCTCTAGTGATTCTGTCCTGATCATAAAGAAAGTCAGAGTGGAGCTTTATAAAAATACCCACTGACTCCACCCCAGGTAAACCAGTCAAGAAGGTCTGAAGGGTGAAGTCTTGGCTTTCACACAGCCAAGGTGGAAAACAACCTTTATAGTTTGTAAATGAATGTTCTTTAATATAAATGTAGCAGTAAATTAATCCAGTGGCTGTATTTCTTTATATTGTTAGTCCCCAATAATCACAAGAAACAAAAAATAAGATTTATTTAAAACTACACCTCCATAACTATTCAATTAAATGGTCTTTTACTTCCTACGCCAATCTGGCTACCTCCAAGCCCCATCCCATGATACTTCCATATTATTATTATTGATCTGGCTCTTTGGGCTTCAGGTGTGTTTCCATGATCTCTCTCCAGACCCCTTCCTAATGGCTGCAAATCCTCCATCCTCCATGATGATCTGAACCTCCACTCTCCCCTCTCTCCTTCCTCCGGTTTGCATATGTCCTGCTCTATTCTCTATTCTGCCCAGGCACTGGGTGATCAGCACTTATTGAAAGACAGAAAATAAATGGTAAGAATTGTTTACACAAACTTGAGACAGGAGGTTCTTGGTATAAGCATTACAATGCCTTGTCTAGATAGCAATAAGATATTAGGGCAGAGAAATCAACATTTGAATAACACAGGGTAAACTTTACACAGTGTTCCAAAGCATTATGTCTACAAGAGTTCTTGGATGGAACTTCCAAGCTCCTTTTTTGTAATATTTTAAAGCTATAGTCATCACATGCAGTGATTCACATGTGTATATTATACATTTTTATCACATTCACCCCCTTATCCTCTCTTGTCCATGCTACCCTTTCCTGCCAGTCTACTTTCATGCCTTAATTGTAGTTTTTATAAATTTAAATTCCACACATGAGAGAAAACATATACTTATCTTTCTGAGTCTGTTTTATTCCACTTAACATAATGATCTCCAATTCCATTTACTTTTCTAAAAATAACATAATTTTTTCTTCCTTGTGGCCAAATAAAATTCAATTATATGTTATACCTCATTTTCTTTATCTGTTCAGCTGTTGATGAACATCTAGGTTAATTCAGTGTGTTAGCAATTTTGAATAGTGTAGCAATAAGCATGAATGTGCAAGCATCTCAGTTATATGCAGAATCTGTATCTTTTTCGAACACTCTAGTAAGGAAAGTTGCCTAAAGGTCTCTTCTTTTAATTAATCTCAGCTATATCACTACATCTTAGCTACCAAGAGAAAAGAACTAGTTTGTGCAGCAGATGGTGAATTGGTGAAATGAGAAACATAGCAAGGGGTCTGGGAAATATGACTCAGCCTTAGAACAAGTGGCTAATGTGTGCAAGGACTTGGGATCAATCCTATCACTGCAGTAGAGAGTGAAAGCAAGAGAGGAGAGGGAGAGGGACACACAGGGAGAGAGGGAGGGTGGGAGAGAGGGAGGGAGGGAGGGAGGAAGGGAAGGAGGGAGGAAGAGAGAAGGATGAAGAGGGAGAGGGAGAGACAGAAAGGCAGAGAGAGACATGTGGATGGGGCAAAGGAAAGAAGAAAAAAGGCAGAAGTGAAGAGGTGAAGATACCAAGGCTAAGACAAAAGCAAAGGAAACAAAGTGCCTCAGACTAGCCAGCTCAGGATGTGAGTGTCTCAAAAAACTTGTACTCTAGGTATTTTACCTTGTCTGACTCCACTAATAACAGAAACATTCAGAGAAGGCACAAATAGAGAAGACAACATTGAAGATTTTATCAAGAGTTGGATCTAAACGTGGGGAAATACATACTCTGACAAACCTCTTCCAGGAAGTACCACGAATACCCTTGTTAAGATAAGATATAGAGAAATCAGGTGTGTGCTGTGGACTTTCCCCTTCATTGCAATGGAAGCAAAATGAGTAGTAAACATGAGTTAAATGTCTATGGCATCCACTAGCATTATCTTATTGAATTTCATTGCACTCTTAAGGCAAATATTACTGTTTTATTATTATTCACATTTTATGGTAAACAATGACCACAGGGCCTAGTTTTTGCTTATTTATCCACTTCCTGTCAATCATTTTCCAGTCTGTACACAGTACAGTGGTTTCTCAGATCTGAGAACCAGGTATGTGCTTGTCTGCATATAAATCTTATTTTGTCCTACCTTAGGGATTTTGCCAGTTGTTCTCAAGCTTGAGCCTAGGTAAGTCGAGTCTTACCTGCAGGGACTCAATGGCTAGTTAAGTATGTCCATTATCCCAAAGCCTTAGAACTTACAGTAAAAACAAAAAACAAAAAACAAAAAACAAACAAACAAAAAAAACCCTGTAGTTTGAACTCAGGCTTGTATGTCCTCAAAGCTTGAGCCACTACCCTAGGATAGACCCCTGGGCATTGAGGTATGATATACCAAGCACCCACACCGGACAATAGTCATGTCACCACACCAGCCAAATAAGTGCCAAGTATAACACACTGTCCTGTTAGGTAAATTGAGCTATGTGCCTGGAACAAACAAGACAGTCTTGGAAGATGAAATGCAAGGAGCTGCATTTTTTTTTTTGATTTGTGTACATGAATCATCCACCATGTAGCCTATAAGCCTGTAGCTAAAGAAAACCTTAAAAGCAGAAATCCCCATAATTCATGTAAGGATCATCAATCAGGGTACATCATCAAGTCAACTGTTCATTTGGGAAAACAGCAATGGCCCGAAATCCCTAATTTGAAGATCGTTAGTCTGGAGGCACCAGTCACCTGAGTCCCTGCAGGTAAGACTGGACTTACCTAGCCTCAAGCTTGAGAACAACTGGCCAGGTCCCTAAGGTGGGGATAAAATAAGATTAGGGTGATAACCATGCAATTGTAATTTTAGATGCAGACAAGCACACACCTGGTTCTCAGACCTTAGAAGCCACTGGACTACATACAGATTGGAAAATGATCGACAGGAAGTTGATAAATAAGCAAAAAGTAGACCCTATTGTCATTGATAAATGTAAAATCTCTCTCTCTCCACAGTGTGTGCAATGCTCACACCTAAATAAAGAAGCCATAAAGGTAATCTTGGAATATAGCTCAGTGGTATAATGTGTATGTAGCTATGTTTGAGACCTAAGGTTAGACCCTCAACATGTGTGTATGCATGTGTGCAAACACACAAACTCTCTCTCTGTCTATCTCTCTATCTCTTTCTCTCTCTCTCATACACACACACACACATAGTCTTACTCAAGGTATATTACAAGAGGGAATAGTTTTATAAGCACAGACTTTTGGTGTTATCCTGGATTCTGTTATACAAGGTCCAAGAAGATTCTTGGTAGTTTGAAAAACATAAATCTTGCTAATGATCACCTTAGGCTGAGCCCTATAATTCTGAAGCTGTAAAAGCAAGGATGACATAAGGCTGTGAGGATAGTGTGGTAAAGAACACTACCCAGGATAGTACCCCAAAGCCCTGGGATTCTCACATTCCTGTCACAGTGGATGATCCCCACATAGGCTCGAGGGTACATGTGGAAGGACACGAAGTTCCTTGTGTGAATTTTAATCATGCTAATGAGGTTAAGAATAGTTTATTTACAACCATAACCACTTTCTTCTCCCTTTCCCTCCTCTCCATCACACAGTCTGATGTATCCCAATCCGGCCTCAATCTCATGTTATAGAAGGATGTCTTAAATTTCTGATCCTCTTGCCTCCATTCCCAGAGCTGCAATTACAGGCATGTGCAGCCATAGCAGGCTTATGAGTGCTGGAGACTGCTGCAGGGTTTCATGTGAGCTGGAGAAACACTCTACCAACCGAGCTACAGCCTCAACCCACTGAAATTCTTCTTGAGAAGGGCACCGCTAAAGGAAATATCAAGGCACAAGGACATTTTAATGATTCATAGATTTGATAGCAAACAACCTAGTAAGGATTTGTCTACAGAAGCTACAGGAGAAAGAAGGTCTTTCTCTAGCAAACACAGTAAAAAGGCAAGGTATACAATTCACTCTATACTGCTGCAGATTGGCTTCTTAGGCTCATCCCATTAGGACTGAGCTGAAAGTTCAGTTCTATGAAAGTTTTTTATTAGTCAGGCTTAGGTTTTGGTTTTAGCATGGGCATACACAAAAATCAGTTAAAGTAAAATTTTGCTTATGTTTTTCAAATCAGCCTTTTACATTTTTTTTAACTAAGTAGTTATTTTTAACTCTGAGTCCAATTAGTACAGTTCTTATGTGCATGTATGTGATATCATATACTGGGGCTGGAGAAACCTACTAAAGGCCATATTCCTAAAGAAAATTGATCCCCTCCCCCAAGCTACAGTCATCATTGGCCAATAGCTCCTCAGTTAGGGGTGGAGCCTTAGGTGACCCCCTCACTCCCTGCTAGGATTTTTATTTCTTATGACACGAAATCTAAGAAACTAGAAAGGAAATGTTGATTGATCTAAGGAAGGGTGAATTTTGAGAAAGGGATACTAGAATATAGGTGGTATGATAGTAGATATAGGGGAAATGCTCAGAGCAGAGGTATTCAGGCAGGTGGAAGAGTGATGGAGATGTAAAAATATGGGCATAGAAGCAGGCTAAACCAAAACTAAATATACATGGGGTATTTGGGGACTTATAATCTTGCAGTCATAATATGTCACCCCACTACTCCCTAGGGACCAAGAAACATCAAAGAAAAGGGAACATATCAAAACAATGGAAGATCCAGAAGTTGGGGAGTAGTGTGGCGAAATGTTGTCCTCTGTGCATGGCATGACTGTTGCACTTATAAACTCACAGCAGCTGCTGTTACCTACATAAAACCTGTAGGAGAATATCCCTATTTAAACCAGAAATTCTCAAGCTGTAGGTCTGAACCTCTTTGGGAGTCAAATGACCAGTTCACTGGGTTTTCCTATGATTATTGAAAAACACAGATTTACACTATGATTCATAACAGTAACAAAACTAGTTATGAAATAGAACCAAAATAGTTTTATGGCTGGAGGTGGGGTAACGACATCATGAAGAACCGTATTAAGGGGTGGCAGTATGGAAAACACAGATTTACAAAATGATTCATAATAATAGCAAGACTACAGTTATAAAGTAGCAACAGGAATAGTTTTGTGGTTGGGGGGGTGTCACTACAACACAAGAAACTATATTAAAAGGCTGCAGTATTAGGAAGGTTGAGAATGACTGGTTTAAACCCTTTGCTATATATTATATATTTAAGTTAATGTTATATGTATCCTAAGAACAGCTAAGAATTAAGTGCCCTGGAAAATAATATACATGTCTGAGGGTAGCATTTGAGAAACACTGGTTATGAGTAAACAGATCAAAGCAGGACAAGTGATCAACTCACTATGCTAGACAAACATGTAAGTAATTTGCTGATCAGTGTAAGAGACACTGGAAACAATTCTTTTTTAAGGATTTATTTATTTATTTATTTATTTATTGTATGCTTATGAGTACACTGTCACTCTCTTCAGACCCACCAGAAGAGAGCATCAGATTCCATTACAATTGGTTGTGAGCCACCATGTGGTTGCTGGGAATTGAACTCAGAACATCTGGAAGAGCAGTCAGTGCTCTTAACCACTGAGTCATCTCTCCAGCCCCGGAAACAATTCTTTGTTTTTGAAATGCATGCTATTCAAGATACTTGCCTAGTCAGAAATCACCATATGGGCCCATTGATTAATGAAGTATGAAGATCTAATAAAGTCAAAAGATTTATTCCTGTCATAATAGTAGCCTCAACTTAGGAATCTATTCAAGTTGTAGCTTCTGTCACCTAGTAGATTTGTATCCAATCTAAACAGGAAGATGGGCTCCAATACTATTGCTACATTTATTTGAAATAACCCTTCCATGGTGCAGTGTGTGTTTGTGTGTGTATGTGTGTGTGTGTATGTATGCATGTATGTATATGCATGTCTATCTGTATGTGTCTTTGTCTGTGAGTGAGTGCATTAAAGATTAGAGATGATGCATAAGGAGATGGTTCAGTGCCTAAGGCAATTACCTCATAGCATGAGAACTCAAGTTTGAATCCTAAGAGCCATGTAAATGCCAGTCTCCACAGTGTCCATGTATCTATAATTCTAGTTGTTTTGGGTGAGATAGGAGGAGAAGGCAAAAAATATTGCTAGACTGTCTTACACAGCACTGAACAAGAGACACTGACTCTAAGTAGAAGATGAAGATTGACACTTGAGGTTGTCCTCTGTCTTGCATACACATGTGTGGCATGTGAGCACTTACAATCACATACGTGAACACACACACATACAAAGTGAGAGGCAGAGTGTCTTGAGACACCTTGACCAAGGCAGCTCATAAAAGAAAGCCTTTAACTGGTAGCTTGTTTTCAGTTTTTTAGAAAGTCAGCCCATGATCATCATAGAGAAAGCAGACAAGCATGGTGCTAGAACAGTAGCTAAGAGCTGTGGATCTTGATCTGATGGCAGCAGACCAGATTTACGGATGGGTCTTGGTCTAGCTTGGGCTTTTGAATTCCCTGCTATACACTTCCATCAACAAGGCCACACCTCCTAATCCTTCCCAAACAGTTCAACTAACTGATTATCTAAGTGATTGCAGGCTAGGCATACCCTATAATTCAACAATTCATTTTCTCATTCTCTTTCCCAAGTTTCTTATTCAAATTGCCATAAAGGGTACAGGATGAAGTCTGACCTCTTTTAAGTGGTGGGAATGGTAGTAGGGGAGTGGGGTGGGATGGGATATGGTTCAGACATTTTAAGTAGCTTCTTAAATTTGTATGCTGTTTACAAGAAGTTTGGTCATTTTCATGTAGAGTTTTGCTATTTTTTTTTTTTAGTAACTAGTGAATTGCACCAATTATGGGCTTGACTGTTTTTCTTGGGAACTGGTAATGCCTTTTTCACTGGAAATACAGATAAACTTGAGGCAGGTGGGCACTCCTATGACTCCTCATGGCCAGAACACTTTTTCTGCATCTGACCTCTATCTCTTTGTTTCGTTCTGTTTACATAAGGATAGTGTGGTTGCGGATATGAAACCCCAGTCCTAAAGCTTTGAGTGTGAGTCTCAGTCTCTCAGCTTTTAATGGCCTCTGCTTCTGCAATTACAGCCCCTTTATTCCCGAACATGAGGATGTTTACATCTATACTGGTTCATCCCCATTAGCATTTGAACATACTTTCGACCTTTCATGAAAAGCATTGCTCTCTTTACTCTGTTCATGAAACATCTCTATCAACCTGTCCATATTGACTCTTTCCTCACAGGTATTGTTCTCTCTCCCCATCTGATGAGGCTTGCTTCCCCATCATACCTCTAGGGCCACTATCATCAACCACTTGTACTAACAAGTGGGTGTTGCCCCTGTTCTTATTTACATTAACTTAAAGCAATACTTTGGGTCCCTGCAAGTATTCAAACATTTCTTGTTAAACGGCTACACGATACATTGTAAGGTCTGTATCTCCTTGATGGCATGACCTATGTCATTCATGGCTCCAGTGAGAAGCAAATCAATGAAGAAATAGAGGAGTTAAGTAGACATAAAGAAGAAAGGTCAGCTGCGATGCCATCTTATAATGCATAACCATGCAGGAAATAGCAACAATGTGCATTTGGGTTCAACTTAAAGAGGAAACTTCTGGAAACCAGAGGTAGATGTAATTAATTATTTGCTAAGAAGAGTCTGATTCTCTGGGACCAGAATTGATCAAATTAATAAACAATTTAGGGGACATCAATAAGACTGAAGATGAAGAAATTTAAACAGCCATAAATGGATGAGCAATTTACTCACCCTCACTGGGGTTTGGCAGAGATAAAAATTGCTGTGGTGTAACATTTCAAACTATCCTATCACCACACATTTTGAAATCTGATTGCATCAAAGGATGTGGCCAAAAAATTTTGTGATTTAAACTGTTGTGACTCCCTTAGAAATATCTAATTCATTGTAGGCTAGGCATACCCTATAATTCAACAATTCATTTTCTCATTCTCTTTCCTAAGTTTCTTCTATATGAAATATCTTAGTGTTTAAACAATGAGGTCTATGCAGAGGAACCCAATGTAGCACAATGAAGAATAGATTAAAATAGAGACTCTGTGAGTATGGGAATGGACGAATTAGTGGTCATTCATCCAGTGGATTCCATACAATAGTTGAAATGTATGAACTGAACCAGTGAGAAAAGCAAGTACCAAGAGAGCTAGGATGTGTGTTGTGTAACTTGAATAGTACTCCCAAATCAGTCTATGAGGCTGTAGATAGGGGAAGAAGGCAGAAATGCACATGATTGGGTTGAAATTTGGAAATGTATACAGAGAAATGGTGGAGAGGCAAACAGTAAGTCACACCTTCAAAAATATTGTTCAGAAATTTACCATATTTAGCAAATTTACCATATTTAGCAAAATGCCAACTTCTCTTCCATACAGGTGGTGGTAACATTGGTATCTATTTTCCCATTGCCTGGATTATTGGTGTCTTATTTAATAATTACGTTTTTAAAATTGAAAGATGACTGGAAAGGTAGCTCAGTGGTTCAGCACTTGTGTAGAAAGTATAAGGTCCTAGGTTAGGTCACCAGCTTTGAAAAAAAATAAAAGTAAAGGAAATCAATTTCCATGGCAGTTGATGAGGTGAAGGATAGAAGATTGTATTCTCTGAGCCAGTTCCCATCTGTTTCATCTGGGATCAAACATAGAGGAGTAACCTGTAACTCTATCTCTAAGGATGGTACAAGAAGGCAGACCCGAGGACCTGAGCTCCTGGTTATTGTCTGAGCAAGCCTCTTAGGACACAGTCACAGGTTCTCGTTCAGCTCCCCTTCACAGCAGCAGAAGGTTGGGTTCCTTAGTGGGATCACCTACCAAGCTCCAACAAGGAAAAGTAGGTCAGAGGAAAAGTGGCAGATGGAGAGCAGTGAGCTCCTGAAGCTGGGCTAGAGACTCGGGCTTGCTTCTTCACCCCCACACTAGCAACTGGGTGAGCTCCTCTTCCGCGTTCTAGCTCAGAAGATGTCCAAGTGCATGCACTATGTCATAAGATACCCCACAACACCCCTGATGTCAACAATGGTGTCATGCACTTCAGATGTGATGGGTGAAAATTTAACAATTTAAGGTAATAAAAGACATGAACCTGTTTGATTACACATGTGTTCTCTCACTATCCCTCCCCCTCTCCTTATCCCTTTCTCTCTTTGTCTTACTATGTAACCCAATCTCTACTCTAGAAACTGTTATCCTCCTGCCTCAACTTTATGATCACTGGGTATGAAAGCTAGTTTTATGTCAACTTGACACAAGCTAGAGTTATCTGAAAGGAAGGAACCTTAATTGAGAAAATGTCTCCTTAAGATCTGGCTGTATGCAATTTTCTTAATTGACAATCAGTGGGGGAGGACCCAGCCCATTGTGGGTGGGGCCATTCCTGGGTTGGTAGTTCTGGGTCCTATAAGAAAGCAGGCTAAGCAAGCCATCATGAGTAAGCCAGTAAACAGCACCCCTCCGTGGCCTCCATGCATTGGCTCCTGCCTCCAGGTTCCTGTCCCGCTTAAGTTTCTGTCCTGACTTCCTCCAATAAGGACCAGTGATGAGAAGATGTAAGTCAAATAAACCCTTTCCTCTTCAATTTCCTCTTTGGACATTGTGCCTTATCATAGCAATAGTCAACCTAACTAAGACACTGGGACTATCTAACAAGCCTGGCCTCAGTATTCTGATTGTATCTGAACAGCAGATATTACCTTATTATAACACTTTTCAGTATTTTGAATATTTCACCTTTTAGTATTTTATTCTTTAACTGCAGTGTTTATATGGTACCTGTCCATTTATCCAACATGGTTGTGAAATGACATCAAATATGGTTATCAGAATGGAGATAGGGTTGTGGTATAAGAGCATAAAGAAGTTAATATACCAAGCCCCAGGCCAGAAAGTGAGAAGTATTAAATTTGTGTCCACTACAATGAGATAGAGAACATATAGGTTAACTGTATGATCAAAGTAAGTTTATCATCGTCTCCAGTGAGGAAAAGCCACATCTCTTTGGACCTTAAGTATAAAAAGGAGAGATCATATTAACTTGTATACACCAAATGGACATACACCATAATTATGTTGTTTTGTCACATACACATACACATACACACACACACACACACACACACACACACACACACACAGAGCAAAATGTCAACTTCTCTCTTCTCTTCCAAATAAGTGGTGGTGGCATTCATGTCTGTTTTCTCATTGCCTGAATATATGTTAGTAGAGTGTACTGGGATTGATCCCCAACATTTTATTATTAAGGCTCACAGTACAACCCCTGTAATCCAAACCTCTAGGAGTAGAAAAATCAAAAGTTCAGATCATCCTTGGCTACACAGTGACTTCTAGGCAAGCCTCAACTATATGATAACCTATCTCAAACAAACAAAGCTGGTTTAACCTCACTTCAGAATGTGTGCTCTTTCTTACTCAACAATCTCTGAGATTCAGTTATGTTATAAGAGGTCCTAATTATTCCTTATTTTTAATTGATAAATACCAGAGGTGTTTATACAGGTTTATGTTTCTTAAGCATATAAACCAAGAGTTGGGTCTTTGTTTCGTCTTCTCTACTTGCCAGAAAAATAAGCCAAATGAAGTTATTCTGAAATTCGGTTTTCTCATGTGTGGGATGCAATACTCCTAATGAACTTGCAGGGGGTTGTGATTATAGGAGGCACATATATTAGGTTCCTGTTGGGGAGCAAAACGGATAGGGTTATTACATACACATATAGTAAAATAATTTATTAAATCAGCTTATGTTAAAATGATAATAATTGTCTCCTACTTGAGAGGCTGAGAATCCAATAGGAGGGTGGCTGCCTCAGCAGCCTCGATTTGGTGTAACAAACATAGATTCCCCAGAGAGCTGCTGTCCCTCAGGCACTGATGGACAGCTGGAAAAGCTGGTTCTGGAATGGGTGAAGGAATGGGCAGAAACAACGGGGTATCAACTAGATGGGAAGAGAGGAGCAAACAAGAGGCAAATAAGCTTCCTCCTATTTCATATGGGCTTCCACCAAAAGGAGCCTCCCACTCTGGGTCTTCGGCCATCTCTTAAGACAATCAGCCCTTCAGGTGAGGCTCTCTGCTCAGGTGGATCTAATTGGTGGCAAGTTGACAGTGGACCCAAGCCTGCGGGTAAAGCTTGGAGTGCACTGGGGATGTGTAGAAAGGTAGTTATCTCTTTCTTCCCCACTGTCAAAGGACTTTGCAACCATTAGGAGCAAGCATCTCTTGCACTCAAATTAATAAATTAAGCATTGCTAAAATCTGCTGTTAGAGGGGTTAGGTGAAAAGACACAAAGATTTTCATCACTAAGTTAACCGTCAGTGGCAACAGAGAAGGAAATGACAATAGGGAAGTAAGTTATAATCAAAACACTGATTACTAAGTATTCACAGATGAGTAAAGGATCCATTGACAGGTGAAGTCTTCCACAAAGAATGATATATGGTCCCCGGCCATAGCAATAAAGGAGTGTTCCCTTGGGCCGAGGATGGTTGCAGGCTGGAAGTAAATAACATTTGTGGGGGAGAAGCTATCTCAGATGCTATCAAATGACAGGAACAGTAAACAAATTGGCGTGGGCAGGAACCACTTTATTCCTGTTGGCTCTTGTAAAAGATTTGTTAAAGCGAAGATTTGGAGATTGTGTTGTGAGTAGGTTAAGTAAGTAATTCAATAGCATGTCTTTGGCACCTGTTGCTGTAAACCCAACTGTCTGCTGCTTTCTTTATTCTCTGTACTAAGGGGCTCACTCACCTCATATCCCAGGTTGGTCTGGAACTCAGTGGTGTGTAGCTACTCTGAACTGAAACGTACTGCCACCTTGCCTTAGCCTCCTTAGTCCTGGTGTGACAAGCACCACCTTTAATTTGGTCCTCCTTTTCTCTGCCACGTTCTCTCATTTGAGGGATGCACATGTATGATCAGAACACATAGGTGACACATATTGCCTTTAGCACTCTTTTAGGTTTTAATTTTATTTCTAAGTACATTGAATTACATTAAATGTAATAAAGGAAAAGAGCCTGGATGTAATATATTACACAAGCTAAGGAAAACAAAACAAAGATGAAAAATGCAAGGCAAGTTGAGAAGCACCATTGCCATGCTGCTCAGTTCTCAGAGAGAAGGCAGAGGAAGAGTTAAAGATGGTGGGAATTGGTTTGTGTGCAGTGGGAAACCCTTGGAAGCAAAGGTCATAAGGTTATAGTGTTTGGAGTATTTAGATAAGCTTGGAAGAAGATAAGGATGATAGAAAGGGTGTGGACACAGAGAGGTCAGAAAGCTGGTTGCCCAGCTGCCTTAATACTTAGCTCATGCTTAGGATGACAAGCTATTAATTGTGAAGACTAAGGCTTGTATCACAAAAAAGATACCTTCCTGCCAGCATGTCCATATATAAAGAAAGAAGTTACTATTCCCTCCCAAATAGCTCTGCATTTTTTGTGAACAGACAGTCCTTAGAATCTTTCTGTGAGCCTCGGCTTCCTTCTCTTAAGATTGCTGAATGCCCTGAATTAAATAATGCATAGTAGTACCAAGTACAGTGTCATGAAATACAACCACTGTAGCAGAATACAATCCTTTAAACATTTTTATGGACAAAAAGGAAGGAAACATTAGAGCGGGAGATAGAAACTCAAAGTGTGACAGATAAACCCAGATGAGAATCAAGAGACACTGAGGTGACACGTTGGGATAAAAGAAGAAGAAAGAGAATGTAATTTATCTCTACCACAGTGACAGTCAGCTGGAGAGGTGTTCCATGCTCTAGAAGCAGCAGAGTCTGTGAAATGCACGAGCATTTGCCTTGCCAAGGCAGCTGTTATCCCATTCCCCCTCGTAACTCATGAAATTGCATTAGTGTGCAAAGAACAAGTGTGGGGTTGCTGTATTAGGGATCCCCTGCACCATGGAGGCGATCTCTGGTTCCCTCACAGTGTTTGAGATTCCCTGGAAGTTTTCCACCATGTATAGTGAGGTTAATTTCTGTGGAGTTCATTGTTTTTCATAGTGGGAAAGTAAAAATGAGTCCAACCTGCTCATGAGTTTCCTGAGAGAAGGGCTTAAGGAAGAACTCCAGGCTCCTACCTTAATAATCAGCCCTAAGGAGGTTTCTCTGATTTGATACGTATCTATTATGCATAAGTCAAAATGAGTAAGAGTGGGAAGCTGTCCAGCCAGCAGTGCAGTCCCCAGTGTGCGAGAAAGAATTATATCTGGGGACCATTGCTGTCCTTTGAGTTTTCTTGTTCCCAACCATAGGACTGAAAGTTAAATATTTATGTTGGAGAAATTCATTATTGCACATAGAAGAGAAGTCATTGTTAGCCTTTGGTGAAATATGGGTCATGGCTGCAGAGATGTTAATAAGCCCAAAGTGGGATTTTGTTTTCTTTTTATTTGTGTAACACATTTGCCTAATTTAAAAAATTAATGTTGTAAAACTTAAAACAGGGGAGGCAAACCCTCTTGTAACATTTGCTTAGATTACTTTCGTTTGGGTTAGCATCACATCATATATATATATATATATATATATATATATATACAGATATAGATATAGATATAGATATAGATATAGATATAGATATAGATATAGATATAGATATAGATATAGATATAGATGATATAGATACACATATATATACATATATATGTATATATGTGTATATATGTATATATGTATATATTTCAAAATGTTTTTAATCTTAATTTTTAAGGAATTTTTCTGTCTTTAATCCTCAAAAAACTTGATTTCATAACTCTTAGTATGGTCATCTCATGATGAATTTAGCTAATACTTCATTATTCAATATTCTCACATCTGTGATGTATTATAATTTTTATGTGGGCAGGGTCCTCCCATCTGGTTTCAAACTCACTATGTACCCAAAGATGGTCATGATATTCTGTGTTAGGAATTAAACCTAAGGAATTAAACTTTTATTCATGCTAGAGGAACAGTCAACCAGTGGAGCTACATGTCCAGTGTTCTGTTACAATATATTCAGGATCATGAATCCATACTCAGTATTGGCTCCTCTAAGGAGTCTGTTTATCTTTTCTGTGCTTCAAGGACACCCATTATATAATAATCCAACTTAAAATATATTTCTTATTCACATCTATTGTGGTTTGAATGAAAATGGCCTCTGTAGGTGCATAGGGAGTGGCACTATTAGGAGGTGTGGCCTTGTTGCAGTGAGTGTGATCTTTTTAGAGAAAGTCTGTCACTTTGAGGTTTTAGATGGCCAAACCAGGGCCTGTGCCATGTCACTATTTCTCTTTGCTGCCTGCTGATCCAGATGGAGAAGTCTCAGCTACTTCTCCAGCACTATGGCTGCCTGCATGTTGCCATGTTTTCCCTCCATGACCATAATGGACTAAACCTCTGAACTGTAATCCAGTCCCAATTAAATGTTTTCTTCTAATAGTTGCTGTGGCCATGGTTTCTATCCACAGTAATAGAAACCCTTTGATAGTGTCTTACAGGGATGTAGCCTGCATTCCCTTTGCTGTCTCTGAATGCCCTGTGAGAATTAGGCTACTGGTCTACCTTCAATGCATAAATTAGCACCTTTAGATGAGGAGGGTAGCAATATTAAATTAAAGTTGCTTTTCTTCTGACTCATGGAAAAATGTTCCCTTATTTTATTTCCCTACTTTAAAATTTTTATTTAAAAATATTATTATAAAAGCTGTTGCAGTTTATAAAATCATCATATACCGAAATTAAACAGACACAATGACTACAAGTCAATGAATCTCTATAGAGTTAGAGTAGTCATTCAAAACGAAAACTGGGGAGTGCCACATTGGGTTTCGTGCTTTAACTATCAAGTATACTTTTATGTATTTATCTACCATCAAAAAATGAAAAGACTGTGACAGGATCAGAACTAGAAAAACAATAAGCTAGATTTTCTGTCATAACTTATCCATTGCCTGCATTCAGTCTTTTCTTATCCCCCAGTATCAAACCTTTCTTTTTCTCCTTTTAACATGTTATATAAAATCCAAACGATCATCTATTTATTTGCATGCTCATTTTTGTGTACATAATCTATTGACTAGATTCTGCATATGAAGGAGAACATGCAATTATCCACTTTCCTGTAAGGTTTCTGGTTACATTTTTCTTTAGAGCTGAATTGTATTCCATTTTATGATAAACCAATTTTCATTGTCCATCTGTTGATAGACAACCAGATTGGATCTAATTCTTTGCTATAATTCCATTTCCTTATTTCTAAATGTGTATTTTTTCTAAATGTGTGTTTTTACATTAATCTAGAATTTATATTTTGGCAGAGATAGCTGATGATTTCTCTGCATTATTCTTATAATTCTTAGTAATGACTAAGAAACTGATTGTCATAAATTTTAGAAGATTTATTGTTATGTCTTGTTAATGAGGAATGTTCCAATGTTGTCCATACTATCTTATTGATCAACCTATCAATTACCAATCATTTATCAATTTTATAGCTTTTTAAAGACTTTTGCTATGTGTACTGGAAAGAGCATATTTTATTAATTTATAGCTAGATACATATCTTTAATGCATTTTCTGTAATTCATCACATTTCATTGGTACATAATAATTATATATAATTATTGGAGCAGAATCTAATGCAGATAAACCTCATTTCATTATTTATTAAGTATTTGGGGAATTTTCTTACACCAATTAATAATAGATTATCTCCAACATTTACTTCCCATCTTCGGTACCATTTAAATTTAGGCATATTGATACAAAATAGACTATTCAGTTTCTTTTAACCCCCTGGGATTGTCTGCATATAATACAAGTTGAGACTGCTCTATTTATAGTTGTACTGAGGACCAATAGATATATTTATTTCTCCAGCTTATTTTATTTCCTGTTGTATGATTTCTTTCCTTGTTCCTCTCCATGATTGAGCTTTCAAATAATCCTGACCTTAGTTGTGACAGCATGGAAATTCTCTTTGTTTTAACTTATATTTCCTACATTTGGCTGAGGTAATTCCACTTCCATAATGTCTTCCAAGGAATTATTCACAGAATCAGTGAAGCCTCATTCATAAGGACGCTTTCTGTAGATCTCTAAATATATGTGATAAGATGATGACTGGCGGGAGAGAGATTATATCCAAGGAAGGGTAGTTTAGAGTTTTTTCTGAGTGCTCATCTGGACCCATTCTAACATGCCACCACCAATTGCTATACTCTTCCAGCTTCCCACTGTACTCTTTATAAACTCTGTGTCTCTGTTCTTGGTGACCTCTAACTCAGTTGCCAGTTCAAGTCCTATTTTGTTTTCTTGAATTTCGAATTTCTAAAGAAAAAAACTTGAGTTTCCCCTCTTAATCTTTTAAGAAGTATTTATTTTATGGGTATGTGCATGTGCCTGAGTATATATAAATTTATGTACTAAATGGATAAAGCAGCCCTCAGAAATCAAAAGAAAAACATTTGGTTTCCTGAAGCTGGAGTGTTATGAGTTGGTTGTGAGCCATCACGTGGGCACTGGAAGCCAGAACCTGGTCTTCTGGATGAATAGGAAATGTTCTTAATCACCAGATATCTCTCTGCCCTCTTTCCATTTTAATCTTGAGAGACAATAAATGCACATACTGGTCAAACACAGACTTAGGAGCCAAGCTGCTTGATCACAAGTCTCAACTCTACTAATTTACTCTAAGAAAGATCTTCACCTTGACCCAGTTATTCAAACACCTTCAGTTTCCTCATGTGTAAAACAAGACAATATATAAGAGTTGATATGAGTTAAGTGACTGCTGATATCTAAGGATCTTCACTGTGAGAAATCTTATTATTTATTTTATTGGCTGCTAAGAATATCTTCAAATCCAACTCAAGTACCAAATGATGCAAGCACATGATCACAATATTGACACCCTCATTGTAATATGCTCACCAAGCTCATCACTTAGACATCATGGTATCCTGGTGTCACTAAAAGTTAGCTGTGGCCAATATCCACATATTTCATGCAATCTTCCATCAATCTTCCTATATTTGTGACCTCAAAAACCAGAGCACAGAATATACCTCAGCAAATGCAGAACTTTCTGTTTCTGATTCTGTCACCTTTTGAAATTCATGGTTATATGATCCTACATGTTTGAAAGGAAGTAGACTTGTAGAATTACAGGGTTTTAACCTAATGATGAAAGAGCATTTACTTTCTTTCCAAACAAATATGATTTAGAAAACTCTGGCTCGGATGATGAAAGCATTATCTTGACTGAATTCTACTTAATCCTTGGTGTATTTTACAATAAATTGTTGGGCTTGGTAAATTTTTTCTTTTTTTGTTGTATTTTTATTATTGCTAACAATTTTTCTATTTAAATATAGTTTTGGTCATATTCTTCTCTTTTTTCCAAATCCTTCCAGATCTTCTCCCTTTCCCTATTCATGCAACTTATACATTCTTCTAAAAAAAATTATTTTTTTAAAGTGGAGTTCTAGTTGCCCTCAAGAGTGGTGACTGCCTCACCTGTGTGACAAATTTATATTGGTGTTACAAAACTGTTTCTTTCCTTTTATTTCTTGGTTTTATAAGCGTATGCCTGAGTGCAACACCTATGACAGAAATAGGCTGTTCTTCTACATTCTCAGAAATATGAGAAATACAGAGAGTCTGGAGGAAACTAGCACTTAAAACATCATTACTCTTGTTCCTTTAGAGATTAACTTTCAGATGGAGCCTCAGAAAGTAAGATCATATTCTTTAATGATTATTTGTACTTGATGGGCCTTATGTGTCTTGCATGTCTGTTGTCTAACTTGACCCAGGAATGTGAACCACCTCCCCCCTTCCTGATTTCCCCTTTGCCTCCTGACAGGTGAGAAATCAATAATATCTTGAAAATTAAAGCACCTCAGTAGAAATGATGCAATTACTAGACTTGGGATAATTGAATTCTGGGATCAGATGACAGAAGAACAAAGGGCAATTGTCATACTTAAAATTCTGCAACTTACAAACTCTCATTTTCTACTATATTTTCCTAGGCAAACATGTGTCATGCTTAAAGATCCCTTGATATGTGCCAACAATATAAAAATCTTGTTGTTATTAACTTTTTTATTAGAATTAATGCATATTTTATTAGAAATGTTGGATATTCTGGTTAACTGACAATCTTTCCTTCTACAATTTTTCTTCTAAAAGCTTCTTATCTGTGGTTAAAAGAGTATAAAACGAGTCACAGGAGAATCCCTAAATCACAGTATTGCTTCCTTGTGATCTCAGTTTACTTGACTGATAAATGAGAGAAAGCGGAATATGAAACCCTCATTTCACATGGATAATTGTGTTATATTTTCATTTGACTGATTCTACTGATCCATAATTAGAAGAAGGTTAAATATAATTAAGTAATTATTTATAAAGTAATTATACTTCATTTTTAATATCCTATAATACAAACAATTCATGCTAGCAACACTCTCACTGTGTAGAGCCAGAGCTGAGGGGAGTACTAGGCAGGACTCACATTGGATATTCATTGTTGAAGAAAGTTACCCTGAGGAGAATCCTACCCATACAGTCCACAACATTTGGTACATCCAATAAGCTCATATCTTTGCTATTCGCATCTTCTTGTCTAACTTTTAAATAATAAGAAAGTGTATCTGTATCATCAAGTGTCTAGTAACTATTATTTCTACTGATATTATTGATTTATCAGCTGTCAAGAGGTAATGATGAAAATAGACGGGGAGGGAGCAGTTCCCATTCCTGGGTCAACTTAGACAATAGACACACAAACCAAGATAGCAATCAATATTAGGTATGAATTGTAATTACCCTATACAAAGTCTCAAAATGGATGAACATTGTAAAAATGGATGCTATTACAAGGAGAAGCAAGAAAAATGTGTCATCTAACTTGGAAACTATTCATTATTTTTATTATTAATTTGATGACAAGTGGGAGCTAGTAATCTCACAAGCAAAGTATAAGTTGTATTCGCTGCCCAAAATATACTACGCACCTCTTCTGGGTTTATCTTAAAAGAATAAATGGAAAGTCTCCAAATGCTATCAAGTATTGCATGAGACACAGTGGATCTGAAAAATGGAATGTCAGTTTTAGTTTTATTTCGAGTAGGTGCATTCATAAAAGTTAAGCTCTGGTTGAAAATAAGAGGAAGAGTATTGGGTAGTACTTGTAGGCTTATGCCAGAACAGTTTACGAAAGACTCCTTGCTCTTCTGTGCTTTGACTCTATGGTAGATTTGATGGCAAACTTGGCTCTGAGATTACAAGGTGAAAGTGTCAGAACCCAGGCCAAAACAAGTCATATACTAATCTAGGCTCCACTTTGGGATTTCACCTGTATGAAATATGCACTTCCCCTATATGAATAAATATTTAGAGTTTACTAGTTATACTATACAAGCTAGTGATTTCAACACAGTATTGTCTTAAGTTGCATATAGTATAAACATACATTTTAAATGTTTTCTTTAAAAAAATCTGTATTTTTTCATTGCACTGTTAACTTCTTTAGAAGAGAAAGAATATATTTAAATAGAATACGGGTATTCTAAATGTTTTCTAGATTTCGTTGAATCACATTGAATTAGATTAAGATGAAATAAACTGTATAAAACACAAAGAAACAGCCAGGCACTGGTGGTTTACTCCTTTAATTCCAGCACTGTAGAGGCAGGTACAGGCAGATCCTGTGAGCTCAAGCCTAGTTTGGTCTACAAAAGGAGTTCCAGGAGAGTCAGGGCTACACAGAAAAGCCCTGTATCAAAAAAAAAATATGTCAAAGAATGTAATTCTTCATTCCAGTCCCATTATAGGTTTTGAGGAAGATATTATTTAGCTGACACTTAAAAGAATTAACTTAATTTTAGATATAATGTAAGATGGTATTTTGATATATTAATTGTTCAGTTCTTCTAATAAGAGGAAAGTCCATGATAAGGTGATTAAAATGTATATGATAAAGCAAAACCTATTATATATGTCACAAGAGCATGGAGGAAAGATGTCCGCTGAAAGACTAGGTGGGGATTTTACCCTTGTTTTGTCTTTGCAGCGATGGGGCTCAAACCCAGAGGCTTACACTATCAGCTGACTAGTACTTCTGATTTCTCTGCTCAGATCTAAGAGTGAGGTTTGAAAAATAGGCAAAATAACTACTCTTCACACATGGTCAAAACCCCTTTTTATGTTACTCTGTGATCATCAGGGAGCCACTGAACGGTTATTCTGGAGAGACTTAAAAATGGCCAATGAGTTTGAAAATTGTATTGCACATAGTTGTGGGGACTTTTGAAGAGACAATGAAAGACATGAGCAGAATTTTGCTTTAACACAGGAATCTTCATGGGGGTAGGGATGTGAAAGGAACAAAAGATTCATAATAAAAGCAAATAGCCTAAATACAAGGTAGGGTAGTTATAATTTCCAATTGATATAAATATTCAATTACTGTGAGCCTATACTTAGGGTCTGTTATGTAGACAGAATAAATGTGTGGGACAAAAAATTTTTTGTATATAGCAGTAGAATAGTCTTAATAGTCTTAAGTTCATTGGCATCAAGATAAGTAAATATAAGAGAGATCCCTTCTCCTTCTACCTGATTCATTGAAGTAAGGCTGTTGTGATATGGTTGGCAATGGCTATTTGATGTGCAGATTTCTAATTTGCTAAAGGGAGGAAGAGAGATATAGAAACTCCTTTTAATATTTACTGGATACATAATACATGTCTCTTCCATCTCACTGGTCAAAATTTTGCCATTTGTTTCTATGAAACTACAAAGCATAAAAGGACATTCTTTGTTCTGAGAAGTCATGTGCCTTACTAAAAATCTAGAGAAAGGAGAAATAGACATTGAGGAATGTGTCACAGGCACAAAAGGCAATTGTTCTCATGAAAAGTCCTGGGTGAGGACTGTAGTAGTAATGGTTTCTGTGAGTGAGTTGCTGGAAAGCTTGACGAGAACTGGAACAAAAAAAAAATCCAGATAAGTAATTTAAATGTGAGTGCTCTCATTACAACAGCAGCACAGTCAAGTCTTTCCAGGTTTGACTTTGCAGGTAACTCAAGTTCTGCATTTTCCTAGAGTCTTGCCTATTCACGCTGTGGCATCCTAGTTTGGCATGTCAAGACATGCTCCGAATTCACCTCTATCATGATCTAGAAGAGTATGACTGCATCTGTATGCAATGCAGGCTCAGCATGTTCTAAGTGGATCATAACCACATAAATGCCAAAGAAGTGTTGAACAAATAGAACATGTAAAGATAATAATAATAATAATAATATAATAATAATAATAATAATAATAATAATAATAATAAAAACTGTAAGACTTGCAAGTAACCTTACGTCCACCTGGGCTGACTGCAGTAAGTCACTGTGTCGGCTTTACCTGGGTTTTTTCAGGCTTTGTTCTAGCAAAGGGCACTGCTGCCTCATTGTATGAGTTTTATGAACTTAGCTATTTTCTAGGCTCAGGTACTATCTCCAGTTTCTTTAGCAACTACACATGGATTCACAAATATCACAGATGTCTTTTGAGGCTCCAAACTCTCCTTCAGCCAATCAGGGTTATGTCTTTCCTCTTGATTTTCAAGGAAGATTCTAAAACAGGGAGAACAGGTAAATGAATCCTGAATTTAATGAAGTTAATTACATGACTAGGGCAGTCTAATGACCAGTAAAGATGGAAAATTGGCCAATGTCAAAAGAGCTATCATGACACATTAAAAATAAGAATAGGTGAGATACTAAAGAGATGTTTGCAAAAGATGTGGGAAAGAAAATTATAGCTTCCTCCTACAATGGAATGGATTAAAGATAATCATTTTGCCCATTTCCTTTTGTGTTCTACTAATGTTATTGTTTGTCTTACACTGACATTAAATTATAAAGATAGTTTATCATAAAATTAACTCAGCAAATGGAGGAGTAGAGAAGGCTGTGAAGTGTGGGTGTTCCTTTAAGTGCTGTAGAACATTTCTAAGTGCTTTTTTCCTATCTTTAATTCTCTCCTGAGTTTATTAAACACACTTTTTATTTGACATCTGTGTGCCTATTATTGTGATAGATAAGGCATAACATTTACTTTTGTAAAATGTCTAATTCAGTTAGGTCAACAGACTGGTAGTACAAATTTAAAATATTTAAAGTAATTAGATTGTTGTAGCCATTAGACAGCCTAGACTATATGCCAGATAAGCACAGTAGGGGATCTTGGAATAGAAAAAGGACAGTAGGTTACAAACATATGGGTTGCAAATATGTATGTAGTAAAACTGAATACCAGTTCATTGATAAAATAAGTATACCATACAATACAAGATAAAAATAGTAGGAAAAGATTATTTATGAAATAATTATTATAGTTGTAGTATACCTGTAATGCTTATATAAATATAAGGCAGTTGTAATATATATTCACATATACATACAGATAGATATAGATATATAGATATACATATGGAGGGAGGAGAGAGAGAGAGAGAGAGAGAGAGAGAGAGAAATCCAGAGATAGAAGAGAGAAAGAAAGACATAAGAAAAGATACTCTACCCCTTATTCTTACTGGAATCTTTTCCTGTCTCATTTTGAAGATTTTTCTCCCTCTACACACCTCTAAACCTTGGACATCACCGAGGTTCAGTCTGAGTCCCTTTTGGACCCTGCACAGGTTATTTTTTACATTCCCCTAGGTGACCTTATTGAAACTTGTGACTTTGTACAGCACCCGTGAGTCAAAGAACCATGCATGTGTCTCATCTTAGCACGTCCGAGGGCTCATCTAAATTCACAGCTGACAGTATCCTCCTGTGGCTGTTCACTGTCCTCTTGAATGGAACACTCAATTTCACGTTACACTTAGAGCCTGTGGCTCCCTGTCTCCTTAGTCACAACTAGGCAATAGTAACAACTCCTAACTCTACTCACCCAGGCCAAAAAATAAGTGATAGCTACCAGTTGCCATTGAAGACTGGCCTTATTTTCCTTCATTCGGCTCATGAACAGGTCATGGTCAGCATCTTCACCAGCACCACCCATGTGGAAGCTGCCATCACTCGCTTTGCTAGCTCTGTCCTACGTCTCAAGTAGAGTCTCTCTTTGCATCCTTATGGAGCTCTCATACTTTCCACTTCTATGTTGCTTAAAAGCAAATGAATAGGTTTTTAGAAGTCAAGTTAATAATCAGCCTCGTTGGAGATTTCCTCATTGATTTTCAGCTCTGGTTACCTTTGGACCTCCTAACCATGATCTCCATGTAGACTGTCCCACACTGCCTCCTTTTCCTTATCCACCCAACACACATATATTATTGACATCATCTGGCTTGAGGCTTAGGTGATTCTAGGGCATGCCTTTCCTCTCTGCTCCGAGCGGTTGCTTTGTCACTCCCAATAGCAGTCCCTGTTGTTCTGAGTGCTTTGTCTCATTTTTATGGTCAGAGGTCAGATCTCTGAATGTGAAGAGAAAAAAAAAATGTTGAGCTTTATACTTGTCTTTCAAATTCAAAAAAAATAAAGAATTGTAAAAAAAAAATTGTAAACAGTCCAGATATGGCATTTTCCCTTTCAGTTTTAAATGAAACACACTGTGTAAAATAAAAGTGGGTTTGCCCTGGCTTTCATTTCCCCAGGCAGAGTGTCAGCTCCCGGTGCTTTTCCATCTGTCAAGAGGGTATGGGCCTGTCAACCAATTTGAAAACACTTTTGTCTACATTCCCTTTGGTACAAATATAGGCATCACACCAACAAGTCTTTGGATAGACTGAAATCACCCAGCGATTGTGCAGTCTGGGCTCTAAGATTGCATAATACACATTTTTACTCAAGTATTTATTGTGGACTTACCTAACTTTTAACTGTAGTCTACCAACCCTTGCATTACTCTTGGGGCTATAAAATCAGGTACATCAGTGTCCTGAAGGGAGCTATAATTTCATATATGAAAGACTGACATAGAAGCAGATATATCATTGAGTGAGGTCTTAATGCTAACATGTATAATAACACTGGACATATATAAAGGATAGTGGGGTATGCTAGGGCATTATATAGGTGAAGTTCTGGAGGCAACTGTGTCCTGTGGTGAGATATATCCTCTCTGCTATTCTGCTTCATAGAGAAGACAGAACCCCCATTAAACATTAAAGGGAAAACAGTGAAGTATTGGAATATATAACTTTGCCCCATGCATAGAATATCAGAAGGATGTTTTTTTTTTTTTTTAACTTCCAACACATAGTGTGGTCATAGTCAGTGGACACCATGATTCCTTCCTTAAGTAACTTCCTCGCGTGGAGAAAAGAAATTTCTTAGACAACCACTCCTGACTCTTGCGATCACATCATCATGAAGTAGTCATGGTGGCGTGTCTTCTAAATGTCTCCTCCATATGTTTGGCTCCATCCTTTCTGAACAGAAACCATCCAGGGTATGTGTGACCGACTGAGTTCCAGAGTATGAAAATGCACCCCTACAGTGTGCACGCTTAGGGCATGTGAGGTAGGTTTTGACTGAATTTGTAGTTTTATTCAAGTCTCTCTTCCCAGGCTGGCCAGATCGTCCCTTATGGACCATGCCCTTCCTCACATCGCCTCGCCTCTATGTGATATTGTGTTTGGGTCTTGAATATTGCCAAAGGATTACTATAATTTGCACATGGATGTCTTTTAAGCTTTCTTTTCTCTTCTTTTTTTTTTTCTGAATCTAAGCCAGCTAAGCTGCTTGTATTTTACAGCTCACGAAAGAGAGGGATTGCAAAAGTTGATCTCAAAAGATGACGGGAAAGCTTTAGCATGTAAAAGTGGAATTATTTTGTCCATGATGACATGGGAGATTCCCTAGAGTCATTCAGAGACATGTCCTGTCCACTTATGGGAGGAATAAAGGAGGAGGGGAGAGTCCCAGCTTTCTTCTGACTGGCGGGGCAAACGCAGTATGGGATGATTCAGCCGCTCTTGGGAATCTCTTCCAACTTTGTTGTTTGACTCCGGCAGGAACAAAGTAGGGACCACGGCATCTTGAATGTGACATAGAATCTGGTGGCAAATTTCAGAAGTCTGGAGAGGATTTAGGGTTATACATATATCCCACAGTGCGTGTTAATCAAATACCATATGCATTAGTTATATCATTATAGCTTTCTGCTTTCTAAAGTGGCTTCTAAATGTTTGAGTAAGAACTAAAGTCATATGACCAGAAAACAAAATCATCTTTCTAGACTTAAAGCGAGTTTCAGAAAACTGTAGCTTGTGGCTTTGGCTATGGGCACAGGGCCATGTGCATGTATTTATATATTACCCTCCCTGTTCTTGTCCTACAGGGGCACACTCAGCACTTGGGACAGAGCAAGTGTGATTTTTGTTTTTGTTTTGTTTTTAAAGGCAAAAAAGCATCCATTCTATGGCCTTTTTGGAAATTTGGTCTTTTAAAAGTCTCAAGAGACTGGATGCCCCAGGGAGTTTAGAGGTCTGGTGGAGTGGGAGGTTGGGGAGGCGGGGAGGGGGGTGACGGGGAGCATTGTTGTGGAGACAGGGGGCTGAGAGGAAGTATGGGATATGGAACAGTCGGAGGGTGGACTGGGAGGGGAATAAAATCTGGAGTGTAAAACAAGAGATTAACTAAAAATCGGAATATTTTAAAAATACATAATACATATGAACAAAAAGTCTTTGTGCTCCAATTTTAGTCCTTAAAAAAGGGGTAAGATCAAAGATCATCCCGTCTCTGCTGACAATCTGAGGTTCTGGGTTTTCTTTTGAAACCCCCAAGTTCAAACTGAGGCAAAGAAACAAAAAAGATGACCAGAATTCTCTGGCTGCAAATATCTTATCTCAGCTGATATGGGTGGCAGCTTTTATTGTTAGGACATTATTATTATTATTATTATTATTATTATTATTATTATTATTATTCCTATTCCTTGGGGCTGATTGCACATTACACAAAGAAATCAAAGAGATCTCAATCCTTAGGCAGAGGAGCAGATGCACTGGAAGCTGAGACTGCTCTCTGTCCCCCTGCCTGCTCTGAGGAATTCTCAATCATCCCTCCAGCCACAGAAAATCAAATGCAAACAACAAGATGACTGCCAGCCTCTATCTGGCAGGAGGTGTTAAATGGGAGCCCTGCACTTCTGTAGGTGTTTCATCTAAAATAAACCTCTTGTGGCAGAGAGCAGAACTTTAAATGAGGTGACTTTTAAATGGGTACCCCATCTTTCTAAATTGCCAACCATAGTGAATCCACACTCAATACCCAGAGGCATTTAAAATATTATATATATATATATATTACTATGTATTACTATATATTACTATATATATAGCATACTATATATATTACTATACATATAGCATTATATAGTATAGATAGCATATATACTATATAATATATATCATATTTTATATAGTATAAAATAGTAATATATAAAATATAGTAATTTATACATAATATGTATATATACTTTCAATTTGTATGTGTGTATATATATACATATATATGTATAAGAGAGAGAGAGAGAGAGAGAGAGTAATTGATGGACATCAGATGGGCTCTATGCTATATAACTGATTTTTGAAGGGTGAATTTCATCCTTCACAACATGCAATTCAAACATAGTTTCCAGGCTTGTAAAATGACTGGCAGGATAAAGGCGCAATTCCTCTAAGCCTGACAGTCTGAGTTTGATCTCTGGAACCCACATGATGGAAGAAGAGAAGGAACTCCCACTGTCCTCTCATCTCTACATGTGAGCCATGGTGCACATGTACACACATACAGACACACACACACACACACACACACACACACACACATACTTACACTTACAACTGAGTTAGTTCTCTCTACATATCGACTATGTGGAATTCAGGTATCTTACTCAGAGCACTAGGTTTGGTATGCCTTGGTTTGGTGGCATTTATTTACCTGCTAAGCCATCTTACCAGCCAACTATATCTTTTTCACTCTTTGGTTGTGAGCCTTAGCCTTTAACAGCTGAGGCATCTCCCCAAACCTACCATATCTTCTTGGTGAATGGTTCCTTTCAGCAATATAAAATGACTTTCGATAGCTCCTCTGATTAATTTTTGTTCGAAGTCTCCTTTCACAGGTATCAGTATAGCTACACCTGCTTGCTTTCAAGCTCCATTTCCTGGTGTGCTTTCCTTTCCTATCCTTTCCCCTTAGAGCTGGCTTTCTCTTGGGCAATAAGGTGTGTTTCTTACATGCAACAAACAGATGCGATCTGTGTCTTAGTCTGATATGCTCGTCTCTGTCCTTTAATCAGAGAGTCGAGGCCACTGACATTCAAAGTCATTATTGGGAGTTATGTATTAATTCCTATCATTTTGCTTTTATAATATTTAGAACCTTCCTCATCTTTCTGTCATCAAGTGTCTTAGTTTGTTTTTCTTGTGTCCTGGTATATATGCTTATCTGTTTCTTCAATATCTGATTCTCTTAAGTCAGACAAAGGAATTAATAATCAATGACCCCTGTATTCTTTTGAGGCAGGGTCTTTATGTTAGCCAGAAAGCCCCGGCTAGGGTTCTATTTCTGTGCACACGCAGGACAGAAAGTAAATAGACACGTGTGCACTATGTGCTGCTTTTTGTGTGAGCGCCAGGGTCTCACCTCAGATCCTCATGTTTACAGCAAGCATTCCCACCTACTGAGCCATACCTTCAACCTCTTATTAAGAGCTTCAGCTTCAAATTTTTTATTTGATTTTTTTCCAATATTTCCCTCTTTACTGAATTTACCTTTCACACCTTGTGAGTTCATTCAAGAATTGATTCATGTTCCCACTGGTTCTTTTCAATATTCTTATCATCATTGTTCTAAATGCTTTATCTGGAATTTCATCTAATGTGCTCCATCTATTCTTATGGAATGGATCATTTTTAGGGGAGCCTTACCCCCTTGGCTGTTTTTAATCTTTCTTGTGTCTATACATAGGGACTACATAGGGAATTTATCATTGGGTCATTGGTTAGATTTTTTTTTATTCACTACATTCTTTTGGCAGAAGTATTTACAGTGTTCCAGTGAGACAAGGTTGTGCTATGGTAAGTTGTATTTTCTTCTTCTCACTGGTGTAGTTCAGTGAGACTCCCTTCTTCTATGGCTCAGATCAGACATCTGCTTCATGGGTCACTCAGTGTAGTTCTAATCACTGATAAGTGGATATTAATGAGCCCAGAAGCCTTAAATACTCAAGACACAAATAGCAAGTCAAATGATTCCCAAGAAGAAGAAAGGAGAGGACCCTGGGCCTGTAAAGATTTCATCCAGTTTAGTAAAGAAACCGAGGGGGGAGGGGGAATTATTGGGGAACAGATGGGGGGGAGAGGAACTATGGGAACTATGGTGGGTGGGAACTGGGAAAGGGGAAAGCCTTTGGAATGTAAACATAGAATATAGAAAATAAAATAAAATTTAAAAAAAAAGGTTCTCCTTTCTATCCAGAGGGATTTTACAGGTCTGACCTCAGAATATAGTTCCCTGATGCCCACCCTCAGTTCCCAGGGTGGGCTATGCAGAGAAAACCCTTTGTTGTAGAGTTGCTTAGCTACTCCCTCAGCAGGGTTTGCAGTTGACTTCTTTTTCTTTCTTTCTTTTTTATTAGTTATTTTATTTATTTACGTTTCAAATGTTGTCCCCCACCCCCTGCCTTCCCAGTTTTGGTTTTCCCTCTGTAACCCTTCATCCCATCTCCCCTTCCTTTTGAGTCTATGAGGGTGCTCCCTCCCCACTTACCAACTCCCACCTCATCACTCTAGCATCCCCCTAGACTGGGACATCAAGCCTCCACAGGACCAAGGGCCTCCCCTCCCATTGATGAATAAGTTGACTTCTTGATGATTCCAGTTGAAGGCCAAGAAGGGGAGGAAGGCATCCTTATGTTATGTGGCTCTCAAGATTCCTTGCTCTCTGGACTGGGATTGTGTTCCAGGATGAGTTCATCATTGCTTTTGGCTTCCACCCTCCCTTTCTGGTCTTTGCTACATGGCATTTGTCCCTTGCATGGCTACCCCACCCCCATTTCCTTGTTAGATTATATAATGCTCAGATATAGTCTATATGTTCTACGGCCCTCTCTTTGACTTCAATTCTGATCTCAGGCAGCTGCAGTGGCCCTCTGTATTGGAGCTAAGCACAGTCACTTTGTGCAGAGCCTGTGGACTCTCTCTTGTTCTACTTTCTTTGTCTGTGTATGTATTTTAATTTTTCTTCTGCTGAAAATTTAGTTCCTTTCTTCAGTCTCCCACCTCAGGGGATGAGTTCTCTCCCACTGTCTTCACATTATTCCTTAGAGCTTCTAGCCTCCTGCATATGGATATGCGTGGGTATTGGCTGCCATCCTCTCCCTTTGTAAGATGTCACTTTCATCTATTTAGATAAAACATTGTCCTCTGCTTAGCATTCAATATAATACTTCGCTGTAGCTTATTTAGAAGACACAAATAATTTTATAAATAGTCCCATAGGTCAGAGATTGTCAACAGGGTGTCACCATTCCTAAAGAAATATTTTGGAAATTAATGAGGGCTCTTGAGAGTGTTATAATGAAAAGGTATAATTAGCTCCAACAAAGGTGGGTGGTGGTGGCCTAGATGCCATGTGCTCTCTAGTACATTAGACAGTTCCAAATAATGATAAATGATACCATGTCCCAGTAGACATTCAAGTGAGTAAGAAAATGTTTTATTTGTCTGAAGCCATAGGCTCCATTTCACCTGTGAACACAAAGTATCTTTTTTTTTACAGTTACTAGCTGCCTTCCTTTAACAACACAAATGTTCCATGAATAAGGACAAGGTGTAGTCTTCATTATTTTGGAAAATCACCTCTGTCACTGAGGTCATGATTCTGAAAGCTCCCATACAAGCCCATGGCATTATCTGTATGTTTCAATCCAGCATCCAATTTCTTCACTATATATTCAAGTGCATCATGCCCAGCTGTATACATGTTAAAACATACAATATTTTATTATCAGTCATGTATGTTGTCACTTTCCTATAGAGTTGCAACTGTAATTAAAATGTTACATTCATCATAGTAGTTTTCTTTCATTCTTTTTTTTTTAATTTTATGCGTGTAATTTAACAGCCACCAGTTTCTTTTTTGAGTAAGGAATAGTAGAGGAAGTATTTTAGGGTTCACAAGCCAAATGGTTTCTCTTAACATCTTTTCAGACATATATTTTTCCAAGAAAGGAACTGGTGAGTAATATGTAAGCAAATGAACACAGTAGGAAGCCAAAATGATTTGTGAACATTGAAGGTTAAATTTTTTATAATTTTCATATTACATGTAATTGCTATTGTTTATTTTTTCAACTACTTAAAAATGCAAGACCATTCTTGGCTCTTGAGACCTACACAAATAGGCCGTGAAACATGTCTTCCTGATAAGAGCTAGTTTCCTAATCACTGCTCTATAGAATGTTGTATCCAAGCTTTTACACACTGAAATGGTATTGTGATAAACTATATATCTTTAATTTCTTGATTATGCTATAGTTTTTTATTGAACTTTTGAAATATGTGCAAATACTATAATAAAAAGTTGGCAAGGCTACATAGATTGGGGCCCACATGAGTACCTCAGTCAACTCTTTTCAGAATCAGAGACATTTTTCTCACAGTGGATGGGAGTTAAAAGAGACAAACACCACTGGATAATGCGCAGAGAGTAGGAGACTTTGGAACACTCAGTCCTAAATGAGATATCTTTGTCAAATACCTTCCGAAAAGGCTCACAGATCTATGAGGAAGAGGAGGTACAAAGATTGTTAGAGTCAGAAGTTACAAGTAACTCCAAGGAAGCAGTGTCTTCTGGATATAGCAGGATTGATGCAAATATGAATTTTCAGAAATGGTTGCAGCAAGTTTAAGCCAGGTGAGATTCCAGGCCTTTACACAGGGAAGTGGACACAGGGCTCCAACCCTAATTAAGAAGCTATTTTGCAATTGATATCTATTGGCAAAGAGAAAATCAGTTTTCTCAAAAGGAGCGACATGGGGCATATCAACCACACACCATGGTCGATCCTATGATCAATAATTGGCCAACACAAAATTAATATGTTTTTGTTTCATATGGACTGCTTTTGTTAGTGTTGTTTATGTTTGTTTGTTATGGATCTGTCCTGTTGTATCCAGAAGTCACTGTTTCCTTGGAGTAATCTATAATTTCTAGTTCTTACAATCTTTCCAGCTCCTCTGCCTCATAGATCCTTGACCCTTCTAGAGAGGGATTTGATGAAGACATCTCATTTAAGATTGAGAGCTCCCAAGTCTCTCGCTCTACATTATCCACGTGTGTGTATCTGTGGTTTTGTTTTTCTTTGTCTTAATTGTTTTGCTTTTGTTTTCACTTTTCTTAAAGAGAAAGATAAAGAACATAAAGTCTTGTGAGGGATATGGGAGGAGTTGGGAAAGGGACAAAGGCAGGATCAAAATATATCATCTAAGACAATTCTTATTATTTAAAAAAAAAACAACCTGTATTGCAGTTAAAGGCTGGAGAGATGACTTGGTGGAACTCTCATACTTTTTCCAGTGTATATGAGTTCAGTTTGCAGCACATGCATTGGTATCTCACAGCCTCCTATAACTTTAGCTCTGATACCCTCTTCTGGACCCCATGGTCCTACACATAGGTGTCATGTATTGATACAGATAAACATAAATTAAAAACAAATTTATACATTAGTTTGGGGAAAATATATTAAGACACAAATTGTTGAGCCTTCTCCATAATCCTTGTTTAAATTATGAAAGGCATCTAAGATAATCCCTAAAAACTGGCACTCAGAGTAAAAAAAAAAACAAAAACAAAAAAAACAGGCTATGATCTGTTTGTTTGTTTGTTTGCTTTAGTCTCAAGAGTCCTGATAAGATAAAGGTGTATAGATTTTGATAAGACTGAGAAATTCCTGTTTGAGATAAGGAAAACTTGGAATATCTCTGATGCAGAGCAGGGAGATGAAGTTCAGGATCACTGCTTTCAAACCTGTGGAAATGCACATCCTTTCCTGGCTTGCTGCAGGACAGCAGGGTCCAAATCAAATTTCATTTAATAAGATGTCAAGATTTTTTTTTGATCAGTTTGGATAGGTTGCATTACCTGTGAATTATACTTAATCTGCACCCAGCTAAGTGTTACAAAGTGTTTTTTCAAAAAAAAAAAAGTTATCAGGCTTGACTGTATCATGCATCATTTATATTCTATAGTCATGTCCTATATTCTATATTCATTCTATAGTCATCTCAAGAGGAGAGTCCTAAGCCTGTGGAATCTCCTCTAGGTCCTGTGGTCAGTCATGCCCTTCAATATATTGAGGGAGAGGAAGAAGTGCTGGCTAACATGTAGTGCTCAGAGAGGGGGATGGGGAAGACATCCAAGTGCTGTCTTAATTTTAACCCATTTTTCTCCAGCACAGAGGTATATTCTTTGTCAATCCACTTCATGGTTTCTGGATCTGTTTTCTGGAGCTGGTCATGCCTTCAGGAACATCAGGTGCAATAGAAACATCTAGACGCTGTACCACGCAGGAATTCAGAGGCCAGGGAATCTGGTGCCTGTTGCTACCTCCACTCCCTAGGTTCCCACTGAACACCTTGGAGCTGATGATGGCTTAGATCTATGAATGGGTTCTTTGTCACTCTTCTGTGTGTTTCCAAAGTCCACAGCCCCACTGTTGGTCTCAGATTGGAATTCTCTCTTATTTGCCTTGTGTCATTAACTATTTGTCAACCATGGGGCAGCCAGCTGCAGGGTTCCAGTCTCATAGGCAGGTGAAAACATTACAAGTGCATCAAGAACCCAGAGGGATTTATCAAGTCCCTTGTCTACACAAAGCCTTGTTTTCAAGCCCAATGCCATGGACCCATCCTTTCTAACACAAAATGATGCATCTCAGAGTTGGGATTTTTAAAAGGGGGGATGAATGAAACTTAGACGATAACTAAAGGCTTAATGTTTGGCTTAGGCAAACAAATTACCAGTTTGGCTGTATCTCATGAGTTATCTTCAGTATACTGATATCTAAAATATGAATATAGTTTAGTAAAAATTAATGTTTAATAAATACTGTTTGATAAAAACAAGGACATAGTTTTACATACTGTCTGAGATTTATATGCACATGTACCCAACAAGTGATGTGTGTGTATGCATAGATGTATTCTTGCACATGTTTGTATATATGTTTATGTGTGTAGAGGTCAGGAAGATAGCCATTAAATAAGCCAATACAGGATCAATCATTGTGCCTTTACCACCATAAGATTATGCAAATCTCTTGAGGGCTTGTTAGAAGGCTCTAGCAGAAAGTCACAGCTATTCCTGTGCCCTTGACCTAAGAAGATGAGCCCTCCTGTGTTTGAGGCAGGCCACCCTTCTCTACTAAGTGTACAGCTTTGGGAAGCACCCATACTGAGTTTTGGGGTGTTATTGTTCTTATTTTTCTTGTCGATTTTTTTTTGTTTTATTTCATTTTATTTTTGAGCAAGAGAACATGAAGTTGGATGGGAAGAAAGGTATAGAGCATCTTAGGAGTAGAAATTCCTGAGATGTAAAGGAGTTAGGAGCAGAAAAGAATATGATCAAAATGTATTCTATGAAAGTTCCTTTTAAATAAAAAAATGTTTAAAAAATACCCAAATAACTATTAAAAAAGCACAACAAGAAATGTAGATGCTAGTGGTATATTTGAAGAAAAAATAAAAGGAGATTCTTAAGGCTTGTGGCCTTGAAGTTGGAAAAGGTGATGTCTTGGATATTTACTGTTTTCCCTTAACAGCTCACACATGACTCCTGTGCTCCATCTTAATCTACCTTCTTGTTTGTTTCTCCTTTAGCTCAACAGAATTCACCAAAAATCCATGAAGGCTGGTGGGCATACAAGGAGGTGGTCCAGGGAAGCTTTGTTCCAGGTAAATCCACATTTATTTTTATCTATTTTTAAGAATAATTTTATTCCTTAAGCATTTTTAAGGAGATAGAAACACCCAAAACACCATTCATCAGTTTATCACACTGTACCTCATTTCTGTGTACTAATAAAATAATAACAAACAAACAAATAAAAAAAACCAGAATTTGGATAAACACCAATGTTATTTCTACAATGTCACATTTACTACATGGTCTGAAATGTATGGTGAAAGTCAATGTAGTGTATCTTAATTAAGCCTGGACATCTATACATTAAAGGTGTCTTGTTATGTGAGCAGCAACTTAAACAGAACACATTATTCTTCTATGTAAACCGGCAATGCCGGGTTCTTCCATCAATAGAAGCCTCTTCCAGAAAGGAGGAGGATAGAAGACTGAGAGCAGAAGCTATTTGTCCACACTTGATTAAGTGAGGACTGTTCTCCACATTAATGGAACAGGCAGTCTGAACAGACTGACGACAGTGAAACTTGCAGGAATGCACGCTGTTACTGATGTCACTGTGGTAGCATGTGTGCTCAAGACTCAGCATATCAGGCCAAGCATCAGCTAAAAATAAAAGAAAATGACTGTACACTGTCAGCATGTAGGCACTGGACTGAGAAGCAAAGGCAGGCTAGGGCCAGAAACACTGTGACTTGAGTTGAGAAGGAGAGCAGAGGGCCCTGTATTAACAACAGTAAAAATCATAGGTCATCCTGCAAGGCATCAGAAGGGAAAGAAGCAAAGGAAAGAGCGAGAGTTTAAAGGGAAAAAGGCATGGAAGGATGGCATATCCCGCAGTATTTTTAACTTACTAGATGTGAAAAGAAACAGAAAGAAAAGCTCTCAAGAGAGTTGGTGTATGGTGCCCACTGATCCTGGTGTTCAGAACAAAAGATCAAAAGAGCCAACTGAGGGTTCTGAATTTGGTGAAAGGCCGAATGCGCCATGCCCTAGGTCAGCCGGTTTACTATTGATTGCTTTGCCTTTCTAAGTTTCTATTTCTATCCCCCTTCTTATACATGTTCAAAGCCCTAGACAGACTGTATGATGCTGCTAAGGCAACCATGGAAAGAATGCTTATCCTTCATTTGCTACTGACTGAAGCATTCTACTTTTCTTCATTTCCAGCCTGGTTTGCATATATGTTGTGACTATAGAACCTATGATGGGAAAAAAATACATAAAGGCCACAGCAGTGGCAAAAAGAATGGTTCATTCAGTGCCAGAATGGCCTACTTTGGCCATCTTTTCATGGCATCTATGCAACACTACCAAGATGGAGCACCTTGCTTGGGACCAATGAAGAGGAACTGACACATAGCTCTTATCAAACTAAATTCACCATTTAAAGGGCAAGCTAGACCATGGCTCTGGAGAACCAGTGCAGTCACAGGACCGAGAACCACGATTCTGCCTCTGTGGTGTATATCAGAATTTCTTGTTAACCAGCTCAAAGCATGCCATCTACTAGACCCCACCTCAGCAGGCTCTGCTTTGCAGGCGAAGACCACCTTGTTTGACTCTTCCCCCTTCACACAGCTAATATCAACCACAGTGGTTTCCTTCTAGTTTGTTTCATTTTTTGTTTGTTTGTTTTTTTTTTTGCCAACAACATTGTAATGGCTAATTTACGCAACAGCTAGAGGATGACACCATACATTTAGTCAGAGGTACCCTGGTGTTGCTGCTGAAGTTATTTCTAGGTGAGGGCAACTTTTAAATCAATCTCTAAAAATCATATATTCTGATTCCGTCCCTCCGTCCCTCTCTCCCTCCCTCTCACTCCCACATCTTTCCTTCCCCTATTCCATTAGTTCCATTTCTCTGAACAACTGACCAACACACACACACACACACACACACACACACACACACACGTGCTAGAGCACTAAAGCAATAAGACACACTAAAGACAGTAGAATAGAAATCTAGGAAGGTCACATTTATTATTTAAACCATCTTGTTATTATACTCTCTGCAGTCTCTCTGTCTCTCTGTCTCTGTCTCTCTCTCTCTCTCTGTTACACACACACACACACACACACACAGAGAGAGAGAGAGAGAGAGAGAGAGAGAGAGAGAGAGAGAGAGAGAGAGAATATGTGGACACAAGCATGCTATATGATACATATGTAGAGGACAAAGAACAAATTTTAGAAGTTGATTCCTCCTTTCCACCATCGTGCTTAGGGATTAAACTTAAACTTGTGTTTATAAATGTTTTTATATGCTGAGCCATCTCACTTGGCCCCAAACCCTTGTCTTTTATGGATTACCTTAGGTCTACTTAACCCTGAAACTGCCTCACTACTCAGTTTGTTCAGGGAGATTATAAACTTCTGACACCTAGAGGCACTGTGTGTTGGGTTCTCTGTTATTTCCTGTTCAAAGTAGTTTTGTAGATTCTAGTGTCCAAGGAAGCTGGGTGCCTTGGCAATGCTCTGCAGGACTCAATGGGGAGAAGGATAAGAATATAATGTAAGTCTGACAGTTCAAAGAAGAGTGAAATCTACCTGTCCTTTGAGAGTGGTGGATTCTGCCTTCCTAAAAATCAGAACCTAAGTAGAACTAGTGAAGAGACAGAATGCTTCGGTGCCACAAGCCACAGCAAGGTAGTTTTGTTTGCCACACAGAGCTTTAGACACTACTTTCTGAAAGGGGAAGAATGATAATATATGTCTAAGCTTGGCAGACCAATCGAATGGGTGTAAAAGTAGCTTTGATTCTCTTGATGTAATTGTTATTTCAGAGGCTTACTGTTCTGTCTGCTAACTTAGGCCTACTTCCAGAAGCTTCTAGCCTCTGAACGATCTGATCTAGGCCTAGAATATTTTCAGCCTCTGAGACTTGCTGCTGAATAAGCTTGCCCCTCCTACTTCTATCTGATCTGGGGCTGGCTGATTCAACCCAGCTGTTCTGGCTCATACTCCTCACCAAGCTAAGTGATTCAATCTGGCTTCTCTTTCTTTGCCTCTCCTGAATTGCTCTGCTTGACATCAAACTAACTCTGCAATATGTTCTCATCTTCTCACTCCTTCTCATTTTCTAGCTCATTTGCCTTTGCTGTGTCTACTTCGTTCTTACTTCAACCTGTCTCTGTAAAACTCTCCCAGTAACACCTGCCTTTCTCCTTCCTCTCTCCTCTGCCTGAACTGATCTCTTAAGTACCTTCCCTTTCCTCTCTCTTCTCATTGACAGTTGGGCACATCCTATTCCTCAAATCTTGCTCTGATTAGTCACTTTCTCTGCTACTCAATTAGACACCACTTTCAAACATGGGTACTTCCTTCTACAAACTAAATTTATCTTCATTGTTTTGGATTAAAGGTGTGTCCAAAGGTCTTGTCTATATTCTAGCCAGAGGGATTAAAGGTGTGTGTAAGGGTTGAGCCACATCACAGCTAGAAACAATGTTTTTCCCAGTAAATCTTCTTGAGATTCACAATGTGATAAAATATCCTGCCACAAAGGAGTGTTTTGGAAAACGGGCTATGGTTAGAAATTAACTGAACCAGCTTGTAGTCCTACCAGCAGTGGAGAAGTGTTCTTCTTTCTCCACATCCTCGCCAACACCTACTGTTTCTTGAGTTTTTAATCTTAGCCATTCTGACTGGTGTGAGGTGAAATCTCAGGGTTGTTTTGATTTGCATTTCTCTAATGACTAATCATGATGAACATTTTTTTAAGGTGTTTCTCAGCCATCCAAATTTCTTCAGGTAAAAAGTCTTTGTTTAGCTCTGTACCCCATTTTTGATAGGGTTATTTGGTTTTCTGGGGTCTAACTTCTTGAGTTCTTTGTATACATTGGATATTAGCCCTCTGTCAGATGTAGGGTTGGTGAAGATCTTTTCCACTATACTTCCGGAGGACCCAGCCATACCACTCCCGGGCATATACTCAGAAGATTTCCCAGCATGCAATAAGGATACATGCTCCACTATGTTCATAGCAGCCTTATTTATAATAGCTAGAAGCTGGAAAGAACCCAGAGGTCCCTCAATGGAGGAATGGATACAAAAAATGTGGTATATATACAAAATGGAGTACTATTCAGCCATTAGAAACAATGATTTCATGAAATTCTTAGAGAAATGAATTGAGTTAGAAAACACCATACTAAGTGAGGTAACCCAGTCTCAAAAGAATACCCATGGTATGCACTCACTGATAAGTGGATATTAGCCTAGAATCTTGGGACACCAAAGACACAATCCACATACCAAATGATGTCCGACAAGAAGGAAGGAGTGGACCCTGGTGTTGGAAAGGCTCAAAGCATCAGTGTAGGGGAATACCAGAACAGGGAAGTGGGAAGGGGTGGATGGAGGAACAGGGGGAGGGAAAAGGGCATGTGGGACCTTTGGGAGTGGGGAACCAGAAAAAGGGAAATGAAATGTAAATATAGAATATATCCAATAAAAAATTAAAAAAATAATACATAGGAAAGAAAGGTCAAGAAAGACACCATTAAAAAAAAAGAAATTAACTGAATACAATTGATGATAAGAGAGAAAAACAAGTTTGTTTTAACTGTTCAGATAACAGAGTTCTAAAACAAAAAATTATGGGCCCTGCACCACCTATGACGAAATGCTGATGGGCTCAAACTATTAGCAGTTAAAGGTTGTTGGGGGAAGGGAAAAGCATTTTCTTCAGTGGTGTAGCCACAGGCAAGTTACATAGACTCCACTCAGTAACAAGCCACCTGCCCTCAGCCACACACAAAAGGAAGACATAAAAGTGGGAGAGGGACTTATTAAAAAAGTATTTCTATGAGAGGGGGAGGGATGAGGGGAGGAATGGGGGAATGAAAGTGACTAAAATCCAATTGCATAAATATATGAAACTTTAATAACAAAAACAAAATAAATGAAATGTATGTTAATACATACACACACACAAAACAAACACTGTTAAATTAACTGTGCTGTTGGAGAATTAACAGAGTTTGTTTAGTACCATTTAAACTATATTTATTAAATAATAAAATTTGTGTTATAAATATATCACATGTATATAACACATTTTTAATTTAGTGTAAATACACACATGTCTTTAACATACTTCTGGAATATGTGCCAAACACTCTACTTATGTTACAAAAATGAGAATCTTCCCATTGGAGGAAACACTATACTATGGACTATTATTGCATAGTTAATAATAAAGGGATGACATAACTTCTGAGGCTCGGAATGTGTTAGGAGAGTCACCTGCTAAAAGTAATATATAGTCACTAGGTTCCCAAGTATCTGCATTATGGGTTAATGTTTACATGGAAGTCTTCTTCTATTCATCTTAAAACAAAAGAATTTAAGCTTGCTTCCCTTCTGAAGCCATGGATGACAATCCATGGATTATGTATTTTCCAACCTTGTAAAGCTCTGGAGGAGATGAAAACCTCTCTTAGAGTCTGATACCTGTGAAGGTTCACTCCATATCACTAGACGTGGGCCCCTCAGCACATTGATCCAGAATGTTTTCCCTAGATCTGCTTTCTACAAAGTTGTATTTGGCCCTGGTATATGGTCCTAAAGAGCTTACCTTGATATCAGTAATTGGAAGCAGTGGGAGAAAAACAGATAAATTGATGGTATTTTACAATATTTCCAGGACTCCTCTCAAAAGTGTCTGGAATTTTCGAAGTCTGAGAAGGCAAAGAGGATATCCCACGGGAGGTACTGCCATAAGGATCAGTAGCACACTACAGTGGAGTAAGAGAAATGGCATTTCAAATAAAGAAGCAAAGCAGTCAAAGACTTGAAAGCCTGAAAATATATGTGGGTCCCTGGAGCAAGAAGAGATCTGGGCATTAAGACTACAGAGAAGCAGGATGCGATTATGAAGTGATGTACCAACTGATACTCTGGACCTTAAAGGCCCTTGAAGAACCAAGTATTTCAGACTTCAAGTGAAAAGATGTTGTGTGGGCTAAAATAGGAAGATTCTTAGAATAACCCAGCTTTTATGGATGGGGTCCTCCTCCCCACTCATCACATGGCACCACCAGAATATAGCACAGGCCTTCCCTATAACAGGCACTAGGCTTTACTAAGTTGACTTGGGTCAAAACTGTAAAAGATGCTTTTGTTTTCTCAAATGAAGAGAGAAGATGAGAGTCACACCCAAGCTGTGTGAATACATGGCTTGGACTGAGACTAGAGTGTTTCTTTCTCTGTTCTAAGTATCCCTAGGCCTAGGCCTAGGCCTGGAAGCTTTTAGCCTCCATGCAATCTAATCTTCCAAGCAGACTGATTCAATCCAGCTTCTCTCGGCTTCTGACTGAATTGCTCTGTCTGGCCTCATATAGACTTTGGAAATATGTTTAAAATCTTCTGGCTTCTTCTTCTTCTCTGGTTCATTCTGTCTTCACCTGTGTATATCTAGTATGTCCTATCTGTTACCTGTCTCTATAAAATTGTCCTGGTAAAACTATACCAGGACACACACACACACACACACACACACACACACACACACCCTCCTTCCTCCCCATCCTCCCCATTCCCAGCCCTCCCTGCACACACCTTTTCTTCTCTCTCCCTGCTCTTAAGTAGCTTCTCCTCCTCCTTGTTCTCCTGTGAGTTGGGTGTATCCTATCTCTGCCCCATTCTGGCAAATCTTTCTCTGATTTGTCACTTTGTCCCTCAATTAGACATTACTTTTAAACATAGCTGTTTCCTTCTACAAACTAACTGTACCTTAATTGTTAGGGGTCAAAGTGTGTAAGGAGGGCATTTCTATATTCTAGCCAGATCATGCTGTACTCCAGGGTGTGTCTATATAGCAGCCATGCTCCTGGATTAAAATTATCTTACACAGAACAGACACATAAGAAAAAAAAAGACAAAAAGAAAGGCTCAACTGTGTAGAAAAATGTTCCTCAGTCCTTGAAGTGATTACTATAATGAATATAATAAATAATAGTAATAATAATTGTTATCATCTCAATAATAATTATAATAATACATAGCAGTATAAATTCCTATACATAATACAAACAGAAAACACTGTTTTTCTCAATTTTATTATTCATCTAAGTAGCATATGGGCAGGCATGTGTGTACCATTATGTTGAAAACAACAAACAATTTTGTAGAGTGAATTCTTGCCTTGCATTTTTATGTGAGTTCTTCAGATCAAAATGGAGTCATGGGGGAACCATCTTGTTGGTTCACCACTGCATGTTTTTTTTCTTTTTTTTTTTCTTTTCTATATTCTATGTTTACATTCCAAAGGCTTTCCCCTTTCCCAGTTCCCACCCACCATAGTTCCCATAGTTCCTCTCCCCCCCAACTGTTCCCCAATCATTCCCCCTCCCCCCTCGGTTTCCTTACTAAACTGGATGCAATCTTTACAGGCCCAGGGTCCTCTCCTTTCTTCTTCTTGGGAATCATTTGACTTGCTATTTGTGTCTTGAGTATTTAGGGCTTCTGGGCTCATTAATATCCACTTATCAGTGATTGCATTTCATGTGCATTCTTTTGTGATTGGGTTAATTCACTCAGGATGATATTTTCCAGGTCTAACCATTTACCTACAAATTGCATGAATTCATTATTTTTAATTGCTGAGTAGTATTCCATTGTATAAATATACCACATTTTCTGTATCCATTCCTCCTTTGAGGGATATTTGGGTTCCTTCTAATTTCTGGCTATTATAAACAAGGCTGCTATAAACATAGTGGAGCATGTGTCCTTATTGCATGCAGGGGAATCCTCTGGGTATATGCCCAGGAGTGGTATGCCAGGGTCCTCTGGAAGTGACATGCCCAATTTTCTGAGGAACTGCCAAACAGATTTCCATAGCGGTTTTACCATTTTGCAATGCCACCAACAGTGGAGGAGTGTTCCTCTTTCTCCACATCCTCACCAGCACTTGTTGTCTCTTGAGTTTTTAATCTTAGCCATTCTGACTGGTGTGAGGTGGAATCTCAGGGTTGTTTTGATTTGCATTTCCCTGATGACTAATGATGTTGAACATCTTTTAAGGTGTTTCTCGGCCATCCGAATTTCTTCTGGTGAAAATTCTTTGTTTAGCTCTGTGCCCCATTTTTTGATAGGGTTATTTGTTTCTTTGCAGTCTAACTTCCTGAGTTCTTTGTATATATTGGATATTAGCCCTCTGTCGGATGTGGGGTTGGTGAAGATCTTTTCCCACTTTGTTGGTTGCCGTTTTCTCCTTCTGACAGTGTCCTTTGCTTTGCAGAAACTTTGTAATTTTATGAGGTCCCATTTGTCGATTCTTGATCTTAGAGCATAAGCTATTGGTGTTCTGTTCAGGAACTTTTCCCCTGTGCCCAAGTCCTCCAGGGTCTTCCCAAGTTTCTTTTCTAATAGTTTCCGTGTGTCTGGTTTTATGTGGAGGTCCTTGATCCACTTGGAGTTGATCTTAGTGCAAAGAGATAAGAGTGGGTCAATTCGCATTCTTCTGCATGTTGACCTCCAGTTGAACCAGCACCATTTGTTGAAAAGGCTATCTTTATTCCACCGGATGGTTGTGGCTCCTTTATCAAAGATCAAGTGACCATAAGTCTGTGGGTTAATTTCTGGGTCTTCAATCCTGTTCCATTGATCTGCTTGCCTGTTGCTATACCAATACCATGCAGTTTTTAACACAATTGCTCTGTAGTACTGCTTGAGGTCAGGGATATTGATTCCCCCAGAAGTCCTTTTATTGTTGAGAATGGTTTTAGCTATCCTGGGTTTTTTGTTGCTCCAGATGAATTTAAGAATTGCTCTTTCTAGATCTATGAAGAATTGAGTTGGGATTTTGATGGGGATTGCATTGAATCTGTAGATTGCTTTTGGAAAGATGGCCATTTTTACTATATTGATCCTGCCAATCCAGGAGCAAGAACTATTTTTCCATCTTCTGAGGTCTTCTTCGATTTCTTTCTTCAAGGACTTGAAGTTCCTGTTGTACAGATCTTTCGCTTGTTTGGTTAGAGTTACGCCAAGATACTTTATGTTGTTTGTGGCTATTGTGAAGGGTGTTATTTCCCTTATTTCTTTCTCAGCCTGCTTGTCCTTTGAGTACAAGAAGGCCATTGACTTGCTTGAGTTAATTTTATACCCTGCCACTTTGCTGAAGTTGTATATCAGCTGTAGAAGTTCTCTGGTGGAGTTTTTTGGGTCGCTTAGGTAAACTATCATATCGTCTGCAAATAATGATAGTTTCACTTCTTCCTTTCCAATTTGTATCCCTTTGACTTCCTTATGTTGTCTAATTGCTCTTGCTAGAACTTCAAGTACTATATTGAAAAGATATGGAGAGAGAGGGCAGCCTTGTCTAGTCCCTGATTTTAGTGGGATTGCTTCAAGTTTCTCTCCATTTATTTTGATGTTGGCTACTGGTTTGCTGTAGATTGCTTTTACTATGTTTAGGTATGGGCCTTGAATTCCTGCTCTTTCCAAGACTTTTAGCATGAAAGGATGCTGAATTTTGTCGAATGCTTTTTCAGCATCTAATGAGATGACCATGTGGTTTTTTTCTTTCAGTTTGTTTATGTAGTGGATTACATTGATGAATTTCCGTATATTGAACCATCCCTGCATCCCTGGGATGAAGCCTACTTGATCATGGTGGATGATCGTTTTGATGTGCTCTTGGATTCGGTTAGCAAGAATTTTATTTAGTATTTTTGCATCTATATTCATAAGAGAAATTGGCCTGAAGTTCTCTTTCTTTGTTGGATCTTTTTGTGGTTTAGGTATTAGCGTAATTGTGGCTTCGAAGAATGAGTTGGGCAGTGTCCCTTCTGTCTCTATTTTGTGGAATAGTTTGAAGAGTATTGGTGTTAAGTCTTCTTTGAAGGTCTGGTAGAATTCTGCACTAAAACCATCTGGTCCCGTACTTTTTTTGGTTGGGAGGCTTTCTATAACCCCTTCTATTTCTTTAGGGGTTATGGGACTATTTAGCTGGTCTACTTGATGCTGATTTAATTTTGGTATTTGATATCTGTCTAGGAAATCGTCCATTTCCTCCAGATTCTCCAGTTGTTTTGAGTATAGACCTTTGTAGTAGGATCTGATGATCTTTTGAATTTCCTCAGTTTCTGTTGTTATGTCTCCCTTTTCATTTCTAATTTTGTTAATTTGGATACTGTCTCTGTGTCCTTTGGTTAGTCTGGCTAAGGGTTTATCTGTCTTGTTGATTTTCTCAAAGAACCAGCTCCTGGTCTTGTTGATTCTTTGTACGGTTCTCTTTGTTTCTATTTGATTGATTTCAGCCCTGAGTTTGATGATTTCTTGTCTTCTACTCCTCCTGGGTGAATTAACTTGTTTTTCTTCCAGGGCTTTAAGGTGTGCCATTAAGCTGCTAGTGTATGCTCTCTCCAGTTTCTTTTTGGATGCACTTAGAGCTATGAGTTTTCCTCTTAGCACTGCTTTCATTGTGTCCCATAGATTTGGATAGGTTGTACATTCCTTTTCATTGAATTCTAAAAAGTCTTTGATTTTTTTTTTATTTCTTCCTTGACCAAGGTGTCATTGAGTAGAGTATTGTTCAGTTTCCATGTGTATGTGGGCTTTCTGTTGTTTTTGTTGTTATTGAAGACCACTCTTACTCCATGGTGATCTGATAGGAGGCATGGGATTAGCTCGATCTTCTTGTATTTGTTGACATCGGTCTTGTGACCAATTATATGGTCTATTTTGGAGAAGGTACCATGTGGAGCTGAGAAAAAGGTATATTCTTTAGCTTTAGGATGAAATGTTCTATATATATCTGTTAAATCCAATTGGTCCAGAGTTTCAATTAGTTTCACTGTGTCCCTGTTTAGTTTCTGCTTTCCTGATCGGTCCATTGAAGAGAGTGGAGTGTTGAAGTCACCCACAATTATTGTGTTAGGTGTAATGTGTGCTTTAAGCTTTAGTAATGTTTCTTTTACGAATGAGGGTGCCCTTGCATTTGGAGCATAGATGTTCAGTATTGAGAGCTCTTCTTGGTGGATTTTCCCTTTGGCCAGCAAGAAGTGACCTTCTGAGTCTCTTTTGATGATTTTAGGTTGGAAGTCAATTTTATCTGATATTAGAATGGCTACTCCAGCTTGTTTCCTGAGACCATTTGCTTGTAAATTTGTCTTCCAGCCTTTTACTCTAAGGCAGTGTTTGTCTTTAACACTGAGATGTGTTTCCTGTATGCAGCAAAATGTAGGGTCCTGTTTCCGTATCCAGTCTGTTAATCTATGTCTTTTTATTGGGGAATTGAGTCCATTGATGTTAAGAGATATTAAGGAATAGTAATTATTTCCTCCAGACATTTTTGAAATTATATTTATTTATTTTATTTATTTTTTTATATTCGAGAGGTTACCTTCTTTTGGGTTTGATGAGAGGAGGTTTCTATCTTGCTTCTTCCTGGGTGTAGTTTCCGTCCTTGTCTTGGTGTTTTCCCCCTATTATCCTTTGTAGGGCTGGATTTGTGGAAAGATATCATGCAAATTTGGTTTTGTCATGGAATACCTTGATGTCTCCATCTATGGCGATTGAGAGCTTTGCTAGGTAAAGTAGTTTTGGCTGAAGTTTGTGTTCTCTTAGAGTTTGCATTATATCTGCCCAGGATCTTCTAGCTTTCATGGTCTCAGGTGAGAAGTCTGGTGTTATTCTGATAGGTCTTCCTTTATAAGTTACTTGGCCTTTTTCTCTTGCTGCCTTTAATATTCTTTCTTTGTTTAGTACATTTGGAGTTTTGATTATTATATGACGGGATGTATTTCTGTTCTGATCCAGTCTGTTTGGGGTTCTGTATGCTTCTTGTATATTCATGGGCATCTCTCTCTTTAGGTTGGGGAAGTTTTATTCCATAATTTTGTAGAAGATATTTGCTGGCCCTTTAACTTGTACATCTTCATTCTCGTCTATACCTATAATCCTTCGGTTTGGTCTTCTCATTGTGTCCTGGATTTCCTGGATGTTTTGGGTTACAGCCTTTTTGCATTTAGTATTTTCTTTGACTGTTGAATCAATGGTTCCTATGGTATCTTCGGCTTCTGAGATTCTTTCTTCTATCTCTTGTAATCTATTGTTGATATTTGCATCTATGGCCCCTGATTTCTTCCCAAGGTTTTCTATCTCCAATGCTGTCTCCCTCTGCGATTTCTTAGTTGTTTCTACTTCTGTTTTTAGTACCTGGATGGATGTGCTCAGATCTTTCGCTTGCTTGATTGTGTTTTCATGTATTTCTTTAATAGATTTTTGTGTTTCCTCTTTCATAGCTTCTACTTGTTGGCCCACGTTCTTCTGTATTTCTTTAAGTAATTTTTGTCTTTCTTCCTTATTGTCTTCTTCTTTTTGATCCATCTTCTCCTGCATTTCTTGAAGTGATTTTTGTATTTGCCTTGTAAAGGCTTCTAACTTTTGATCCATTTTCTCCTCTATTTCTTTACGAGATTTTTCTATGTGTTCAGCTACCAGCATCCTGACCAGTGATTTTATATCCAAGTCTTGTTTTTCTGGTGTTTTGGGGTATCCAGGGCTTCCTGTTGTTGGCGAACTGGGTTCAGATGCTGTCATGTTGCCTTGATTTCTGTTAGTGACATTCCTTCATTTTCCTTTTGCCATCTGGTTATTTCTGGTGTTAGTTGACCTTGTTGTCACTGGCTGGTGTTTGAATCTCCTGTGAGGCTGGGCTTACCTGTTGTTTCTCTACTGGTGGTTATGCGTGATTGCTGCTCAACGGGATCAAGAGCTGGCTGCCACCTGCTGACTTTGTGCACGGCCTGAGGTCTCCGGGAAGTGTGGGGGAGTGCAGCAGAGCCTCGGCAGGCGCTGATGGGCCTGCCTAGTAGCGAGAGCCTAGCAGATCCCCCCACGTGGTAGCCCCTGATGGAATCAGTCTACCTGTGCCTTTCCAGCTGTGTCCTGGTTGCAATATGGAGGCCTGCTGCTATTGCTGGTCCGGGGTCCTGGGGAGCTGGGTGGTTCCGACTGCCTCGGTGCACGGCCTAAGCTCGCAGGGACGTGCTGCAGAGCCTAGGCTCCTGGGCCCGCCTGTGGGCGAGAGCTTAGCGGCTCTCCCTGCTCTAGCCCCAGACGGAGTCCCTACCTGCACCTTTCCAGCTGTGTCCTGGTTGCAATATGGAGGCCTGCCGCTATCGCTGGTCCGGGGTCCTCCACCACTGCATGTTTTAAAGTCTGGTAGAAATGGTCTGGATATCAGCATGTGCCTGCCTGCAAATTCACAGAAAGCTAGTACCAGAGATTAGCAAGGACACTACCAGTCTTATAAATGGACTTAGAGCATCGTTCTAGCCACTAAAGAAGGTCTGTGTGATGACAATCATGGGTAAGCTATACACAAACAGGACAAAGCTCACTGTGGTGAGTGAAAAATGACAGATGTAAGGTACTTTGATAGTGGATATAGTCAAGCACTGACTTGTGGAAGGGCTTACAGACCATACTTAATGTTTGAATTGAGGTCCTGAGAGTAACTGGAGGACAGAGAAATAGTTATGAGCTACTACTTCTCCATGGAGATATATAAATCACCACAAGATCATGAAACTGAGTCCTTGGCCATTGGAATGATTGACTGAAGAACTTGTCACTGTTCTTTGTATTTGTGATCAGGACTGGAGCCAAGAGGTTTAATTAGCTCACCATGCCATCCTATGTTGCTTTCTCTAAAAATCAACTATAAATGGCTCATCTTGGACAGTAAACTTTTCCAGACCACTATTTCCCAGCATTTCCTTGCTGGGTAGTCTTTAAATCTCAAGACTGCTAGATGAATATAATTATCTTCAACCACCTGTGGTTGCATACTGAAGTCTAATTAACTGTGCATTGCAAAGGGTCTGTTCCCTTTGTTTAAAAAAGGCTCATGCTTGATACTTGTGGTACAAATAGCACTTCTTTCCTCAAAACAAACTAGAGGGCAAGATTCTTGCTGATCTAGAATGGCCTCTGGGGTCATTTGTTCCCCCATCATTCCTCTTGTAGCAAACAGGATCTACAGTGTTCTATTGCAGTGTTAACAATTCCTATATACTTAATCAACATATTTACTATCTCGCAGTTTCCATGGGTCAGAATATGGGTATGGCTTAGCTGGGTCCTCTATGAGGATTGCTCCATTGAAGGTACCAGTCTGACTCATGATTATCTAAAGTGAGGCTCATAAAGAGCCTCTACTTCCTCTCTAGGGATCAGGGCTCAGACTTAGGGGTGGTGCTCCTTTATATGGACTGCTGCTTCAAAGCTAGCAAGAAGGTAGCTCTCTCATTTTGAATCTCTTCCTGGGAAGTGTGAGGAGTTCTATGCTGTCTTTCATTGAAGATCGAACCCATTCATAATAATGCTCCCTTGGATTAACTCAAAGTCAGTTGATGGAGAATTTTATTTACAGAGGTAAAATATATTTTTCTACTATGCATAGTAATAAGAAGAGTAAAATCCCATCAGATCAAAAACTCCCATTCATACTAAATCTCTGTGTCCTATTGAGGCTGAGGGTCCTGAGACTAGCTTAAAATTTGGCCAAACACAATGACTCTCATTTCTTTGTGTAGAGGACCACACAATCTGTTTCTAAAATGCCCAGCATAGTATACTTGGGGGTGATCATCCATCCTGGAAGACTGCTACAAAGTAGTATCTTCTGAAATGACAGGAATGTTGTACCCATGAACTCTCAATAACTGCAGTTGTGCATACAAGACCATACCAGTCAGCAATTCAGCATAGGTGGGGACTCATAGGCTCATTCCTTAGTCAAGGACTTATGGACAGTTGACAATTTATGAGGCAGGGCAGGTCTTTTTTTTTCTTCAGAAATGAGTCCCCTAAAATGTTGCCCATGCCCCCAGTGTTCAGACCTATACACACGTGTATATGGGCAACACTAATTGGAGCCACTGAACAACACATACAGACACACATGGAGAGTAGATGAATTTGAGAGGGGGACTTTTGGAGACACTGGAGAAATCGGAGGGAAATAGAGTTGGATATGCTCAAAATAATGTCCACGTACAAATTTCTCAAAAAAGCACATAAAATGAATTCTATATTCATTGCATCATGGCATTTGAAAATGAAGTAGAAGACATTGTTCTCAACAGTATCTTCAAATCTTGAACTGGGAATTAATATCCTTTGGAAAGGATATTGCCTTCCTTTCTTTTACTGAAGACTATCTGAAATAGGAAACTAGTAAAAGAAGAAAAGCAATATCTTTTCACAGCATTTGAAGTCTCTTGAATCCCTTTTCTATCCAGGACTCTAGCCTGCACTTCTATTATCATCGCCCCTTCTTAGACTCTGAAGCTCCTGCCTCTTACAAATGAATGTTTGCTAGGCATGTTGGCATAAACCTATAATCTTAGCACTCAGGACTCAGAGGCAGGATGAATGTGAATTCAAGACTAGGAGAACTACATAGTGAGACCCTGTATCAAAACAAGAAGAAAATTAATGAAGACACTCTATTATATCTAATCCATCTACATAACTTTGGTACAATTTATGAATCACAAATGCTTAATGTAATCATACTTTTTCCCCCCACTGGATGACTTTTTTTTTTTTTGGTTTCTAATCCTTTTTTTTATTGGATATATTCTATATTTACAATTCATTTCCCTTTTTCTGGTTCCCCACCCCCCAAAGGTCCCACATGCCCTTTTCCCTCCCACTGCTCCCTCTTCCACCCCTTCCCTCTTCCCTGTTCTTGTATTCCCCTACACTTTTGAAGTCTCTTTTTGCTATTTAAGGTAATACATTCAAAATTTTGGGAAAAATATTCTTTCTTTAAATATGTCATTTCCAAAGCTCATGGGTACATAATTACTGAATACATATAACACATATGTGTATTTTTTATAATAGTCAATTGCTTCTTTTAAACAAAGCCACATTTGTGCTATTATAATTTGCTTTCAGATGAGAGAACAACTTAAGACAAGTGATGTTATTGACTAAGGTGGTAGCACCAGGTCTAGATAGGGGTACACTCTTCTCTATCATAGTGCCACTCCCCCCAGACTGTCAGACTGTGATTAAGATACTGCTTCCTAGAAGGCATATACTTTGGTTCCCTTTATTTTCTGTGTAAGAAACAAACTGGATAGCAGGCTAAATAAATAAATACTATACCAGATTAATTCACTTAAAACTCGTGCAGAAAATTATCTTATCTCCAAGTATATCACATTAAAATGTGATCTTTTACATTTGAGGATCCCTCCATAATTGTCATCTTTTAAAAATGCAATTTATTTCAGAGACTTCAGGATTTACAAAATGTTACAAAGATAATGCTGGAAATTTCAACACACCAATATCTTACATTATTATATACAATGCATTTATCACAACTTAGAAACGAACTGCTGTGTGCAACTAGCAACTGATTTACGTATTGTCTTGGATATCCCAATATTTGCAATAAATTTCCTTTTCTAGTCCTTGTTCCAATTTGGCGTATCCCTTTGCATGATCCTGATGTTTCCTTGGTCCAGTCTAGTCCCTGGGTGCCTCCCAGTATTTCTTTACTGTCTCAGTGTTTCTGGACTGCTAGTGTTGCCAGGTGCTGCCTGGCCACTTGATGGAACACCCTTCCATCTGAGTTTGCTTGATGATTTGCTCATGTGGGAACTGGGACTGTAGTTTTGGATGGACAGTTCTACACAGGAACACTGTTGCTTTCATGAAATCCTCTTAGCAGTGCATTATCACTTCTGGAGTGTACTCAACCACATCCTTGTTAATAAACAGATAGGAAAGATCCAGGAAATGCGAGGTTTACCCATGGTAGCAGAGTAGGCAAGTAATGCCTCTAGCCATAAAGCACAAGTTCTTTGTTGGCCGGTAGCATTTCTCCAACCAGACTTCTCTAAAGCCCTGCCTGACCCAGAGCTTTGGGAAATCATTCTTTTTACTTTAAAACTATGTGTGATATTTGGTGATTAAGAGGAGAACTGTGCCTTAATTTCTTTCCAGGATAGCATCTGGAATTGACATTAAACAGAGATCTATGGCGCAGTGTGTGGTCAAGGAAATGGCATGTCTGTAAAAGTAGCCAGTGTAACCAAAAGCTGAGCTCTTGCTTCACCCACCATATCTTGCTGAGCATGGACTGGGGGGATAAGCACACAAGTATGCTCTCCTTAAGGTGATCTCTTCCTTAGTTTGGTTTTCTATCTCCCCAACCCTCCTTTAGACTATAGAAAGACCAGAGACTATTAGAAAACACTCACAGGTTTGGCCTTCCCACTGACCAAACAGGAAATCTCATGTAAGTCAGTTAAGCTCCCAGAATCTTGATTTTTTTTTTGCATGTAAAATCAGGCTGTTGAGCAACATGGATTTCAAAGATTCATTCTATCTCTAATATTTTCTGTTTGTTAATGTGATATATGGTTATCTTCAAAGATATTAGCAGTATTAAGAAATAGAATATTGATTTCATCACAGGATAATTATATGTTTTGCATATTGGCACTGGGAAGTGGAATCAATGATGTAATTTTTTTCTCAATTTCTGATCTCTTATGTCTAAGAGGAAGCAAGAGCTTAATGGGCACATTTTTCTCTGCCTGGAAAGGGGACGCTACACTGACTGGACCTCAATTATGAATAGTTTCAATCTTGTGTTTCTTCCCAGAAATAGGATGTCTATTGTTCAAAATATACTGTGAGCCTGCGACTTGCCACTCACTTTTCTACTAGGAATACAAATTCGAATAAACTGCAGTTTGTGGTCTCAGGAGTTCACAGTTGGCTTTAGAGACATATGATTTAGCCTGATCATGTATGGGAGGCGGGTAGTATAAACGATGACATCGACTGGGTACATAAAGGAGAAAACAACTAATTCTGTCTTCAAGAAGGTTTCACAGATGACCAATTCTCTTGAGACAGGACTTTTCAAATGTGAAGGTCTTGGCCAGGTAGAGAAGGTGAAAATGAGCAATGCTGGTGCGTGAAACATAATACGATCTGAACTGCTGCTGAATAACAGATGATAACCTCCCCGCTAGTAGTGAGCATTTCTGTCCATCACTCCATGTATAATGGGCCCTATTATTACCTCACTTGAGCGCTGGGTAACAGAAAGTGCACTGGATTCTTAAATCCAATCTGGGAACTCTAAGTCCCAGTCCAGCAAGTACAACCTCCATGATGTTTGGAGACCACCTAACCGCTCATAGCATCACATCCCTTATTTCTAACCTGAGGATGATAACTGTATTTATTTTAGATGATTTTCTCAAATGCAAAATGCAATACCAGAACTAATTGCTTTTTTAATAACTATTGACATGCATTTTTATCAGCCTTTGTTGTTGTGAAAAAATACACTAACAGTTTTTTTTTTTTATTTTTTTGGTTTGTTGTTTTTGTTCACTTGTAAAACCAATTTAAAGTTATTTGGAGTCACGGTTTAAAACGATGTATTTCATGGTCTCCTGACTCCAACGAGCCTGTGGCTAGGGAGAACTTTCTGACACTAAGAATATGCTGCAAAGGAGACTGCACATCTATTAGTGGCCAGAAAAAAAAAGAGAGAAAGAAGGAAGAGGGGAAGAGGAGAAGATGAAAGAGAAAGAGAGAGGGGGAGGATAAAAAGAGGGAGAAGAGGGGAGAGAAGGGATCGAGGGAGCTTTTCCTTTCATGGTGGCCAGAGAATAGAGAGGAAAGGGAGAGAGGGAGCAAGAAAGAAACCATGGACAGATATAGCTTTCAGAATTGCACTTACAATGGCCTACTTCTTACAAAGGAGCCTACCTGTCACCATCCTTTTTTATCAATGAGCTAATCAATAAGCTAATCCATTGGTGAAACTATTGTCTTCATAACTCTAGCTGGGGATCAAGGCTTCCATACACACACAACCTTTTGCAGACACAGTTCACAGCTAAGCCATGACCATGTACATAGGAAGGGAAGAGTCTTGCTCAGCTTTAACACTGCACTGAGTTCCTAAAACAGCTTTCTAATCCAGAGAGCTTCTTCCATGTGAATTCTACAGACATATTGCATATAGAGATACAACTTCAGTGAATGTATGCACCTACCTGCCTGCTTATGTTAGCGAAACGTTCGTTTGGGCCAATGCATAGCTTCCAATAAGGAGTACTCCCGTATGCTTGTTGTGTTTGTGAATATTGATTGTTGACTTGATAGAATCCAGAATCACCTGTTAGACAGACCATTGGTCATGTTTGTGAGACTGACCGTTTCTAGATTTAGTTCATTGAAGTTCAAAGGCGAACTCCAAATGTGGGCATCTCCATCCCATAGGCTTCAGGTTTACACTGAATTTAAAAAAGAAAACCAGCCGAGCACCGACACTCATTGCCCTCTGCTTCCCTGCTGTGGATGCCATGTGCCCTCCTGCCTCAAGCATCTACCCACCCTGCCTTCTTTGCCATGATGGACATATACTCAAACCAGGAGCCAAAGTAAACCCTTTCGTCCATTGCTTTGGACAGGTATTCTAGGCAAGGCAATGACATATGCCTCCTGTGTGGTGGCTTTTACACATGTCCTTCTGAAAAATACAGATTTTCTGATATCACATAGTAATACCTGGTCAATCAAGGTGGTGATCCTAGAACTCCTTGAGATATAGTTGTGGTATTTTGAGACATCTAGGCTCTGCTTTACCAAGAGAGAGGCACAGCAATGGTGGTCCATGCTGGGTATAGGTAGTAGGGGTTCATGATCTGTACAAAACTGAGTCAAAATAATGAAATCTAATTAAGGTTTGACTGATATTTTGGTATCCTCACATGCTGTAAATTCTCATTTTCTAGGGGAAAAAAATCCCCTCCTTTCAAAGTCTTTTGTTGCTCTAACTTCTAAGCAGTTGCTGTACACCCTACTGAGTTCAAGTGATATATGTATAATCTTTTAATTAGCACGTTTTTGTTACTTAGTCCTTTAGTAGTCATGAATACTTTCGGATGCTAATTGGAGGATTCCTTGGTTAAGAGAAAGTCTCCAGCACAGAGAATTAGCTCCCTGGGTTTGCTTCCAGATCAAGTTCCTGAAGGTTCCATTTTGGTGGCTGGCTGAGGGTGGGGGGGGTTGGGAGGGGCAGCTTTTGGTTTCATACCCCTGTTCCCCTGGATTCCAGAATTTAAATCATTTAATTTAAACTAAACAAAAATATTATTATAGTTTTAAGCACAAAGAAGGAGATTTTAAACTATTATTTTAGTTACAGCATCTCATGTGACTACTTGGAGTTCTGATTAGCCTTCCATCTTAAAACACAGCAAAGAATATATTTTTCTTTGACAACTTTCAACTCACACACATCATATTTTATTGTGACTAATACCTTACATATTTAAGTCATTTTCAAATTCCTCTGAAGTTAAGGATAGATCAGGAACAATGATTATGATTATTTTCTTTTAAGTGCCTATTGTGTGGCTACCAAAGGGGGGAAAAATGTGTTTCATGAAGGGAGTGTAGCATCTATTTTGAGGTCAAATATTTTAAGTGTGGGATTATATACAGCCTTGGCCTCAGGACCCTTCCCCTCACTGAAAACTCAAAAGCAGAGCTGTGGCTGCTTAATAACCATGGAATAAATATGCTTGGTTTCCATAAATCAAGTTAAGTGGGCTGATAACCACGGTGTGGTCTCAAAGTCCTGACTTCCCAATTACATGAAAATCCATCAGCCCCCTCTTTGCAGAGCCCATTTGAAAGGCATACCCAAGTTGCTTCCACAAACCAGAGGCATAGTTTTACTGAAGTGCACTGTGGGGTTCTGGTAGTAAGTAGTGCCCACTGAGTCGGTGTGATAATGTGACTGTTTACAGAGCACCCAGCAGGATGCTTTAACCTCAGGTTTGTCTGTACGTCAGGTGGAAGATAATCAAAGCCATCAAGACTATAACCTCCAGCCAGGAATCTTACTTTTTTTTTTCTTTTTTTTTACAAAAGCATGCCAGGACAATACTTGTGTACTCTGAAATCTAGCATTCTAGAGTATTAACTCCCAAAAGGACAAACTGGGACAGACGCTTCTATGCATCAACTATTCTAAGTGGGGCATTTTTACTTGGACATTTGACAATCTGAATGGGCTAACTTCCTTTCTCGACCTAGCCTGGCTTGTGTGATAAATAGCTGGAGTCGGAGACCTTCTTTCTCCTCACCAACCCACTGTAAGACCCCTGGTGACTGTGATGCTTTATAATATAACATCCAAATTTCTGCCAGCTCTCTTCTCCCTCAATGAACAGAACTGGGTCACTGGTTGATACCAAGTGTCAGACTTTTGCCCTTTACTGCATTTAAAAAAAACATACCTTACAAAGTATTGTATTTCTATATGGGTTTTAGTACCTGTCTATTTCTGTCAATGGTATCCCTATCTTAGGTCTCCCAGTGCCCACTCTCCATGTTGTATGTCTTTGAACTCCTGTGTTGTCCATTTCTACTTTGTTCCTCTGCCTCTTTTATATCCCATTTCCCCAGTGTAAGGTCTCTTTATTTCCAGACTTATGGACCTTTCTGTCATTTCCTTGGATTTGGCCCAGCTACTCCCTCCTGGATAAACTGCCTATCGGACAGTTTAGAGTCTAGGGTCCAGTGTGAAAAAGAACAAATAGCATGCGACTTTCTGAGACTGAGTTACCTTGCTTAATATGTTTTCCAATCCAATCCATTTTTCGGGCAGATTTCATTTTTCTTTGTGTATATGTACTACACTTTCATCAACCACTCATCTGCACTAAAAGCCATCTACCGAGTCAGTGCAATCACCATAAAACTATCAATGACGATCTTCACAGAACTATACAAAACAACTCCAAAATTCATGTGGAAACACGAAGCATCCTAGTTAGGCGAAGCAATTGCAATTCTAGGCAGAAAGAGCAAGTCTGTGGCATCAGGCTCCTTTTCCTGGAACCTTACTGAAGAGCCACAGTGAGAGTGGCACCAAACCAGAGATGTAGAACAGTAGATTATAACAGAAGGTCTAGAGATAAATAAAAGCAGCTACACACACCTCATTTTTGACAGAGGTATCAAAAACAGGCACAGTGGGTGGAGCAGGGAGACCACCTTTTTAACAAACAAGTGCTAGCAAAACTGGATATTCTCTTACCAAAAAGAAAGAAAGAAAGAAAGAAAGAAAGAAAGAAAGAAAGAAAGAAGGAAAGAAGGAAAGAAGGAAAGAAGGAAAGAAGGAAAGAAGGAAAGAAGGAAAGAAGGAAAGAAAAGAAATACTTGCAAATCTCTCATCATGAACAAGAATTAATTGAATATACACTATATCTAGTAAGTTTTAACTGCAGTTTGTATTGGAAGGGCCTCTCTGGGCTCCATCCTTAGCTGAGGAGCCACCCAGAGTTAAGGGTTGGCTAAGGGAAGAGTATTGTGTTTCCTTGAGGGTGTGGTCACTGGTATTCCCTATTCCCCAGTGGTTGGTCCCACTACCATGCTTTTACGGTCAACACTAATTGAACTCAATGAGTAACATGGAGAAGAGAAAAGAAAGAAAGGAATAGTTATGAAATTTGGATGGAGATATGTTGGGGAGGCCTATAGGAAAATGGAGGGGAGAATGAGTATTGGATATGGTCAAGATACATTGGATTCATACATGGCATCTTCAAAGAATATTTTAAAGTATGAAAATAAGCAACCAAACAAACAAATCTAGCTGGATCCAAGCCCTTAATTTAAAATCAGATATACATAAGCTTCTAAAGGTAAACAGTGGAAATATTTTAAAACATCAGCATAAGCATTGAATTCCTGAAATGAAAACTAATAGTATAGGGATCAGCTGCAAGAATTGGAAAATGAGAGTACATGAAATTTGAAAGTTCTCTCGCAACAAAACAAACTCTCAAATGAATAGGAAAAAATAACCTTATGGGGTGGGCGAATATCATTGCCAGCTGCAATTCAGACAAGGAGTTAGTATCTAGAATATATAAGGGACTGTAGAAATACTCCCTCAGGGAAGCCCATGCCAATGTGTAGATCTGACCAAATGGTCCTCAAAAGAAAAAATGGAAATGGGCAATAAATAATTTTAAAACTACTCATTGTCACTAGCTGTGAGATAAATTCAGATTAAAATGGTCTTACAATTCTACTGGCATGGCAACCATCAACAAATGTTATTGATGGAGCAGGAATGGGGAACTTATAGCTTCTGTTTTTGAGATTGTTCAACAACTAGTTCAGCCACTGCGGAATTCAGTGCCAGGGCTTCACAGAAACCGAAAAAAAATAGGCCTCAGCTATAACACAGCTATACCTACTGGACACACAACCAGTAGATTCCATGGCCTATTACAGAGACCCTCCCACATTCCTGCTGACTAATCCTCTCCTCACAGTAACTAGGAAGTGCTCTCAGCCTTTGGCCCTACCTTGGCCCTGACTTCAGTCACCTAGGATTCTTCTGGACACTTTTGTTTCCTTTATAAAACGGTGCACATTTTAGACCTACCATTTCTCGAACTGGGAGCCCCTTCGCAGCCTGCAATGTCTGCTCTTCCTTGTCTCATCTCATTAAAAAGAAAATGTTTTTCCAGCACTACCTCCTGTGAATTCTCAGGACTTCTGACAGCCTAGCGCTCACACGCTTTATGTGATTGTAAATCCTCCAATACTAGTCCCAGGGGCTTCCTGGTTACTGTTCTGGATTCCAAATTTGTGAACTGCTCTACCTCCCATTTCACGGGGTAAAGCCAAACCTACGTACAAGTCTTGTCAAGATGCATCTTAGGCTGTCTGCCTTACTCTTGAAGACTCAGGTCTTCTCTCCCAGAATACTCCACTGCATCAATAGCCCAGAAGCATGCTCATTTATATTATTATACATTTAAAACATATATTTTATATTTAGAGCATATAATTTTTATATTTGTTTTTCCTGGAGGAAAAAAAATACCTTTTCAATGGTCTATTCAGGAGAAAATATCCCTTCACTTTATCAGTATAAAACATCTGTAATGGATTATGTTAGCATATTACTTATTCTAGTATGTTATTCTGTGAAATATCCGCAATCATTATTGTAGTGTGTTTATACTATTCATTTTTAACCATGCATTTTGTGTTATGGCAGTTGCATTTTCTTGGAGGTACTCTCGGAGGTCTCTGATTTTCTTGGTACCTCTTTACAATCAGCTCCAAAAGCAATGTCCCAGGTAGGAAACAGGACTTTTGTGAGAATAAATATGAACCCAATGTTGAGTTTTAAAATACTTTATTTTATCATTTAAAATCAGCTTTCTTAAGATAATATCTTTACCATGCAAGTTTAGAAATGTCACTGGGACATGCTTAAATATATAACTGTTTTGTTATTGTTATTTGTGGTTAATATGCTTAAATCTCAGGTTTTAATGGGGGCAGATTTTGTTTTGTTTTGTTTTCAGAAATTTGTTTCTGTTTGTTTGAACTGGTCCACTAGTCTATAATGGCAAGAAAAACTGGCCAGAAAAAAAAGTAAACCCTTACCAGATCTTACTGACCAATTCACCCTGGGGGAAATTTTCTGCTATTATTTAATTGTTTTCTTTCTGTATTTACTCTGTCATTCTGGACAGGTTTTGGATTATATATTGCTGTCTTCTTATCCTTGTTTGTTTGTTTGTTTGTTTGTTTGTTTGCTTCTATCTTCATTTTAATATTTTCCCTTCCTCTTACAACTTCCGATTCTGTCTTTTTCTACTGAATTCTGGAAAATGTCCTTTAATCAACTTCTATACATATACTCTGACTTTCATTAAAAATTGTTTTTGATAAGGGATTTCTGTTATTTTTTTATTTGACTTCATTTTGATACTTAAAAAAGGTTATTTTGCCTTGTCATTTTAATGATCATAACCTTGTTTTATAGACATGTTGCTCTTCCCGAGTCACTGTAAGAGCACTAGTTGAGGAGCTGAGAAAGTGTGCTTGCAGAGCAAGTGTGAGGACCTGCGTCGTACCACCAGAACCCACATAAAAGCCAGACTCACTGGTGCGTGCTGGTTACCCCAGAGCTTGGCAGCAGAGGCGGGCAGATCCAGGAAGCACCACCTACATAGACTGTCTAACTGAAAGGAAAACTCCAGGTTCAGTAAAAGATAGTGTCTCAAAAAAAAAAAAATCAGGTGGAGAAGCGATTGAGGAAACCTCAGTGTCAGCCTCTGGCCTCCACACATATGTCCACACAGGCGAGAGACCTATAAACACACGTGCACTCACACACAGAAATACTGTAGGCACACACGTATACAAACACACAGAGTTAATAATTAAATTGTAAGTTTTCTTTTCTCCTTGTGCTTCTTTTCTGCAATTGATTTCCTTCATGTGTCTGTTTATCCTTGGCTGTTTGTTGTCATTAGAAACAAGGGACCCTGTTGTTTGACAAGGGCAACTGGTGTGGTTTCTTTTTTTTTTTTTCTGAAAATGTACATATTGAAGGACAAAACAACAACCAACAAAGTGGGAAAAGATCTTCACCAACCCCACATCCGACAGAGGGTTAATATCCAATATATACAAAGAACTCAAGAAGTTAGACCCCAAAGAACCAAATAACCCTATCAAAAAATGGGGTACAGAGCTAAACAAAGAATTTTCACCAGAAGAAATTCGGATGATTGGGGAATAGTTGGGGGGAGAAGAACTATGGGACATAGGGAGGGGGGAACTGGGAAGGGGGAAAGCCTTTGGAATGTAAACTGAATATAGAAAATAAAAATTAAAAAAAAAGAAAATGTACATATTTCTGCAATAGGCTTCTGTCTTCATGAAAAGTTTAAGCATGGAAAATGGTAATGAAAATGAGATAGAAAAAAAAAATTTTTACTCAAATGTATGTGAGCAATACTATTGCCTAGACCCGGATAAATATGAGCAAAGGTGATGATCAGTAACTGAGTTCTGAGTTGTTGTTTTAATAACTTGGCAACTCACAACATCATCTGGATTGAGGAGTTATGGAAGATTGGGGTTTGGTGTTCAGAGTCAAATCAGTTTTACCATGTTACTCCTTCCATTCTTGTGAATATACACCAGGAATCTTCACATTGACCAGTCAAGTTTGAGAAGATGTATATATGTGCCTTCTGCCTATATACTATTGATCCACTAAGCCACAGAGTGAATGGGACTCTGCAGAGAACATACAAATGGGACTCTGTATGAAGAACATACAAAAGGCAACATGTAAAGCATGTGTAGGGACAGAGACTGCTCCTTGTGACAATTCATGCTAACACAGGTCTGGATGAGCATTTGAGGCTTTGGTTAACTGTTCTCCAATGTTGCCCTAAACATCGTCAGATCAGCAGTTCTGCTTTGCTTTTCAGCACATTTGAATCTTTTTTCTTCTTTGGATGACCCTTAGAGATCCTGTCTCTGCTCGTTGGAATGTGAGTGATCCCAGAAAACCCAAGGTTCAGACCCTGCTCACCTTCATGACTTTTTGATTTTCAGTTGAAAAATATCACATTCCTTTCTGAAATCACATACCACATAGTCCTCACATCAGCTATCATGATTCGCAAATACTGTGCATTCAGACTGTCAAGCACTATTGGGAAAGTTACCTGTGTCTTTTTACTCCTGGTAAGGCCTAACTAGCAATTGATTCTTGAAGTGTTTCCACACTCGATACAATTATGCAGGCTTCCCTCTCTGCTTCCCCATCACTACCTGCAGAGCACTGCCCTTTCCCTCATCTTTCCAGTGGAGTGATTCTGTCTCCCAAATGCACTGACATGGTGGAATGATTGATTATATCTATTGCTCAAACGTACACTAAGAGCAAGGAGGCCCACTAACTGATACAAGGTTAAACTTTATGCATATAGAATGAACCTGGATCCAGACATTCCTCCCAGGGTAGTTCTCAGCAGACTCTTTCAGATGCTTCAGTAAAATGAATACAGTGCCCTCCCTGATTATCTTTTCATGCTGGGTGATGTTGAAAGGAATTATCAACTTATATGTAAGAACCAAGGTCTGAAATTTTACTTGCTTTTATCTAATTAGGAATGAATAGAACCTTTGCAGTGTTTTATTTTACTGTTGTTTTTATTCGCCATAGAGCATTTTTTCCCTAGGCCAGGAGGATGGCATAGCCTGTAAAAAGCTTGATGATCTGAGTTGAAATTCCAATACTCACTTAAATATCTGGGCACAGTGATACCCACATAAACAATTTTGTGCATCACTAGGAAGGTAGAACCAAGACAGGACATGTACTGTGCAAGCAGGCCAGTTCTGCTGATTTGGTGTGCTCTAGCATTGTTGAGACCCTGTCTGAAAGATGGAGATGGACAGCAAGATGAGTAGGCAGGGAAAGGCACTTGTGGACCTCACACGTGGAAATACTCAATCACTAAATAAATGAGTTAATAAATAAAAAAGACAGAAAGCAATAAAGATACTAGATGTCAGCCTCTGTTCTTCATACATGCCTACATGTATGTGAAGTAACCCTCCAAGCACACATGAATACACATAATAGATATGTACACATGCATTTTGTGCTTCACACACATGTGCGCGCGCACACACACACACACACACATATATATCCAACAAAACTACATATTTTATACCTGGAATTTATTAAGTTGGAGAGAGAGTTATGAAATAGATGGTTATAATACTTATAAGTCAAGATTGTGTGAGTTATTTGACCAGAAAAATAAACACTGTATATTTTAACTTTATAGTTTTAGTAATAAAGGCAAGATATTAAATCAAATGTACAGTATGATTCAATTTTCTTTTATATGTTCTCATAACTACATGAGCAAAACCCTGGGAGGAAAACTACAAAATATAAAATGTGTTCTTCTCTAGAAGAAGGGATAATTTTCTTTTTCTGTACATTTCTACATATTTTAATAGTTAGGATGCCATGAAAGTATTATTAAAATATGGATTTTATTTTAAACTAAGAATTTTGGAAAGGAGATATTGCTGAGAGTTTTGTTGAACCTAAACAAAATGTAGCATATAAAAATGACAAAATACTATAAGTTCTTTTTTATTTATATGCAATTTTCATAAAATAAAATTTTCAAGTTTCTTTGAACCCAGTTGTAGTTGCTAAAATGGTCTTACCTCTTGACTTCTGAAAAGTCACTAGTTTACTTTCTGTCAATACAATTTGTATTTTCCACAGATTTATATCTGTAAGACCAGATGTATATAATATTAGGGCACATTTTCCCTTAGCAGATGTCTTTACGGTTTATTTATATCATACTGTTGACTGTATCAATAGTTATTCTCTTTATTTAGGCATAAAATGACTGTACCTATACCATGATCACTTATGGATGATGGTTGGATTGCTGATCTATTTTGAGGTGGTTTTGCTTACTGAAATGAAGGTACTGTGAGTACTTAATACAAAGTTCACATGTGGGCATAAACATGTTTGTCTTGATTAATTTCTAAGAAAGGGACTTTTGCATCTATTAAGAGGATTTCACAGTAATTTATTTTGTCTATTAATGTGATGGAGTACAGTAGTTGGATTATAGATGTTGAGCTAACTTGTGTTTCTGATTTAAACACTCTTGATCAGGAAATAGTAATCTTATATCACTTACTGAATTTAATGATATTTTGCTAAGAATTCTAATATTTGGTTAAGAGGTATATTTTCTTATATCTTGTATCTAGTTTTGTTATCTAGTGATGCTAAGTTTAGATCACAGACTGAAGTGAGAAATTCTTCACTCTTTCCTACTTTATGGGAGAGTAAAACATAGCTACTCATCAATAAAGCTGTATTAGTTACTGTTCTGCTGCTATAAGAAAACACCCTGACAGAAAGCAGCTTAGAGGAGAAAATGCTTATTTTTGTCTTACAGTTCCAAAGGGATGGAGTCTCTCATGGCAGAGAAAATATGACACCAGAAACATGAGGCCAGCCTGAGAGTCTAGACCATAGTAAATGGGATCAGATTATAATCCTCAAGGCCTGTCCCTAGTGACACACTTCTCACAGGAAGTCTTCACCTCCTAAATGTTCCATAACTTTTTCCAACAATTTATGAGCCCATCTGAGGTACCTAGTGTTCAAGCACATGGCTCTAAAAGGAACATGTCACATTTAAACCCCAATATAAATATAGGTAATTTCTATAGGAAGATTTTTAACAGTTAACTCAATATCCTGAACAGTTACCTGATTAATAAGTTTGCTTCTATAGCAAACTTTGGTTGAGTGCATTTCAATGGATTTGACTTTTCCAACCAAGTTGTTAAACTTATTTAGACCAAGAAACTCATTCATATTTTCACAGACAGAAAAAGAGAGAAAGAAAGAGAGAAAGAAAGGAAAGAAAGAAAGGAAGGAAAGAAAGAAAGAAAGAAAGAAAGAAAGAAAGAAAGGAAAGAGAGAGAGAGAGAGAGAGAGAGAGAGAGAGAGAGAGAGAGAGAGAGAAACGAAAAGGAAAGGAAAGAAAAAGAAAGAAACAAAAAGAAAAGAAAGTGAAGAAAGAGAAGAAAAGAAAAGAAAATTTAGGGGATTGTCGGTGAATTTCATTACACTTATAACACATAAAACTGAACTTCTTTTCCTACCATTGATAATTATGTAAATTTAATGGAATCTCTCCCTCCCTCCTTCTCTCTCTCTCTCTCTCTCTCTCTCTCTCTCTCTCTCTCTCTCCCTCTCTCTCCTCTCTCTCCTCTCTCCCCTCTCTCTCCTCTCTCTCCTCTCTCCTCTCTCTCTCCTCTCTCTCTCCTCTCTCTCTCTCTCTCTCTCTCTCTCTCTCTCTCTCTCTCTCTCTTTCTGTCTATGTCTCTGTCTCTCTCTCATCCATCTGTCTGCCTCTCACTGTACTCTGGCTAGAAGTTTATCAGATTTACTTCCTTCTCACAGAAACTGCTCTTGGAATCATTACTTTCTTTCCTTTTGTTTTCTCTTTCATTGGCTCCCCTTAATTCCTCCTCCTGTTTTCTGGGGATGGTTCTGGGTTGAGACACAGGACCTCATATGCACTGCTCATGTGCTTCATCCTCGGGCTACATCTCAGGCGCATCCCATCTTTATTATAGTCTCTCTTCTCTTTCTTTTGGGATAAACTTGTATCAAATAGAATCCAGAAGCCTTCTTTATAGTCTTAATTTTTAGATATAAGAACAGAAGAGCACACCACATTTTTCTCTGCATGCCAGCTTTGCAGCTCACCAATTTTAATGTTGTCATATAATTTTTATTCAGTCCATCTAGTTCTCTATTTCCTTGTTTTTATCTCCTCTTTAACCTATGGGTTATCAGAAAAATACTGTTCAAAATACTCAGAAGATTGTTCTAGGAATATTGTTCCTGCTGCTGATTTCTAGTATGCCTCCCCATTGGATTAAAAATTCTCTTTCGTCTATCTTTAATCTACCGGAACTTAGTATGGCATGTTTTGGCCTCAGAATGTTATATTTAGAAAGTGTGCCTTGTGTGTTTGGAGAATGTGTGTTCTGCTGCTCTTTGCTGTAGTGTTTTTCAAATGTCATTTATATCCCATTAGTTGCAAGTATTACTGAAATATTCTATATATTAATAGGTTTTCTCATTAACTGTATGTCACTCATTGGGAGACAAGTGTTGAAACCTCTTCTGAGTTATAATTTTGCATTCATGTGCTCCGTCTTTCAAATTTATTTGGTTTTTTAAAATGTAATTTCAAAGCTTATGCTGTTAGTGAGAACTTACAAAAATATGCTTTCATCTCTTCTTCCTGGCTTTGGGATGTCGATGGCAAACCGTTCTCTCCTGTGTGTGTTCTAAATCCTGGTGTGTTTGCCCTTCCCAGCAGCTAACCAGTTCTCTCCCAAAGACATTAAAAATGAATGAGCTGGGTTTGGTGGCTTATGACCATAATCCCTGCACCACAAAGTGAGTTTCAGGCCAGCTTCATTAAGAAACCCTTTAAAATAAGGGAAATTATTCTTCATATTTATCTACATATTCACATTTTTTGTGTTCTTCCCTCAGTATTGATGTAAATTTCCCGTAGCTAACCTCTTCCATCTGACTGAAGAGAATACTTCAATACTTTTGATGGCAATGCATATTTCAGCTTTGGTTTTTCTGGAGAAATCTTTCCATAGCCATGTTTTATTCTCTCTCTCTCTCTCTCTCTCTCTCTCTCTCTCTCTCTCTCTCTCTCTGTGTTTTTCTTTCTCTGTAACAAAATTATTTTTCTTGAATGTTATGATAAATATTTTTAGGGGTTCCTAGCCAACCTTAGAATATTTAGTTCCCAAATAAAATATACAAAAAACATTTATATTTGAGCTGGAGAGATGGCTCAGCAGTTAAGAGCACTAGCTGCTCTTCCAGAGGTCCTGAGTTCAATTCCTAGCAACCACATGGTGGCTCACAACCATCTGTAATGGGATCTGATGCCCTCTTCTGGTGTGTCTGAAGACATCTATTGTTGGGAAGTGAGCTGTGCATAGGTAGCCTGGTTCTAGGTCGAGCACTGTCCTTGAATTCCTGGCAACTTGGTTGGCAGCTTCTGCCTACATGGAAAGGAAGGAATTCAATCATGCCCCCTGGGCCCCTGGCTCCTGTCAGAGTTTCAGCCCCCACAGCCCTCCACAGGAGAGGGGTGTGGCCATCAGTTACACAGGAGCAGCACCAAACCTTCCCACTTGTAAATAAGGTTTCCCCAAGCTCTCAGTCCAAGCCAATGAGCAGTACCTACTCTCAAACCCTGAATCACCCCTAGAACTGTGTATAAATCCTAACCAGGGACTTAAAGTGTATGAGAACTACTCTGTTATCCGAGAGCTTCTGTTGTAACACTTCAAGTGTTATTGGGAAGAGGTCTGCTCTCCCAAAACTCTAGTAGCTGCTCTGTTGCACTCCTCCCTGACTAGGTGGCCTTTAGTCAGCCCTCCAGCCCAACTTAGCTCAGTGAGACATGGGTAACCAACATGGTAGCACAGCAAAGACTGAGGTGGAACCAGCTTCTCAATATATATACATACATACACACACACGTATATATATATACACACAAACGTGTATATATATATATATATATATATATACGTGTGTGTGTATGTGTGTGTGTGTGTATATATATGTGTATATATATATGTGTATATATATATATATATATATATATATATATAGAGAGAGAGAGAGAGAGAGAGAGAGAGAGATCTTTAAAAAATCATTATGTTTATAGTAAGCCTTCAAGTATTAGAGCTGGGCGGATATCAAGCCTCTATGCAATTTTGTCTACTTCTCTGTCAGTAACCCCAAGATATCACTTGCCATGTTCTACCTGGGCTGCTTCTACTCCAACAGACTGGCCCTCGTAGCCATGTGCTCATGATCCACCTACCCCATGATGGCTTCCTTCTTTCTTCATGTCCTTTCTTTGTTCCTTATGGCCCCTGCCTGGGACCCCAAGCCTGGGAATCTGACTAAGCCCACTTTCTTCTGCACATTCCAGGCTGTAGGCATCTTTATTAGTTGATCCAGGATAACTTGCGGGACAAGGTTTATACAATAAAAGCTGTACAGCAACCAGATCTTGGGGTACAGAATTTAGCATCTGAGTATATAACAATACTAGACCAATCCACTATACTTGGTAACAGAAGGTGGTCTGTTTTTCCTTTTAATATTTAAATGTTGTTTCCCATGTAACTTTAATGTACACAATCTTGTTAGTATTAAGCCAATTCATTATAATTTTATTAGTATATGCTAACTGTTCAGAGAAAGAAGTTGTATTATGATGTTGCCATACATGGACAGCTTGATCATATTCTCTTCCTTTTAACCCTTTCTCATCCTCCCTCCATCTTCCCCCCTCTGACATTTCAAATGGTTCCCTGTTTGTCTGTCACGTACCTCCGTACTCTCTCTGAGGGCAGCCATGCAATATTTATGTGTCTTTTGGAACTGACTTATTTCCTCAGTGTGATGATGATATCTAGCTACTTCCACTTCCTGCAAGCAACATACTCTCTTTCTTCTATACAGCTGCATAAAACTCCACTGCGTATCTACACCACAGTTTCTTTAGCCCATTCACCTACTGAGACTGAGGCACTTAGACTGATTCTACAGTGTGGCTATGAGTCATGGTGTGTGAGGATGGGTATGCACATCTCTGTGTACTGACTTTCAGATTCTTGAAAGAGTTGTCTGTCATTCTCTGCTGGTTTTCATATACCATTCCTTCTCCTGGAAACTTGCTACATAATTTCTTAGATATATGTATTTTGTTGTTGTTGTTGTTGTTGTTGTTGTTGCTTATTTTGGTTGTTTGGATGGTTTTTGTAAACACTGAAAAAGATCTTGGGCAAAATCTTCTATACCTTTTTCTACTATACATGTTTTTCTGCCTTAGCTCCCTAGGGTTTCTTGTGGCATGTGGCTACTTTCTAATGCATCCTCAGTCCTCCAACCTGTTTTCCATTTTAACCACCCTCCCTTTTTCTCTGTGTGGCTAAAATTTTATAGTTTCTTTACCATTTCCTCAAGTTCGTGATTTTTTTTCTTCTGATTTTATTTCTTTGAGATAGGGCCTTTCTATTTAGCCCAACCTTATCTAAAAATGGCTCTACTCTTTCAGTCTCCTAATGTCTCTGAAGCAAATTTTCCATATCAGACATTTTTTTTTATTATTTCTAGACCTTTTTGTAAACTTTTAACCTTTGCATTTCTGTGAATAAATTCCCAGAGACATAGAAGATGCCAAGGACAAGAATGAAAATGTTGTATAAATGTATGTATAATGTATGTATATGAAAATATATGTATAAATGTATGTGTCTATATGTATGAACGTATGTGTAACACAGTAAGGTACTGTTCAGTAACAACAAAGTTGGGTCATTCACAATGAATAAACCAGAAAGGCATTTTGCTAAGAGAATAAAAAGGAAGGCACAGAAAGACTAATGCAACATTGTATCTACTTTTATGCAAAAATCTTTAAAAGCCAAGCTTATAGAAGCAGGGAATAAATGGTGATTGTAGGGGGAAGAGGGAAAATGGAGACATGCTCATCAAGGACATAAATGTTCCGATATAAACAGAATAAGTTGTACAAACTTAATACTCAGCAAAGTGATTGTACTCCACACTTCCTTACATACTGGGATTACATCACTAAGAGTCTGTTGTAAATATGGAGATAATGGATGGCTTACTTAGCTGAACCGTGGCAGTTAGTTTACAATCTACTATATGTGCATATCACATCAGTGTGACCTTTAACATATAGAGACATCTGTCAACTGTACCTTTAAAAAGCCGTGGGAGAAGGCTTCCCTTTCTCTTCTCATCTTGTTTGTAGTTCCTCTCCTTCTTTGAGCATGTAGGAAATAATTTCCATACCCATTTTTGAGCCTGTTTATTCCATTATTACTGTTTCCACCATCGATTTTTTCCCCCTGATCTTAGGATGTCCTTCATTTCTTTTATGCTGTGTCACTTTAAAGTATTATCAGATATCATGAGTGGTTGTGTTTGTTTTGATTGGTGATGGATTATGTGATATGCCTGTCTAGCACTGGATCTTATTCTAATTGCTCAATGTGGCTTCAAGTCTTTCTTTATTAAGGTAGAAGCAGAGATGACTTAATCCTGAAGCTGATGTAGCTTTGCTCTTGGGCCCATTCTCCTCGAAGGATTCTACCATGTTTTCTCCTCAAGGATGTTCCATGGTTTCTGCATCTGTCATTTCTAACTAGCCTGTTGGGCATTCAAACTTCTACCAGCCATTGTTGAGTCTCAAAAATTATAAACATCACTTTCCTCTATTTTTCTCCTGACATTGAAGGAGTCTCTACTTTAGGTTCCCCTGTCTGTTCTTGACCTGGAAACATTGTTCGGGCAATGCTCTGGGTCCCCCGTGGGGTCCTTTGATGGGTTGTCTTTCTTTCAGAAGTCATTGCCCTGTACGGCTGTGATAGCACATCTGGAAGCACTGGTTTCTACACCTGTTCTCACTGTCTAGGTGCTTGAGTCAAAAGGGCAACCTTGACCCAGTAATTCTGTGATGGTGAATGTTTCTTCAGTCTCTCCCAGTATTTGAGATGAATGATGCAAAAATTTCAGTGGAAGACAGGAAGGCGATCTCTGTCATAATGAAAGGAACCAGAGTCCAAGAGCCTACAAAAGAAGAGTTCTCAATAATCCAAAACAAACATGGCCAGATCAAGTATTAGCACAGAGCAAGGACTTGGCTGGGTTTGGCATTAGAGTTCCACATTTACAAATGAGAATTGAAAGCCACACTTTCTCCCAGTGGAGGCAGTGCCTTTTCTGTATTGCTGGTTCTCAGAATGGTTCCAACAGTTTTCAACACTCGAGTCTTAATGCAATAAAGAACCTTACTAATAGCCTAACCATCATCTCTGACAAGTGGCCAGCTACCCTCTCCTCTCACCCATTAGATCCACTCAGTCCTGCTTCTAATACAAGAGGACTTTGCTGCTAAAAAACTTCGCTGAACCATTCAATTGAATATATATCTCCCTCCATCCTCCTGAAAAGAAAGAATTTATTTCACTAAATAATTGACTACCATTATAAGGTCTCACTTAAGCCATTTTTATCTGGATTAAAATCCACACAGAGCACATGGCTTTCAGACCCTCTCACCAAGCTAGCCGTTATTCTTTGGATAAACTAATGTGTTGCTTTTACACTTAGCGTGCCATTGCCAGAGATGAATACTCTAATTTAAATACGAACTGAATGAGTCAATTATTTGCCATGACAGAAAAGTAGGCTTCTTCTATTAATGTAGCTCATGGCTGTATTAACTATTTTTTCAAATGTAGAGAGATTTAATTTCTAGGTAATTTAAAACACATTTGTTTCCCACCTCACTGATACAGAAGTAGCAAACACAGGCTTAGAGAATATGCTGGCTCTTCCAGATGTCTGGGCTTTGAAGGTGATTCTTGTTGGTTTCAGATCATTAAAAAAAAAAGAAAAAGGAAAAAAAAAACAACCAACAACAACAATGTAAATTTCATTCTCTAATATTAAAGTAAAGGCCTGCTGTTAAGATGGTCACTTACCACCTGGAATTCCCTATCAGCTTCCAGCTGATAAAAAGGTACCATGGAGAAAGAAAGGGCTTTTTAAAATAATTCCCATCAACAGAAGGAGAGCAGAGACCATCTAATGCACTGAAGAGAGTTACCCAGGCTGGATTTCATGGCAGTGTCAGGAACACTTATACTAAGGACATGGCCTGATGCTATTTTCTTTTTAATAATCAACCCTGGAACAAGAAAATAGACACATCCAGATCCCTAAGAACCAAGTGGAAGCAAAGCACCATAATTATGGCACATTGCCTTCCTCGTGACCACTTTTAGATAGTAAGGAATTGCGAAATGAATGAGCTACAAAATATTTAAAAATTATTTAATTTCATTCTTTTATCTTTTAATTCAAAAAAAACGGAGGCCTAATCAAAGAAATATTATATTATGTGACCTCAGAGTTGACATATGGTAAAACAAGCATTTTGGTCCTTTTGCCAAGTGAGAGAGAGGCGGGGGGGGGGGGGGAAGCGGGACATAATTACTCCACTAGTTGATATTTCCATTTGTATCTATTTATTTGTTTATTTATTTATTTTACTTACTTACCTACTTACTTACTTACTTACTTACTTACTTACTTACTTGTGAGCAGTTGTGTGGTGCATACTATATCTGGTAAGGAAGTCAGAAGACAGTAAGTAGGCTTTCTGCTTCCACAGAGTGAGAATCCCAGGGACTAAATTCGAATCAGGTTTGGTAGCAAGCTCCTTACCTGCTCAACTACCTTGGTTGCCCTCCACTATTTCATATTTCACGAAGGACATTAACCATTTTAAATTGATTCACTCTTTGACTTGAAATAATACCATGGACTTAATTGCAATCACATTATTATGATTAAGGCAGAAAGAAAATGAGAAGCAACAGTTTTGTGAGGGAAATATATCAGAGTATAAGAAAGAAGAATTTCAGGGACTGGCAATTAATATCTCTTAGGGAATATATAATTTATTTTGCTTTGCAAAATACTTAAAATTGATGTTCTATTTCTCACCACAGTTCTGTGGAGAGACACAATGTGCTTGCTTTTTCTCCTTTATGAGCAGGGTCTTCCTTAAGTCTAAAAGTGTGTGAGGGTCTTGTACAAGATGATCTGTCAAGGTCAACTCCTAGGTGATTAGAACTAGAGCTGGACCATATTTTTCTATACAGTTCTACCTACATAATGATGAATTCTGACCCTCCCTCTTAACTACTGTATGTTTTTCTCTTGCTTCTACAGCGTGGTGACCCTTGTTCCTAAATCAATAAAAAGATACAGAGTCTATTTTCTCATCTCATTTCAAAGCTATCTGTGGTCTAATGCTTTCACTTTATACATGAAAGCCACAGGTTTCACAGGGGAACTGGCGGCTACAGGAATCCGACTCATTCCAACACTGACTCCTATGTGCTGTGTGATTTGCACAACAAATTAGTTGCCTCTCAAAACTGCCGTGCCCTCATTCACAAAAAAAGAAGAAACACTCTTCAATTGCTCAGTAATGATAACATTGCCAATGCCAAATATGCTTACGAGAATCCCATGACTTCCTCCAAGCAGCCCTGACTGCCTCCCCACCTCACATCTCAGTTCTGCCTGTCTGATGGAACTCTAGAGTCTACATGTGTTACTTCATGCTGAGCGTTCTTATGCTTTCCCTAAATGACTTTAGAATATCGTCTGTCTTCTTTCCCCCCATTCTTCTTCCAGTAACTGTATTAGACTCTTATATGCCAGGCACTTAGATGCAATAACTCTTTGATAGAACCTGGGTCAAATGAGACCCATGTGCTTCTTCAGGGATTGAAGGGTTAAATAAACGATTGAGCAGAGATTATGGGGAGCACTGTGAGAAGTCCTGGATAGAACATGGCACAGGATGTGTAAGGTAAGAGTGTTTGGTCCTACTAAAAGATCAAATTGTAAGGTGTGAGTAGGCTGTTCCTATAAATATCTCCTCACTTAAACAATGGGTAGGTATTCCAAGGCAAGAGGAGAGAGTGGCCAAAAGCTGAGACATGAAAACCCTTCACTTCATGATGCTCAGGGTTATCCACAGGGCACTCATGATTCTATCCAGGCCCTGGAGGGAGGTTAGGATAAAACATTGAAAGCTCTATTGCTGTTAAAGCTTTCAGGAGAGAAGTTTTGTATTTGACTATGGGACAGGGGTTGAGGATCTTTGCTCCTTGACCTGACTCCTGTTTCTTTTGATGTCCTTCTTTGAAAATCTCAATTTCAGGGTGGGATACAAGGAACGCATGGCATCCTTCACTCTCCTGGATGCAAAAAGGTCATTCTGGGGTCTGGAATATTCTGTATTGAACACATCCAATCACTGGGGTTCTCTTTCAGACATTGGGACCCTTTCTCATGTCTCTTTCCTTCCCTATTCCTCAGAGATCTGCTATCCCTGCACAATGTCACTGAGTGATTTATTTTTGCTCCCTTAATTTCAACTTCCAACTGGGGGATTCATGATTTGCATAGGCAATATTTTTCTCTCACATTCTAAACATACCCACACAGATACATCACCTCCTTCCAAAACTGACCTCTTCATCTTTTTTTTTTTTTGATGCCTGCTCTCCTGCCCCTCTGCTTTTCTATCTTCCTTCATTGTAATGCAGACACTTGGGAATGGCCGCCTTCTGCCTAAATTCTCTCCTATAGGTTCATTGTGTTTGTATTAAAAGGTACCATGGAGCTGCCCAGCGATGTGACTAAGATTTTAGTGCTCTCCAACAGGAAGGGAACAGCTCTGAGATCCATAAATGAAACATGTTAATAATTTCAATTCTTCAGGTATAGAACAGGAAGGTCATTTTTCTTTAGCTAAATAGTGACCTGTCTCTCAAAACAAAGAAAAATGGAGAGAGAGAGAGAGAGAGAGAGAGAGAGAGAGAGAGAGAGAGAGAGAGAGAGAGAGAGAGAGAGAGAGAGAGAGAGAGAGAGAGAGAGAAAGGGAGGGAGGGGTGGAGGGAGGATGGTAGGAAAGATGGATGGATAGGAAGGAAGGAAGAAGAAAGGGGAATAAAATAAGAGAAAAATAAGAGAGGAGGGCACAGGAGGGAGGAGAGGAGAGGAGAGAGGAGAGGGAAAGAGAAAGAGGAGAGGAGAGGAGAGGAAAGGAGAGGAGAGGAGAGGAGAGATGCATCACAGACAATAATTCAAACACCTGCACCTCACATTCCAGTTTATTAATGACTATAAGTATATCATGCTCTGATGAGTCACTGTGCTATGATAAGTCTAATAACAGTAGACAATGGCCATCACATATGAAGGGTAAATTGTGTTTCCAGCCTGATCCCAAATCTCTCTGTACATTCATCATTTTACACAATCTACATATTTATCATATGTTCTTTGATGCCCTTCTTTTCTGGAAGAGGACAATGAGGCTTGGTGCTAAGATGTTTGTTCTGCTGGCATTCCAGCCAGGAACACAGCCAAGATTCCCACAGTTCAGCATCATGCCATGCTCTCTTGGTCACGCTCCTCACAAGCTGTTCCCCTCTCCTGGAATTTCTCCTCCCTACCTGCTTGTTTTTCTTACTGGTGACAGGATAGCCTTTAAGACACCTTAGTTCACCTCAGTCATGAAGCAGATACTTTTCAGTGGTCATATATTTTCCTCTCCCCTCAGGAGTTTTAAACAGTGTATCATCTATTCTGCCCACCAGGTTGAAAGCTCCTGGAAAGCACAAACCATGTCATATTCATCCTTTTATACCCTCTGCCCAGCATAGCAGCCATGATACAATTGAAACTTCATATGCAGTTTTAGAATTAATAGGATTTTGAATGAAACTTCAATTCTTTCACCTGCTACGTGACCTCACATTATAAGACTGAAATATCTCTGTCTTCGTTCTCTTGAAGCATAAAATAAGAAAATTGGATTATATCAAAGGTTTCTCCAAGTGCAGTTTGTGCCTAGAAGAAGAAGCACCTGGGGATTTGTTGGAAATGTAAATCCAGGGCTTCTGAAATCAGGATCTCCTGGGAAGAGACACATTGTGTGGACGAGTGTACCCAGTAATGGTCTGAAACAAGGCAATATTTGACAAACACTGAACACTGAACTGACAAACAGGTCTGAGGATCCACTGCTCCAATCCTACTTGAATCCTGGTTTTATATGATTTTGTTCTTAACTCCCCACTAAATGACATAAAAGCACATAAAGTCCCTATGTGAGTGTTCTGATTGATAGTGCATAGCCAACAGGTGGACATAGATTCCTCACAATCTGCTTGTACCCCATAATGCACATTAGGTCTACTCTGTAAACCTCGGTTTCCTGAAGTAAAGGTCTCTTTGTATTTCTCAGTCCTCTTCCTCTTTTACCTAGAACAAACCACTATAGGAAATTCTCTATCCAGGATACTTATAAATATGCTTTAAAACAGGGAGGGATAGGGGTAGAGTGACTGGGCAGTGGTCAAGGGATCTTGATCTACCGCAGGACCAGAGTTCAGTTCCCAATACCCATGCAGCCTGTAAGTCCAGCTATGGGGGATCCAGAAGCACCCTCTTCTGACCTCTGAGAGTCCCTACACACATGTGCACATACCCACAAATGCACATGAATACAATTTTAAAAAGATGACTGAGGTGAGATATCTATCAACACAGCTGTCATCGGTTGGCCATCACCTCCCAAGTTCTCCCTGCTTGGTTTATTATTGCTATGGATATTGAATGTAGAATGAGAGCCTAACACCACATCATTCTACTGAAGGACTATTTAGTATTTAACAGAACATTGTTACCTATAATTGTTGTGCTATGCAGTTGACCCCTAGGATTCATTCATCTTGCATAAAGTCAAATTTGTACCTTCAATTAATGTCTTCCATTTAATTGGCAGTCTTGGCTCCTGACAACTATCATGTCTCTCTGTGACTCTGCAAATTTGGTTACTTCATTTTCTTTTGTTTCTGGAGTCAAACAGTGCTACGTCAGCACTTTAAGAGACAAAAGTATGGCATGTGCCATAAACCTGGCTGGATTGTGGGGTTTTGGTATTCTATATCTAGACAATGAGAACGTGCAGTGCTTGCATTTCTCATAATTCTATGTGATCACGCAGAATTATTTTTCTGTTTCTAGGTTATTTCACATCACATAGTATCTTCCAATTTCATCAACACTGTTAAAAAGTCACAGATATCTTTTTTCAAAGATAAATGATATCTGTTTCATTTGTATGGTCTATATTTTCGCACATTACATTCATTGTAACATTGTGTAAAATACCTATAGGTCATTTCCCATATAATTTTACAGTATGCACACACACACACACACACACACACACACACACGCACACAAACACCAATCTGTGATTTTATGTCCATGCTGTTAGTAATATGGAACCTGTAATCATATCAACCTGCAACTAATTTTATTGTTCTGCTAATTAGGTGTTTGAGATTTACTCCCTCAACTCATACATTGGGTTTGAGGAGCAAGGATCATAGAATACTAGTCTACTAAATAGATTTTCTAAAATTTACCTTTCTACTCAACTATTCATGAGTACTTCTGTGATTTCTAATTTTTTCACTATGTTAAATAATGTGCGTTTAACATTGTTCTACACATCTTCATGGGTATGTATGATAATTTACATCAGAAATTATCTCTGCATCTTTACCTGGCCTAAGCGTCTTCACTTTACGTAGAATCTTGTATATTTCTCTTCATGTAGGTTGTATTCCTCTTTGGGGTCTAATTCACATCCTTAGTAGTGTTTGATGTTATTAAGCAGTGATGTTTTCTCAGACTAATATTGCCAACTGTTTCTTGGGGATGATTTAGTACGTGAACTTCATTATACACCCACTCTTTTGTACTCGTGTTCCATTATATGCATAATATCTTATTTTTTCCACTTAAGAACATCTGATGGGGTTTTCCCCTTTTATGAGCCAACTATCAAATCACTCTGAATCTCCTAGTAACTCACCTTACTCCTAGATGCATTTTGATACTCTTCTCAAGGAACTCTACCCCTACCTGGGGCATAGTTTATATGAAGCATTCTTGATGAGTATTTACACTTCCCTTTCCCACCCTGTTTGGATAATAAATCAATGCTGACCCTGATACTAACTTTACAGTATCTTTCTTTCTGTTTTTCTTTTTTGCTTTTTTTGTATTTTATTGACAATTCATGTTCACCCTTTTCTCCCCATACAAATCCCTCATCTCCTGGACTATTAATCTCTTCTTCCAAAGTTCTTGACTTCCAGTGTTTCTCAGTTATCATCAATTTCAAGCCAGCCAGTGTTCCTAGCCCAACCCTCACCGCTGTAGGAAGGTGTGCATTTGATCCTTTACTTACATTTTATTCTCTTCTCACGGGACCTGAATTGACTCTGACCCATATCTTCCATGTCAGGGGGTAATGAAAGAAACCCTTTCTCTGCAAGAGCCTCTATTCTTTCCTTATGAGCACCCTGCCAAGGGGAAGGCACCATGTAATCTTGACTGACAGTAGATGAGGGAGCTGATTACTATTTTCACTTCAAGTTTTAGTTGAGAGTTGAATTTCATGATATAATTACAATAAGTCATTGTGTTTCCAGCATGAGAATGTGGTGCAAAGCCTTGCAGATTAGAAGTGTTCAGGGAGCTATCAAGCACACCCATGCATAAAAGGAATTGCACTTCAAGATAGGTGCCTTGTAAAATGAAAATAATAATAAAGTGATAGTGATAGTCTTTGGTTGCCATTGATATATGAACTCACCTTTCCTGATAAGTATTGTGGTTCTTTTCTATCATATTAGGCTTAACAGAAAAAAAATCACATACCCTGTGGAATTTTTAACCATGTCTGCATTTTGAAGCATTCACTGGGTTATGAGTTAGCAAAGAATTATGCATCTCAGTTTGTGCATTGATATGACCCACCACCAGTGTTAAGAAAGCACAATATTCAGTGTTTCTACCCTTAATCCATCTTATCTGTGTATGAGAGATTATACATGTTCGCTTGCATGTGGAGCTCTTGCATTTTTCCAGAGTGATTCTAATTTAATTCTGCTTCCTCTGTTAAATCTCTGTTATACTGAAAATGTGGTCTGGCCTTACTGTATCCTAAAGAGCACAAAAGATTCAGGCATCCACTATTTTTTTTCTCGTTTCTATCAGTGTGTTCTACTATTTGACTTAAGAATTGCTCAAGTTAGTACAAAAGGAAAGGGACATTGTTGAGACAATGACAGGGTGAGGGATGGATACTATTGTTTAGTGGACACATGATAGGACCAGGGAATTGTCTGGGGCATAATGTCTTAGTCTTTAAAAGACAGAAATATTTCAAATGTCATATGATACAGGGAACTCCAGTAGAGTATAGAGAATCATATGAATCCTTCATATTATTTGTGATTCTAGTGCCAATCCCAGGATACCAGTCATGCTGATGAGGATACATGTTTGTTTTTTAAGTATAGAAATTACATTATAGGGTTCAGTTAGGTAAATGTTCTGAAGTTTACATATCCAAGAGTTAGATACTACTCCCAAGCAAAATACTAATTTCTTCCCCTTGACCCACACCTTGATATGCACCCACATATTTGGATCCCATAAGAACCAAATCTCTACTTCCATTGCTTTCATTCACCAGCAGTTCCACAATTCCCATAGGAGTGAAGCAGGGTTCCATTTTGACTGAAGTCCCTCATGGGCTCTTACCTCTCTATGGGCTGCTCCTCTATCTACTCTCTTTCTCATTTCATTCCATTAATGTTATCCAACTGTTTTGCAACACATCGTTAAGACTGAAAGGCCAGCAGGCTCCACTGCATGATCTTTAAAAGGTTGGTAATGTCAAGACGAATGCAGCCTCTTAAATCTGTTTTTAAAGGCCAGAATCATCCATGCATTTTCTGGAGATGGATAACGACATCAAAATTATTACCAAAACCCTGTCCCTGTGATCACTGAGGGCAACCAGGATTTACTGTTCAGAAGACAGCAGCTTCTGCTGCCCAAAGCCTGTGTGTCAGCTCTGGGAGACTCAATTTTAAGGGGGAAAAGATCAAGCCCTTCCTTTGTACTCCAACAAAACTGTATGTACTCCACACAAATGATTAGGTACCCCTACTTGACATTAAATCAAGAAGACTTACCAAGAAGTCTTTTCCTCTAAGAGTATAAATATGCAGTACGAGATACTTACACATTATTTATGGCCTAATAAATTGTAGAATAGATCTGCTTTTTAGTTCAGTCACATGGTTTTTTGTTCTTGCTGCTCTTGTTTGGATGGTTTTGGATTTCAATTGGCTCCAAAGTTATGAATTTCTTATAATATTGGCAATTGGGGTCCAGTTTATTGCCATTGAAAACTCAGATTCAAAGTGATTGACATTCCGCTGTGGATTTTATGGATGCATACTGGCCCTTGCTGGTCTCCTAAAGCAAGGATATGGAAGTGTTAGTTCTCTGGTATTTCACAGATACTACACAGCTATAGCCTTGGTATGTTGAACAACTTAGACAATGCTATGTGGTTAGAGACAGTTATTTTTGTTTGGGACTCAAACTTGGGTCCTTCCGTATACTAGGTAAGCACTCTACCACTGAGCTACAACCCGACATGGTTTGGGATTTTAAGAAACTCTGTGTCAAGTCTCAGCAAGATTACTGTCAAGTTCGGGTACTGTTTTAAAATTTAGGATAGCCCTAAAAACCTGTTGGAATATATTTTGATTTGTCAATCAAAACTGCTTCTTAAAAACGTGACATCATTGAGATAATTCAGCTAGGAAAAGGGAACAATGGTGGATGCCATAGGGCAGATAGTGAGAGGATTGGCATGAGGATTGGCATAAGAAAGGAGAATAAGATTTTTCATGTTTGGAGAAAGGTTTAGAGGTGACTCGGAGACCAATTAATGCCATTTTGACTTAAATGCGTGTGGGTGGGCTATCCCATGGTGAAGCAGAATCCCCACCTATATTTGACTTCCTGACTCCATCACTCTGCTCTAGGTAGCCAAAAACCACTTTGGATTTCTAAGGTTTTCCTCGGCCTTCACTGAGACAAGTTCACTCAGGAAGATAGTGAACTTATACTGTGGGCCATATCTTCAAAATTCATAACCTCAGTCAGCTCAACAAACCAAAAACAAGCAAATGAACAAATGGTTACTGTCCTCTCAGTTTAAAATATAATTTTCTTTACGATATATACATCTTTACTTACATAGCCATATGGTATATTTTTCTTTCTACACCAAAAACCCTAAAGTACTTTCTAGCCTGGTTTGTGATATCCCCTTCTTTCACTTATTCTTAGCTCTACCTGTGTGGACTCTATTTCTTCCCTGTGAGTAACCCCTGCCTCTTTATCACAGCTTGGAAGCTGTGAAAACCATTCTTTTGAAACCGTTGTCTATTGCACGCTGCCCTGGCTACTCGCTTATGTGTGTTTCACTTCTCTACAATCAAAAATATTTTAAAATAAACAAGGAAGAGAAAAGTATACGTGAACAAAATGTGCAGTGCTTTGATTAAATCTTTTCCCCACCAAGGTGCCTTATCCATTTGGTTTATGTTCTCATTAGATTTTTAAAATTATACTCTTAAAAATCAGTATATTTGCAGCAAAAGAGAAAATTTCAACTCTAGTGAATGAGCCTCAGGAAAATTGTGTTCTATTCTCAATATTTTCTATCATGAGCCACAGTGCAAAATATGTCCCCCCTGAAGTGTGGTATTTCTCTTTGGAGACCCTGTTTATAAGTCATCCTAATATTCTGAGCCTTAAACACTAACTCAGAGTCCTTCTTCAAGCTCTATGACAATGAGTGACTTAGTTTTATTCTCCCCCTGACACTATTAGTTATGAGATTAGTTATGAGAAACAATGGATCAAACCCATGGCTCTCTCTCTCTCTCTCTCTCTCTCTCTCTCTCTCTCTCTCTCATACACACACACACACACACACACACACACACACCAGTTTGGAGTTCAAGCTCTTTGATGTCTTTGATGTAGAACATAACCAGTATAATCAGAAGAAAGCTTAGGAGCTTAATCATTTTAAAGTATAAAATATATTTTAAAATCAATGAATATCTGGGATGGGGAGATGGGAGATGGCTGGTTCGGTGGTTAAAATCTTTGACTACTCCTGCCGAGGACCTGGATTAGATTTCTAGCACACACATAGCAGTGCATGACCTCGTGTAACATCACTGTCGAACCTTCTGGCCACTGAGGGCACTGCATGCATGTGGTGCACATACATACATGTAGGAAAAACACCTATACACATAAAAATAAATAACTGTAAATAAATAAATAAATATGTATTAGAACAACAAAGATACCAAATTTTACTTACACATGTACAGACACATGAGGGAGGGCAGAGACAGACAAAGAGGCAAAGAGATACAGGATATTGGGGGAGAATGGAGGGAGGGAGAGAGAGCTCTGTGACATGCTTGGCTGTGATCTTTGACATCCTCTGTCATCCTCCTGATAACAGTGACAATCATTTTCTTTCATGATCATCATTATGATCATCAGCATCCCTACCACAGTCATCATCATTAGCACCATTACCAGAGCTCTGACTTATTGAGCAATCGCTATGAACTAGATGCTATTCTAAGCACTTTGCATATTTATAGTTTCCAATCACTCCCAGCCTGTAGATAATTGTTCATGATTATTGTCATTTTAAGAAGGTTGGAACTTCGAGACAGGAAGTCATCTGTTTCAGCAAGAAGCCTGAGGATCCTCTGTAGGTGAGGAAGAAGCTGAATGTGTTTGATGCTCCCCAGTGCTTCTCAGTAACCCCGGCTCCTTCCTTTGCCTCTTCTTGGTGTTGTTTCTTTGCCATCTCTGACTTCAGTTTATGATCTGGTAGCTCCTTTAGCACTCATCAGTTTGCTGTAAAACTCACATTGGCTTAATACTCTTTCTTAAGGAACCTGGGAACTAGGACATAAAGAATTCTAAATTCAATTGAATGGTCTTGCTATTTATTTTGGAAGATCTGAGGGTTAAATCAAGGGCCTTAGGAGGTATTTGACAGGCCCTTGACACTAAGCCCTAAGCAAAGCTACCAGGCCTGAGATTATTACTTTTCTTATATAAATTTTATGCATTAAAAAATAAAAATAAATATATGAAACATTCCACTATATAAAAATATAAACATTGTGTTTTCAGTCCCTCACTGCGGATGGTTGAATCTTGGTAATTATTAGCTCTGAAGGGCTGTTCTCCATCTGCCTGAGGGGGATGGGCTCTTATCAGGATGATCCCTTTGCTGAAAATAGCACACATAAAAGAGTTTTATAATAGCTGGGAAAGGATCATAGAGCAGTAAGCTCACAAAGCCCTAAGAAGCCATGAGCCTAGACAGAAGTGCTATGCAGACTGCAGAGCTGGGTGAGTGAGACAAAGGCCAGAGTCTTCTCTGGTAAGTGTACAACCCACAGAGCCAAGAAATGCATAACCTCTAATCATATCAAGGGCAAGGAAGACCCCACCTAGAGAATCACAGCCTAACTAAACAGAGGCCAGATAAACATGCAAGTTGAACAAAGCAAAAAAGAGTCATGTCTAAAAATAAAAATAAAAATAAAAATAAAAATAAAAATAATAAGGAAATTATGGAAGGGAGAATAAATGGAATGAAATTTTAAAATATATATACTAGATTTTATTTCTTGAACATTTAATACCATAATGCATTTTGATTATATCCAACCCGTTTCCACCTCTAACTTTTCCCAGAGACTCTCAAGTTTCCACAACTCATGTCCTCTTAAAAAAATTAACAATCACATCTGGGAATTAGTGTAGAGCCAACAACTGGAGCATGGGCATCATTTCTGAAGAAAAGAGACGCTTCCTTCCCAGTAGCCATCAACTGCCAATAGCTCCTTGACTAAGGTGGGGCCTTGTGAGCCCCTCCCCTAATCCATGATGGAATGTCAACAGACTTGATATTGTGTGGGTCTTGAACAAGCAACCACAAATGCTGTAAGCTTTGAATTACAGAAATCCTGGTATGCTTTACCAAGCAAAACTACTAATTATAAAGGCACAGTAAAGACATTTTAGATAACAAAGCATTTGCATGTGTGTGTATGATGTATGTATGCAGGTGCATATTCATGTTGTTGTGTGTTTTCACTGTCCGTGTGTTTGGAAGCCGCACATTGGCATTGCATCATCCTGGATCATGTTACATCTTATATATTGAAGCAGGGATTTTCATTTGAATTCGGAGCTCAAAAATTCAGCTAGGGTAGCCAGCCAACTCGTCCCAGGAAATTGAGATTAAAGTACATGCAACTTTAAAATATTTCATACCATTGAAACAATGATGTAAAATGGGGTTTAATACATTCAGAATGACAGAAAAATGCTGCTTTGGATGATGTTTTAGGAAGCCAAGCATTATCTTTATACAGTCAACAACTAAAGGAATGATTGTGTTCAACTTTTATAAAATGTTTTTTATACACAAAAGTGTGTAACATATACCACCAAAATAGTTCAATAGCAAATAATTAGGTATTAATACAACAATCATTATTAAAGACAAAATTATAACTTCATAAAATAGTGGAGACTGGAAAACTACAATAGTTTTAAAATTGTGCTCACTTGGGGACATGGTTTCAAAGTTAATAAGGCAGAAACTGACAAAAGTAAAAATAGAGTGTGCAGTTACAGTGTGAAATGGGAGACCATGGCAGTTAATAACTCAAAACCAAATGTTTTAGAAGACTGAACATCTATCCTCTCCACAAGTGACATTCCATTGTGAATACACAACCAAATTCTATAGGGAAACCCTCCAATATTAGAAAATCAAACCATACTTTTATAATATGAAATATCTCTGGCATATCCTGTTTCTATTTGTGATTTCTGGGTGCTGGTGAGGACCTGCACTTTGATATAGGACCTAGATTTTCGGAGTAAGTACACAGGGGGACCAGCTTTTGTAAATCCATCAGACTGTGTGCTTACCATCTGTGCGGTCTCCTGTATTTACGCTATAAACCAATCTAAGCTGAGTTTACTATGACGTATCTGCCCTGATGGTTCCCAGTAAGAAAATCCTCAAATTGCTTTCATCTGCTCAAAGTTGTTTATGGAAATTGAATGATTGAGACGAAACAAATTCCTCTTGGTATGCGGAGTGCCCAAAACAGGGAGAAGGAGCCTTTTGATATAACAGCCCAATCCATAAAAAATATTTAGCAACTAATCTTAAAACAAGTGGCTACACTGATTCCTTAGGAAGGGGGAATAGGACTTTAAAGAGAATAATGGTAATGAGAAAACAAACCCTCATTTTCAAATCCACTAAAATGCCTGAATCTGGGGGGTGGGAACTAGAATTAGCTATTTCTAATCAATGCACTGTTTGTGTGGTGTTGACTGTAATGTCAAACCCTGAGATGCGCTGAATATGAATAAACTTTCACATAGTTATAATCTTCAACATAATTAAATATATCTTAAACAAATGGAGGAAATGTAAAACACAGTTTGTAAAATGGTAGATGGTGCTTCTCCAGATGGTTAGCCTTCTTCTGTAGTGTCAACCTTTTCTTTTTAGCTTCTAATTATCTAGTGCAAATCAGGTACTTCAGAGTCAGAAGGAGTTGTTTTATCTTGAGAAGGGCTAACCCTGGGATGCCAAATGGACAGGCTCTGAGAACCTTTGTGTCCCAGTATCTGAAAGCCCTAGCCTACTGCGATACTTAATCTGGACCATAGCAAGGGAGGCTTCAATGCTTCTCTCTGTAAATTCTTCTCTCCCTGCCCTCCTCCAAACTCTCATTTGCATGTCTATCCTAGGTCCACCTCATCAACCTACTATGCTCCAGTTCTGACTGGCTTCTTTGTTAAACCATTCACTCTTCATATCCAAGGTAGCTGCATTGTTCTAACAAATGAACATTTCAAGTTATAGTCATGGTCCAATCACATGTGGCTGGGACCATGTGGGTCATCATAGGGTCAGTGAAGAAAATATGTCCTATGTCTCAGGTTCTGGGCTTCAGAGAGTCTATGTGCCAATACATATGTTCCAATTTCTAGGAGAGAATCTCTTAAGCATCTTTTAGATTTTCAGAAATGGTCTGACCCTGGAGAGCTTTAGTACCAAGGCTGAGAAGAAATGGCTGGTGAGATGTGGATTATAAAGGTCTAATCCTTGATTCGTTATGCAGATTAATGAGGTGAAACCAACTGGTCATGGTGTATGATTTAATGGTGTTTGTGAATTTGGGTTGCAAGTGTATCTTATCAGAAATGTTTGTGTCTGTATTTATTATGGAATGTGGTCTAGAGGTTTTTGGCCACCTTCAGTTTTGGCTTTGTCATTGGTGTAATATTGGCTTCATACAATGAATCATTGATGTTGCTTCCTTTTGCATTTTCTGGAACAGTTTGAACCAGTGCTCTTAGCTCTTCTTTAAGGAGTTGGTAGAACTCAATAGTGAATTGGCCTGGTCCTGTACTTTTCTTTAGTTTTGGATAATTGCTGCTTCCATCTTATTGCTTGCTGTGGATCCGTTCAACTTGTTTCCTCCTCTTGATGTTGTTCTGGTAGGTTATATATATATATATATATATATATATATATATATATATATATATATGGTTTTCTGAGTCAGTTTTCCAGGTTTAGGCAATAGAAGTTCTAAAAACACATCCTACCAATCCTTTGGATTTCACTAAAATTTCTTTTTATGTCTAATTTAATTAATCTGAGTCTTGTCTTTCTTTTGCTTATTTGACTAGTGGTTTGACAATCTCAGTTGTTTTTATCATAACTAATTCTTTGATTCACTAATTTTTCAACGGCTCTTTCAGTTTCTATTTTGTTATTTCTAATGTGACTGAATCTTATTTTATTTTTCCATTTGTTGCTATGGAATTTGGCTCACTTTTGTTTTCTAAGACCTTGAAAGACATCATTAAGCTCCTTATTTGATATCTCACTGATTTTTTTAAATGTCAGCCCTCATGGCTATAAACCTTCTCTTCACATGGGCTTGACTCCCATACTTTGTTTTCAAAAATAATTAACAAACATATTGAATTTAGTGAAATTTTGAATTATCCACTTTTCCTGAAGTATATTCCTACCATAAGTATGCAGGAATAAATGGCATCTGTTTGGGGAAATATTAAATAAAAAAGACTAACAAGTTCCCACGCTATGCCCAACTACTCTCTGCCCAGCGGTCTTGCCACCACTCGCTAGTACGAGTTGGCAGTCATCCCTTCTCCAGTTCGCCTGCCTCAGCGCTGCCCGTACCTTCTCAGCCATGAACTCACTGTGTTTGGCAGTCCCAAATTCTAGGAACCCAGTAAATTAAAACTCTAGAAGCTTATAACTAATTAGTCAGACTTATATATCAATAAATTCTCAATACCTAAGATACCCACACGATAATTTCAGAGCCAACTGATAATAATACAAGCTACACACCTAGAATAAACAAGTTATCCCAATTATACTAGCCTTTTGTGATATTCATAACTACCTGTGGCTATTTAATGCTATGCAGAATCTGGATTGTCTCTCTCTCTCCTTCCATCTTCCTTTCTTCTCCTTCTCCCATGTTGTTCCCTGTCTCTGCAACTCTTAGCTCCGCCTCCCTTTTCCCTGTCCAATCACAGGCTTCATGTAGCAATATTTAAAGTGATTGGGCAGGGAAAATTCTACTATAGATATCTAGAGGTTTCTTTGTTCTAAAATTGAATGAGCTTTGCACATGGCCTATTGACCTGGAGATACCTCTCACCATTTGGAGCTCTTTGTGAAGAAGGAAGTACTGTTTTCTAAGTACACATACATACACATGTACACACACATACACGTGTGCCCACATACACACACAGAGACACACACACAAATGCACACCCATACACACACACACTTTATTTTTGTGCTCCACAACTCTACATTCATAGATGTAGATTTAAATTTTGGTTTTTCTACCTATCTATCACCAATGTGGGCATTATTAAATCACTTCTCCTTTACAAATTTCAGTTTCATTGCCTGAAAATAAGATAAATCCCATTGGCCTGCTAGGACTCTTGTGAGAATTAGGTTTACAAGAAAGTACAAGCACTTGATTTCTGTTTCTCAGTTTCCTCATCTATAAAACTGAGATAGAATCATAATTTTTATAGGAGGAACTACAGTGAATTTCTTAGTATTGTGATTCATAAATGATAAGATACCTTTACTTTAGTATGAAACGGTTGTTGCTTCTGTCATGGTGTGTCGGGGCTGGGAGAAAAAAATGACTACCCAGTTAGATGTCTTTCCTCTTTCTCTCCATGTCTGTTGCTCACCTTCGGCACTGTGTGGGCGTAGCCTATGCACTACATTGCACTAAATTCAGTGTGTTTGGTAATTATTTGTTAAAACAAATTATTGGAATGACGGCCATGTAGTTCTGCCTTCTTGGCCATGAGTGGTAACATTAAACCCAAGTAGTACGTGGCAAGGGAGTGATCTGGGGGAAAGGTGCCAGTTTTCTTCACGGCTCTGTTCCTTTTCTCAATGTCACTGCAGTTATCTCTCCATCAGTGCATCCTCAGTTCTCTAGACAACCTCTCTTCTTCACAAAGGGATAGGCCCTTCTCACGGTATCCTGTGGGTCTTCATGGGCCGTGCCACTTAAAACACAGAACCTATACTCCATTTATACTGCATGTCCCCGATTTTCCATTATAGAGTTGAAAAGTAGCTATTTCACACTACAGCTCACTGATATATGGCGAAGTCAAAAAGGAAGGGAAATGTACTTTTGGCAAATTAAATATATTTTTCTCATTTGCTTTAATAAAGAATCTCATGTTTTATATATTGGTTAATATAACTGCATAGAATTATTTAGCATTATCTTCTTTTTTATGATGGACTAGTCCACTTTATCATGATTATCTATAAAAGATTAATGTCTAAGCCATTGAGAATGTAATTTTTGAAATTGCCCAAAGTATTTGTAACAGTGAATACTGTCATGCTTGTGAATCTGAGGACAAAAAGTTCTTAAGTTCAGGGAACTTTGAAACAAGGAGGTATTGTTGATGTTTTTAAAAATGATCATTATCATCATTAATTCCATGATAAATAATCATGATATCTGCCCATAAGTATACTGTAAATGATAGCTGTAGAATACGTTATTAGAAGTATGTACATCCTCTCTGTAGCTCTCACCAACACTCTGCTAGGTCATAATTACCATAGTCATATTTTCCATTAAGTATGGCAAAGCTTGTAAGAGCTAAGTGGTTTGTAATCTAGTAGTGGGTCAAGCAAGTATAGGAAATTTGATCTCTATGTTCCTATGTTCCACAAAAGGAAGCACCCCACAGCAGGCTGTCCAGGTTCTTTGTGTCCAGAACAATGAATTGGATAAGGCATAGTCTATGAATAGTGAAAATATGGATTGTCATTGTTGTTTTCATAAATAAATAAGTAAATTATACATCCTAATCACAGCTTTCCCTCCCTCCTTTCTTCCCAGTCCCTCTGTCTCCCCTCCCCTCCCTCCATGCCTCTTTCCTTTTTACTCAGAGAAAGGGAGTCCTCCAATGGATATCAACCTGCCTTGACATATCAAGTTGCAGTAGGACTAGTTGCATCTTCTATTGAGGCTAGACAAGTCAGCCCAGTTAGGAAAAAGAGAAGCAGGCACCAGAATCTGTTCCTGCTGTTAGGGGTCCCATATGAAGGTGAAGCTGTACATTTGTTTCATATGTATAGTGGGCCTAGGTCTGTCCTGTGCATGCTCTCTGGTTGGTGGTTCAGTCTTCCATAGCTAAATATTAGGGGAACTTAGGGAATCTTATGGCAGAGGGAGAAGTATTGAAGGAGCTAGAAAGATCAAGACACCATAAGGAAGCCTACCTAGCCTGGGCCATAGGACTGCAAAATACAGTTTTTTCTTTTTTCTTTTTCTCTCCTCCCCCCTATCTTTTTTGTTTTTGTTTTTAAATGTGGATAGATGCATAAGTCACATTCCACAGCATGGGAGCAGGCTGAGCAAGCATGTGACATAAGACTTTCTACTTCTTTTTTAAAATTCTTTTTTATGGGTTTAAGCCGAGAAGGGAGCAATTCTCAGGGTGGGAATGAGAGGTGGATTCTTACCCTGATTGGCACATTGGCTGTTAAATAACTTTGAACAACCCACATGTGACAGGACAGTAATCTGATATTATTAAGCAATACACACTGTATCATACGTGTTCTTGAGATGGTGAATGAGACTGTCTCATCACTTAGTTAAGTGTATGTCACTTCAAGAACAAATTCACCCTCATTGTGCTTCTATCCTTATAGATTTCTGCTGTCTTGTTTATCTAACCATTTACTATGAAGAGCTTGACCTCAAATTACCCACTAAAGGTGCTGGGTGCTCCCTATCAGAATGGGAAAACATTTTTTTCATAAGGAAATTTCCCTGAGTGGCTGGGCTGTTCCTGCTTTATCCCTATTACTTGAGAGTGATATTTAACTCACTCTAGGCTCTACTAGCCCTCATTTCCCTTCCAAATGCATGGGAACTTCTCTTATGCTTTGTCCATTAGACTTAGCTATTAATAACATGCCTTGTGTCAGAATGAATTTTACAACTTTGTATTTAGGACACTGCATCAGCTTTAGTTAATCTAATTGAAGCTGTACTTACTTGGAATTTTCTAAAATTAAAGTGTATTAATAAGCGCATCTTAAATAAAACAAAAACTTTCCAATATGTTAACATATTAATTTAAATATGAGTTTTGTGTCATAGTTTTTTCTTATCTCTCTAAACTTTGGCATCTCAAAATTGTAAACACAGAAAAGAAATTCTCTTACAAGTTGTAATGAGTCATTACTCTGGAGGACTTCAGAAGCTTGAGGATTATGCAGGAAATGCTACAAAATGACCATCAAGGGATTGTCTATATCACTAGGAGGAATACAATATTTCATGCCTTTGGAACATCTACATATGTGATTTCATTTTTGCTTTATTTAGGTTTTTTTTCAAGACAGGGTTTCTTTGTGTAGCTCTAGTTGTCCTGGAATTCACTCTACAGATCAGGCTGGATCTCAGTGATCTGCCTGCCTCTGGGATTAAAAGATAGGTAACAACTCCTGGACTATGTATGTGATTTTGAAACTATTGAACAGTAATCTTCTTAGTATACTGATAGACAAGGATTAATGAAGCAGTGAATAACCATTGGCTACTATTGGCTACTGGTAAATTCTAGGAGATGAACATTAATTGTCATCAGTTGTGTACCCACTGAGGAGCCCACCAGGCTCCAGTGGGTGCTTCTTAAACCCACAGTAACACAAATGATCCAATTTAATTCAATGAGTCTCAAAAGAATATATTTACACACATATATGCATAAATGTAAAGAAGAACATTATTGAGATAATAGGAGGGAGAAGAATATTAGGTTTATAATTGTTAGAATGCATACAGTACACATGGCATATGAATTTGTCAAAGAATAGTCAATAAAAGTTATTTTAAATGTTTATTTTTCTATTAATTCAGTAAACATTTATGTACTGGCTGGTTTTGTATGTCAACTTGACACGGGCTGGAATTATCACAGAGAAAGGCGCTTCAGTTGGGGAAGTGCCTCCATGAGATCCAGCTGTGGGGCATTTTCTCAATTAGTGAACAAGGGGGGAGGGCCCCTTGTGGGTGGTGCCATCTCTGGGCTGGTATTCTTGGGTTCTATAAGAGAGCGGGCTGAGCAAGCCAGGGGAAGCAAGCCAGTAAGGAACATCCCTCCATAGCCTCTGCATCAGCTCCTGCTTCCTGACCTGCTTGAGTTCCAGTCCTGACTTCCTTTGGTAAAGAAGAGCTGTGTGGAAGTGTAAGCTCAATAAACCCTTTCCTCCACAACTTGCTTCTTGGTCATGATGTTTGTGCAGGAATAGAAACCCTGACTAAGACAAATTGGTACCAGTGTAGTGGGGTATTCCTGTGACAACCTGACCATGTTTTGGGGAGGACTGTGGAAGGACTTTGGAACTTTCGGCTAGATGGTCCATTCAGTGCTAAGACCTCTGTGAGATGTTGCGTAAGAGCTTGGAAGATTATGTTGAGAACAGTGCAGAAGATGGAGGCCTGGCTTGTGAAATTTCAGAGGGAAGATTAAAGACTCTTATCAGGGCCATGAAGATTCTGTGGTTTTGGTTAGCTGGAGCTGAAGAATGAGCTGTGAGTAACAAGATACCAAAACCATTAAAGTCAACCTTTGTGTTACTGGGACTATTGATGCTGGTTAGCTGGAGCTAAGAAATTAGTGGTGATTAAGAAGAAACCAGCATCACTGAGGTGAAATCTTCTGGGAAGTGTTTTCTGAGAGCACAGAGGGTGTGTTCCAGATAGCCAAGGTTGTGCCTTGTGCTGTAGCAGGACTTGGTATTGTATAAGAGTCACCCAGGTGGTACTGCTTTTGAAGGCATGAAGGCATCATGAAGAACAGCTGAGGGTTGGTACAGTGAGAGGCCATGGAAGGCCACTGGTGAAAGTGTACCCTCAGTTGTAATTGACAGCCCAGGACTGAAGGGGTCATGCAAAAGAGTTGAGGCTTGGATTTGCCAGTACTATGCGATGACCACCAAGGACAGCAGCAGCAGTGGAGTACAGGCAGCTGGAACCTAGAAGACAAGGTGTGTGCTGCAAAGGGCAGAGCTGGAGAAGTGACCCAAGCCCTTGGAGGAGCCAAGAAGATCATGAGTTGGATCCCAGACATTGAACCATTGGAGTTTGAGTTTTGCTTTTGATTGTGACTGTGCCCTGATATGTTTCCCTCTGGAAGGAAGGACGTTTTCAGTGGAGCCCACAGTTAAGAGACTTTGAATTTTTAAAAGACTTTTAATTTTAAAAGATATTGGACATTTTAAAGGGATGGAACTTTTAATATGTAAAGACTGTGGGACTCTTAACGTTATTTAGATCTTGGGGATGAATAAGAAAGTAAGGGTTGAGGCTTTAATAGTGATATGTTGGTGTGTCAAGTTGACAAGGGGTCAATTGTACTGGCTGGTTTTGTATGTCAGCTTGACACAGGCTGGAGTTATCACAGGGAAAGGAGCTTCAGTTGGGGAAGTGCCTCCATGAGATCCAGCTGTAGGGCATTTTCTCAATTAGTGAACAAGGGGGAGGGCCCCTTGTGGGTGGTGCCATCTCTGGGCTGGTATTCTTGGGTTCTATAAGAGAGCAGGCTGAGCAAGCCAGGGGAAGCAAGCCAGTAAGGAACATCCCTCCATAGCCTCTGCATCAGCTCCTGCTTCCTGACCTGCTTGAGTTCCAGTCCTAACTTCCTTTGGTAATGAACAGCTGTGTGGAAGTGTAAGCTCAATAAACCCTTTCCTCCCCAACTTGCTTCTTGGTCATGTTTGTGCAGGAATAGAAACCCTGACTAAGACACATTTATAATCTGCTTTGCTGTGCACACCACAGGATTGAATTAGTTCTGGTATAAGAGAGTTTACATTCTTCCTATAAAAGGAAGAAAGTATTAAAATCACTGTTATATAATTCATGAAAAAGCTGGTCACTAGTGGTGCACACATTTAAATTTAGCACTCAAGATACAGAGGCAGCCAGATCTGAGCTTGAGGGCAACCTGGTGAGTGAGTTCCAGGACACCCAGGGCTACACAGAAAAAACCCTGTCTGGAAAAAAATTATATATGTTAATATAACATAGTATATATTAATAAAGAAGCTAATATAGATAAGTAGCTGGCATAAATAGTTTTTAAATTCAAAGAGGATAGAAATAATTTCTAATTGTAAATACAAAGAAGACTTTAAACTTGAAGACTGGTGATTTGTGTGGAGAAGTGAACTATTGGTTCTTAGTACATGAGGTAGTTTGGTGCCAATGGATGATTGAAACATTTTTGCCTATTGTACCTATGAAACAGTTGATGACTCTTCTGTCTCAAACATTGCAATAAGCACTTAAATACTTCCTGTCTTCTATGTCTTCTACAGCTCGTAGCATAATGTTCAGGGTCAGGAGTTAGGGAGTTGGGGTAAAGAATGTGCACCACACAGTAAGGTAGAAGCATGCTGAGTATTCAGGACGCTCCCCAGAGGAAGGCAAGCAATCCAAAGAAGCAGAACAAGAAATAAACTCACCGTGAAAGCCACTGTATTCACGTTTGAATTTAGCTGTGTCGTTATTGTAGCTTAGCAAATCCAAAGAGCTATTGTGCATGTAAAGTCTACATAGCACATGAAACTGGGATTATCTTCCAAAATTTCATTAAGTGAAAAGGAGGCACTGAAGGGTGAGAAACTCAGTAATATCTGCTAATGATTTCTAGTCAAGATGACACTGTAAATTCATATTTTAAGCCCCTTTTCTGCTTCAGACACATTGCGATCACAAAAAAATATAAAAAGTGAAATTCAAAGGGCTTACACAGAGAACTTCTCTAAATTATTAACACACTTACTTAACCAATGTGTAAATTATTTAGTGTCTTACCCTGTTCCCACAAAAGACAAGTATGCATTAGACATTTCTGTGCCCCGACTCCCTGGGAATTATTGTGTATTGCCTTATCTCTTCAATAAAATAATAATTCTTATAATATTTTCATCTTCTTATGGATTTAGAACATTCTCATTTTAAACTATTTTGATTTTCCTCTGTGAGTTTGTTTCCGTCCACAGTATATTCAGTTTTTAACCACTGGTTTTGTTGGCTTTCTTTGGAACCCTGCAGAAAGAAACAGTAATGAAATTAGGGGAAAAAAATCCATGCAGGAGTGGTTGGCCAATAATACCAAGAGCAGACATGTGCAAAGAAAATCAGATTGTGTTTTTTTAAAGCAAAACCTGTACTGATGAATAAATAAGAGGCTGAACAGACAGTATGTGTAAGATAACTATAGTCACTGTGGATAGAACAAAGAAAGTTGATCCTGTTTTGAAGCCTTATTTAAGCCAAAACTTTAAACTTTGGGAGATGGGTGGTTTCCTAGAGAAATATAAATGAGGATTCCATTTTCTTCAAAAAGTTTGATAATCAAACATGCACCCATAACTCTTACAGAAGTATTTTGTTATAAAGCATGTATTGAAATGAACTTACAGATGATAACCTATATGTAACACAAGCTCTTTGAAAATCATTGAAAAATAATGAATACTGCTCAATTGACCTTATGGGGTTGCTATACTCTTGACATCAACTGAGATTAAAACAAGAAAACGAAGAGTAAGAAGTCATATAAAACTATTTATGCAAGTCTTAAATAAACTATCAGTAAATTAAATGCAAGATAAATGGGCATAGTGTGATGAAATGAACTTTTCACAGTCTGCAATTTTTTCACATAAAAATTGACTCGAAGACAATTAACATTTAACAATTTGTTCCATGATACTTTCATATCGTTTATTTGTGCAGTGTTGTTATTGAAGTTTTAAAAAAAATAATCTTCAATCACCCCCATTTCCCTTTTTGCTTCAACTAATTGGGACTAAGACTAAAACACATTGAGCATCCCGATGTCCCCATTCCTTTTGTTCCTAAGTTTTATCTACATAAAGCATCGGGTTTAGGTAGAAACCAAAGGATCAGCTGTCAGTTCCTTCTGCTGTGACAGAGACAATGCTCCCTCATCATTTTGCTACAAGTCCAAGATTCTGGAGTACATTGCCCGCCTGCATTTTCTCTTCTTAGGTCCTCTCCTTATTATACAGTTGACCGTGTATGGTAGGTCTAACATCAGCTCTCCGTCCCAAGATATTCTGTATAGCATGAAAAATGTGGTCATTGTGGAAAATTAACTTGGATCTTTCTTCTCATTGACCATTTAAGTATATTTACTCTTACCTTCCCTACCTCCTTGGCCAATACTTCCCCATGCTGTAGTGCTAAAAGCCAGTCTGCTTCATGATGCCCTTTCCTAGGGCATTATTCCCTCATGTGTCTTGGGAGTATGCCTAAGTAGAGCTAAGCGATTACTGTATTAAAATGATGTCTCCTAAACCAAGGGTTTGTGGGGATACAAGAGGATTTTTAGGAAAAGTTTATCATTGCTGTGGCAACAGAATAAATCTACAGTCTATACTTCTGCTACCCAATACTTGGGAAATCTGTTACCAGAATTGTCCATCAAGGAAGATTCTTTGATTGCTACTGCCTCAACCAGTCAAAGTGCTTCTAATCAAGATGAAACATGCACAGTGTGTATCATTAGCAAAGTTCCCTAAAGAGCCATAGTACTTGATGACTAAGCTGATTCTGAGGCAAAGCCTGGAAATTCATAGTGAACTTGTGGGGAAGCCAATCCCTTGGTGAGTGTCTCAGATGGTACTTCTCTCTCTTTTATCTCAGTGAGCCTTGGATATTGCTTAGAGGATTCTTTTCTGCTTAGCCTTCTCATTGCTTAGAGAATTCTTTTCCAGGGGTCAATGCCTAATATAGATAAAAATGTAACATTCCAGTGAGCTCACAGCAGTGAAGAGATGTAACAAAGTGTGGCATTTCTTTTGGCTATAGAATTTAATTTTGTTGGTTTGATAATTGTATTAGAGTATTTGTAGAATTCTGACAGACTAACCATATGGTTCTTTTGCTTTGGTATATTTTATGGGAGAGATGGCCTACTAGCGAGGTGCCATGAGGTTAACATAGTCCAGGTTCTAATTTTCTTAGCTACATGCTTCAGAATAACTGAGTGGCATGCTATACAAATGAAACACATTTATGAATTTGAAACATTTTTAAGCCTTTCGTTTGCTTTGTAAGAAAATATAAGGATTTTAATGAGAACAATAAAATTCTTGCCTTGACCTGACTTTAGGGGTATCTAAGGGAAATTAACAAATTTCTTTAGAGATTAAGTTGAATGGAAGAGATCTCATGGGGTCCCATCCACTAATAAATAACTACAGGCAACTAAAATGCTAAAAGCAAGAGAAGTAGTCTTCTCCACACATAAGCCAGTTTTGTTATCTAATACCCAATGGGCAGCTCTGAGATTCGATATACACAAATGATACTAAACAGATTGAGCAGTTTGTATTTATATATTTAAATGTGTGTATATTTAAAACAATAACAACTAAATAATTAGCAGCCATAATTTTGAGAGAGAACAAGGGAGGTACATAAAGAGGGATAGGAATGAGGAAATGGAAGAGGAAAAAATGATATAACTGTATTTTTAATTAAAATACATATTGATATGTCTTAAAATTAAAATAAAGTAAAAATAAAATTAATCTAGTATTTTTATAATTTTATACTAAAAGAAAGTCTTTAGTATAGAATGTGTCTATATATCTTTAATTTGTCTATTATATTGTTGGATAAAATCTACACTTGTCAATTTAAAAATTATATAATGTTTATAGACTGCTATAATAGTAATATAAGTTGGTAGTATATTGCTTAATCTAAAATTTATACATTTATTCCATATCTTGACTGTCACATTATTTTATTACTATGTTATTATCTGAGGTAACAAATGGCTGGGCTGAGAATCAATGTTGCCAACTTCTAAGGAAATACTTGCATGCATCTCTTCCACAGTGCTTGTTATAAATTATAGTTTGAGAGGGATCAGCAAGTATTGCATTTTCTCCAGAAGTATACAACAGACTTTGTTATTAACTTGAGAAATTTTGTTGTTTTGGTTCCTAAGTAGATTATGTTGTTTTCGTCTTGTCTTTTGGGTTGAGTTCCAGTTAAGAAATGATGCTGTGAGAAATTTGTTTCATTAACTCTTAAATACATGTGTGCATATAAGTATATAAATTGCGTTATTTGTGATTGACTGCTAAAGGATAACATAGGGAAATTATATACTTATCAGGGGGATTTATTCTGTTGCTGAAAAACAAGATATTAAATTATACCGTGAGAACAAGCATAATTCAATGAATTTTTATGATCTGTAGAGATGGGCAAATTGCATTGCAAATGATAAATGAGCTTTCAACATCAAGATCTACAAATAAATCATCATAAGTAGATATTTTGATTTATTAATATAACTGAGAAGCAGCCCCTTGGGATGTGCCTGTTATTTTCAGTGGTCGTCCTGGTAGAAGACAGCTAACTTATTTATGTGTAGTGTTGTGTTATATTTTTTTCCCTTATAAGCAAGTACTCTGAATATTTTTAGGAAATGGTTCATCCCCTTAGAAAGAAAATGCTTTCTTGCCATGAAAGTGAGAATGGATGCTTATTTGGTTTGCTCAGTGCCCAAACACAGTTAAAAGTTGATGAAACTCAACAGGGCAGTTCGGGTGCCTTTCTCGGCTTTTTGCTTGAAGAATACCATTGAACTTGTCTATACTCACTTTTCTTAAAGTGGGGTTTTCTTGTCTACTCAAGTTGCAAAGTTTCATCTTAAATCCCTCTGTCTTAAGTGTTTCCTACACTGATTCTATTGAAAGGATATAGAATAACAAACATCCATGTGTCTTCTTTATTCACTTATATCTAAACCTACAGCCTACCCACCCTCAAAAAGAAAAAGATTTTATCTTCGAAGTCCTTAAATCAGATATCAACTGAAGGCTTGTAGGTAAGAAACAATGCCCAAGGTTCTGGATAGACTAAGCACAGCATAGTCACTGCTTTCAAGGTCCCACTGATGTACACTTAATAAATATGCTGACTGGCTCTGATGCATACTTAGTTAAGAAGACAAGGGTCATGCATAGCCATAGGACAGGCAGCTACACTATGGAGGCTCCTTGGAAGACCAGGATTCTATCCATAGTGAAAAAGACAGCAAAGAAAAGTTCCAGGAGGAGTTGGTCCTTAAATTTGACTTAAGAGACATATAGAGTAGAATGATGCATCTGCTCCTTAGGTTGAAGGCAGTGTATTTAGAAATGGATGAGGACATCAGGATGCTGGAAAGTATAGAATGTTCCCTAGAGCATAAAATGGTTTCAAATAAGAATAAGAACCTATCTCCAACTGACACCTACTCAGAAAAAAACATTCTAAAAGGGAGTCTAACTTGGTATACAAGCCACACTTATGGGCAGGTCCTATGACCAGCAGTAGATGTCCCATACAAAATAACCCAGTGGTGTTTTTGGCAGTGTTTTTGTCTCATGTTTTATCTTGGCATTTTATTTTTAAACTTACAGCTTGTTGATTATATAATATGATTTGTAGTTTTGTTTTGATGGGAACAATCTCTCATGTATGCATATGTGTATTTATGTGTGTATATGTATGTGTGTGCATGTACACCTGAAGTTATATGTGTAGAGTTTTTCTTTGGCTCTATTTTCTGCTTGTTTGTTTTCTTTCTATTCTAGTTGGTTGGTTGGTTGGTTGGCGGGTAGGTTGGTTAGTTGGTTGGTTTGTTTGTTTGTTTGTTTGTTTGGTTGGTTGGTTGGTTGGTTGGTTGGTTGGTTGGTCGGCTTAGTTACCTGGTACTTTTCTAATAAAAGATAGAGAGAAGGGCTATGGATTTTGGTGGTTGGGAAAGATGTAGAGGATATGGGGAGAGTTCAGGGTGGGAGAAACTGTGATCAGACTATTTCCTATGAAGTAGTCTACTTTCAATAAAAATTAAAATTATTAAAAAAATAACAAGAAGAAAACATATACAAGAAAAAGGAAGGAAGGAAGGAAGGAAGGAAGGAAGGAAGGAAGGAAGGAAGGAAGGAAGGAAGGAAAAGAAATAAAGGAATGACAAGACACTTGGAGACAGCACCTCTAATTTTTGTATAAGCTTCTCTCCTTATTTCCAAACAATTGAAAATCCTGCTTATACCTGTTGCTTTCACAGTTAACAAAGAAAATAAGTGTTTAAATGAGGTTAAGGCTCCATCCAGTTACAGAATTAAATTTCAAATTTAGAACATTTTACTTGTGAGAGACCTTACTTTAAATATTTGGCTTCAATGGTTTCAAATATTACAGGACAAGAGTAACAGGGACTAGATAATGGTTAAAGAGAGTACAGTTATTATAATATTGATGAGAGGACATGGAGACATGCATGTTGTCTTACATAACAAAGTTGCCTAATTAAAAAACTTTCCTATTTTCTTCCTAATTTAAAAAGCTTGACAATCCATTGATGGATCTAAGAGATAAATAAGATTAGGCATGCAAAATTTAGCAAATAGATGTAATATGTGTGTGTGTGTGTGTGTGTGTGTGTGTGTGTGTGTGAATTTATTGTGGGGAATCAATAGTGCTATAAAGTTTCATCAAATACTTATATACTAATAAACCACATGTAATCTAGAACCTCAGCATTCTATTGCCATCAAGATTACCCAACAGCAAGAGTGTTCAGAGTGATCCAGTAAGTTTCTCCATGTTTTACATGAATAGAAATTCTACCCTAGATATTTTAATTATAGAAAGCTATTAATAATAGAAACTAAAATATTAGTTTTAGACAGAGTAGTTTTGAAGAGCCGAATACAAAATACTAATGGAACCAGGCTCCCTCATCCTCTATTCTCATACAACTTTTCTAAGGAAAATACAAATCCATCTTCTGGACCTGTGTTCATCCTGGTTGGAGTAGCCTAGCCAAACCCTAGCAATGAGTGAGTTACAACAGTGTGCTGTAGTTTGTCCTTATCTTAACCATATAGAAATATCAGGTGGCCAGCTCCCTTCTTGCGTTCCAAATTTTATGCTAAGTATTTCTCATATTTCACATTGATACAGAACCCTGAAGTAAAACAAATCTGTAAAAATAATCTTCAACTTTGTTAAATCTTCATGATATGTATCCTCTATTTTTAGTAAATAGGCAATAGTCCAAAATTCCATTTTCTACATTAGCACAAGAGTTAGATTTTCCCACAATAGTCTACCGTCTATGATTTTTTACTTTGTCAACTAGAATAAAGCCCTCCCTGTGAAATGACTGCACATATATGTGCATGATGTACCCCAAAGAAACCATGGAATTTAAAATGATGCTACCCTATTTATTTATTTATTTATTTATTTACTTACTTACTTATTTACTTATGTCTTTCTGTGCCTTTATATGGGCAAGAAAGCATAATTTAATAGAAAGGTAAAGCTCCAGAAAAATAAAAATATAAATTGTTATTCTATCATGACAAGTATCACTGATTTGGGAGCATCCATTATTTTGGATTATCCACTCCATTGGTTCTCTCTACCTGTAAGTAGAGTCAGTTACAATTTAAGCAGAACCATTTAGAAACTGTCATTAGCTCTAGTCTACATGGAGCAGAAGAAATGCACTATTCCATATGTCAGAGAGAGGGAAACAGGGTTACGAGACTCATTTGATTCCCTTCACTTTATGGCCTGTGTGATACCACTAGATGGATACTGAGTAGTATTCTATGACTAAAATAAGTTGATTAGTACCAGAGTCATGCTGATAAACTGAAATTAAACCACATAGTGCAATTTTAATGCCAGCTTCTTTCCTTATAGTATGTCACAAAATAGAAAATACTTGAGCCAGGCGTTGGTGGTGCACGCCTTTAATCCCAGCACTTGGGAGGCAGAGGCAGGTGGATTTCTGAGTTCGAGGCCAGCCTGGTCTACAGAGTGAGTTCCAGGACAGCCAGGGCTACACAGAGAAACCCTGTCTCAAAAAAACAAACAAAAAACAAACAAAAAATAAGAAAATACTTGAGAAATATGCACAGTAAAAAGAGATGCTGATGGAGTTGAGGATTGCATCTTTTAATTGATAGCAATAAAAGTGGGAAGGTGCATTAGAGGAAGAGGAGTTAGCCTTATAATTTTATGAGGCTGGTGTTTATGGAATAAAGAATTCCCAGAGACAGGATTAAATGAAAGAAAAGTTAAATTTTTTACCCTTGACCAACTCACAAAGTGAAGATGGTAAGAGAGGATGTTTGTTTCCCATCATTTTCTGGCTGTTGTTTCTCTAATCTCATAGTATCTACAGAACCTGCAACTGAAGCATATAATTGAGCCTAAAATTATTTCACCCTTTTTATTGTTCCTTCATTTTCTCCTATTGCTTGACATTTTAGTCTTGTTCACAAAGATGTAGGGCACAGGTGGCCTCTGGCTTCTAACTGCTTTTTTTTTTTTTTAGAAACAAATTTGTTCGTTGAACAAAGAGTTGGTTATGAAGTCTCACTCTGTGAGGCAAAGAATAAGTAAATAAATCTGAAACATTTATTTATTTATTTATTTATTTATTTATTTATTCATACAAAAAAGTGTATCCGACATTGATGTGAGACTCTACTAGAGGAGCAATTGAACTTGTAACACCTTGCCAATGTGTTTGGTCTAGGAACACCTATATTCTACCTTGGCAGATAAAATAGTAATTTACTCTAGTTCATATTGCCATTTGATGACATAATTTCTATTTACTAATGTTCCTCTGTGGTTCCCTGAGATTGGCACTAGAGGCTTCTATTTATCAGATCAGTTTATTTAATTTCTTTCCATCACTTTAACCTATCCCCTACTAGAAGGAGAATGTCTTTGAAGAGTATTATGGAAATTTCCCTCTTTGTTGTGCTTTCTGACTGTATTAAGACAACATTTTCCCCCAGCATGGCACTACCCATCATGGTGTGCTTCCATTCACAGTCTCAAAAGCAAAGGTCCAACTGACCATGGACTGAAAACTCTGAGAACATGAGCTAAATAAAAAAGTTTTTCTTTGAAAGTTGGTTCTCTTGATCATTTGTACACTAATGTGTGACAAACTGCTGAAGCTATCCTGAATGAGATCTTCATCGATAATTTCTCTTTCTTCTAGATCAAATCTCTTTAAGCTGGCTACCTAGTATCTACCGTATTCTTTGTTATTCCGAATATTGGATAATGGACCACTTTGTCTTCAACACATACTTAGTGACTTTTGCTCTGTGGCAAGCTAATGCCTGCTATGTATGAATGAAATAAAAAAAAGCAGTCTCTACTATTCTAAGGGTTATAACTTATACAAGGAAGATGGTAAAATGTCAATGAGATTTTAGTAATCAGTTGGGAAAGGCTCTGTGAAGGAAAAGAAACAGATCCTAAAAGAATGATGGAAACCATCTGGGTATACAACAAAAGACATCTCTTAAAATGCACAGGCTTTAAAGAAAACTAGGAAACTACCATAGAGACTGACTGGAAATGATTATGTCTAATATGTGATATGTCTATCCTTTGGAAACCCTCTGCTGCATATATTGTCTATGAAAAACTTGCATATGTTGGCTAACCAATGTGTGTGCTCTTCCCTGAGGAGAACTATAGCTATTGTTCTCATCATTTCTTTTCCTTTCTTTTCTTTTCCTTTCTTTTCTTTTTTTTTTCTTTTCTTTTTTTTTGGATATTTTCTTTATTTACATTTCAAATGTTATCCCCTTTACAGGTTCCCCAACCCTGTTAAACCCCCAAACCCATCCCTCCTCCCTCTGCATCTATGAGGGTGTTTCCCTACCCACCCACCCACACTCACCTCCCCACCCTGGCCTTCTCCTACATTGGGGCATTGAGCCTTCACAGGACCAAGAGCCTCTCTTCTCATTGATGCCCACTAATGCCATCCTCTGCTACATATGTGGCTGGAGCCATGGGTCCCTCCATGTGTACTCTTTGGTTGGTGGTTTAGTCCCTGGGAGCCCTGGGGGGTCTGGACAGTTGATATCATTATTCTTCCTATGGGGTTACAAACCCTTTCAGCTCCTTCAGTCATTTCTATAGCTCCTCAATTGGGGACCCTGTGCTAAGTCCAATGGTTGGCTGCGAGCATCTACCTATGTATTTGTCAGGATCTGGCAGAGCCTCTCAGGAGACAGCTAGTTACCTGTAAGGAATTGACGTCTCATGAGCTTTCCTTCATCTATGTTTATTGGTACAATCCTAGTTCAAGTCATGTTTAGACAGCCATGTTGGTAAAACTATATGGGTGTAACTTATGACATTTCTAGGAAACACAAATTCACAACAAACTTCATGTTCCTCTGAATCTCACATCTTTCCACCTCCTTTTCTACAATGATCTCTGAGACATAAATTTGTGAATTTTACATATATGTATATATAAACATATATATAATTTATATATACATAAATTTGTAAATTTTACATATATATAAACATATATATAATCCCAAATATATACACATATATATGAAACCCTATGCATATATATGTGTATATATACATATATATGAAGCTTTGTGCTGCACATGTTATTTATGCAAAAGTTGTTTATGTTGTATATATAAATGTTATATATGCTATGTATGTGTTCTGGTACTAGGTTCCATAACTCTGCTCTACATCTTAAAATGGTTGATTGTGTGTTTGTGTAATGGTTTTTGTCTGTTGCAAATATATGTTTAATTGTTCTTATTATTTTATAGATTGATCAAGTTGTGTTTTTACAAATACATGTATGTGACAAGTAAAGAAAAAGAGGCCATGAATTTGTAAGAAAGCAAAAAGGGTTACATGGGAGTCTTTGGAAGGAGGAAAGGAACTGATACAGTTATACTATAATTTTTTTAAAATATCTGAGTATGTTTCTGAAAGTTCTTTTGCCATTTTGACTATTGTAATTGTCTTGCATCTTGTTCTAGTATGTTCTTCAATTGTTATTTAAAAATCAAAGTTTTGTCTCTTTTTTAAAAACTATGAGAGCCAGGCAGTGGTGGTGCATGCCTTTAAACCCAGCACTTTGGAGGCAGAGGCAGGTGGATTTCTCAGTTCAAGGCCAGCCTAGTCTACAGAGTGAGTTCCAGGATAACCAGGGCTACACAGAATAACCCTGTCTCAAAAAAAAATCTTTGATTATGTGTACGTGTGTTTGTTCATGAGTGAGTTTGTAAATGAGTACGGTGAGTGTCACAGAGGCTAGGAGAGGATCTTGGACCCACTGGAACTCAAGTTAGAGGCAGTTGTGTGGGTGCTGAAAATTTAAGTCAACTGGAATCCATAGAACACAATACATGCTCTTAACTACTAAGAGATCTCTCTATATTCAAATTTAGGTTTTTTTGTAGAATAGCCTACATTGCTGAGTATAGACACTGGAAGTTGACATCTGGCAGCCTAAAAAAGGCCAAATGGTATAATTTGTTCTTTTTTCTACTTGATGAAAATATTGGTGAGAAAAAAATTGGGGAAGAAAGAAAATTTATCCTTGTCATAGAAAAGGACATGCTTTAAGCTTTGGGCAGCATAAAGAACATGCTATGTTTACAGAAACATGATAAGGTCAGTGGCCCTGTAGACATCCCTAATCCAATGCCATTTTTAAGCAATGCTGCTCAAAATAATAATTTGAAGAGGAACATCAGTGCTGACTAAATGCTTATTATAGTTATCTATATTAGAGATGTTAACAGAGCAGTTCACTGGGAATACGAAGGAATAACAAAGACATGTCTAAACAGAGGCCACCATTGGCTATGAAAAGGTACATTGAGGAGTGAATGATTTTTAAGTGTTGAAGTATAGGTGGTGGTAACACTATGAACAGAGACACTGGAAGTGAGCTGTTCTTCCTGTAGGCTCCTATAGCACAGAGCTCATCCTGCAACAGGTACACTAACTTGCATATTTGCCTCTGCTGATTGATGGGAGCTTCTCAAGGGCAAAAGAAAGCCTTGTTTATCCCTGGATTCCCAGCGTGTAACTGGCAAGACACATTTGAGAAGTTCAGTAAATAGTAAGCACTATCATCATTATTATTATTAGGCTTTCAATGGTTGTGCTTTAGAGAATGCATGGAAGACACCCTTTTGACAGCGTAATGGTGAGTTCTGAGGACTCCAGAGAGAAAGATGAGAAATTGATTGAGACAAATGGCTTTGACTCTTTAGGTGAATTTATTTCGAGAAGAAGAAAGTGACAGCTCCTGAGAGAAGACTAAATACAATATGTGAGGGACACAATAGCTGACCCAGTTTGGCTCCACTGCTAAATGGCAGCCGTGGGAAAGGCTTGAAAGCAAGAATAACACAGGAAATGAGTTCTGAAAATCTAGCCATCTCAGTTGAGTCATCTTTAGTCCTGAAGAGACAGAGAACCTTTGCACAAAGAACACATCACTGTCTCAGATATGATAAAAGTTCTGGAATGAACCCCAGCTACCCTTCTCTCCATTTACATTCCCTTTGTTAAAACCAATTCACTTTCTTTAGAGAATGAGCTTGAATGTAAATTTTATGAAATTTTTTGTTTGCCATGTTGAGTAATAAGAAAATTGTGACGGTTGAACAATATTTTCTCCTATTGATCAAAATTCAATTACTCGGGTTAAATCATTATTTGCATATAGTTTTAATACATGGGCACTAAAACGGAATTCTTAACTGAGAGTTCAACATTTACGTTTCAAGCATTCTATTTCTGAGTAATTTTTTTACTTATTTCTAATAAGCGAAGCACAACATGAAAGCAATTGACAATTTAATTAAAGAATGATGCTTTTCTAATAATCTAAGTACTGGGTATTGGGCCTTATTTCCCTCTCCTCATTGTTTCCTATATATTAAGCATTTTATGAGATTGAGAGCTAAGAAACAAAATTTCTTGCATGCTTTCATTCCTTTCTGACAACTTGGTGTGTCTATCATGACCTTGAAATTTTATCAACTGTATTTTGCTTCTTTTAAACTGACTTTGATCATATGCTGGTGCCTGGGTTTTCATTACATTCAACTTCAATTTGAGCATTTTTGTAGGACTTATATCTGCAAATCATGAGACAATAATTTGTACCTGTCTTAGAATTTGAGAATAGAAAGATATAGGTGAGTCAACAGCCTAGCAAGCAACCCCTAAGAACTCTAGAGAAATAGCATTTCCCAGTCCAAATGGAACTATCAGATCAATTCCTGAACCTGTAGAAATGGGCAGCCATCTGGGAAATACTTCTAAAGGTAGTTGAGAGCTAGTGATGGATCACACACTGCTTAAAATCAACATGTATTTACTGTAGAAATTGACAGGTAAGAAAAGGTTATATTGACAAGAGCTAAGAAGAAAATTAATTCTAAAAGTGACTTCTAAAGAAGTACAGTGCTCCACAGATAAAGCTCTGAGATCATAAAACACTTACGACTCTCAAGTGCCTTTGCTTTGATCCCATACCTAAGTAACATTGGACTAAAATATAGTTTCTCCACCATGTTTCTGTAAGAAGAAAACATCCCAGACACACTAATAAGAACTTATTTTAAAAATCAACATATCAAGCTATATGCTTTCAAGCAATGGTTGGCAATCTTCCTAGTGCTGTGACCCTTTAATACAGTTCCTAATATTGCAATGACCCCCCCAACCATAAAATTATTTTTGTTGCTACTTAACAACTGCAGTTTTGCTACTGTTATGAATTGTAATATAAATATCTTTGTTTTCTGATGATTTAGGGCAACCCCTGGGAAAGGGTTGTTTCACCTTTAAAGGGACCACAACCCACAGACTGAGAACCACTTCATTAAAGTCCTAACTATAGTCTGTGTAACTAGGGTACACAAGTACCAACAGACTTGCTCAATTATAACCCAAAAGATGGGTTGTGAGCATTGGCAATTCTCTGTCAAGTCTTCTAAAAGCCAATGGTAGAGGTCTTCTGACCAAAGTCCTCACATTGTAGTCAAATAAATGAGTCTACTGTGACTTAACTAGGGTAACAGAAGGATTTGTTCTCTTGTCAATTCTATGGTTTATCCATTGTGCCATTAATAGTCTTTGGAAAACTTTGAAGATAATTTAATAATCTCATCCAAAACATAAGGGTACCAAAGGCTCATGGATTCCTTACCTGTCCAACCCCAGTGGTTGCTGCATTTGTATGCTCTCCAAACCCCTCTGCTCTCTTCCTCTTTCTGAAGGATCAGGAACACTCCTATTTACCTCTTGTGATACACTCCATTTTTAATGTATTGATGACTTAGCAGGTCCAGTGCTTCCTATGTGCCTGACATGTGAACTGGATCCCTAAGCAGAACTCACATAAATGTGAAAGGAGAAAACTGACTTTACAGTCTTGTTCTCTGACAACACACACACACTCACACACACACACACACACACACACACACACAGACACACACTATGGCATAAATGCAGCTGTATACATCATCATCATCATAACTGTAAATAGTTTGAAGAAGGAAGAAGCCAGATATGGTAATTCAGCCTATAACACCAGCACTTAGGAAATTGAGCCAGGATGTTTGACAAAAGTTCAGAGAGAGTCTAGGCTACACACCAAGTTCCTGGATATCCAGGACTGTATAGCAAGTTTCTATGTAAAAAAAATGATGAAACAAAGAGGAACAAAGAATGAGAGGATATAAGAGAGATAGATAGGAGAAAAGAAAGTAGGAACTTGATGAATCTTTCATGGAGAGAGACTTCTTTTTGAATATCTGGATTTATATGAAAAGAAAATAAGCTCATAGAATATAAACAGGACCCCATGCACAGCTTGGAAAATTCTTTAATTTTCAAAGCTTATTTGGATGCCCTGAGTTATCTTTCTTTTTAATTGCCTTAAGCAGAATGCAATTACAAATTATTAAAACTTTTCATAGTTGTTGGTAGATTTTAATAGCAATACTCTTAGGACTCTGGAGGCACTGGGGAGGACTCTTGCACATGGTTACCCAAACTCTAGATTCTAATAAATAACAGTGTGTGTGTGTATACATATATATGTATATGTATATGTATATGTATATATGTATACACACACACACACACATATATATATGTATGTATATGTATATATATATACATATATATATATATGTGTGTGTGTATACATATATATGTATATGTATATGTGTATATATATATTTGGTTTTCCAAAGTGACCTCATGTCAAAGCTGAAGAGTAGTTGGTCCCAGTGGTAATAGAGAAGCTCTATCCCCTGAACAGATGTGGAAGAATCAAAGTGTATGCTTGAGAAGAGGTCCTTATGACATTTGGTGTCAGAAACAACAGAGCATGATAATCCAGCAGGGCTAATTCTGTAGTGGGGAGTGAAATATTATTTAATCAGCACCGCTTCATACATAATTCAATTAACTGCCTTCACTCATCAGTATTAACAAGAACAGGAGCCTGGATTAATGTGCAAAAGCTTCATAAAGGAGCTCCCAGTCTACCTAAGTGCTGCCAAAACTTAATAAAGTTCTGCCAATCAAACCCCAGTATCTGGACCCAATGCATCAGTGCACTGATATTACAAATTATCCCTAGCACTTCCCATTGTTTCCTAATTCTTTAATTATGCTGATATCTGCACAAAAATGTTTAATTAGTGTATGGGGGCAAAATGAGTAAGATTGCTTGCCGCTTCTTTGACTATCAGTATTTAACATCAAGTAAACAAAATCGAATTTTATTGCAAATAGTTTTAAGTGGCAAGTTCACCTTTAAAAAAAAAAAGTTCTATGAATCTCAGTGATTGAACAAGATGCAGCTAGTTGGCCTGTGCTAATCTAAAAGGCAGGCCTGATCTTGGAATGATACTAAGGAGGAAAAATTGTACACAGCTTGGCATTACCTTTCAGTTTGGCTTGTGAACTAGGGACCTTAAATTTTGTCCTACTTTCTCCTAAAGGTAAATATTAAACAAGATGCCCCAGCATAGGGAGATGCTAGAGTTGTGAGGCAGGAGTGGGTGAGGGACATAGAGGCAAAGGGAATTGGGGAGAGGGGAGATGGGATGGGGGATGTGGAGGGGTAACCAGGAAGGGGAATATCATTTGAAACATAAATGAATAAAATGATTAATGAGAAAAAAAATACAGAGGATGAGGGATATCTTTACACCAGATCTTAAGATGAAAGACTATGACTCTGCATATTCTGATCAAGTTCTTACTTAAGTAGCTGGACAAGGATGATGCCTGGTATTGGAATGGAGAAATGATGTGTAAAGGGCTTATTTCACAAACAGGAACACCTGAGTTTGGATCACCAGCTTCTACACAAAAATGTGGCTAGAGAAGATGAATTTGTAACTCTGGCTCTAAGTGAACAGAAACAGGAAGAATGCCCTGAGCTTGATGGTTAGCCAGTCTCAAGATGACAGCAATCTCCAGGTTCAATGAGATACTTTGTCTTAAAACTTTTGCTGGAGAAGCATTTGAGGAATATGTCCAACATATTGAGAGAGAGAGAGAGAGAGAGAGAGAGAGAGAGAGATCATTTTGATCATTTTTGTCCTATTCGTTCCTAAAGGAAAATATTGAACAAGAATACAGATGAAGAGAGAGATCTTCACCCTGGATTTATTGAGATGAAAGACAGAAATATTGGCAAAAAAAAAAAAGTAACATTTGTGATGCGGTTGTCAGTGTTGCTAATAAGGATTGTAGACTCCACCATTTTTCCTTTCACATGCTACCAGGGAACTATATAGTTTTTCACTTGTTACTCTATAAGAGAGAGATTTAAACTCTATTTCTATGGAAGGTGAAATGAAACACTGAGAAATTACAAGGTAGTGGTTACCTTGGAGAGTGTGGAGAAATGTCAGGATGGGAAAATTCACAAAAGTCTGAACAAACATCTTTAAAAACTGAAGAGTAAATAGCATATCAATACTCCTGGAATATGAGGAGTAGAAACACAGATATGCTAATTCTGGATATGACTGAAACCCTTTGTGGTAAAAACTAAAGAGCATGCTGTTTTTATGATGTGAGGAATTGTCTGGGAAGTCAGGATGCAAAGACAGGATTGAACAGCTAGAATGAGTGGTTCTCATGCAATGTTTTCTAGAGAAGCCGAGGCCATCTGTCATGGGGATAAAACCTTTATTAAACACTGTTTGTTCTTGGCATTGTCTTAGATGACCAAGAAAGAAATTAAACTGGCCTAGAACTTGTCAAGAGATGTTCATGATATAGGTTTGGATATGTAAATGGAGCAGAATATTGTATACATGTTTTACCATAAAGTGCATTTGAAGGAAAATTGTATTTTGAAGTAAAGCGATATACCCACATTTGTGAGTAGACTTTGGAAAGCCTGGCCAGTGATGAGATAATGTTGAGGCCTCAAAGCACCTTATTAAGTGGGGAGATAACTGCCTTAGAATGTCAATGTGCACTGCACTGATCTGCCCTGGTTTATTTTACTTTTTCACTTTCTTTCCTAATTAATGACACTAGAAACTGGAGATGAGTGTGAATAAAAATACCATTTTTTCAAAAGGCAGATCTCATGTGTCCAGGCTGGCCTTAACTCACTACAGAGATGAGATGAAAACCTTCTGCTGTGATTCTGCTAAATGAATATAGCAATAGAATGAATCCCAGTGTTATATTAGTGTATCCATAGATCAATGCATCTCTCATCCCTCATCTGAGAAGCTGCGTCTTGCCATAGACAGCAATTAACAGAGACCCATGACTGCACAGTTCAGAGAGCAAAAGACTTTGGAGTGCTCAGACTGAACTAGGATATCCTCAACACAAATCTTCCAAAGCTCAAGCATCTATGTGGAAGATGGGCCAGGAAGATTGGAAGGGCCAGAGGTGATAGATAATTTAGGGAAACACCATTTTCTGGATGCATCAGTGCAGATACAAAAATACATTCACAGAAATTGTGATCACTTACATAAAATCTTCACAAGTTCAAGCCAGAAAAAAAAATCTAAGTATGCAGGAAAGGAATATGGCCAAAAGCCTAATCACAATAGATTCTAGGAAAGGGAAAAGCAGTTTTCTCAATCAGGGTGAGTCTGGGAATATCAATCACACTTTGGGGCAGGGCCTATACTCAAAAGCATCTGAACAACCCAAATTGGACCCCATAGTTTTTGTGAGTTTTCATAGGTTCATTGTTTTAAATGATTGTTTTGTCTGGTTTAGTTTTGGTTGTACTTTCTTTAAGAGAGTGAGAAAGAACATGAAATTGAATGAGTGGGTGGGGGAAAGGATCTAGGTAAAGTTGGAGATTGGGAATAATATGATCAAAATAGATTAAATGAAATCTCAGAGAATTAATAGACAAAGAAAACCAGAGTAAAAAATCAATTTGCTGTTAAATAAAATCATATCAGACTCTGGAAACAGGCTATGTTGATTTCTGAAACTAGTTCTATTGATGACTAGCTAGCTCTTCTTGGGAAGGTGCATTCTTCATTCATCCCTGTTTTCTTTTCTGTAACATGGGGCTAACATAACCCTTCAAAAAATCATTCAGAGTGCCAAATACATGATAGAGCTGTTTGGAGAAATGATACAGACGAAGACAGAGTAGTACCAGAAAGCAGGTCAGGGACACACTGCAGAACACCTTAAGGGAAATTGAGTTGGACATGTGCAGATGCTGCTGGCACCATTTCATTACAGTAAACCCACTGTAGATTGAAAGTGTTCAAAATCAAAAATGATCCTAGGAGCTAGGTGCATTAGTACACATCTGTAACCCTAGCACTTGGGAGTGGAATTGAAGATCAGGAGTCCAAGGTTGTCCTTATCAACCTGTCAAGTTTGAGGCTACCATGGGCTACATGCACCTGCTAGATTAAAGAAAGAAAACAAAGGAATAAAATGCTACTAGCCACCTACACTTGATGTCATAGCTCAGCAGCAGAGTACCTTATAGACTCAAGAGTGTCTGTTGTTTACTCTCTTGATGATACAGTTGGCTGGGATCTGAGGCTTCACAGGATCATCTGTCATTAAGACAGAGATTCTGTTCTTTACCTGGGGGAAGATCCTAATTCAAACTTTGATGTACCGTGTCCTGATCAAAAGCTGAACCATTAGACACCATTTGCCCAGTTTCATCACGCCAATGCAAACAGGATCTGAGAACTAGCAGCATGCACAACAACTGTCTGTCTGTTAGAATCATTTGATTGAGTAGAGGACAAGATGGAGAATGAGACTCTTTGCTTCTCACAAGTTCCAGTGCTGATGAACTATGGACCGTGCTGTAAATAGTGATGACCCAGAACTACAACGTTCACAGTGGTGGCCACCAACTACATGTAGCCAAGAAGCACTTGAAATGAGTGAGAATTGACATGTTCTATGGAGACTGACAAGATGACTCAGCAGGTAAAAGTGCTTGCCACACAAGCCTTATGACCTAAGCTATGATCCCGGCAGCCCACATAAAAAAGCCAGGTAAAGTAGACACAACTACAACCCCAGCACTCCTATAAGAAATCGGAGGTAGACACAGGAGAATAGAAGGCCAGATATCCTGGAGTACCCAGCACACAGAAACAAGAGTAATTGTGCATGAGCATATAAACACACACACTCACACACACACACACACACACACACACGACATGTACAATTAATCAATTAAATTTCAAACATGCTATTTTTGGATTTGAAACGTCAGAAGAAGATTAAATATCTCATTAATGTTCTTTATAGTGGCTATATGTTGAAACTGAAATACTTTGGATATTCTATGTAAAATATTATTATAATGTTAATATTATTAATAAGTGGAATGGATTGTTAAAATTACTTTCACCTATTCCTTTTACATTTTCTTCACTGTACTTCACTAGAAAATTTAAATTACATACTCAGCTAAATTGTATTTCTATGAGGCAGCTTTGCAGTCAGGTCCTTTTCCCAGCATGTTTCTCTGTAAGACAGCTCTTCTAAAGGATGTACTTGGTGGGGGGGGGGGCAAGCTTACTTAGAAAAATGAGGAACAGGGAAAGAATATACTCAAGTAAGAGGAAAGGTCCTGAGATCTTGCAAACAATTTTGATTTCATTTATTTCAGCAATGTTGTATACAGAGGCTACAAAAATAGATCTAGAAGGTAGAAAGAGAACGCGGAGATGAAATCACCCATGAAATGACTTTACTGTAACAGCCACCATTCACACTCTGCCTTGTTGTTAAGCACTTAAGTCAGTGCCGGTGCCTGCTTGCTTGCCCTGTAGGCGATGGAACCTCAAGCTTTGCCCAGCCTGGACTAGCACATCAATGCGGATCTGTCCCTGCAGCCATTAGTACAGCTTTAAGTATATTTCTTCAGTCTGTCTTCGCTAGAATCTGGAAGCCACCTTATCCTCCTTTTATGTGCCACCCCCACATGGCTGCTACATTTTATTTTATTACCTGACTTCTCCTCATCTTCCTCATTTGTTGGACGTCAGTGTTTACAAAGTTTCTCAAACCTATTGTCATAAACCCATTTTATAAGCTATGTCTCTTTTAAAAATCATTTTACTGTTTCAGTAGTTACACTATAGAGTTCACATAGTGATTTCCAAGTAACGCAGGTCAAATTTCAAGCAAGACTTGGCAGGTATTGCACCATCCTTGAGGCATCCTCCCTCCTGTCCTTCACAAAATCACTATGATTTATCTCATTAATTCACTTGATTCACTCAGCAAACACCTCCTCATTCTTAATAGTTAAATGAAGTATCATCTCTGAACATACTTCAAATTATGTAATTGAGTGTTTTATATTGTTATCATCTATTGCTTCTGTAATCTTTTCCTTATTTAGAGCCATTTTCCTTGTTCTGGAGAACCTATTTCATCTTTTTTTTTTAGATTTTGGGATATCAAGTGCCTTTGAATTTCAACTTCTATTGTCTGTGCCTCTATCTTTGATACTTCATTAGGAATATAGATTGTCCTTTCATCCTTGTATTATTTTTATCAGTAATTTTTCTCTCATAAAATAAAGCAGTGGTTTACTGTTCAAATGTAGGGTTTTTTTATTTTCTGGTTTTCTTAAGCAGATAGGAGCTGCTGACTGAATAAATGAAGGATCTGGAGCAAGTTTTTATTCGTTCTATTTACTACTCTTCCTAAACACTCATAGGTTATGATTTATTAATTTAATTTTTCTAAATTCTCATTGAGTAGAGCTTAGGCTATATTTCATGGGCCAAGTATGCCACACTTTAGTCGTTTCTAGCTTTTAGTGAGTTTAATTTCCTTTTTGATAAAAGAACTAGCAGAGCAAAGGGATTTTAAATCTAGGCAGCTAGTTATGCTTGTTTCTGTCCTAATTAGTTCTATCATTTTTAGTTTAATGAAGGCTTTTGTGACCAAGACATTATAGTCAAGCTTTGCAAAGATTTTACCCTAGTACACAGTAGAATGCATTTTCAGGGTAGACAATATGTACATAAGACACATATAATACGTCAAGTCTATTAATTTTATATGTACATATATAAATTATATATTACATGTATAAATATTTAATATTAATTTATTGTTTGTGTGTTTTATGTGAGCACATAGGCCATGGTGTTCTTGTGGAGGTGGAAGAACCCTTGTGGGAGTCAGTTCTGTTCTCCCACTGTGGGTTCTAGGGAATCACATGCAGGTCATCTGACATGCTTGACAGCAAACACTTTCACCCCTGAAGCTATCCCGCTGTCCAAGTACATTAATTATCTTGTTAATTTGCTTCTTTTTCATCCCTTGCATTATATTTTTTTCACTCAAATTTAAGAAAGGCTATGAAAAATTCAAGCAAATTTTTTCTCTCTTCTTCCTAAAACTCACCTGTGTCTTTGTCATTTTGCTGCAGGAACTTCAGTGTTGAATAATTTGGTACATGAAAGTTGAAAGGAGTCATAAGTCTGATCTTGCTTTTATGTATGCATATGCAATTATCTTCTGTTTGAGTTTAGTGGGTTTTTTTTAATCTGCTTGCATTTAACTCATTTGTCTTTTTATATTATGACATTTTAACATTTTCTTTGGTTTTTATTCTGCATGTTTTCCCATCATGATGTTCCACGTGTATGTAGAATTGTAGGCAGGCATATAGACAGTGATTTCATGAAACTGGTAGCCTTACAGAGTCATAATCTATTAAGGGTTAAAGAGTTGTAGGGGGTAGAAGGATAACTTTAAGGGTAAAGGTACCAAACTTGACAATCTGAGCTCAGTCTTCAGAACTCACATGGTAGAATGAATCTCCTTTACAGTCTTGACCTCTGACTGCCACATGTGCTCCATGAACATGTGAAAATGCACACACATGAGCAAACTTGCGTGCAGGGTAGATGTAAACAAAAAAGTTTAAGATTGGCAGAATAAGAATAATTTGGGGGGAACTCATTGAAATACAACAGATGTATGTATGTAACATTCATACTAATTAAGTTCCGCCATCATATAGAGACTTGATTTGAGATTATGAATCGAGGAGAATAAGTCAGGACACCCTCTTTGAGGCAATGGAAGGGATCATTCACCTTGTTGTCTGGCAAACTTCCCATTAGCTAGCAGGGCACAGCTGTCAGTTCTCTTTATTTGTTGCTAAAGCATCTTGTAAAAGTCCTATTTTCTATTAGGAGAGTGAGTAGCAGCATTGCACTGCTCAGTAGCTAAACTGGCCTGTAGCTGGGGCTTTGCTTGCCAGAATTTTATCTAAGTATAGTATTCTTCTCATGTTTGATGCATAGCCACAGGCAGTGTCTCATTCTCATCTTGCTTGTGCATAAGATTTCAAATCGATAGAAAGCAAACACATAAAAGGTGAAATATATATACAGTCACCTGGCGGAAAACTAATGTAGCTGGGAACCATGAAAGCGAGTAAGTTCTATCTCCATTGTCAGACTTCTTTAAGTAAAGTATATCATCACATTCCAGGGACAAGAAGAAGGCATATTCACTGAAGATAATTTATTGTGATTTCCATGGTGCTTTTGATATTGCAGAGTATTTTGGAAGGAATCAATCAAACCAATCAAGAAGACTGATGTAAGAGAGATTATATACACTACTCTCCCATTTGTGTATAAAAGAGAAAGACACATTATCCATAATGACAGAGAATGCACCGCTATGGATATCCCTGAATAGAAAATAGATTGAAGAGTATGCAGCCTTGCCCATGCCTTGGGAGCTGACAGGAAACATCAAACAATGAGTAATCTGGACATTTAGTTTCACCGTGGATAGATGGCACACTCTATTAAGGAAAACCAAATATAAAATGCAAAAGACTTTAGTAGAAAAAACAACCTATCATTGCCTGTTGCAAAATTGAGAATGCATTCAAAGTTGTGAATCCAGACTAAGTCTGAGTTAAAGGCAGTGTTACTATGGAGGACAACTCAGGTACCAAACAGGAAACCTTGCTTCAAGCAAAGCTGAAAATACTTTTTAAATTTTCTTTTGGTTTTATTTATTGAAAACATTTTATACAATATATTTTAATGTATTTCTGCTCCCTCAAGTTTTTCCAGATACTCATTTCCCCATCTCCCTATCTGCTCAATGTTATGTTCTTTCTCACTTTGTTTGCAAAACAAATCCCACCAGACACCTACAAAATAAAAGAAACAAAAGCCCATGAAATTGAAAATCAAAATACAATGAGCAAAGAACTAATAAGACAAAACTGGGAAAAACACAAAGAAAGATGATATAGAAGCCCACCCACCTACTTTCCCACCACCTAGAAATGGAGTGCATTCTGCATTGGCCAACTACTTCTGTCCTAAAGTGTGGTTTTTAGAACTGAAATTCCATTGTAGGAAATTGATTTTCCCCTTATTAGGTATCAATTTCAGATAGTTTCTGTGTTAGGAGTGAGAATTTGTGTCCACTACCCCATCTTGATGCTGAGATTCTGCCTGACTTGAACCAGTTTAGGGCTTATGAATGGTTTCACAGTTCCTGTGAATTAACATGTATACCACTCCTGTAATGTCCAGAAGACACTTGTTCCTTAAAGTCATCCACCATCTCTGGTTCTTACAGTCTGTCCATCTCTTCTTTATAACTCCCTGAGCCTTGAGAGAAGGGATTTGGTGATAACATCACATTTAGTACTAAGTGCTCCAAAGTCTCTCACTGTCTGCACATTGTCCTGTTGTGGGTCTCTGTGTTAATTTCCATCTATTGCAAGATGAAGTGTCTTTGGTGTGGATGGAGTGAGGTGCAGATCTGTGAGTATAAGTGTATGTCATTAGGAGTCATTTAACACTGTTACATCAGCAAAATAATAGTACTAGGATTCCTCTTAGGCCCATAGCCAATCTGGTATCAGGTTCTTGGCCACTTGAACAGTGTCCAGTATGGATTCTCTCTCATGGAATGGGTCTTAAATTAAAAAAAATTAAAAGGGTAGTAGTTACATGTATAACATTTGTGACACTATTGTAACAATATTCCTTGCTGGCACATCATTATTTTCGGTCACAACATTTGTAGCTTTGTAATATTTGTGATTACTTTTCTCGTCCAGTAATGTGTAGAATGCCTTCCAACACCATGAACACTAGTCAGTATAGATAAAGTTTCTATTTAAGCAGCAGCTCAAGATCTTTGTGTTTGATGTCATAAGAAAGTGGTGTCCTCAGCAAAAGAGCCTTATCATCAGGTCATAGAAAGAAAGCAACCAGTTAATCAGAGAATCTTAAGTTCAAAGATTTTCCATGAAGTTGACACTGAATCAAATTTTTGGAAAGTCTCAAAATTTATGTTTCTCCCAGTCTACCGATTCTTTACCAAACAGTTATCTGGCAGTTATTAAGAGCCAAACCAGAAGTACAAAGATTTATACTACAAATTATGCCATCCCAAGAGTCCCCAGTCATTTGGAAAAATGAGTGACATGGGCACATACCTTTAAGATAACTGAAGAAAAAATCCAGTATACCGAAAACTATTCTCAACAATAAAAGAACTTCTGGGGGAATCACCATCTCTGACCTCAAACTGTATTACAGAGCAGTAGTAATACAAACTGCATGTTACTGGTACAGAGACAGGCAGGTAAATCAGTGGAACAGAATTGAAGACCCAGAAATGAACCCATACACCTATGGTCACTTGACCGTTGACAAAGGAGCTAAAACCACCCAATGAGGAAAAAAAAGACAGCATTTTCAACATATGGTGCTGGGTCAACTGGCAGTCAGCACATAGAAGAATGAAATCAATCCATTCTTATCTCCCTGTACAAAGCTCAAGTCCAAGTGGATCAAGGACCTCCACATAAAACCAGATACACTGAAACTAATAGAAAAAGAAAGTGGGGAAGAGCCTTAAGCACATGGGCACAGGGAGAAATCAAAACAACCCTGAGATTCTACCTCACACTAGTTAAAATGGCTAAGATCAAAAATCAGGTGACAGCAGATGCTGTAGAGGATGTGGAGAAAGAGGAAACTATTCCATTGTTGGTGGGATTGCAAGCTGGTACAACCACTCTGGAAATCAGTCTGGCAGTTTCTCAGAAAATTGGACATAGTACTACCTGAGGACCCAGTTATATCACTCCTGGGCATTTTCCCAGAAGGTGCTGCAATGTGTAATAAGGACACATGCTCCACTATGTTCATAGCAGCCTTATTTATAATAGCCAGAATCTGGAAAGAACCCAGATGTCCCTCAACAGAGGAATGGATACAGAAAATGTGGTGCATTTACACAATGGAGAACTACTACTCAGCTATTAAAAACAATGAATTCATGACATTCTTAGGCAAATGGATGGAACTAGAAAATATCATCCTGAGTGAGGTAACCCAATCACAAAAGAACACACATAACATGTACTCACTGCTAAGTGGTTATTAGCCCAAAAGTTCAGAATACCCAAGATACAACTCATAGACTACATGAAGCTCAAGAAGGAAGAGCAAAGGGTGGATACATCAATCATTATTAGAAGGGAGAACAAAATACCCATGGGAGGAGGTACAGAGACAAAGTGTAGAGCAGAGAAGGAAGGAAAGGCCATCTAGAAACTTCCCGACCTGGGGATCAATCCCATATACAGTTACCAACCCAGACACTATTGTGGATGTCAAAAGTGCTTGCTGACAAGAGCCTGATATAACTGTCTCCTGAGAGGCTCTGCCATAGCCAGACAAATACAAATTTGGGTGCTCTCAGGCAACCATTGTACTGAGCACAGGGCCCCCAATAGAGGAGCTAGAGAAAGGACCCAAGGAGCTGAAGAGGTTGGCAGCCCTATAGGAAGAACAATATGAACCAACCAGTAGTCCCCAGAGCTCCCAGGGACTAAAACACCAACCAAAGGGTACACATGGTGGGACCCATCGCTCCAGCCACATATGTAGCAGAGGATGGCCTTGTGGGACATCAATAGGAGGAGAGGCACTTGGTCTTATGAAGGTTCAATGCTCAAGGTAGGGAAATTCCAGGACAGGGAAGCAGGAGTAGGTGGGTTGGTGAGCAGGGGGAGGGAGTTGGGATAGGGGAGTTTCTGAGGGGAAAGCAGGAAAGGAGATAACATTTGAAATGTAAACAAAGAAAATAATAAAATAATAAAGTACAAAAAGATAACTAAAGAAAACAAGGTAATCTACTGCTGGTGTGTCTCCTCCACAGGACGTTGATGCCTAGTAGATGTGCTGGCAAATGCTAAAAAATAACAATCTCTGAAGAACCATACCTATGGTATGCATGATTTTTCTTTGCTGTCCATCAAACTACCAAAGTTCTCTTTCAGCTTTGAAATGAGAGGGAGAAAATTCTAAGGACTTTGATTGCCTGAAATAACTTGTAGGTTGAAAATTCATGCTTAGGAATCGGGTTCCACAGCTGCAATTTCTTTGATCTATAATCAAAAATGAAAATTTTTACAAGGGAGTCTTGAGTTTCTAATACTTTTATATAGTATGTTCAGATCAACTGTGGAATATCTTAGGATGAAAAATAAACCTATAAATTCAGGTTCTATTCTGATATCATTTTACTCCTTTATAATGTGTGTGTGTGTGTGTGTGTGTGTGTGTGTATGTGTGGGTGGGTGGGTGGTGTGTGTGTGTACACTCGTGTCTACAAGCCATTTGTGTTCAGGTGCCTGCGGAAGCTAAAGGAGGGTTTCAGATCTTCTGGAGCTGAAATCAGAGATGATTATGAACCCCCCAATATGGGTGCTGAGAACCGAATGCAGCTCCTCTAGAAGAACGGCAAGCACTCAAAGTCTGAGCCATCTCTCTGTTCCCCAGAATTCGTTCCTTATTAAGAAATTATTATGTCAGTGAGAGAGAGCATTAGTCTTAAAGTGTCTTATCATAGTGATCAGACCAATTCCATCATCCCTCAGCAGCAGGAGAAAAAAGAAGCCCACTCTCTGGGCAGGCAGAAGGAGACATCAGCTTTTATTACTAATTGCAAGTATAGCCATGAAAAGCAAATGGAGGTAAAAATGTATTTACACTAAAAGGTGTAAACATTAACTATAATGTTCAGTGAATCTTGACAATCACATATATATATATACATATATGTGTATGCACACATACACATATATATACATATACATCATATACCTATACATTATATACATACACATACATAGACATGCAATCATATATATATATGTATATATATATATATATATATATACACATATATATATGTTATATGTAATACACCCCATCAATTTAGGGAACACTTTATCCCTCCAAAATGTATAATTCATTACCTACAAGTTCATCACCCCTTCTAGAGGTAAATAAAGCTATTGTCCTTTTTTTTTTGTTTTGTTTTGTTTTAATTTTATTTTCTATATTCTATGTTTACATTCCAAAGGCTTTCCCCTTTCCCAGTTCCCACCCACCATAGTTCCCATAGTTCCTCTCCCCCCCATCTGTTCCCCAATAATTCCCCCTCCCCCCTCGGTTTCTTTACTAAACTGGAAGCAATCTTTACAGGCCCAGGGTCCTCTCCTTTCTTCTTCTTGGGAATCATTTGACTTGCTATTTGTGTCTTGAGTATTTAGGGCTTCTGGGCTCATTAATATCCACTTATCAGTGATTGCATTTCAGGTGCATTCTTTTGTGATTGGGTTAATTCACTCAGGACGATATTTTCCAGGTCTAACCATTTACCTACAAATTGCATGAATTCATTATTTTTAATTGCTGTGTAGTATTCCATTGTATAAATATACCACATTTTCTGTATCCATTCCTCCTTTGAGGGATATTTGGGCTGCTTCCAATTTCTGGCTATTATAAACAAGGCTGCTATAAACATAGTGGAGCATGTGTCCTTATTGCATGCAGGGGAATCCTCTGGGTATATGCCCAGGAGTGGTATGCCAGGGTCCTCTGGAAGTAACATGCCCAATTTTCTGAGGAACCGCCAAACTGATTTCCAGAGCAGTTTTACCATTTTGCAATCCCACCAACAGTGGAGGAGTGTTCCTCTTTCTCCACATCCTCGCCAGCACTTGTTGTCTCTTGAGTTTTTAATCTTAGCCATTCTGACTGGTGTGAGGTGGAATCTCAGGGTTGTTTTGATTTGCATTTCCCTGATGACTAATGATGTTGAACATCTTCTAAGGTGTTTCTCAGCCATCCGAATTTCTTCTGGTGAAAATTCTTTGTTTAGCTCTGTGCCCCATTTTTTGATAGGGTTATTTGGTTCTTTGCGGTCTAACTTCTTGAGTTCTTTGTATATATTGGATATTAGCCCTCTGTCGGATGTGGAGTTGGTGAAGATCTTTTCCCACTTTGTTGGTTGCCGTTTTGTCCTTCTGACAGTGTCCTTTGCTTTGCAGAAACTTTGTAATTTTATGAGGTCCCATTTGTCGATTCTTGATCTTAGAGCATAAGCTATTGGTGTTCTGTTCAGGAACTTTTCCCCTGTGCCCAAGTCCTCCAGGGTCTTCCCAAGTTTCTTTTCTAATAGTTTCAGTGTGTCTGGTTTTATGTGGAGGTCCTTGATCCACTTGGAGTTGATCTTAGTGCAAAGAGATAAGATTGGATCAATTCGCATTCTTCTGCATGTTGACTTCCAGTTGAACCAGCACCATTTGTTAAAAAGGCTATCTTTATTCCACCGGATGGTTGTGGCTCCTTTATCAAAGATCAAGTGACCATAAGTCTGTGGGTTAACCTCTGGGTCTTCAATCCTGTTCCATTGATCTGCTTGCCTGTTGCTATACCAATACCATGCAGTTTTTAACACAATTGCTCTGTAGTACTGCTTGAGGTCAGGGATATTGATTCCCCCAGAAGTCCTTTTATTGTTGAGAATAGTTTTAGCTATCCTGGGTTTTTTGTTGCTCCAGATGAATTTGAGAATTGCTCTTTCTAGATCTATGAAGAATTGAGTTGGGATTTTGATGGGGATCGCATTGAATCTGTATATTGCTTTTGGCAAGATGGCCATTTTTACTATATTGATCCTGCCAATCCAGGAGCAAGAAATATTTTTCCATCTTCTGAGGTCTTCTTCGATTTCTTTCTTCAAGGACTTGAAGTTCCTGTTGTACAGATCTTTCACTTGTTTGGTTAGAGTTACGCCCAGATACTTTATGTTGTTTGTGGCTATTGTGAAGGGTGTTATTTCCCTAATTTCTTTCTCTGCCTGCTTGTCCTTTGAGTACAAGAAGGCCACTGACTTGCTTGAGTTAATTTTATAACCTGCCACTTTGCTGAAGTTGTTTATCAGCTGTAGAAGTTCTCTGGTGGAGTTTTTTGGGTCGGTTAGGTAAACTATCATATCGTCTGCAAATAATGATAGTTTCACTTCTTCCTTTCCAATTTGTATCCCTTTGACTTCCTTATGTTGTCTAATTGCTCTTGCTAGAACTTCAAGTACTATATTGAAAAGATATGGAGAGAGAGGGCAGCCTTGTCTAGTCCCTGATTTTAGTGGGAATGCTTCAAGTTTCTCTCCATTTATTTTGATGTTGGCTACTGGTTTGCTGTAGATTGCTTTTACTATGTTTAGGTATGGGCCTTGAATTCCTGCTCTTTCCAAGACTTTTAGCATGAAAGGATGCTGAATTTTGTCGAATGCTTTTTCAGCATCTAATGAGATGACCATGTGGTTTTTTTCTTTCAGTTTGTTTATGTAGTGGATTACATTGATGGATTTCCGTATATTGAACCATCCCTGCATCCCTGGGATGAAGCCTACTTGATCATGGTGGATGATCGTTTTGATGTGCTCTTGGATTCGGTTAGCAAGAATTTTATTTAGTATTTTTGCATCTATATTCATAAGAGAAATTGGCCTGTAGTTCTCTTTCTTTGTTGGATCTTTTTGTGGTTTAGGTATTAGCGTAATTGTGGCTTCGAAGAATGAGTTGGGCAGTGTCCCTTCTGTCTCTATTTTGTGGAATAGTTTGGAGAGTATTGGTGTTAAGTCTTCTTTGAAGGTCTGGTAGAATTCTGCACTAAAACCATCTGGTCCCGTACTTTTTTTGGTTGGGAGGCTTTCTATAACCCCTTCTATTTCTTTAGGGGTTATGGGACTATTTAGCTGATCTACTTGATGCTGATTTAATTTTGGTATTTGATATCTGTCTAGGAAATTGTCCATTTCCTCCAGGTTCTCCAGTTGTTTTGAGTATAGACCTTTGTAGTAGGATCTGATGATGTTTTGAATTTCCTCAGTTTCTGTTGTTATGTCTCCCTTTTCATTTCTAATTTTGTTAATTTGTATACTGTCTCTGTGTCCTTTGGTTAGTCTGGCTAAGGGTTTATCTATCTTGTTGATTTTCTCAAAGAACCAGCTCCTAGTCTTGTTGATTTTTTGTATGGTTCTCTTTGTTTCTATTTGATTGATTTCAGCCCTGAGTTTGATGATTTCTTGTCTTCTACTCCTCCTGGGTGAATTAACTTGTTTTTCTTCCAGGGCTTTAAGGTGTGCCATTAAGCTGCTAGTATATGCTCTCTCCAGTTTCTTTTTGGATGCACTTAGAGCTATGAGTTTTCCTCTTAGCACTGCTTTCATTGTGTCCCATAGATTTGGGTAGGTTGTACCTTCATTTTCATTGAATTCTAAAAAGTCTTTGATTTCTTTTTTTATTTCTTCCTTGACCAAGGTGTCATTGAGTAGAGTATTGTTCAGTTTCCATGTGTATGTGGGCTTTCTGTTGTTTTTGTTGTTATTGAAGACCACTCTTACTCCATGGTGATCTGATAGAAGGCATGGGATTAGCTCGATCTTCTTGTATTTGTTGACATCTGTCTTGTGACCAATTATATGGTCTATTTTGGAGAAGGTCCCATGTGGAGCTGAGAAAAAGGTATATTCTTTAGCTTTAGGATGAAATGTCCTATATATATCTGTTAAATCCAATTGGTCCAGAGTTTCAATTAGTTTCGCTGTGTCCCTGTTTAGTTTCTGCTTTCCTGATCGGTCCATTGAGGAGAGTGGAGTGTTGAAGTCACCCACAATTATTGTGTTAGGTGTAATGTGTGCTTTAAGCTTTAGTAAGGTTTCTTTTACGAATGAGGCTGCCCTTGCATTTGGAGCATAGATGTTCAGTATTGAGAGCTCTTCTTGGTGGATTTTTCCTTTGGCCAGCAAGAAGTGACCTTCTGAGTCTCTTTTGATGATTTTAGGTTGGAAGTCAATTTTATCTGATATTAGAATGGCTACTCCAGCTTGTTTCCTGAGACCGTTTGCTTGTAAAATTGTCTTCCAGCCTTTTACTCTAAGGCAGTGTTTGTCTTTGACACTGAGATGTGTTTCCTGTATGCAGCAAAATGTAGGGTCCTGTTTCCGTATCCAGTCTGTTAATCTATGTCTTTTTATTGGGGAATTGAGTCCATTGATGTTAAGAGATATTAAGGAATAGTAATTATTTCCTCCAGACATTTTTGAAATTGTATTTATTTATTTTATTTATTTTTTATATTCGAGAGGTTACCTTCTTTGGGGTTTGATGAGAGGAGGTTTCTATCTTGCTTCTTCCCGGGTGTAGTTTCCGTCCTTGTCTTGGTGTTTTCCCCCTATTATCCTTTGTAGGGCTGGATTTGTGGAAAGATATCGTGCAAATTTGGTTTTGTCATGGAATACCTTGATGTCTCCATCTATGGTGATTGAGAGCTTTGCTGGGTAAAGTAGTTTTGGCTGAAGTTTGTGTTCTCTTAGAGTTTGCATTATATCTGCCCAGGATCTTCTAGCTTTCATGGTCTCAGGTGAGAAGTCTGGTGTTATTCTGATAGGTCTTCCTTTATAAGTTACTTGGCCTTTTTCTCTTGCTGCCTTTAGTATTCTTTCTTTGTTTATTACATTTGGAGTTTTGATTATTATGTGACGGGATGTATTTCTGTTCTGATCCAGTCTGTTTGGGGTTCTGTATGCTTCTTGTATATTCATGGGCATCTCTCTCTTTAGGTTGGGGAAGTTTTCTTCCATAATTTTGTAGAAGATATTTGCTGGCCCTTTAACTTGTACATCTTCATTCTCGTCTATACCTATGATCCTTAGGTTTGGTCTTCTCATTGTGTCCTGGATTTCCTGGATGTTTTGGGTTACAGCCTTTTTGCATTTAGTATTTTCTTTGACTGTTGAATCAATGGTTCCTATGGTATCTTCGGCTTCTGATATTCTGTCTTCTATCTCTTGTATTCTATTGTTGATATTTGCATCTATGGCTCCTGATTTCTTCCCAAGGTTTTCTATCTCCAATGTTGTCTCCCTCTGCGATTTCTTAGTTGTTTCTACTTCTGTTTTTAGTGCCTGGATGGATGTGCTCAGATCTTTCGCTTGCTTGATTGTGTTTTCATGTATTTCTTTGATAGATTTTTGTGTTTCCTCTTTCATACTTCTACTTGTTGGCCCACGTTCTTCTGTATTTCTTTAAGTGATTTTTGTCTTTCCTCCTTATTGTCTTCTTCTTTTTGATCCATCTTCTCCTGCATTTCTTGAAGTGATTTTTGTATTTGCCTTGTAAAGGCTTCTAACTTTTGATCCATTTTCTCTTCTATTTCTTTACGAGATTTTTCTATGTGTTCAGCTACCAGCATCCTGACCAGTGATTTTATATCCAAGTCTTGTTTTTCTGGTGTTTTGGGGTATCCAGGGCTTCCTGTTGTTGGCGAACTGGGTTCAGATGCTGTCATGTTGTCTTGATTTCTGTTAGTGACATTCCTTCGTTTACCTTTTGCCATCTGGTTATTTCTGGTGTTAGTTGACCTTGTTGTCACTGGCTGGTGTTTGAATCTCCTATGAGGCTGGGCTTACCTGTTGTTTCTCTACTGGTGGTTATGCGTGATTGCTGCTCAACGGGATCACGAGCTGGCTGCCACCCACTGACTTTGTGCACGGCCTGAGGTCTCCGGGAAGTGTGGGGGAGTGCAGCAGAGCCTCGGCAGGTGCTGCTGGGCCTGCCTAGTAGCGAGAGCCTAGCAGATCCCCCCACGTGGTAGCCCCTGATGGAATCTGTCTACCTGTTCCTTTCCAGCTGTGTTCTGGTTGCAGTATGGAGGCCTGCCACTATCGCTGGTCCGGGCTCCTGGGGAGCTGGGTGGTGCCGGTTGCCTCGGTGCACGGCCTAAGCTCGCAGGGACGTGCTGCAGATCCTAGGCACCTGGGCCCACCTGTGGGCGAGAGCTTAGCAGCTCTCCCTGCTCTAGCCCCAGGCGGAGTCTCTATCTGCACCTTTCCAGCTGTGTCCTGGTTGCAATATGGAGGCCTGCCGCTATAGCTGGTCCTCACTCTTCTTAATAAACAAGAATTGTTGCTTATCCTGGTTCTGTGGGCAGGGTCTGAGCACCTGGCAAGCTGGCTAGGTCTGGCTGACTTGCTACCGGCTGGATGGGATGCTGCAGACAAGATGGCGCTGCCTGCAGGGGGTTTGGGGTCTGGCCTGCGAGCACAGAGCGCAGGCACGGCCGCTGTATCCCAAACCGCTAGGCTGTGCGCAGTTCCTGCCCCCGACCTGTGTCCCCGGAGGTCTTAAACTCGGGCTGTCTCTGGTACCTGGTTCCGCCGGCAGGGTCTCAGCACCTGGCAGGCTGGCTACGTATGGCTGACCTGCTACCTGCTGGATGGGATGCTGCAGACAAGATGGCGCTGCCTGCAGGGGGTTCAGGGGTCTGGCCTGCGAGCGCCGAGCTCAGGCACGGCCGCTGAACTCCAAACCGCTAGGCTGTGCGCAGTTCCTGCCCCAGACCTGCGTCCCCGGAGGTCTTAAACTCGGGCTGTCTCTGGTACCTGGTTCTGCCGGCAGGGTCTCAGCACCTGACAGGTTGGCTAGGTCTGGCTGATCCGCTACCGGCTGGATGGGATGCTGCAGACAAGATGGCGCTGCCTGCAGGGGGTTCGGGGGTCTGGCCTGCGAGCGCAGAGCTCAGGCACGGCCGCTGAACTCCAAACCGCTAGGCTGTGCGCAGTTCCTGCCCCAGACCTGAGTCCCCGGAGGTCTTAAACTCGGGCTGTCTCTGGTACCTGGTTCTGCCGGCAGGGTCTCAGCACCTGACGGGTTGGCTAGGTCTGGCTGATCCGCTACCGGCTGGATGGGATGCTGCAGACAAGATGGCGCTCTATTGTCCTTTTTATTATAGATTTGTTTTGTCTTTCCAATACCTCTGCACAATGGAACCTCTAAGCATATACTCTTCAGTTCCCACTTCATGTTCCTATTCATCTTCATCTTTGTTTTAGTTGATTTATCTTCCTTCTCCTCCTCTTCATTACTTCTTTACTGAACTTTTCTATGGTCATTGAAGGTAAAAATATATTAACATTCCATACTAAATATTTCAATTTTTTCTCTTAGTTTAGTACATGATTTTCAGGAACACGTGATGTTTACAAACAGTTGTTTTCTTTTCTTGCTTAAGTAATTTGTGCTTCATCATAGTAAATTTGATTTGCCTGTTGAGGAACTTATGACTTTTAATAGTTGGACCTCTAATTTCAGAGGCTTCTCTGAATGTTCTCCATATCACATTGCTCTCTCTATTGCTAACAGTAGTGATGCACACTCTCATGTCTCCTCTATAACCCTGTTCTTTTACCATTCTCCAAATGTCATACCCTTCATGTGATTCATGTATCACATTTTTCTATTATTTTTGTTTCATTTTATTTCCTAGGAATCAGGAATCTATATATTTTTATACCTACAAGAATATAAGATATATGATAGTAATAATTTCATTTAGAAGAGTTTTTATTGACCATCAATTTGTTAGACATATTAATAAGTCTTAAAAAAATATATAGAAACACAATTGTGTTGGGGAAATAAAGACAACTCATTAATAATAAGAAATCATGAAATTTGCACTTTTAATTTTTATAATTTTTAAGAGGAATGCTTTTAATGTCTACTATACCATAATGACCTGCTAAAATAGGTCTCAAGTACACTTTTATTCTGTGTATAAATGAGTAAGCATAGCTTTTATCAACAGGGATACTGTCTCAAGGACAGACTAAAAAGTGGTGGAAGGGGAAAATTCCAAACAATGTTAATAAATACTTTTAAAGAGCTAAAACATCGGGGCTAAAGAGTACCTTTCCCTTTCATGCCAGCACTATCTGTAAAGCACAAATCCTGCTAAGCAAGTGGAAATTTCTCATAGCTACAGTCAGATGGATCCTTCCCCCAGAGAATTTTTCACTCTTTCTCCTGCAAGAAGAAAACGCTAGTTTCTCTAAAGAGTCTTTCAAAATAAGTGAGTTGTGCTTCACAGACTGATACAGTTTGCCTCCTCATGCTCGAGGACAGATTCAAATATAATCTCTCTAAGCACTTTGTGCTTTTCTGGGATGAGATTTCTCAGTAGAAGTACAATATGATCTTTGGCTCCTAAGCTTATGCAGGTCATGAATACAATGTTAGCCTTTATGGATATGAAACTGTAAGCTCATAGCTGCCCAAGAAAAGGGTACATGGAGATGGTACAAGCTCACAGCTGCCTATGAAAAGGGTACATGGAGATGGTACAACCACTCTGGAAATCAGTCTGGCAATTCCTCAGAAAATTGGGCATGACACTTCCAGAGGACCCTGTCATACCACTCCTGGCCATATACCCAGTGGAATCCCCTGCATACAATAAAGACACATGCTCCACTATGTTCATAGCAGCCTTATTTATAATATCCAGAAGTTGGAAGGAGCCCAGATGTCCCTCAAAGGAGGAATGGATACAGAAAATGTGGTATATTTATACAATGGAATACTACTCAGCAATTAAAAATAATGAATTCATGCAATTTGTAGGCAAATGGTTGGATCTGGAAGATATCATCCTAAGTGAGTTAACCCAATCAGAAAAGAATACACATGAAATGCAATCACTGAGAAGTGGATATTAATGAGCCCAAAAGCTCTGAATACACAAGGCACAATTAGCAAATCAAAAGATTCCCAAGAAGAAGGAAGGAAAGGACCCTGATCCTGAAAAGACTGGATCCAATTTTGTAGGAGAGTATCAGAACAGAGAAATGGTGTGTGTGTGGGGGGGTGATTGGGGAATGGGCAGAGGGAAGAGGACTTATTGTACATATGGTGAGGGGGGAACTGGGAAAGGGGAAAGCCTTTGGAATGTAAACAAAAAATATAGAAAAGAAAAAAAAGAAAATAAATGAAAAAAAGAAAAGAAAAGGGTACATGGACGTGTTGTCATGGGTTTCTAGCCTCTTCTTAATTGTTTTGAGATTATTAAACAGATTACTAACCAAAGGTTAATGTACTGTCCTAAGTCCCTAGATACTATATTATTTATGGAAATTGTCTAACAATGTTGACAGCCTGATCTAGAATTCCCATCTGAAATACAACCCTACTAATAAATAAATGCCCAGGGTCCTTGAGGCTTCCTGGTCAGCCAGTCTAACCTTGTAGGGAAGTCTCAGGCTCAGTGAGAGATGCTACCTCAAAAAGCAGAGAGCATTTAAGGAAGGCACCAAATGCAGACCTCTGGCCTCACCTGTTCATGCACCCACACATGCATGCACATATATGAACACACACACACACACACACACACACACACACACACACGTAAAGAACTAATGCTACTTTATTTTAAGAGAAACTAGTGGGCTTGAGATTAAATGAATAGAGAAAACCATGAATACTTTCTGGAAGGGTTTTTGCAGCATCCAGGGCCAAGGGATGCCAAAAATCACACCATGTCAGGGACCTCACTGAATAGATTTATGATGTGTGGATATACAGAGGGCTGCCTCTGAGCTGGAGACACTCTTATGTGTCTAGGGAGAATGAAGGATCCTTGGTGACAGTGAGCATGGGTGTCCTTTGGCAGCTGGTGATGACATGGCCACTGGGAGCTGAGACTTTGATAGTTGACTGGGGAGCACCTGGTTCTGGAATGTGGGCGGTTCTCAGTTTACTGTCATAGTAAAACTTAAAAGAAAGTTTGAGGAACGTCCTGTAGTAATTTAGGAAAGGCTGGGGAATCATGCTTCAAATTCACTGGTAACTGAGAATAACATCCAACTTCTGATCCTCCTGTCCTTACTGACCAGATCATAGATCTGCGTGCCACCTTACCCAGTAATGTCTATTGTTGGGTGGAAGCCGAGAGAACTCACTTCATTTATGGAAAGTTAAAAAGGAAGCTTTATTTTCTGAGAACTCGAGGAGGCGGCCAGTTTGGGGTGTGAACCTCCTGGAAGGGAGATTGCAAATTTTTATAAAACGGGAACACGAAGCAAGGGGAATTAGTTGGACTGTTGCATTGACCAATCATATTTTGACACTAGGGGGTTAAACGAGGAAGTTAATGTTGGTGACTGGGCCTCACCTGGGTCTCCTGGTTTCAGAGTCCTTGAGTCAGCTTTTGCAGCCAGGTTCCCTCCTGCAGTCTGGCCTGGAATTTTAGAATGATGAAGAAAGAAAGGAACGGGCAAGGCTACACAGCTACCCGTAGCCAATTAAGTCAGAAGAGCTGATGCGTTTGCGACTTGTGAGCCTTAGCTTAGACAACAGGATAACAGCATGTTCCCTCTTGACATCCTTTACTGGTTAACAGACAAACAGGAAGCATCTGAAGAAATGGGGTAGAAGTTGGGTTTCCAAACTTCCAAACATGTATTCAGTTTTGATCCTGCCAGGCAAGGTAGAACTCGTCCTTGAGATGGTTGAACTAAGGAAACCACCATCACCTCTCTTTGTGAGCTAATATGTCAAAACTTCTCAATAGCACAAATACTGAGAGTAGGGACACAACTAAATCACCAGGAGGAAAATAGAATTAGCTTTCCCTCAGTGTAAACTACACAGAATGAAGTTTAAAGCATACTGAAGGAATGATTACTACTTCAGATTGTTGGCTTCCCATTTTTCTTCCTTATACATGTGGAAAAAATTAGAGCTGATACAAATAAAATACTTCTTTTAATTTGTGCAGTGCACCCTCCCCTCTTCCTCAAAAAAAAAAAAAAAAGAACTTTTTGGGTAATTCACTTTGATTTCCGATATGTATTTTAAATCCGCACTCCCGTAAGATTAAGTTGAAGAATAAGACTTTGTAGATATCATAAGAGGATATTTGAGAAGATTGTTCTTTGATGGAATTTAAATGAAGTGAAGACTTGGCCTGGGTAGCTTGGAATTGGACACGTTTTCAGCCAGCCTTGCACAGCCTCATTTTTAATTAAAGAGTCTATAAAGTTTGTAGAACAAAATCTGCATTGGCCTGAAGTGTGCTTGCCATTCCCTTTCTACTTGTCAGCTAGCTATTTGTGAGTTCCTATTATTCTGCAAACAGCCTACACCTTCTTATGCTTTGCTGCTGATTGAAGTCAGTACACATAGTCCCTCCTATTACTTCTCCACAGGGGGAGGCCAGGGAAAAGAAGAGACCCAAAGGGTAGTTTGTCAAAGCATAGCATTTTTTAATCTTCCTTTCTTCCTTCCTTCCTTCCTTCCTTTTCTTTTCTTTCTTTCTTTCTTTCTTTCTTTCTTTCTTTCCTTCTTCCTTTCTTTCTTTTTCTTCCTTCCTTCCTTCCTTCTTTCCTTTCTTTCTTTCTTTCTTTCTCTCTTTCTTTCTTTCTTTCTTTCTTTCTTTCTTTCTTTCTTTCTTTCTTTCTTTCTTTTAAAATCCAGATTTTATTCACCTCTCAGTCCACCTTCTGACTGTTCCACAGCCCATACCTCCTCCTCCCCTACCTGTCTACAGGAGGATGTCCCCCAATCCCCACCCCTCACCCCACCAGACCTCTAAACTTCCTGGGGCCTCCAGACTCTTGAGGGTTAGGTGCATCTTCTCTGAATAAACCCAGACCAGCAGTCCTCTGCTGTATGTGTGTTGGGGGCCTCATATCAGCTGGTGTATGCTGCCTAGTTAATAGTCCAGTGTTTGAGAGACCTCTGGGGTCCAGATTAAGACTGTTGGTCCTCCTATAGGGTCCCCCTTCTCAGCTTCTTCCAGTTTTTCTCTATAATTCAAACACAGGGGTCAGCAGCTTCTGTCCATTTGATTGGGTGCAAATATCTGCATCTGACTCTTTGAGCTACTTGTTGGGTCTTGCAGAAGATCGCCATGATAGGTCCCTGTTATGGTTTGTATATGTTTTTCCCAGGGAATGGCACTATTAGGAGGTGTGGCCTTGTTGGAGTAGGTGTGTCACTGTGGGTATGGGCTTAAGACCTTCACCCTAGTTGCCTGGAAGTCAGTCTTCAACTAGCAGCCTTCAGATGAAGATGTAGAACTCTCAGCTACTCCTGCATCATGCCTGCCTGGATGCTGCCATGTTTCTGCCTTGATGATAATGGACTGAACATCTGAGCCTGTAAGCCAACCCCAATTAAATGTTGTCTTTTATAAAACTTGCATTGGTCATGGTGTCTGTTCACAGCAATAAAACCCTAACTAAGACAGAAGTTGGTACCAGAAATGGGGTATTGCTGTGATAGGCCTGACCATGCTTTTGTTTGGAAGAATGTGGATTTTAGGACTTTGGATTTGGAAAGCTGTGGAATTCTTTAAGTGGGGCTTAATGGGCCAGACTAGTAGGAATATGGAAGACAGTGGTGCTGAGGGTCATTTTAACTCTGTAGGCCTGACAGCCCAAGAGGTTTCAGTGGAGAAGAACTTTAATATGTGGCTGAGAAACTGTTTTTGTAATGTTTTGGTGAAGAACATGGCTGCTGTTTGCCATTGTCTGAAGAGACTGCCTAGGGCTAAGGTAAAGAGATTTATATTAATTGCATCTGCAAAGGAAGTCTCAAAAAAGCCCAACAAAGACTTTGTTCTCTGGTTAAGTCTGATGAAAAGAATTTTGAAGAAACATAGTAAGATGAGAAAGGAAAAGTACAAAATATATAGGTTGAGTATTAAAGGGACTCCAGGAAGTGAAATGGAGCTGAATTCAAGGATATTAAATTGAATTAAAGGAGTGGTGACCTTGGGGGCAAGATTCCACCCAGCTAAATTTAGGGTCAGTCATGGTAGTACAAGCCTTTAATCCCAGGAGGCAAAGATAAGCAGATCTCTGAGTTCAAGGCCAGCCTAGAACAGAGCAAATTCTAGGTGAAGAAAAACTTAAATCCAGGCTTGGTGGACCTCACCTTTAATCCCAGTGCTTAGGAGATAGGCCTGTAGATCTCTTGAGTTCAAAGTCAGTCTAAGGAGCAAGATTCAGGACAGCCAACTTAGGCAGTGAAGGAGCTGGGAAAAAGGAAGCTAGTGATAATGTAATAGAACAAGGGGGCCAATGTTCCAGCTCCTGCAAGCAGCAGAACTCAGCAGCTTCAGCCATGTGTCTCAGGCTTTATATTCAAGAGGAGGAGGAGACTACTGGGACAACTGATGCTGGTTAGCTGGAGCTAAGAAATTAGTGGTGAATAAGAAAAGACCAGCATCACTGAGGTGAAATATGGGAAGTGTTTTCTGAGAGCACAAAGAAGCTGTATTCCAAAGATAGCCAAGTGTTCCTCATGCTGCAGCTGTACTTGGTAACGTGCAAGAATCATCCAGGTGGTACTGGTTTTGAAGGCATGAAGGCATCATGAAGAACAGCTGAGGCTTGGTACTGTGAAAGTGTACCCTCAGTTGTAATTGACAGCCCAGGACTGAAGGGGTCATGCAAAGGAGTTGAGGCTTGGTACCATAAAGAGAGCCTATGAGAGGCTTTGGTGAAGCATAGTTGCAGTGGAAGACCCTAGCATATTGGAGATGCCAGTATCATGGGATGACCACCAAGAACAGCAGTGGCAGTGGAGTGGATTAATATGAACTTAGAGTGCTACAGAAGGCAGAGTTGGAGAATTGACACCAGCTCTTTGGAGATACACAGAAGATCATGTGTGGATCTCAGACTTGGAACAAGAAGCTGTGAAGCTGAAATTGACTTGGGGTACCCAAGATGTTAAAGATGCCAGAACCACATGATGCCTGCCAAGGAAAGCTGCTAACAGGGAGAACAAGCCCAGGAGAAAGAACCTTGTTGAAGTCAACAAAGATGAAAAAGGAGTTGGATATCTGAAGACTGCTTTGCCATCAGAAGTGGAGATGAAGAGTTTTGACTTTGCCCAGCTGGTTTCCTGTCTTGCTTGGAGGATTACATTTAAGTGATTGGATGAATCTCAAAAGAGACCTTGAACTTTGGACTTTTAACTCTGTTGAGACTGCTATAGACTACAGGGACTCGTGAAGTTGGACTAAAAGTATTTTGCTTTATGCTATGTTTAAGTATGGCCCCCATAGACTAATGTTTGAACAAGCCTATGGGGGCCAGGGAGTGGAATGTTATGGTTTGTATATGTTTTTCCCAGGGAGTGGCACTATTAGGAGGTGTGGCCTTGTTGGAGTAGGTGTGTCACTGTGGGTATGGGCTTAAGACCTTCACCCTAGTTGCCTGGAAGTCAGTCTTCAACTAGCAGCCTTCAGATGAAGATGTAGAACTCTCAGCTACTCTTGCACCATGCCTGCCTGGATGCTGCCATGTTTCTGCCTTGATGATAATAGACTGAACCTCTGAGCCTGTAAGCCAACCCCAGTTAAGTGTTGTCTTTTATAAAACTTGCATTGGTCATGGTGTCTGTTCACAGCAATAAAACCCTAACTAAGACAGTCCCTTTCTGTGAACACTCCATATCCTCAGGAATAGTGTCAGGCCTTGGGACCTCCCCTTGAGCTAGATCCCACTTTGGACCTGTTGCTGGACCTTCTTTTCCTCAGGCTCCTCTCCATTTCTATCCCTGCAGTTCTTTCACATAGGAACAGTGATGGGTCAGAGTTTTGACTATAGGATAGCAACCTGTCTTTCTGCCGAAGGTGGGATCTACAAGTTCCCCCTCCCCTTGCTCCCTGTCCCTTCTTTCTTTGTATTTATTTTGTTGTGGCTTCTGTTGAGACAAGCCCTCTTGCACCCCACACAACTTGACTCCCCAGGAAGTAACCTAAGATGGCCTTGAATTCGAGATCCTTCTGTCTCTACATCTCAAGTGCCTGTACCTCATGTGCATTACTACACCTGGTGTCCATTACTATACCTGGTGTGCATTATCTCACCTGCTGTGCATTATCACCTGCAGCATGTTAGCACACCTGGTTTAAGCAGTGCTTGGGATTGAACCCTGAAAACTAGGCACAGGTTCTACCCACCGAGCTACATCCCAGCCCATTTCCTATTCACACTATTTCCCTCTGTCTGGAATAGATCTTTCTGTTAGTTTCCTAACTTACAATATTCACACACACACACACACACACACACACACACACACACACACATACACACATACACACACACACACACACACACACACACACACACACACTGGCCTTTAAAGATGCCTTTATTTCTTTTAAATGTTGCGGTATTAAACAATAGAGATTAACTTGTCTGCTGGGACACAGGAAGTATTCAGTAAATATCCATCTGGGACGAAAACACGCATAATTGAGTTTGAATAGGAATGGAGCTCTTTCTCAGAGCTCACCTATCAATTTGTGTTCTGTATGCTCTCTGCAGACTAGGAAAGACACTTAGTAGGACATTGCTGTCTTCTAAGACATGTAAATAGCTACACATTTCAAAATTTAAATGACCCCCAATTATGAGCAAGCCCAAAGCTTACTGCAGTGCAGCAAAAAGCAGTCTCCAATTCACAGTGTCAAATCCCACCTCTCAGTTTATGCAGTACTCTAACTTGAGGATATTCCTGTATAAAAATGAATAGCAATTTAGAACAGAAATAACAGGTTTATGTGAGACACCATGACATATATAAAATATTATATATATATATTATATATATTATAATATATAATATATAATATTATATATATATATATACATATATATATATATATAATCACAGGGGTAAGTGGTAGACATACATTTGAATGTATAGCTCTGATATGTGAACACTTGGTCCCCATCTGGTGGTACAGTTTAGGAGGACCTTTAAGAGGTAGAGCCTTTCTAGAGGAAATGGAGTCATTTCATGCCACAAGATCTCTCTCTCTCTCTCTCTCTCTCTCTCTCTCTCTCTCTCTCTCTCTTCTCTCATTTATGCTTTTAAAATGATATATTCTGCCACACGATCCTCACCAAAGCAGACTCAGTACCAGAAATGTGATCTAAATAAACTTTTATTTTTCTTTATTTCCTTTACTTACTTTCTTTTTTTCAAGACAGGGTTCCTCTGTGTAGCTTTGGCTATCGCGGAACTCACTCTGCAGACCAAGCTGGTCTTGAACTCAAGAGATCCACCTACTCCTGCCTCCCAAGTGCTGGCATCAAAGGTGTGTGCCACCATCACCAGCTTAATCTTCTTTTTCATATAAGTTTCCCAGTCTTAGGTATTTCTTCATAGTAAAAGAAAATGGGCTCCTGTGTGTGTTATATAGTTCTGTCAGTCAGTTTTGATACATCCATAGTCATAAAACTATCATCAAGATTATATAGAACAACCCACTCACAATCTCCAGATCCCCTACCACCACCCCTTTGTGTGCATAATTAGCACCTAACCGAGAACATTTAACAACTGCCTGTCTATTTCTATCATCTGTTACATATTCCACAGAGCCATAAAGCTAAAACTACATGATATAAACCTTTTCTTTCTGGCATTCCTCAAATGCATTATTTATCTCCAATTTATCCAAGGTGCTGCATGTGACAGTTTAATCCCATCACTGCAAACAAACAACAGGTGCCTTTTTGCCACAGCTCAGGTGTTAGAGCATGAGTCTGCTTTCTGTGTCATTTTGATGCAAGCTCAGTTCAGTTGGGCCTCTTAGACACATACTGAGAAGCTCGTCTCTACCTTGTTTTCCATGATGCCTCTTTATCCAGTCCCGAAGGGCTCCCTTCCCCATTCAGTTGTCATGATTTGATTCACATTGAGAGAAACTGTGAGGACAGAGGGAGAGGGAGAGTAGGAGGGGGAGAGAGAATATAAATGGGGGTGTTCACACATATGCTTCACTACCCTAAGGGCTCTGTTTTCTGGTATCGCTATTAAGAAAGAACACATTTCCAGCTTTTCAAGTGCATTATCTGCTGCTTGTACGAGCGCATGCTGGAGTATGGGGCTGCCCAGGGTGCAGAGAGATTTCCCCCCAGTCTTCCTCTCATTAAATCTCCCTGGTCCTCTAAGGAGAAAACAAAGTGTGTTTCTTTTAAGGATTTCTCCTGCCTGTACCTAGTGTGTATGTATGGGATTTTGGGTTTTCTGGAATCTAAGTTGAGAAATTAGGAAGAAAAAGAAAATATCGATAAACCTAGTACCCACTGAAGAACCAGCCTGCCTCCATCTTAGGCTTAAAAGCCGTCTTATAGTAAAGACCAACTAAGTTCATTCCTGTTTATGATTAAACTTCTGTTTTTCAAGGATTGGGTTATGTCCCACCTGGGACCTTAACTACAAATATTTCTGTACTGCCTGTTCCAGGAATGGCAATCAAATCTTTGTTTCAAAAAGTTAATAGCTATCTTGTAATTTTACCTTTATTTCAAAAAGGTTCTTATGGATACATTGCTTTGACTACCTTGCAACCACATCTTTGTTTCAAGAGGTCATTGTGAGCATCCTATTATGCTTCTGTTCTGTCCCCATAACCCCACATATTTTGCCAGCCAAATCTCCCATGTGGAAACCCCCACCCCTAAGCGAGAAAAACCTTGTCTTGCCACATATCCAACGTTGACCTCTCAAACTCCACCTTAAGGGGCAGCCGTCAGTCTACTGAATACTAAAGAGCTTGCTTTCATTAATTTAGCCCTGATGATTTGGGTCAATGAACTTTTTCCTCCCATCTTTTGGATTAACACATGCTGGTTGCATTGCCTATTTTTATTTCTTTTCCAAATTCATCTGTTATTATTATTATTTACTCTCCTGAGTCCTCAAATGACTCTTCACATGTCATCTGTCATATCTAGGAAGTAGAAGGTGATTGTTACCTGGACTCTTTCATAGCCCAAACTGGAACCAAGCTAAATGAACCAGTATGTTCCTTTTGATTGACACTCGTGGTCCTTCCCTCTCTTCTTCGCTTCTGTGTGCTCATCTGTATGTGTGCTTGCTCGGGCTCTGCATCACACATTATACAGTCTTCAAATAGGTTTGAGATTTTAAATAATTCCTCTGCAGGTTGCCTCAATCAATTATGTTTGTCTTTTCGTATAAATGACATAAGAAAGTGGGGCAAAGAAATCTTTACCTGAAGAAAGTCATTTATAACTCAAGCAATTCAGCGAGCCATAAAGTTAAGAAAATCATAATTCCAATTTAAATTTGACATCTGGCATCCTTCTCTTTCTTTTCTGGCTTTTTCTCCTGGGCACACTTCTGTGCTGTTTACTCACCTTAATAAAAGCAAACATGTCACCTGGTTCTATCTAGATCAGTTAAGAGTCTGGCAGAAAACTAACTGCCTGCACTCAACTCAACTTGTGAAAGAGATTAATGAGGAATATTTTTGCACTCCCGCTCAAATGGACAAGATTTGGTATCTTTCCCAATGAACTGAACCTAAGCCCTCTTGGTAGAGCCAAGCAAATTAATGGCAGTGAGGGACAGAGGGAGAGGGACATGGAGAAGAAGGATGAACAATGTGGAAATGGAAAGGAAAGAGAGGAGGGAGAGGAAAGGGAGGAAGAAAAGGAAAGGGAGGAGGAAGAGGAAAGGGGGAGGGAGAGGAAAGAGAGGAGGAAGAGAAAAGGGAGGAGGGAGAAAAAAGGGAGGAGGGACAAGAAAGGGACTGAGGACAAGGAAAAGGAAAAGGAGGGAAAAGGAGAAGGACTAGGGTTTTGGAGGAGAAAGCAGAAAGAAAGAGGGAGAGGGAGTGAGACAGGAGGGGGCAAAGCAGAAGGAGGAGGGAGAGTGAAGCACTATTTTAAATAGAATCAAACTTATATTCACTTTGAGGCAATTGTCCTACCAGGATCCATTGATTACTGTAATTCCTAACGCTACATTTCCTTTACAACTAAGCACATCACTTACCGAACTCATGAATCCACACTGAACACTTACTGTGTAGTGTCACTTTGCAGGTACTGAGGGGACTACAAAGATGAGTTAGTGGAGTCCCTGCCTTCTAAGGGGAGAGGGTGCACATGTACAATTTACAAGGTTCTTTGTCAGACTGTACTGAGTGTTGTATTTTATCCAGGCAGAAAAGGCCTTCTTTGGGAAACTGGGATGATTCACCGTTGGAGGACAGTAAGGGATGTTTTGTTGTTGTTGTTTTGGTTTACTTTGGTATTGACCAGCTCACGTTTTAGGTGAGCTTTAAGGACTCATTAGTGCTCTGACCTCTTATTCTTGCCTCACTTCACCTCTCTCCTCTCTGCCCCTCTTGGGCTCTCCTCCCCTCGTCTCTTTCTCCATGTGGTCATGGCCAACCTCTACTTCTCTACTCTCTCCCTCTCTCTACCTTTCTCTGCCTCCACTACCCCATTAACTCCCATCCTCTGTCTTGAATGGAGTGCCAATCAAAACAGCAGCCAGGACAGAGTTTGAGAATGTGGGACATGCTTGGGGAGTTGAAAATATGTCAGTGTAGCCCACGTGTATGTGGTGAAATCCATTTCTGCTTTGCCTTGAACTGACCGTTATTAACTTGGTACACTGTGATTTGGGCAATGGTAGAATCAATGAAACTATAGCAACTGGATTCTCTGGATCCAAAGTCTCTGGGTTCTCTTGAAAACAATGAACTCGGTACCACTTGATGCCTCAGCTTATATGCCTCTTCCGTGCAAATGCACTTACTGTTTCATGTTTCCACACTCAGCCCAATATTCTTTCCAGAAATGAGAGCTAGCTCTCTCTCTAGCTCTTCATCTCCTTCTCTCTCTCTTTGTCTCTCCCTCTCCATCTTGCTCTTCCTCTCCTTCTCCCTCATGCCCCCACCACCACTACAGCTGTTGAAGTAACAGCAAGCAGCATCTAAAGACAGAAGACTCTTTCTCCCCTTGGTGGTGTAAAATCATGCCTGTGAGAATACGTACTTCTTTAATATACAGCAAGAAAACGGTTTTAATTAAAAACATAGCAGTGAAAGCTGGGGGAACTAAGTTGGTACAAGGCATCTCGTATCCGGTCTGAACCCTTCTAATAACATTCACACATGCTTTTCAATTTGTATAAAATCATTAAGAAATAAAAGTCTAGGTTCTACTTAAATTAGCTTACAAAAGAGTCAAGCTGGGCTATTTTCTTCTATTCTGCAGAAATCTTTATACACACAGTTAAAAACTGCTCAGGGGGAAAATAATCATGTCATGTGCAGCCTGGGTTTGTTTATTTAAGAGTTTATTACTTCAAGGACAGATTAAAGCAACCTGGACTATGGCTCGATACAGAAAACGGGGATTTGGAGAGATAAACTTCCCTTTGGACTTAATTTTACCCTTTTATGTAACAGCATGAGCAGCCTCTCCTGCTTCCATTCTTAAGAGCTGAAAGAGTTCAGCAGAGGTTTAGGGGACCCATGTGACACGTGTATTTCCCTAAAAATGGGCTGGGTTTTTTTTTCCCTCTGGTGTGTATCTTTAAAAGAAAAACACCCTCTACTTCCTTACAGGTCTAAATTTTCTTAAAGGTTTTTTGCTGAACTAGAAGGAGCTGAACATCTCCCATCACAACTGAAGATATTATTTTGATGTCTCCTTAATTGCTTCTCTGAGGGCCTGTATGGTGCTGGAGTAGCAAAGTTTAACATTTAGTGAATCCGTCCACTTCTGTTTTCTGAGTTTGTTGATAAGTACTGTGTCACCCTTTGCATGGTTGCATGGTTCTCTTTGGTCATACAATAAAAGAAAAGGGCTGAAATGTCTGGCAATTAAAGATGTATTCATGCAGTCAAACACTATCCACAAGAGGTGAGGAATGAACTTGGTCTACAAGAACACAAGCACAATGTTGGACAAAAGATCAGACTGTGCACAGCTGGTGGATATGTAGAGGAAAATATCATAAGCATAGAGTGTGCCAATATATAGACTGACCATATGTAACTCCTAGGAAACACACCTACTTTGTGGATACATAAAGACACGATAGTTAACCATAAGCACCAAATGTGTAGAATGATGAATTATGAGGAAAGGGAAGAGCAAGGATCAAGAAGATGTAGACAATGAACTCTAAATAGCGGCAAGGTTTTATATATCTTTTCAAAGCTCTCATTTAAAAATACGAGAAAGCATAGAAATATTAAAATTTGGTGAAGGTGGGAAATAAGTATATAAATATTTATAATAGTTTTTATAATCTGTAAAATATTTCTTGGTTCTAAAACTTATTAGGTGGGAAATCTCTGAAATATCTGCACAACTTCATTTATGAATATAAAATTGGTTCAAAAAGGTGATTAGATCTGGCATCCGTTTATAAATGTCTTTGAGTTTCGATTTAAGCAACGTTACCACACCATACAGGAGATGACCTCAAGCCCAGAGAAAACACCCCAGTGGAAAGTGATTTATTCAGACCAGGATAAATCTCACAGATGAAGCTTCTAGCCTGACCTCAGATTTGAAAGATGGACATTAGCAAAGTAAAGGGGACCGTGGCTGAGAAAGCATGCAGCACGTGACATGTGTGAGGAGCAGGAAGTACGGATAAGACAAGAAAGTCATCCAGACAGGAAAGGAGCAGGGGAGAAAGCTGGTTTTCCTAAAATACCTTGAAGCCAAGCGAGTGGGTATGCATCCTCAGCATACTGGAAATTCCCCTGGCCTCCATGACGGATGGGCATCCAACCTGCTCAGTGCTGTGGAGAATGTGATGAACGACTGTGAAGGAACACGTCTGGAAGTGAGGAGGTACAAAAGTTCAAAAACGACTCTGAGGACAGAAAGATTTAGGAGTAGTAAGACAAGCTTCTTTTTTCAACATTTTTCTTGCTTCCCTTTCTCTCTCTCTCTCTCTCTCTCTCTCTCTCTCTCTCTCTCTCTCTCTCTCTTTTCTGTTTATTCTTTTCAAGACCAAGTCTTCCCCCTAAAGCTTTCAGTTCCCTTAGGAAGCCCATCAAAAACTCCACCCAGGAGCTAGGCTATTTTTAAAAATGAGATGCACTGGATTCTAGAGAGAGGTCATCAGTAATAGGGCCTCCAACTCCTTATCTCTTTTGTGATTCTTGATGGACAGAAACAAAGCGTACATTATCTTTTACACAGACTCCCTGAAAAGTAAGGATGCTCTTTCCTCTGGTGCTGTAATGGGGTCTCTATAGAAAGACACCACATCCAGCAACCTGCGACCTCTTTTCATCCCCTTTCACAGAAGCAACTCTGCTTGCCACAGGCACCAGGGCTTCCAATGTAATGATTTTGAATAATGCTGTGCACAGTATTGTGTGCCTCTGCAGTCTCTTTCCTGCATTTTTAATGACCTTCTTAGCCCTCAGAGAAAGGGGGATGAACGCGTCTAGTCTGAACATTTTTCCAGCTGGTCATTCTCTGATTGAATCAGTGCCAGATCCCGCAAGCCATCTGAATGCTGGATTGAAGTCAGGCTATCTGGGTTTTTAACTCTCTCTGGGACCTAAAGCCTTAGATTTCTTATCTGTAAAGCAAGAGGCATTATTTAGAAATCCTCTAAGCCCATTCAAATCCTCTGCTTTTGTGGCTTTGTGACTCCCTAGGGTCTGAAGATGAACTGTCTTCATTTGTTCATATTTTATGACCATCTGTTGAGTGCATGGTAGCGGATGCCTCAAGTACTTGGAGAAGCTTAGGGAAAGATGGTTGGCTTGAGAGTCTCCCAAGAGAGATGCAGAAAAAAATAATCTCTGACCTTAAGCTTGTTTTATTTGATTTTACTGCTGTAAGAATGCAGGAAAGGGTACTGGAATTTGAACCCAAACTTCAGATAACTCACAAGCTTTATCAGCAGAGCTGGACTACTTAGTTAACAGTCACTCATCTTGGGGTCCAAGTCTCTTTTTCTGTCCAATGCCATAAATGCTGTCACTTAGCATTTAAAGGGAGCAGATGAGAGTGGATATCTGCTAACACTTTATAGGATGGAAGTTCTGAGCCCATCCATTGATTTATCAACAGATAATTGAATCTTAATTCAAATGGTTTTAGAATGTAGACCAGATGCTAGGTACCAGGGCTGGTATTTAAATTTCTAAGGGTTCTAGTCTCTAATATTCAAGTGGTGGTGTTTCATTCAGATGATTCTATAGAACTAGTTGATAAGGACATAATCCATCAACTTGGAGTTGAAGTTCCCATATAAGATTTTCTGCAAATTCAATTTGGGGGATAGGAGGGAGCTAAAAGTAGCAGGATGTGCTTACAGAGCATCAAGGAGAACACAGCCATGCACCCCCCCCCATGTGATGGGTCTGCTGTCAGTCTCACTCTGCCAACTTGGCCTGGATGAGTCACTTTATTTGTCTCTAAACGATAAAGGAGGTCTGTAGTAGATGTATTCCCAGTATCTTCTTAAGACTGAGTTTGCCAACTTTTACCAGGTGATATATATTGAAATGTGTTCCTCTCCCAAATTTTATGTGTTGAGGTCTTCATTATCAAAGACTCTAAAGAAAATGGTCCAATTTGGAAATAGTAGGTATAATTAGGTATGCTGAAATGGCATTATACAAGAGTCAGGTGGCTTTCTAATCCAACACATGTTTTCTTTATAAAAGAGGAATTTAATACCATGTAAAAGTGAGAGCAGACTGGCTTGGGGAAGGTGTGTGGAGAAAATACAAGGAAAGTCAGCAGACTGCAGGCAAATGACCAGAAGCTAAGAAAGAGCACAGAACAGATGCTCCTTCAGCATCCTTAGAGAAAACCAACCCCGTTGCTAGCCTGACTTAAGCTAGCCTCTAGGACAATGGAGAGTAAATTCCATTTGTTTTAGACTCCCTTTCTGTAGCAGTTGTTAATGCAGTCCAAAACAAACAAACAAACAAACAAACAAAACAAAACAAATGCAACACTAGGGTATGAACCATCACTGTCAGAGGGAAAAGAAAAATGCAGCTCATATGAAAAAAACAATATTTTATTTGCTTCTCTCTTTGTAAAAGTAGTCCATTCTGATTGCTACAGAAAAGTGGAGCTTCATTTTAATGGTGTTGGCAATGAATTCTTTCTCCTTCCCAAAGACTGTTTGAACAGCACAATGTTTTGACTTACAGCTTGAGAAACTTAACACTTTATGGAAAAAAAACTTACTCATGCTGCTATATATAGCTGGTGATGAGCACAGCATTTGAGAACGGAGCCACTAGCACATGAAAGTCACTGTTTACAGAACCCCTCCTGGATTTGAGAGTCATTGGTTTCTCAGCACTCAGCTCTCACCCATCCTGAGGCAGCCTCAGCAGCTTCCAAGAGGTTGCCTTGAAGATCAGGTTCTATTTAGGACAGTAGTGACTCTGCAGAGAAAGAAAACCCAGGCAGGAGGAAAATGATATGGGCTATCAGGAAGTTAAGTGTGGGGCATGCTTAGTGGAAAACAAAGACAAATAAAAATAAATAGAAAAATAACTCATGTGTTCCTGATTTTAAAAAGCAAATTTGTTTTTTATTAGATGATCTACTATAAGAGACATCGTTACTAAAGGAAAAGCAATTATTCAGTTTGATCTGGGCAGTTAAGCCCTAGAAGTTAGAAGTTAATTAAATGATGGTCCATTATATGCAAATTAAGTAACACTAGGAACAGGGGTTTGGTTGATTTTTCTCCTGTTCTGCATCAAGAAAATGGGAATGAGCCAAATCTTTGCTTCCTTGGGCAGTTTTTAATCTTCCTTATTGGGGAAATGGAGAGTGTGGGAACTCTTAAGGCAGAAATTACGTGAGAGAAACATCTCTAAACTCAAAGTTCACGCCCAAAGGCGAACCAATAAGGTCTTTCCCATGATTGGCTCCTCTTCTGAGGAGGCTGTTATTACAAAATAAGATCATCTGATGCTAACATACTTCTTGTGATTCGAAAATAATCAGAATTCTACATTAGATGAAATTTGTCTAAGTTAGTCTGGGACTTAGTAAAATCAGATGAAAAATAAAAATGGAATAGCTTGTCCCCTAAGCTAGTATTCTACTTTGCTTTCTTTTGATGTGATAAACGCAAAGACCAGATACACTTGGTGAGGAAAGCATTCATCATAGCTTATTGCTTAGAGTTCTTCTCCGAAGGAAATCAGGGAAGAAACTCAAGGAAGGAACAGAAGTGCAGGAGTCACGGAGGCATGCTGCTTACCAGCTTGCTCCTCATGGCTTGTTCTGTTTCTCTTTTTATCTACCCTGGAACTCCCTGCCCTGGGATGGCACAGTGGGCCAGGGCCCTCTTTTATTATCAACCATAAATCAAGAAAATGTTATAAAGACTTGACCAAAGCCAATCTGATGAAGGCAATTCCTCAGCTGAGGCTGTTTCTTCCCAGGTTACTCCAGCCTGTGTTTGGCTGACAAACCAACCCGTACAGAAAGTAACTTGAGAGAGTGAAATACTCAAGACTGTGACTGGGGGCCCAGATGGAAATTATTATTCATCTAGGTATCCAGCATCTATTTGAGTGCCTATGGGTGCTATATTCTATGCTGAGACCCAAGGATATAATTGTGAGCAACAGCAGATGATAAATGTCTACCATCATGGATTTTATAGTCAAAGGGAACAGATGGCCAGCTCAAAGTATCTGAGGACAGCTCATGAAGAGTTATTTGCAGAAAGGTAGGCATAGCTTAAGAGAATGGGGGAGGGCCCTGACCTCCCCAAAGTAGGGATCTACCTCCTCCAGGGAAGGAACAGATACCCACCCCACTCCCAAAGAAAACCCTACTGGACTGAGTATAGAAATATTCTCAACAAGAGGTCTGGCCTGGGAAGTGAAAGAAGCCAACCCCTACCCCTAATTCTGTATGCTTGGTGGATAGTTCCTGGTGGAATAAGCTCTAAGGGTCTCTCTCTCCTTTCATTATCTACTACCCTGATGTGACCTTTCACCATCTAGTAACCCCCGTGCGAACAAATACAACTAGACAATTTGGTACCCCAGTGGATGTATTTGATTGTCAACCTCCCAGACAATAGAGAGGAAAAGTACGTACATACAGATTAAACAATGAATCCAAATATGTGTGTTCTGCAGAATAGGGAGGATGAAGAGTATCATAGGAAGTCAAGGAAGGTCATCTGAGAAAGTGTTTTTTAAGCTAAGCTCTGTAGTATGTGAAGACATGAACTAAGTTGTTAGCTAATAGAGAAGTATTCAGACTGTTAGGTAGAGCACACTTGATTAAGAGAAGGACCAGTAAGGAGATCAATGTGGTTTAAACTAAACAACAGGGTATTGGTTGTTATTTAGTATCTTTTAAAAGGTAAAAATATGCTTAAGTAATTTTTCTATAAATGTTCATACAAAGAGACTAAATACTATCATTTCTTCTTCACTGATTACATCATGCTCTTGTCCAAATTCTTATAGCCACTGCCTTTAAGAAACACAGTATTACATGACAGATTACAGAGGGGCAACAAAGCTCTCTTAGTTCAGTGCCCAACATTACAGACCAAGATTAGCCCAAAGCCATGCCATCAAACATCAGCCTAGTTCATATCTCCATAGACCCTGCTCAATGCTTGCTTCCCTAATTATATTCACCTCTTGCTTTATCATGTACTGGAGATCAACTGCCTTAATGAGGAATTCTGCATTAGCTTCTGCACCAAGTGAACATTCTCTGCATGTAGACTCACAAGCACATTCTAATGCTAACCTCATGGCCTGTGTCTTAGAAGCTCACCCTCAAAGGTCAACATGGAACTTCTAACAAAGGAATCCAATATGTAGAAATTGCAAGCATATGGGCAGATATTCAAATGCTGTCTTTTTCTGGCAGGTATTTACAGCTTGATTGAAGGCAGAAGCAGAGTTAAAATTAATTCATGAATGGTCTTGAAAATAGAAGTGTGGATGAGGCCATAATTAAAGGTTTTGTTAATTCTTCACAGCTGTGGAATTCAATATGAGTTGTTTTTAGGTATATTTAGCTAAAAAAATAACATTTTTAAACATGATACAACGTATGTGTTTGAATCACACAAATTATATAAGGGTTTGAGGATGAGGAAAAATTATCAAAAGTGGATCTTAATTGAAAAACAACTAAGAAATACTATTAAATTGAATATTTAATATGAATTAATTAAGCAATAAATTTATTAAAATAAATTACAGCAGTTATTATAGCCCCAGCTAAATTTTGAACAGAAGAATCATCCTACTTTGATTACATATATTAAGATGTAAGAACTACTTTCATAAGTAATAAAATTTCTTGGAGGAATCACAGAATCATGTCTTTCCTATATACTAACAATTTAGTTTCTTTTTCTCTAATTATAAAACAAACCTCTACTGCTGATATATTTTTAAAAGCTCCTATTTTTAGCTCTTAATGTATCCTGGACATCTTCCAGAACTATGATTTTGTTCTCTCTCTCTCTCTCTCTCTCTCTCTCTCTCTCTTTCTCTCTCTCTTTTTGAATTTAGACTAACCATACATTTTCAGTGTTTTCCAAAATAAACATAACATCAACAATGTAGTCAAACCTCCGTGGATCTATTAGAAGTAATAAGTTATATCAGTTGGGTCTAGTCAGGAAAGTGGAAATCTTGCAATTATTTCAACTGAGATAATTTAATATAAAATAATTGCTTAATCAGACTCAGAAAGTCAAAGGATAAAAATAAAACTACTCTCCCAATACAAAGACAATTACACTGGTACATCATGAGAGTAGCAATGAGCAGAAAGAGCTACCCCCCCCCAAAAAAAAAAAAGAATAGCAAAAGAAGCTAGGAAAGTTTCAGCTTGAACAAGAGTCCAGATAAGGGGAAGTCAGGCCTCTGGGGAGTGTCTGGTTCTGGTGTCTCCATGTGGCTGTGATGAGTCTGGTTTGGGGCATGAGGGTAGGCGTGTATACAAAATGGAACCAAGAGCTGCTTCAGTATGCCTGCCCACTGTTCAGGTGATAGCCACAGATGCAGGAAGCACATGGTAGGAGCTGGCCCTTTACCTGTGCATCAGTGTCCTGTGGTGCTTTTATATTTCCCTGAAGGCAGAGTGTGTGGACAGAGCCCAGGGAGACAAACTGACAAAGCAGCAATGCTCGTTGTCAAGACCCAGTTCCAACCTCCAAGGAAGTTTGAAGAGGCATAAAGTGAAACTGAGAGAACTTCACTATGGTGGTAGTTTTGTTGCTAAGGTCCAATAGCAAAGGAAATTCCAATGCATATAAATGCAAGTTGTGGCAGTTTGTACAGGTTTGTCCCCCATAGGCTCATATGTTTGAATACTCAGCACATGGGGAGTGGCATTATTAGGAGGTGTGGCCTTGTTGGAGGAAGCATGTCCCTGTGGGGGGTGGGCTTTCAGGTCCTATGCTCAAGTTCTGCCCAGTGTGGAAGACACCCTCTTTCTAGCTGCCTGCAGAAGACAGTCTCCTCCTGGCTGGTTTTGGATCAAGATGTATAACTCTCAGCTCCTCCAGCACTATGCCTGCCTGCATGCTACCATGCTTCCTGCCATGATGATAGTGAACTGAACCTCTGAAACTGTAAGCTAGCCCCTATTAAATGTTTGCCTTATAAGAGTTGCTGTGGTCAGGATGTCCCTTCATAGCAATAAAACTAAGACACAGGTAGAGTTTAGCATCCTGGATTTTTTTTTTCCTTGAAGACTTAAAGAACAATTACCTGTAGTAATAACCATCTGCTTGAACGTTGCTGAATTTAGGTATATGTGCTGGGTCTAATCTCATCCTTCCTTGCCTTCTACCATAAATTTCCTACATTCCCAATATCTCTGAAATGTCTCAACTTCTCCTAGGAGTAGAACCTTAGAAGTGGACGTGGTCACAACTGGATTTGTAAACATTTTAACATTCCCCAGAGAGTCTTGTGCTATCACAACTGCTTGCTAGACCCTCCTGTGATTACCAAAAGTGCTGTGTACCCTGTGGCCACAACAAATGATGTTGCTGAGATAAGGAACAGGAAGTTTCCAGTGCCGAAGAGATGAGGGTTTCACCTATGTGCGACAAAGCTCTGCATTGTTAAAGCTTGTCGTGCTCAATCTTACCTTCCTTCCAAAAGGACCCCTGTCTCGCATTAAGAATTCAGACTATAATGTCATATTAAGTGAAGTTAAACATCTGCCTGTTTGCTGGGAGAATAATTTCCCTGAGTATAATGTGCCTTTACAATCAAGTAGGAATATTTACACAGCACTAATATACTCTGCAAAGAGACCCACAAGGTCATGTCTACACTGGCAGGAACATATGCTTTGTTTGCAAACCACAGGTAGGTGAGCTTCAGTTGGATTTTATGAGGTTTTGCCACTCACTGTTTGGGAGCAGTTTAGGTTGCTTCTAGTCTCTCACCACTACACAAAGAAATGTGGTTCAGGAATTATAGACAAAATCTTTGCTTATTTCTTTTCCACATGAGGATGTACCTCAAAGCTAAGTTTTTTTTATTATAATAAAATGTCCAGTGGCTTCTATGAAATGAGATGGAGGCTATATACAAAATGTTTAGCTACATTCTACAGGAAAAATAGGAAAAACTATCTCCTTTTGACACAATAAACACATTAATCATTGTCATTTTCTTACTATTCAGTATTTTACTTTCTTTTACATTTTCATGTGTATATGTGTGATTGTGTGGGCATATTGGCCTACATGTTGGTACATATGTGTGTGGAGACCCACATTTGATGTCAGGAATCTCCTTTCATTCTTCTACTTTATTATCAGGGCAAGGCCACTCCATCAGACACAGAGCTCATTCACCACATCTACACAACCAGCTTGCTCTGCCTTCTCAGTCTAGAATTAAAGGAGGGATACTACACCCATTTGAAATTTTATGGGGGTTCTGGGGATTTGGACTCAGGCCCCCTTACTTGCATGAAAAGCACTTTAAAAAATGAGCTATTTTTCCAGACTTCATTTTTTCTTTCAGTAAAGATAGCTAAATTGTTTTGATGAAAACGAAGTATACAGAAGCAATTATATGTAAACATGAATAGGAGAGACACATCTGTGGTGCACTGTTGTTCACTCAGTTTGGTTTCAGGACTCATGAAAATTATTGACTCCTCACTCATTCATTCATCAGATGATTAATGTGTCACCTTTGTCACACTGGCTTATGAGGAATAAGAAGACATCAAAACATGATTATGGTAAGATGTATCATGAGATATGGCATATGGTACAACAATCCTACCCTCAAGGCAGTAGGGTCAGGCAGTGAGTGGTCTAGAGCACAGCCTTACACCATACAGTAAGAAGGTAGCATGAGAAGGCATAAAGGGACATTGAGGAAACTTCCCCAAGGAAGCAATACTGGATTCTGTCCTAAGAGAATGGGTGAGATTCTAGTGAGCAGGTACAAGAACATGGGTGTTGAAAAGATGGAAGCCCAGAACATACTAGAATAGCAGACCTGTCCTTCATCTGGAGACCAAGTATATGAAGGGTATAGGAGAGATACCCCAGAAGTAGACTGTTGTCAGATAAGGTCAACACCTAGAAAGTCAGATAAGTTGAAGACCCCAGTGTTCCCATACCAACGAGGAGCCATTGGAACATCTCAGTCTCCAGAGATGCTAAAACTATCAGATCAATAGGTGGAAGCAGTCGGAGCTGATGCCAATAAATGGAAGCAGAAACTATAAGCTGTAGGAATAGGTGATTCCATTAGACTCGATAGAAGGTTAAAATATGCAGTTGCAGAATAGAGAAGCTAAAGAGACTGCATTCTAGAGTTGTCATTCCTAAGTGCTGTCTGGCCTGTCCTAGAACACTTTCATCTTGAAGTCTTCTGCCTGGAGACACAGTCAGCTGGTCTTGAGTTGGTGACTTGTTAGTTCTTCTCATATGTTCTTTCTTTCTGAATTCTCTCTACTTTGCCAAATTTGACTTCTGCATTTATTTTTTCCTTCTTTGTTATCATTTTATTATCTATTATCATTGACAAAAGTATATTAATTCATGCTATAAAATAGGACATTTTAATACATGTATATTAACAGAAAGTAATTTTGTGTGCTTAAAACACAAAATCTACTCCCAGCAATTTTTCAATTATATAATGTATTCTCTTTCACTTTAGTCCCCACATTGTACAATAATCTCCAGCTCCTTCCTCTCTCTGAAATGTATTAGCTTCTGTGTTAGTCGCTTTTTATAAAGTGTTTCTTGCAGTTTTCCCCTTAACCCACCTAGCACCCAAATAACTGAGACTGGACTATTATATTTACTTAATGAGCTTTCAGGGCACAACTAAGCAGTGTTACTCCATTTTCATACTTTAATCTGGATACCTCCTAGTCAAAATCCCAGAGATATTTACATTTTAATACTGATCTACTCTCTGTGCTCCAAGTATTGTCTCATGGTGTCTCCTGGACTCCCAACTCCATTGGGAATCCCCACTTGATCTCTCTACTTCCCCATCACCTGGCTGGGAGAAAATCCAGTCCTTTTCTCTTCCTTGCTCAGTCATTGGCTGAGAAGCTTCTTTATTGACCAATTGGAGAATAATTGGGGAGCAATGATTGGCAACAAGATATGGAGACATAGAAATCAGCATTTGACTTATAGAAGGATAATCTTTACATAGTACATAATAACGTTATGCCTTTACCTATAACTATTGCACAGATCTGCCATCAGCTCATGTGAACCATCACTCTGCTTTCTTACTGTGAGTTCAGATATGTGAGATTAAACATATAGGTCAGATGATGTAGTATATAACATTCTTTACTCAGACTACTTCACTGAAGAGAACATCCTCTGGAGTTATCACAGTTGTCCCAGAATCTCCTGCCATCTTTTTTTTTAGGATAGTTTGGAAGTAGACTTCAGCTGGCTTTAATCTCTGATCTAACACATGTTTTAAATATGTCACTATCTTTCCTGTGAGTATGTGTATACATATGTCTGACCACAGAGACCTGTGAGTAGTTTAGATTATGTGATGGTAAGGCATGTAATATCTGTATAAGAGAGGATTTTTAAGGGGACAAAATAGAAACTCAACCCACATAGTAAGGAAATTGAGGGAAAGGAGACTTACCTAGAAGGCAGGTGAAAGGTATAGATAACCAATTTAGTCTCCTCTCAACATTTTGCAGAATGCTAGCTGCACTAAGTGGTTTTTTTCCCATATCTTTTGACAACAGTCCCAGGAAATGAGATTGCTAATCCCTGTGTTAAATGGCAGAACTAATTGGTGAGGGGAGAGATGGAGCAACTCAGCTTAGAGGAGCTTAACTCCCACCTTCAAAGGTCCCAGAAGCCATGATTCAAGAGCCTCAGATCCACTATCTTCTGTGCCAGCCCAGAAAGAGTCCACATTTGCTCATGCAGAATCTAATACTAGAGGACAGAATCAGGTGTGTGTCATCAGTTCTTCTTTTCCTTCAAAGACATAGGAAGGCCTAGGGTGGGTGTCTCAGCAAGGACAGGCATGGCTTCTTTCTTAGAGCCACGAATCCCCAAGAAAGCTAATAGTCTGAGCCCCAGGACTCAAGATTTTCTGACACACAAAATGCAGCGTTTTTGAAACACCAATCATCAGCTAAGCCTTCCTGTTATTTGTCTCCTCCTCTTTGGATTTTCATTGAGATTGGAGGAGATTCCTTAACCAATTAGAATGAAAATCAGCCAATTAAGCAAATCCCTATTAATTTCTCATGACCAAGGGCAAGGATGAAAGACAAGAATTCTTCTCAGTTTAGTGAGACTTCCCATGGCCCCTCTTTGCAGATTGCTCAATATGTCTACTCCTGTTTCCTCTCTTAGAATTTTATTTTATACACACCCAGAATATTCCAACTGGGTCAGAAATTTGGAGTGTGGGTAGGTGGTACATGATAGACATTGTCTTCCAGTGTCTGAGATCCATACATGATCTTCTGTGCATCTCCAAAGAGCTGGTGTCACTTCTCCAGCTCTGCCCTTTGTAGCATTAGTCAGGGTTTCTATTCCTGCACAAACATCATGACCAAGAAGCAAGTTGGGGAGGAAAGGGTTTATTGAGCTTACACTTCCACACAGCTGTTCATTACCAAAGGAAGTCAGGACTGGAACTCAAGCAGGTCAGAAGCAGGAGCTGATGCAGAGGCCATGGAGGGATGTTACTTACTGGCTTGCTTCCCCTGGCTTGCTCAGCCTGCTCTCTTATAGAACCCAAGAATACCACCCACAAGGGGCTCTCCCCCACTTGATCACTAATTGAGAAAATGCCCCACAGCTGGATCTCATGGAGGCACTTCCCCAACTGAAGCTCCTTTTCCTATGATAACTCCAGCCTGTGTCAAGTTGACACACAAAACTAGCCAGTACAATTGACCCCTTGTCAACTTGACACACCAACATATCACTATTAAGCCTCAACCCTTACTTTCTTATTCATCCCCAAGATGTAAATGACGTAAAAAGTCCCACAGTCTTTACATATTAAAAGTTCAACCCCTTTAAAATGTCCAATATCTTAAAATTCCAAGTCTTTTAAAAATTCAAAGTCTCTTAACTGTGGGCTCCACTAAAATACCTTCTTTCAAGAGGGAAAAATATCAGGGCACAGTCACAATCAAAAAAGCAAAACTCAAATTCCAATGGTTCAATGTCTGGGATCAAACTCACGATCTTCTGAGCTCCTCCAAGGGCTTGGGTCACTTCTCCAGCTCTTCTCATTGTAGCACACACCTTGTCTTCTAGGCTCCAGCTGCCTGTACTCCACTGCTGCTGCTGTCCTTGGTGGTCATCACATAGTACTGGCATCTCCAAGCCTCAACTCTTTTGCATGACCCCTTCAGTCCTGGGCCATCAATTACAACTGAGGGTACACTTTCACCAATGGCCTTCCATGGCCTCTCACTGTACCAAGCCTCAGCTGTTCTTCATGATGCCTTCATGCCTTCAAAAGCAGTACCACCTGGGCGACTCTTACACAGTACCAAGTCCTGCTACAGCATGAGGCACAACCTTGGCTATCTGGAACACACTCTCTGTGCTGTCAGAAAACACTTCCCAGAAGATTTCACCTCAGTGATGCTGGTTTCTTCTTAATCACCGCTAATTTCTTAGCTCCAGCTAACTAGCATCAATAGTCCCAGTAACACAAAGGTTGACTTTAATGGTTTTGGTATCTTGTTACTCACAGCTGATTCTTCAGCCCCAGCTAACCAAAACCACAGAATCTTCATGGCCCTGATAAGAGTCTTTAATCTTCCCTCTGAAATTTCACAAGCCAGGTCTCCATCTTCTGCCTTGTTCTCAACATTATCTTCCAAGCTCCTACACAATGGTCTCACAGAGGTCTCAACACTGAATGGACCATCTAGCCGAAAGTTCCAAAGTCCTTCCACAGTCCTCCCCAAAACATGGTCAGGTTGTCACAGGAATACCCCACTACGCTGGTACCAATTTGTCTTCCAGTGTCTGAGATCCACACATGATCTTCTGTGCATCTCCAAAGAGCTGGTGTCACTTCTCCAGCTCTGCCCTTTGTAGCATTAGTCAGGGTTTCTATTCCTGCACAAACATCATGACCAAGAAGCAAGTTGGGGAGGAAAGGGTTTATTGAGCTTACACTTCCACACAGCTGTTCATTACCAAAGGAAGTCAGGACTGGAACTCAAGCAGGTCAGGAAGCAGGAGCTGATGCAGAGGCCATGGAGGGATGTTACTTACTGGCTTTCTTCCCCTGGCTTGCTCAGCCTGCTCTCTTATAGAACCAAAGAATACCACCCATAAGGGGCTCTCCCCCACTTGATCACTAATTGAGAAAATGCCCCACAGCTGGATCTCATGGAGGCACTTCCCCAACTAAAGCTCTTTTTCCTATGATAACTCCAGCCTGTGTCAAGTTGACACACAAAACTAGCCAGTTCAGACATTATTGACCCTTTCCTTGCAAGTGAAAAGAGAGATGATAAAAATATTAAAGCAATTTAACATTATATATGTATGGTGTGTTTTGTTCCAAATAATTTTTTCATTGTGAAATTACTTACCTGCTCATTGTTAAAATCTTGGAGCATCCAACCTCATTTGAATGTACACTGATGTTTATAATGTTAATCACTATCTAAAGATAAGATCTAATGGTATTGGACACATTCACAGTGGTTTGGCCTTAGACTAAAGACAGTTTCTAGCCATATGTTGGCTGTGTTAATTCTCTGTCCTATGCAGTGTTTCATATATTTGAGACAATATTCCATGTTAACAATGGTTATGTCGCTAAGCTAGAATTTATGTTAATGACTGTGCAAAGCTTCTTAATGTGGGTGTATCTAATTTATTAAACCATTCTTCTGCTATTGCTATACATTTTGATTATATTCAGTTCTTCATTATTATAAATTATATTCTGCTGCATACCTGTGCATGATCATTTTGGATTTTCAAATACAGCTTATCATTTCCACGTAATGGTGAACCTCTTCTGCTAAAGTGGGAGTAGCAACCTAAAAGTAAGGCCATTGAAAAAATTAAGATCTGGTAACTTGAAGTGCTTGCTTGGAGTCCATACACTGGGCCCAGTGTCTGAGTAGTAGATTAGTCAATCCAAGTAGAGGATATTCTTGGTATGTCTTCTGATTAGCCACTCCTTGGAGATGACTAGTAGCCATTAAAATAGCACAAGATGTTGAGTAAGAGAAGTCCCTTAGGGCCATTTACTTTATAGTAGGAGGAATGGGAAATGCCTACCATCATCTAAAGATTACATTTTGCTGTCTTGAAATGAGAAGGTTTGTGGCACCTTTGCCAAGGGTTGTTTGCTGTTCTAGTTTTTTTTTCTGTTACTATCATAAAATACTCTGACCAAATGAACTGAGAGGAGGAAAGGATTTGTTTTGCACTTCTAAGAGACAGTCCCTAACTGAGGAAAGTCAAGCCAAGAACCTAGAGCAGAAACCATGAAGTAACACTCCTTGAAGGCTTATTTATTCTCTAGCTCACTTTCTGGCTTTTCTTAGCCAGATTTTATATGCAACCTGGGCATGCCTGCTAGAGGAATGATGCCGCCCACAGTGGATGAGGGCCTTCTCCATCAATTAATAATCTTTCAGAGACATGTCCACAGATCAAACCAATCTAAGGCAATTCCTCAGTTGAGACCTCTCCCCTAAGAACTCTCTAGACTGCCTCAAGTTGAGAAAGAAAGTTAGCTAGGACTCTTGGTGAGAAGAGCAGAATAAAGGTGAATAAAACTGAGAACCATGGTCCCAGTGAAACATTTCGGTACCTACCAACAGGCTCCTGTTCTTGCTTCTCTAATGTGGCAGGATGAGAAGCAAAACCTGGATATTTGTTTCTCCATTTGATAGCTATTATAAACTCTTAAGTGGTATGGGTTTCACTTTAACCATCACTGATAAGGTCACATTGCTGACCTGATGAGGCCAGCATAGTGTCTTTCTTCCAATAGATGCTAATCTCATCCACTACTTTTTCTTCTTGTTATGATCTATCACGATCTATCTCAGAAACACCTAGGCTTTCTGTGGAATAATGCACATGGCTGTCTCACACCCAATGAAGCCATTTTTAAACAAAATCTCTGGTGTGAGTCCACATGCCCCTGTGATAACTTTCCCACATGATTGTTTTATATCTCATGAATTGAAGTGATATGGAATGATGTAGTGGTGAAAGACAGAGTACATAGACTCTGATGCCAGGTTGCCTGGCTTTGAACTCTCCCTCAAATGCTTGGATTGAGAGCTAGCATAGTCCAGCACAGACAACGCCGCCAGAAGAGATCGGCAGAGCCGGGTACCAACAGCTCAGCCAAGGTCACTGTCTCCTGGGGACAGGTGCTGTGCTTTCAGCCGGGCCGCCATCTTGCCTAGGGACACCGGGCTCGAAGGGCAGGCACAGCAAGCTGCTAGAGTCAGGTGCGTGGACAGAGATATAGCTTAGCTTAGCTCTACAGGAGATCTGGGCACAGACAGATCAGCTGCGGGTGCAGACCACCTCAGCCGGCTCTCCGGGCGGGCTGGCAGCGAGGGGCCATCTTGCCTCAGGACACAGCTCGGAATTCTAGCAGCTGGAGTCAGGGGCTTAGACTGAGAGCTAGCGTAGTCCAACACAGACAACGCCGCCAGGCTCTGGCCCGCACCCAGAGCCAGAAGAGATCTACAGATCCAGGTACCAACAGCTCAGCCAAGGTCACTGTCTCCTGGGGACAGGCACGCTGTGCTTTCAGCGGGGCTGCCATCTACAATAAGACCAACTAACTCCAGAGATAAAGAGATGGCAAAAGGCAAACGTAGGAACGTTATTAACAGAAATCAAGGCAATATGGCACCATCTGAACCCAATTTGCCAACCACAGCAAGTCCGGGATACCCCAGCCTACCAGAAAAACAAGAGTTAGATATAAAAGCACAGGTCATGATGCTCCTAGAGGAACACAAAAAAGACATAAACAAATCTCTTAAAGAAATGCAGGGGAACATCAATAGGGTAGAAGCTCTTACAATCCAAACACAAAAAACACTTAAAGAACTCCAGGAGAATATGGGCCATCAGACAGAAACCAATAAAGAGGAAATGAGAAAATCAGTTAAAGAAATGCAGGAGAACATGAAACAACAGGCAGAAGTCATGAAAGAGGGAGCACAAAAATATATTAAAGAATTACGTGAAAACACAAACAAACAAATGAAGGAACTGAGCAAAACCATCCAAGATCTGAACACAGAGGTAGAAACAACTAAGAAATCACAAAAGGAGGCAACTTTGGAGATAGAAAACCTTGGGAAGAAATCAGGGGTCGTAGATGCAAACATCAACAACAGAATACAAGAGATAGAAATAAGAATCTCAGATGCTGAAGATAACATAGTAACTATTGACTCCACAGTCAAAGAAAACACAAAATCCAAAAGGCTTGTAACCCAAAACATCCAGGAAATCCAGGACACAATGAGAAGACCAAACGCTCATAAGCAATATTCTTGCACAACTCATATCAGCTTCCTGTCACTCTGTGTCCCCAACTATAAAACTCAGATACTAACAATATCCATACCTTAGTGCTGTGAGAATTCGATGAACTAATATATACTTGTAAAGACTTAGAACATAGCCTAGAATGGATATAGCACTTATTAAATGTTAAATTATCCAACTACAATATCATACCAAGTCAATGCTGAGGGCATTCTGAAAAGACTTTTGACTTTTTGACCATTTTTCCTAGATGTCTTTTCATTTAAGTAACTTACTTGATTATTTCCCCCAACTTAATGCTTTCATTGTTTGTAGCTTTTTTGCTGTGCCCTGAAATGAGAGCTTCATCATTATATTAAAGCTTGGTTGGCACATGTTTATAGTTATCTATCAGTAATCCCTCAGCGCTGCTTGCTTCTAGAGTGGGATATTTGCTTCCTGGTTTCTAGATCAGAGATCTAAGAGCTGATTCCTAAAAGTGAAACTGAGCCCCCTCAAGCTGGGTTCTTGGACATTACAGTAATGTGCTACAGTTTGAGCATCCCTAGTCCAAAAACTCAAAAATCCAAATCCCTCTGAAATCCAAAGGCTTAGGAGCATAAACATGGCATTCAAAGAGTTGTAGACTAAGAACATTGGAGATTTGTCAGAAGAGAGATTCATTGGAGATTTGTCAGAAGAGAGGAGATGCTCAACTGCTAACATCTGTGCAGATGTTTTTAAGAATCTGAAATACTTTAATTCTCAAGCATTTTTGATCCATAGTTTCCATATGTGCTAAATTCAGGAATAGTGTAAGCTGTGCAATAATGGTGTATGTGGCATGATTTATGTGAATGGGCTTTATCAACCATTCAGAAAAATCTGTACCCATCTATACACACAGATTTCCCAGTGAAAACATGTATAAACACATGAGTAAGTACAGGTCATTAGCAGAGAGGACAGTCCCTATGGTTAGTAGGTTGTGCACACACAAGCCACCTTCAGACATAACTTTCCAGGATATGGTCACCACTGATTAAATCACAGTCCCCACTAAGTCTCCTAAACATCTTGGCTTTAAAACTCAAATGCTCTTTTCATCTCTTGTCACCAAGAGCTGGTGTTTCCTCTGGGCAGTTTGAGTGCTTCTCAGTGAGAACCAGGGAACTGACAAATGTAATGAGAAAGCTTCAGTTCCTCAGTATTTCAAAAAGGCAACAATGTCTGGAGCCATCATCGATTTGGGAGAATCTTCCAAGCAAGTACAGTGGCTAAGAGAAGAGTTGGCTTAGATCAGCATGAGTTTCTTTGGTTATGTTGTTGGGGAAGTGAGGCAGGGGTGTTCTCCTGGGGAATCTGAAAGTTGAAGTATGGGTTGTTAAGCACCTGACTTTCTCTTTAGGAAGCAACAATAAAGAAAAAGGCCAGCAGCCCTTCTATCTGTGTGAGCAAGTATTACAACAGAGATATACACTCCTCATATTCAGAACAGGAACTTCAGTTGTTTTCTTACCTAAGAAGCAAAATCACACTAAAGTACAGAGACCCTACTGGGAGATAACTGGTCACTGAGAAGCACATTGCTATGTAAATATGAATAATTAAAAATCCCATAAACTGTAGTGCTTTACAAAGCACATTCATGTTCATGTATCATGGATTCTTGGTATGCAAATGAGAAATATCTCTGAAAGAGTGAACAAAACTGGAGCAGATAGGCTTTTTTTCAATTACTTCTTTTATTTTTGAAAATTATAATATAATTTCATTGCAATGTTTTCCCTTTCCTATTTCCAAATTCTCTCATATACCCCTTCTTTCCCTACAAAATTTCTCATATATCCTTTCTTGCTCTTAACTTCATGGCTTCTGTTGTACATTAATTGTTGTTATAGACATATATATATTCTGCTGTTCTATCTGTAAAATGTTACATATAAATATGTTTTCAAGGGTACCCATTTGGTATTAAATAACAAATTCGTGAATTTCCCCCTGACCCCCTCCACTCCTTGAAATGGCACCTTTAGATTTCTTTTACCCCCGGTCTGATTATTTAGTACAGATTTAACTCTTGCTTTTGTGTTTAGTACAAGGATGGGTCAAATGAATTCCCTGGGATATACAGTTGTCCTCAGGAAATGTGGGGGATTAGTTGCAAGATCCCGATTAGATACTGAAATCCCATGCACTCAATTCTCTACATAAACTATTCTCATACAATGTACCCATACATTCACTTTGTTATAATATCCAATGAAATGTAAATGCCACATGACTAATTGTGTTACTCTATTGTTATATATAGTAATGCCAAGAAAGCTTTAGATATTATTATAAATAGCTTCAGTTGGGCACATTTACTAACTACATAACGAGTATCAATAACTGTGCTTTTTTTCTAATATCTTCACGCCTTGGTTGCTTGAATCCATGGGTACAGAAGCTCCTGTTATAAATAAAGGGTGGGCTTTGAGAACTCAGAGAACATTGTGCCATGGACATAAGAGTAAGTGAAGTGCTGTTCTGGTTGCAGACCTACTCATGAAACTTTTCTGCTCACATTCCTACTTTCGACAGCAAATCTTACCCCATTAATTCATTGCTTAGCAAATGCCTTAGTGTCCTGTCCTAAGGACACTTCAAACCAGGAGTTTCAGTATGGGATAAAACTTAATTACAGGGCATGATACCTGTGAAAGATGGTAGGCGAGTTGGTTGGCTGAGAAGCTTTCAAAGGAAAAGTTTTTTGTATTTGGAATGACACTGAAAGTGGGACTGAATGCAGAAGGCATGAGTTGAATTAAGGATGAATCCACCACCTTCTTGCCTTGCTCAAAGTGCCATCAAACTCACACTGTTCCTTCATATGAATACTTTATAACATAGGTAAACAACAAGTCGCTGGGATCAGTCTTTTCTTCCCATGTCACCCGGAGGCAATGATCAGACAGGCTGAGCAAATAAATGGCTACCACTGTGCCTTTCACACAGCAGGAGGCTCAATATGATGACATTCTTCCTATTCTGCACTCTTTCTCTCTTCTTCCACAAAAGCATATCATGGTAAAACCAATTTTTATCATTCTTTTATAATGTAAGTGATATTAGCCTCAAATCTGCTACATAGTCAGTACTATAGTCTCCAGAGAGTCAAATAACCCTATTAAAAATGGGGTACAGAACTAAACAGGGAATTCTCAACTGAGGAAACTCGAATGGCTCTAAAGCACCTAAAGAAATGTTCAGTATCTTAAGTTATTGGGGAAATGCAAATCAAGACAACACTGAGATTCTACCGTACACCAGTCAGAATGGTTAAGATGAAAAACTCAGGGGACAGTAGATGCTGGAGAGAATGTGGGGGAAAAGGAACACTTCTCCATTGTTGGTGGGATTGCAGGCTGGTAAAACCACTCTGGAAATCAGTTTGGCAATTCCTCAGAAAATTAGCAGACCCAGCTATACCACTCCTGGGCATATACCCAGAAAATACTCCTACATGTAATAAGGAAACATGCTCCACTATGTTCATAGCTGCCTTATTTATAATAGCCAGATTCTGGAAAGAACCAAGATGTCCCTCAACAGAGGAATGGATACAGAAAATGTGTTATATATACACAATGGAGTACTATTTAGCTATTAAAAACAATGAATTCATAAAATTCTTAGGCAAATGGATGGAACTAGAAAGTGTCATCCTGAGCAAGGTAACCCAATCACAAAAGAATGCACATGGTATGCACTCACTAATAAGCGGATGTTAGCCCAAAAGCTCAAAATAAACAAGTTACAATGCACCCAGAAGAAGAAGCTCAAGAAGGAGGAGGACTTAAGTGAAGGTGCTTTGGCTCCTCTGAGAAAGGGGACAAAATACTCACAGGAGCAATAAGGGAGACAAAGAGTGAAATAGAGACTGAACTAAAGGCCACCCAGAGACCACCCTACCTGGGGATTCATCCTATAAACAAACCCCAAACCCCGACACTACGACAAGAAGCGTATACCAAAAGGAGCATGCCATGGTTGTCTCCAGAGGGGCCCTGCCAGAGCCTTACAAATACAGAGGCAGAAGCTAGCAACCAACTATTGGACTGGATGTGGGGTCCCCAATGAAGGATCTGGACGGTGGTCTAGAGGAGCTGAAGGGGTTTACAGCCCCATGGGAAGAACAATGATTTTGGCCACCCAGATGCCCCAAGACTCCCAGGGACTGAACCATCAACCAAGGGGCACACATGGTTCCAGCTAAAAATATGGCAGAGGAAGGCCTTGTTGGGCATCAGTGGGAGGAGTAGTCCTTGGTCAGTTGAAGGCTCAATAGATGCCCCAACAAAGGAAAGTCAAGGGGGGTAGGTGGGAGTGTGTCCGGTGGAGGGGCATATACTCAGAGGCAGGGAGTGGGAAGAGGGGTTAGGGGTTTTCAGGGAGGAGGGAAACCAGGAAAGGTTTTAGCATTTCAAATGTAAATGAAGACCATATTCAATAAAAAAAGAAAAGAAAAGAATAATGTCCGTTCTTGTTGGGGAGAAAAATATGTAGAAAATCAGGACACAATGTGATTACTGGGATTGAGGAAATGTTCAGGGATTACACAGATAGATAAATGATTCTACTGGAGGAAATGAGGAATAAAGTGGTAGAGAGAAAAGGATTCTTTGAGGAGTCTTTACCTACACCCTGAAAGTTAAGGCCACATATTAATGAACCACCCTGCCTCCATTTTAGGCTTGAAAGCCTTTTTATAGTAAAGACAAACTACATTTCATTCCTTTTTATGATTAGACCTGTTTCTCAAGGGTTAGGCTATGTCCTACCTGTAACCTTAAGTACAAATGGCTCTGCACTGCCTGTGCTAGGCAACAGCAACCATGCCTGTATTTTAAAAGATTGTTATGATCATCTGTTGCTATGACTACCTTAGAAACACCTTGCAATCATGCCTTTGTTTCAAAAGGTTGTTAGGACCAACTTATATTTATGCTCTGCTTCTGTAATCTTCCCTATTTGTCTGTCTCCTTACCTCTGAACTATGAAAAGCTTATCTTCTCCATGTCTAATGCTACTCTCTCAAATCATGACTTTGACTTTCTACAGCTGACTTTCTACTCCTGAGTGCACCTTTAAAAAAGCTTGCTGTGATTGGTCAATTGTAGAAATAGTCTTTCTTTTTTTCATATCTGTGGGATTAATATCTGTAAAGCCAACTGGAGCGATTTCTTCCAAGTCATGAAATCCTGGAGGGCTTGCGTGTTGGTAGCATTGAAGGGTGTTCCTTGGGGTTAAACATATTTGAGTACCCAGTGATAATGACAGAAAACTTCACAGTGTCCATTTCCCTGTGTGTGTCATTTTGAATACAAAAACAAAATAAAAAACAAAAACAAAAAAAATTCCTTTGAAAGCTCCTTAAAACACTCCTCATTCAACAACATCATGAACCACGTTTCACAGCTCCAGCTCTAGAGTCAGGTCCAACATTGTATTGATTGGTTATGAGGACCTTGTTTCTACCTAGGAAATGGTACTCATGCATTTGGAAAACAATGGCTAATATAGCCATGCAGATTCAGTTCAAATTGCCTAGCATCTACACACTGCCCCAGGAATCCTGAGAAAGGATGAAAACACTAAATAAATCATGACTTAACAAAGTTTTTTTTAACTTAAAGTAGGTATGATGAGGAAAGTTGTTCCTACATGGATATGAACAGATTGCAGCACTTGAGGAATTGAGCTGAAACAAGAGAAATCCTGCCTATTGATTCCAAAAATTGTACTGAAGGATGGTATTATGTTAAGTCCTGGAAAAGCAGTCAATATGGTCATGGTGCGCCAACTGCCTTCCTTTTCACTAACCTTCCCTTCAAAGAACAGTGTTGGGTTGATACTCTGTGCTAAGCATCAGAATAGACAGGAATATAGTGCTGGTATCAAATCAAAACTTTAGAACAAGAAAGGAACATGGGTCTAGCCTAACCAATTCCTGACTTTTAGTAGACCTTAAGTCTTTTGTAAACCACAGATCGGCACTGGTTTTCAGCTGTGATATTGACTGTCCAACTCTGCTGTCCATCTAATGAAAAGCTGACCCTGGAGCTGGGACCTTAAGGAAGTTCTAAAAGCACTAAGGTACATGGAAGTAAGAAATGACTAAGGAAGTATTCCAAGCTAAAAAATCACAAAGATTTTGTCATTAATAATGCTCAGCATAGCTGAATGGTGGTGGTACATACCTTTAATCCTAGCACACATGAGGCAGAAGTAGGCCGATCTCTGTGAGTTTGAGGTCAGCCAGGTCTACAGAGCGAGTTCCAGATAGCCAGGACTGCATAGAGAAACCCTGTCTTGGGAAAAAAATACCTAGAAGTTAGAGATCTGAGGTGAATGGCTGAGTTAGTAAAATCCTTGTTAGGCAAGCCTATAGAACTAAGTTCAAATCCCCAGCATGCCCAGAAAATATGCTGGGATAGGGAAAGATGAGAGGATTTCTGGAGCTCACAAACAACTTGTCTAGAATGAGAATCAGTGAGCACCAGGTTCTGTGAAAGACAGCTCCACCCTCACAGAGTGATAGAAGAAGATGCCCAACATTGACCTCTGGCTTCCACACAGGTGTATACTGGTGCATACAGAAACATGTTGAGGGAATGGAAATCCCGCCATTGTGGATCTTTGTCCAAATACAATCCACAAACAAAACCTTGTGAGAAGATTTCTGAGACTTTGTGATAAAACTCCAAGTAAACAGGACAGGAGTCTTTCAATATCTGTTCCTCCACATCGTGGGTGTTCTTGGAATGTGCTTTTGTGCCCAGGTGTAGTGCATAGGAGAGAGTTCACGTTAGAATATTCATTACAACTGGCTATTTTTATTTTTTATACGCCTCTATGGAAAACCATGGTTGTGCCATGTGGAGCTTGTCCCTGTGATATGTATACTTTACTTGGGCAAATCTTAACCCTCAGAGTATATATTGTCCGGTGCTCTGAATAAAGTTGGCTATGGGATGAGTCTTTAGTCCACCTCATTTTTTGGCTCCACTTAACCATGCTGCCAATTAGAGCAGTAAACAGGTTATGGCTGTAGTCCTAGCATCAAAGGTGCTAAGATAGGAGGATTGATATAAATTTAAGATCAAAATGAGCTACATAGTCAATTCCAGTGTACTCTGGGCTACAGAGTCAGACCTTATCTTTGAACAAAACCAAATATTGCAGAAAATAAAAATCTACAGTAAATGGTTGTAATTTACTCCAAGAATAATATAAAATATTATTATCAACAGTTAAATAACAAAGTTATGAAGACAAGTAAAATGTTAATATACTACATGATAGAAACTACAACTCAATAGAAAATATATTGCAACCTTATTAGACAATTTAGCCTGCAGTAAAAGATTTTTTGAAATCACTTGCTTGTTTGGTTCCCAATTTAGTGACTGAATGCATTCTGTTTGGGTTCCGAGACTCTATAATGGCATGAAGATTGTGAATTCTGATGCCTCATGAAGATAACTAAGCTGTTAATGTTGCAAGTGACAAAAATACAAAATGACCTCAATACATGTCAGTCTCAAGGCAATCTGGAACAGCTGGAGGCATCTGTAGGACCACACAAATGTGAAGGAAATGGCACATTGCAAAACTTGAAATACTCTCTGCTAGAATGGTCTGTGAGGCAGGACTCAGCTGACCACCACAACATGCATCTGGACAGTAAGACTTGCATTATTTAACCTTCTGTCATTTGCCCAATTTTGACATTTAAGCCTGTTTGGAGAGTGTCAGAGTTAAGAGAGAAGGAAATAAAATATGTAGTGCCACAAATAGATCGAGGGCGATGTCCTCTAAAGACAACTTTGTATTTTGCAAGATTTTTCAAAGTTTGCCAGATGTTTGGATTTGTAGGAAACTACTCCCTGGTACCATCTCACAAACAACTTTTAGAACCTCCAGTGCCTGAAAAATCACTTGTTTTCAGAGGCTCTGTTATTTTTATCCAGTATATATTTCTCACATGCCAGATGACTCCAGCATTACTAGTGTTTGCTCCTAGAGGCCAAGAGGCTCCAGCCACTGTGGAAATATTAAGTGGGTCATGTGGTTAGGAAGATCATCAACCTAGTCATTTTCTTCAGGTTGAGTGGGTGGAGATAATGAGTTAATGAGTTACTACATGAATGCACTTCGAAATATTCTTCTCATTGTGGTTATGACTCCCAGATTCAAGAAACTAATTTCAGATAATATCTGAAGCATTGGTAATTATACGGGACAAGAGAAATTACAAGATGTAATATGATAAGGCTTAACACAATCATTAGGCTAAATTTTAAGCCAGAGGCAAAAATTACTCTCCATTTTGCAAAATTCTTGAAAACAAACCACCTGGTTTACTGGCGTGTATCTGTTTATTATTTATTTTTGTCAAGACTCTCGTAATTATTAAGCGTCTCATTTGTTATCTGTCAAGAGTCTCACTGTATAGCCCAGACTGGAATTATAGATGTAATTCTATAATTACCACTCACAATGGCCTTGATGCTGAGAAAGAATAATGTTAGGAGAAAGAGGAGGCAGCTTAGTCTGTGCTATGACTGCCCAACACGCAGAGTAAGGCTGTAAATTTAACCTGGGTTTAAATTGACAGTTCAGCTACACAGTAGCCTAAAGTTCTTTTATGAGTTATTCAAGTCTTTGAGCTTCTCATAGAAAAAAATCACAAGCAGTATCATTTTCTTGGATCGTCGTGATGAGCAACTGTATACAAAGCTATAGTCTTTCCAATCTGCCATATAACCCATAACAGTCAGTATATTGAACTCGCTTTTATTTCTGTTGTTAATTTAGTTTAAATTATTTCTTTAAATTTTTTGAAATTATAATATGCTAATATCATTCTTCCCTTCCCTTTTCTCCTTCCAAACCTTCCCATGTACCTCTTCAGGCCCTCTTTTAAATTCATGGTCTCTTTTTTCATTAATTGTTATAATGTACACATAAATACATTTATGTTCTTCACTATAACCTACTTAGTCTGCATAATGTTATTTGTACATATGTTTTCGAGGCCATCTATTTGTTATTACATAACTGATGGTATGTTCTTCCTGAGGAAGACTCTTCCTCCTACTCTCAGCATTCCTTGCCTGCCTGCAGTTCTTTGTGTAGGGCTGAGGCTTCCTGGACTGTTCCACAATTCACACTGGCATGTCTACAACCGTTGTCCTAGTTCAGCTTATGTTCAGGCAGTCATGTTAGTGAGACTTGATGGGTATAGCTTCCTGCTAAATGGAGACCATTCAGTAAACCACAACTAATCCAAATGCAGAACTGTGGGTTCAGTTCCAACTGATCCATCTACAGTACATCTCTGGCACCCAAGATTCAATGATCATTGGGAAAGAGGAACAGGAAGTGTACAAGAGCCAGAGGATTAGAGGTGTTTGGTGCTCTGAGGTTGTGTCTCCTAGGTATGTCTGTTGGTAATTTTATTGCTTTGGCAAAAGCAAAAAATAAAAAAGGTATAACCTTAGAAGATAAATGTATTAATTAAAATGTTATATTTTATTTATTAGGCAAACGATGCTAAAAAGAAAGAAATCAGTTGATGCCAATCAAGTCAGAAGGATAGACAGGAAGCATTATAAGCATTACACAGTGGATAGGAGCAAGAGATCAAGAGTCAGATTTGCATCTTGACTCTTCCTCTTACCAGTTTCTGTATATACTGAAGATGTTACTTAACATCCATGTATCTCAGATTCTCATAGGACCTCAACACAATAACAAAGTCTACCTTAGAGATTATTAAATAAGAGCATATATACAAATACTTAGGGCAGTGTATAACACAGAGTAAATGCTCAGTAAATCAGGATGTGAGGTCTCTTCGCCATGTTGGCTTCTCTCTCTCACTGTACCATTTACCAATGAGCCAACATTGAAGCTTCCCTCATGTGCATTCTATATTAGAGACAATATCTCTAGGAATAAAATATTTTTGAATAGTCTTTTGAGAAAAGGAGCTGGCATTGTCCCCCATCAGGTGTTATTCAAGTATATAAATATCTAAATTACAGGAATAGGCATAGTAAGTTTTGGGCTCTCAAGAACACTGCAATTATTCAAGGTTCCTATAATCTCCAAACTTGGCAGGTTTCCCTGGAGGTCAGGTATCTGGGGTACTATAATGCTACCAGAGGGCTAGAGTAAGATCTCCTAACCAGGGAGACTAAGCTGATAAAGTATATAAATATTATTATACTCAAACAGCATAGCACTGATGTAATGTTATACAAATAGAAAGTTGTAGAAAGATCAAAGCAAATAATATATAACTTCCTTCTGGGGCCTGGGGAGGTTGCTTGCAGCACAAATGTGTTGTAAATTAGATTCTCAGCACTCACACAATTGCCAGGCAGCCATAGTAGCTGGTCTATAATGCCAACACATAGGAGGTTGAGACAGGAGATTCTCAGATCAAGACAACTAGGTAAATTGCCCAAATCTGTGAGCTGTGGCTTCAAGCAAGAGACCATGCATCAATACATAATGAAGAATGAGGAAATGCCAAGTGTACAGCTCTGACCTCCTCATGTATGTGCACATATATTCATATGCCCTTCATATCTGCACACACAGATTGTTTATACACATATATCATATATACATATACATAACAGATAAACAAGTAAATGTCTTTGGCATCATTTACCTACTTTATATCACTGTGATAAAATCCAATGACCAAAAGCAACTTGGCCCCATGACCAAAAGAAGAAAGGTTTTATTTCTGATTACAGTCCCATGACCAAAAGAAGGAAGGTTTGATTTCTGATTACAGTTTTACATCTCAGTTCATCATTGAGGGAAGTCAGGACAGGAACTCAAGGTAGAAACTGAAACAGAGACCAGAGAGAAATGCAGCTTACTGGCTTGCTTCCCAAGTCTTGCATCCCACGGCTTGCTCATCCTGCTCTCCCACACAATCTAGTACCAGGTACCGGAGGTGTCATTACCCACAGTGGCCTGGTCCCTCCTAATCGCTCATCAAGAAAATGGTGCACAGAATTGCCAATAGGCCAACATAATAGTGGCATTTCCTCAGTTGATGCTCTCTCTTCCTAGATAGCCCTAGTCTGTGTCAAATTTTAAAAAGAAACTGGCCAGCACAGATACTCTATTCATCTTCTACATAAAATATCAATGGCACTGGTCCCTGGTTTACTTTAACAATCAAATGTAGAGTACTAATAAAAGTATTTTATAAACATTTAAGGAAATTTGTAATCTAGTCTATAGTCAAATAGGACATCTTGGATAAAAGAGAAAGCCCTAATCAATAAATTCAATCCTATAAAAATATATCTATGTAACAAAATACCAATGGAAAAGGTTAACAGCCAAATAAAAGAATATAAAAAATATTTATAATACATGACAAGGATTTATAGCTCCACAAGACAAATGGCAGCTAAAAACTGATATAAAAACTAGATGACTCAGAGAAAAAATTGGGAAGGGGAGAGTCAGAAGAGAGTTGCAAATAGCCACTGAACATATGAGAATATACTTAATTTTAGTACTAGTTACAGGATGCAAATTAAATCAACAAGATTCCATTTTTACTGCCTTGTTACCAAAAATAGAGACCAGCATTCATGGAAGGCTATGTATAGCGAGGAAATGGACACATCATGCAGCCTAGCTGTGTAGTTATAGACAAGGCCAGAGCTTTTAACTGTGCCCTGACGCATCTGCTAAAATACAGTGGGTGGGTACTTTGACAGAACAATACTACCTTGAAGAATCTTTTCCACTGAAATGAAAGCACCACTACAAAAGGAGAATATATTTATCACAAGCATTGACTAGAATGTTAAAATAAGATATAAATAATCTTAATATCTTTCATTGAGGGAATGGTTGCAAAATATAAAGACTACCCAAATGATGGGTGCTGTAGATGGCCTTAAATACAAGGAGCAGCTCTATTAGCATTAATGTGAAGCAACCCTGATGGGATAATGGTACTCGAGACAAGGAAAACCTTTTAGACTTTGGGTGTCTACATATTAGCAGAGTGAATTAGAGGAATGCCACCTGACCTGCCACTCACACATGCCACTACTAAAAGGAAGATGGTCCCTGTCCATCTCCTTACAGGTTTTTCCTGCAGCTTCTTATATTTCACATAGGAATTATGTTGACTTCTGAAAAATTAAGTTAACACGCAAACGAGTGAGTTTCATTATGGAATTTCCAACCGTGGAGGCAGTTAGACTTTGTTCTTATTCATTGCCATTCCCCAGACAGTACCCCCTTCTGCTCTCATGTCACATATATTCCATTACTTGACTTGTTTCTCTTTCTACTCCTCATGATCTTTCTCTCCCCTCTCATAATCCTCTTCCTACTCACCTTGGGTTGGGAATATAGCTAAGTAGTGGAACATTTTCCTGACATTTGTGAGACCCTGAGTTAACTATCCAGTGCCTATAAACAAACAAACAAACAAATAAATAAATAACTGATCTCAGAAGAGCCTCTTAGAATCTCCCTCATTTCATATAAGATGATTATAGCATTATCTCATAATTTGGGGCAGGTATAAGCAAGATACATCAGGTTTCTAGCACAGAACTAGTTAAATGGTGCTTGATGACAGCTTCCTCTCGCTCCATTCTCTTCGCTCTCTGTTGATGCATTCTCAGGGATGCAGGTCAGTTGTGACACCAGAATCAGGAATAAATGGGAGGTGAAAGCTGCTGTACAAGCATGCACTCTGACATCTTCCAAATGACAAACGGAGATGATTTTCATTCTGGAATTAAAACCCTTGTGGATGTCCCTTCGCTCACTCCCTCCATCAATCTATATGTTAAAGGCTAGAGACCCAAGAGAAAAAACTCATATGCCTCATTGAAACTCAGAGGGCAACGCATTACCTAGGCTCTCTACAGAACTCCCTTTGAAATCAAGCTGGGTTACATGGGCATCTGCAAGCTGCCTCTTCTTACCCTCCTATCCAGATTTTTAACCATGTTACTTTCTACCCAAGGAACACTATGAAAGTATGGTCAGTGTGCTGAATTCCCAGTATCCCTTCCCTTGGCCCCCTTTCCAGCAGTTTCTAAACAGTTGCCACAGAACCAAATGGTGTGCCAAGCCTTTTTATTGACACCCTCTCAGTCTTCCCAAAGACCACACAAAGTAGTTACCATTCTGCTGTGGAGACTGAGAAGTTATGGCCATAGAATCTAAGCCATATATTCATGGTTCCATTGGAAGGACATAGATAATACTTTTCTAAAGTTGGGTGAGTCAGAAGACCCCATGGCTTAGAGGCTACCAGTTTAATGGCATTCTGTTTCTAGTGACCTGCCATGTCAGCTGTTAGTGGTTCTGTGTCTCTTTGTATAGAGAAATGCATCAGTGTTTTAATTAGTTCTGAGAAGTTTCCATCTTGCAACAAAGCCCCTCTAAAACAAAGCCATGCCTAACTTAACACTAGAAGAAAGAGTTTGAGTTGGTTTGCTCCCCTCTCAGTGTCTTTTGAAAACATTGGATTTATTGACTCTTGAGAATTTTATATAATGTGTCTTGAGTGGAGGAGCTTTCAAGAAAGCAGAGATAGAACACAGTGGTATAAAGAGTAAAAGAGCAACAGTTGAATAGGTGTTAAATTGCTTTGGGGTGGGAAGGTAAGATAAAGGGAGGAATGTAAAGAAGGATAACTGACACTAAAGGCTTTTTTAAAAATACTTATAGAAAACTTCTACTACACAAGTTCCTAAAATGTATGCATATATAAAAAAAACCTATTTAATAGAGTTACCATACAATGTGGGGTCAGGCTCAATAGTAGGTACTTCACACTAAAAACAATAAAAACCCCAGGAATGGGCTATATTTTTTTTCAAAGTTCTGGTCAATGGGGCCAGTTAGACCCTAAGCATTACAGGCTATTGCCATTCCTTTTGGTTCCCCTCCAGAATGTAATGGTAAGACCCTATTGCTGGACACCACATATTTCAATTACAGAACATGGAGAATTCACATTTGTACTCACCTGGAAGCTTCATACCTCCTGGCTATACTTCATGTGCTAGAAGGTGCTATGAGAAGAGAAAAAGAATCCCCTCTCTGTATTCAAGCTTTAATGCACACACACCTCTGTTATAATACTTAGTGTGGTTTTATTGTAACTATTTACTAGCTTGTCTTCGGGGCATTTGATTTATCTCTCTAGCCTTGATTCATTAGAGATGGCCCATTAATTTCTTTAATGAATGCACAAATTAATGATTATGTGTTAAATAGAATATATGCAACTCCTCTGAGCTTCCCATGAGAGAAAATGAGAAGCTCTCCTGTGCCATGAACCTGAGTCCAAACCATGGAGAAAGAAGCCCACAGCGAAGAGGTTATTACCAGGGCCAATACCCTCCATGAAATAAATCTGGAATCAGAAGAGGGCAAAGGCCTGAAACAATGGATATTTTAATCATGCTCATTAATGATGACTCAGAGCATGGATTTATTACAGTTGAAAGCTACAGGAGGGGCAGTAAATCAGCACTGCTGAGAGAAAGGGGAGATAGGAGCTCTTATTTAAGATGTATTCATACATTTGTAGCCACAAAATAGTGATTGCCACTGATGTAGAAGACTTCATTTGTGGATTGAATTCATCACAAATATGTTTTGTGCCGGCAGTCTTTCCCAAAATTGTATTTGCTTTCCTTTAGCCAAAAAGGTGGGGGCTGGGTTCATTACTTGAGAAAAAAAAAGGAAAAGGAAAAGATAAGATTGTCTTAGCTAAGTCTTTTCCTTGCTTCAAATCCAAATTATGATTTGCAAAGCACTGTCTGAATCTGTAGGAAATGCTATTTTATTGGCACATATGTTGAAGAGAATAGTTTTTAAAGCATTTAATTAGTTCTGCCTTTGAGATAGAACTTAAACACAGGCGTGATAAAATTAAACAAACAACAACAACGAAACCCATGTCTCCAACTGTTGTTTGAGACCAAGTTTTTCCTTCTCCGACTACCCCAAGACAATTACCCTTACTCTTAGCTTTCTTTAAGACAAAGCAGATTCATGGCTCTTATAAATCAGCTTAGAGCATTGTACTCTATTGTCCCTTGGTGAGTTCTAGTCACATAGGAGTAAGATGCAAACTCTTTAATGGGACCTGAAGAGTAACAAGTCATCTGTTCTTCTAAACTAACCAGCCCTGTTCTGTCTGCTCTTTGTTCTCATCTGGGTGACCAATTTTGAGCCATGTGGCTTCCTCTATTCCTTGAATACATCTAGCTCCCTAAAACTCCTGTTTCCACCTTCTGTCTTAGACAACCTCCTTGGAAATTCTTCTGAAACCATTATTCCAGTTTCTCAAAGGTCTGGTTGGTATATACCATTTTCAACACTCATTTCCCAGAACTGTACTTGCCTTCATTGGGCCAAAATTTGGGGTCTTAGTTTATTATTTGGCAAAAAATAAAGAGGAGAAATATTGTATTAGCTATCCTTAGGCTCTGCTTAGGCTATTGCCCCCCCTCCAGTTACAGCTTTATTCTGTAACTCGCTACCAACTTAATTGTCTCTTAATTTTAAGAACCTAGGTAAACACATCAAAACTTAGCAGTCATGCCCCTACTGTACCAAAGGATTCGTGATAACAGAAAGCAATTCACTTCCAACAAACCAGAAATGAAGATACTCTGTAGCACATAGATGGTCTTCCAAATATTTGCTCAGTAAATTCCCAGTGTGTGAAGCCTAATATCTAAAATGTCAAAGACTCACAGTCAGCACTTTTAAATTCAGTTCATCTTGGTTCTGTAAGGTTTAGCAAGTGCATAGGAACAGTATAAAAGGTAGCTGTAGGGGTCCAACACTCTCGCCATTACAGCCTCTCTACAGTTCTCCTGGATCTGGACACATCAATAGGCAGGACAGCATGGATATAGCATACCCTCTCTTCAGGATGCAAATGCCATAAAGGCAAATTTTAGCTTTCAGTATCAGAGTGGATTCTGCTGATCTCTTGCTCTCTGGATCTACATTTGTTTTTGCTTGTTTGTTTCTCTATTCTCTTAAATGTTACATCCCAACTACAGTTTCCTCACCCTTCTCTCCTCCCAGTCCCCCAACCTCCCCTCTACCCCAGATGCACTCCTCTTCTGTTTCCTTTCACAAAAGGGCAGGCCTCCCAGGGATAGTGACCAAACATGACACATCAGGTTTTAATAAGACTAGAGACGTCCCTCATATTAAGGCTGGATGAGGCAACCCAGTAGGAGTGAAATGGTCCCAAAAGCAGGCAAAGGAGTCAATGGCAGCCCCTGCTCCCACTGTTAGAAGTCCCACAAGAGCACCAAGCTACATAACCATAACATATATGCAGAGGATCTAGGTCAGGTTTTCTAATTTCAGTTCAGTTTCTATGAGCCCCTATGAGCCCTGGTTAGTTGATTGTGTGAGCCATTTTCTAGTAGTATCCTTGACACCTCTGACTCCTACAATCCATCCTCCCTGTCTTCTGTAGGATTCCCCAAGCACTGCCCAATGTTTGGCCGTGGGTCTCTGCATTTGCTTGCATCAGTTGCTAGGTGAAACGTCTCTGATGACAATGTTTTGTTTTGGTAAGATATTCAGTACGTTTGTATAGGAGTTGTCAAGCGATATTAACAGGTTAAACTGGATCCTTATTGTTTCTGTGATTTGAACAGATGCTCATAGGTTTTGCTTTGATCTTGCCAAGGTTCATGATTTAAGCATTTGAAATCAGAGCAACTCCACATTTTCCATAGCTCGCTGCACATGGAACCAAGAGACCACTGGGGGTTTGGAGTTCACGCAAAGAATGACAGCATTGCCACAGGGGAAATATTTTGGCAAGATAGGTGCATAGTTGTGATGCAGCAGTTACGTTCCTCTGTTTAGTCTCTGTGAAAATTAATTTGCAAAGATATTCAGGTCTGTTGTGTGTTCTAGTTTATATGTAAATTAGAAGAGTATGCGAGAGATGCCAAGGATGATGGAACTCCAACATTTTCAGACTGGCTGACTATTAATTAATTAAAATGGTTCTCACTCAATTTCATTTCATTTACATTTTTCCCACACCAAGTTGTATTGGTCAAGCTAGAAGACAGCAGTAGCAGATGAGTCATCATCATCTCTTCAGAAAGAAAGTTTAAATCTTGATTTATCGAGATAGCCATGGCGAATAAGAGTGGAAGAATTCAACAAGATTTCAACATTTGAAAAAACAAGAGCGATACCTCCACATTCTACAACTCTACCTCTGTTTCTGAAGGTGTCATGGGTGTCTAGAAGCCCAAAGACTCTGCATAAACCCAAACCTTGCATCCTGACTCATGGGTATGACCCAGTCATGCACCCCTAAAACCAGCCAGTTCTCTCTCAAGCTTTGTGGAGCATTCATTCCTGTAATCCAGAATTACAGACAATTGTGAACTTTTGAGAACCAAACACAAGTCCTCTGTAACAGTAGTATGTGCTCTTATCCTCTGAGCCATCTCTCCACCCTCTGGAGCAGCATTCTGCACCAGTGTTTTTCATTACATCTTCCTGAGTCTCTAAAAAAGAAAACCCAAAAGCACATTACATCCCCTGACCTCAACATATTTGATTTCCTCCTAGACCATTCTCTCTATGTTATCTCAAATTGTTCAGTTGCTTTCAAATCCTGCCTTTATTGGACATAGTTAAATTTTGAAGTAGTTTCATTTAGACCTTTGCCTTAGATATTTGCTTAAACTGCAAATAGACATTGGTGTTATTCCTGAATTACCAGAAGAGAAACAGAAGCACAGGTCTTGCAAAGGGCAGGGTGGTAATTAACTCTGAACTTCCCTGGACATGACCCCCTGCTTCTGACCAGAGCCTTGTATAGAAATACATTTTGGGAGGTGGAGCTTTTGTGGCAAAAGAAGTCTTCACAACTGATTTGATTCGGGTCTTTGCTCTGTGCTCTCTGGTCTCTGCCTGGAAGTATGACTTCATGCGGAGTACTTTATTCTCTACTCTGTGGTCTCTATGACATGGGTGCATATAGGTAAGATGATCTCTTAGGTGGCTTCTAATTCAAAAAAATTGTGGCTGATTTCAAAATCAGCCATTTAGTTATGAGTCAACTCACTACCCTTTAAGGTATTGAGCCAATGAGGGATACAATAAGCAAAGGACATTGTTTCTTGGTTATTCTCTAATTCCTGAGCAGGTGGTTAGAATGAGAGGCAGGGGCCTTGCTGGTGAAGAGGGGATATAAAGCCTTGAAACTGTCATAAAGAATGCCATACCCAGTAAAAGCAAAGGCAGATGTTCTCATAAAGTTTTTGCTGTTTGTGTTTTTGTTGGGGGACTTTTGGGGTATGGAGTTTATTAGCAAGGTATGGTAGCATCTGCTCACTGGTGGTGTCATACAAAGGCAGCCTTACAGACCGTTTATGGGGTTGGAATTATTTTTGTTAATGATTTTCATGGGAGTAGATGAAATGCAATGTGCACCAGCTGTAACTATGTTTATCATGCAGCTGCCTTACAAAAAAAATACACACAGGCGCGCGCGCGCACACACACACACACACACACACACACACACACACCCTATAGATATATGTCTTGGTTATCAAGAAGTATATAAACTGGAGTAAGCACAGAAACCAGGAAGGTAAAATGAAACCATGGTGGGGAGTTCTAGAGAAGGTAATAGCAGGATATGGGTGATGTAATTAAAAATGGGGGAAAAGGCCTTTAATTAGGAAGACAGATGGACAAGTAACACTAGGATGTTTAAAAAGTCATAGGAAATCATATTGTTTTATGTTGACTTAAAATTATATGTAATACATATAAATTGTGTATACATACATGTATCTATATTACACAACTCTCTGTATGTTAGTGTGTGTGTGTGTGTGTGTGTGTGTGTGTGTGTGTAGTTTCAATGAAGTTGTAACATTTGGGGAATAATGCTTACCCTCAAAGCCATAGACTATCTTGCAGAAACTGATCACTAGCCATGAGAAACCTCCTTTCAAGTTGTTGATCAGGGGATTCCAAGAGACTCCCAAAACAATATAAGTTATTGCTATTGTGCTTGGTAGCATCCCAGAAGTTGAAAGTAAGTCTCTATTATGGAAGGTACCATGCATTTGGACACATGACCCAGAGACTTTGAGCTAGAGGAAATCTAGAAGCCCTGCTCTGAAGACCATCTCTCATCATACCAGAAGGTGCTGTGTATGCTGTCAAGGGAGAGAAGCAATTACTAACCTCTACCAAATGAGAGACACCTATGAACTACAATTACCAGCAGGCAAGCCATTTCCACAGGTGCAAAAGTGGTACTCACACCTTGGCAGTAAGCAACAGCTGTCTAATTGGACAGGAGGCCCATGCAACAGGAGGGAAACTGTGCCTAGTAATGGAAATCTAGCCAACTCTCCGCGGCTAGTGAGGGCACAGATCCTAGAGAACAACCCATGATTGCCATTTTACTAAACCATGGCAATTCCTAACGTCATTCTAAACACTTAGCCTTATGCCCATGGAGAAGTATAGCTTTCATCTCATCAAAGAAGCTTTTCTTCACAGCAGATGTAGGCCACTAGAAAAAGCCACAGCTGGCACAACTGTTCAAAGTGTGAAGAATCACTCATGGTGATGTACCGAGCCCCAGTATCTACAATCCCCACAGCTAAGGCTCGAGAAACACTGGGGAAGGAAAGTATATTTTTAATGCAAGAATTTAATTAAATACTATAGTTTTGCTAGGATGGAATATCTTGTAAACACTTTAGGCAGTTTTCAGTGATGACATACTTTATACAATAAGACATGGGAGTAGCAAGGAAGCAGAAATCCATGAGTAAGTTCGCTTGCTTCTCCTCTTGTTCTTCTTCCTCACTTCCCTCTCTTTCTCCTTCTGGCCATTGCTGCCATTTTGAAAATTCCTCATGTTGAGGAAGCCAATTCAAACTTCTTAAAGGGAACAGAGCCTCCAGAGGCTCCTTAGAATGGATTAAGTCAAATTAGATATGAATTAATTGGTATTGAAGTATTTGTCTGGGAATACTGCTTTTGACCAGTGTTAACTAGAACTAATAATAAGGCCATTGAATTTGGGGTTTGCATGGGACTAAATACTCCATTGATCACAGTTATTCAGTGAGATGCAACCGTTTGGCTAGTGCTTTCCAGATTCCTCTCCAGATTTTTAGCCATTATAATCTGGACAGGCACAGCAGCTGCTGTAAGTTAACAGATGTATTCAACTAGAGTTTCTGAGATGGTAGGTGCCTGTGAGAAGATTATGGCATGATTGTAAAGTTCATCAATAATCATTCTCTGGCTCCACTCCTCTGAGGCAGAACTGGATAGGCTTCTTCTACAGTATCACAGCACCTCCCATGCTTTCAGTTTTTCCTTGATAGTCAGCCTAAACTATGGCAGAAGACAATGGTAGAAGCATCATGCATTATGGGTAGAGTAGTGGATAAATGGCCAAATAATCACGGGGGAAAAGGAGGAGAAACATGGTTTCTACACTTTAGTGAAAGCACTGATATGCCAGTAAATGCTAAAGACTGAGTTTCTTTGTAAACATGAACTCTTAAGTGAGAAGTCCTCCTATTACTTCACTAACTGTTAAATACAATGAAATAAGACCGTAATCTTGTAAAAATTGTACTGATAGGTGTTTTACTGCAGCACTGAAAGGGAGCTGACAGGTTTCCTTTGCATCTTTGCACTCTGTATTTGATGCTTTTTTCCCCCGTCTCTCAAATGATCATGTTCATTCTTCAGTTGCTGGAACATTAGGTTAATCACACAATGCTGAACAACAACAACAACAACAGCAACAACAACAACAAAAGATAGAGTCAAGTTGCCAAGCTCCTGTCTAATTTTGATTGGGGGAGGGTCATAAAAATAAACCATTCCCTCAGTTTAGTCTTCACAACCCACCGAAAAACACCTTCTATGTGTCAAATGATACTTGCTTTGATAAGCTGCATATACCTTCAAGACTGGATACTGTTGATTCACACATCATTCCTGCTCAGGAAGGGAACAGAGCATCCACTCTGGACTTGTTAAATACTTGGTATACTTTGAGCTTGTGGCAACCAAGATATAACTTAAAAGTTCATACTAAAGCATGAACCCTAAAAAAAGAGACTACAGGATGATTGTGCATGAAAATCTGACCTTCAGAGATCATGACTACAATATTGGAGAAATTGACGAAGATCAAGGCCTGGGAAAATACCATCGCAACACCTTGAGCTCTCCCTACCTTGTTGGAATATCAGGTGGCATTCTTTGTTTTACCACCTCGCAACTCAGATTGTCTTTTAAGACATTATTCCCCCACCCTTCCACCCAGCCTAATTCTGCAATTTCATTTTCTTCCTAGTTCCTTCTTTCTGGGGATTGGTGAACTCCGCTTGGAATCTCTGCTCGGTGGGGAAGCGTCAGTCCCCTGTCAACATAGAGACAAGTCACATGATCTTTGACCCCTTCCTGACGCCTCTTCGCATCAACACTGGGGGCAGGAAGGTAAGCTGCCACCTTGCTTCTCTGAGGATGGGTGACGTTCATTGTGGAAGCTGGGCTTCTGGCTCTTAGGCTCTGTGAGATGTGATGCCTGGCAATAATCACAGGCCTCACAATTACTCTGGACAAATACAGGTATGTCCAAAGAATGTTATTCTTTCTTCATAAAATTTGAAAATTTCCCCTCATAAAATACGACTTACAACTCTAGGACCTGAAGAGATCAGGAATGGCACGAGGCACCCAAAGATCAAGTTCACTGCACAAAGGTGATTTATTTGCCTCATAGGGTCAAAGGGCAGGGAATAAGAGGCAAAGACAGGAGACAGAGGGTAAGGGAGAAGGGAAAAGGAACAAGAGGATAGGAGCAGAGACAAAGGACTGCCTCTGTATAGAGAAGAGCCAGACTTGGCCCATCAACAAATGCCAGTTTGTAAAGAGAAAAGGAAAACCCGATACTAGGATAAGGTGTTTGATTTTAATTGGGCATGTTAGTTAAGATGGCCAAAGGGACACTTTTGATTGCTGGACTTCAGTACTTTGATAGCCTAACCTTGGTAGTCGGCCTCAGGTGGGAGGAAGTAACCAAATAAGGAAACAGACCTTGGTGACTAGCTTTAGGAATACAATCTAATGGTTTACCAAGGCAGAGGGAACAAGAGAGAAGGGAAAAGGGCTTCCGGAGCTGTGGTTGCCATGTTTGGGCCTGTTGGAGCCCTCCGGGACCCCAGGAAGTTGCTTGAGATCCTATCCCTTGGTTCCCCCATGAAGGTCAGTTGAGCAAAGTTGACTCACCTATATACCATGCTGGAAGATTCCTCATCTGAGACTCCTTACTTGGTCTTCATTTAACTGCACCAAAGCAGAAGGAATTAATTTTAACAAAAGTAAAATCAGACGTTTATCATCCAGGGAAGGAAAACAAACAACAAGTCCCCCTCGATGATTTATAAGAAAATCAATAATTAATCTTCCTAGGGGCATCTCTCTGGCTTAGAATCCTCCCTTCTGTCCAGAAATGCTGAGCTGTGCTTTGTGAGTCTTAGACCAGAATCAGCCCTGCCCTCTCCTTCTGCCGGGAGCACCTCCTCCTTAATTTGTGAAGGGCATGGTGCCTTTGGGGACCACTCATTGCTAGACTCTGGCATTTTCTCTTGCTGACTTGCTTCTATTTCACTAGATTTTACTGTTGGCTAAGATATTAGAGTTGGGGGAAGTGCACATGCATAGAGAATTGTGTTTGAAGGTGATTTTGTTGTCGTGAATTCGAGAGAGGTGAAAAGCCACATGTGTGCAAAAAAAAAAAAAAAAAAGGGCTAAAATTATAGACATTTGTTATTCTAGGCAGATCCTTCTCCAGAGCTGGACTGCTCAGGCTCTGCCACTCTTCCTCCTCTGAGGCCCTTTACCCATCTGCACCAGTCCATTTGTATGTTATAGTTTTAACCTTGCTGCTATGTTCAAACATGTTTTCTACCATGTCACTTGCGCATGCTCACACTTTCTCTCTCTCTTTCTCTCTCTCTCTCTCTCTCTCTCTCTCTCTCTCTCACACACACACACACACACACACACACACACACACACAAATACACAAATGATGAATCAACAAAATCTTATTAGTGGTCTTGACTGTCCCTGGTTTTAAGAAGTGTTGCATGGGGCCTAGAGAGGTGGCTTAGCAAGCAAGTACTTACAGTACTTGTAACTCCAGGACATGAAAGGCGAGGCCAGGCCAAAGCATAGACAATTTAACCAAAATGGCCAACTCAACGTTCAATGAGACACCTCCTCTCAAAAATATAGAAAGACCTCAACTTTCACATAAACAAGAAAGCACACATAAATGCGCGCGCGCGCGCGTGCGCACACACACACACACACACACACACACACCCCAAACAATCATATACAATATTGCTATGTAGAAAAAACCATTACTGCATGTGGGATTGAAACTATTTATCTATGCAATATTTGGATGTTCTTTTAAAACATATTTGGGAATCATTCTTTCATAGAAAGTTTCCATCTAGGTTACTTGGCTTCTCTGATTCTATAGAAAAACAAAGCCAGGCTAGGCATGGTACACATGCCTTTATGTGCAGCATTCAGGAGGTAGAAGCAGGCAGATATGTGTGAGTTTGAGGCTAGCCTGGTCTAGACAGTGACTTCCCCGACAGCCAGAGCTACACAGAGAAACCCTGTATTGAAAAAACAAAAGTTGATTAATTAATTAATTAAAAGGTTTAAAAGAAAGAAAAAACAAAACCATTCTAATTGTTCCACTGGCAGTTTTATCTTATGAACTCTAAAAGAAACTTAATATAGGTAGACATATACACCACACAGTGCAGAGACTACTTATTTGATAGTTGCAAATGTCTATGTTTCCTGGTCAGCATTTAGAAGTGAAAGTTTCAGTTTAAATAGATACTGAATTATCTTTTTCTTGTTGGAGAGGATGCCAGGGGCATAATTGCATCCTAGGCAAACAGTAAAATAAATAAAACCACCCAGTGCAGAATGCGGCTGATGCCTGGGTTTCATAACCCACTGGAATGTACCCAGCAACAGAGACGCTTTCACCTAAGGCCGGTGTTTGTGGTGGGGTAGAAGATGGTGATGGGATCAGATACCGAGCTCTAATGCTGGTAAAGGGAATGGATAGTCTCCAAAGAGTTGCAGAATGCTCAGTGTTTCAGTGCCACAGGTGTTTCTCCTCCTGGGTTAGCTCTATTCAAATATTGTCTCAGTTTATCTACTGTGATCATTTTACAAATTTGTGGAACTGGTTTCCTCATTTCTTTCTCAGCACAGTCATTGTTGGTATCAACAAAAGATGCTGATTTTTGTAACCTGACTTTGCTGAGTGGGTTTGTAAGAATTTCCTGATAGAGTCTTTGGAGTCTTTCAAGTATATGATCGTGTCATATATAAGTAAAGGTGTTTTGACTGATTCCTTTCCTACTTATTGACTTCTCTTGCCATATGGCTCTAGCCAAGATGCCAAGCACAATTCTGAAGGAGTAGACACCTTTGGCTTCTCCTTGGTGTAAAACAAAATACTTTTAGTGTTTCTCAGGGTCTGATGTTGACAATAGATTTGTTGCACATGATGTTTAAGAAGGAAATATGAATTTTTCACCTGAGCCAATGTCCTCAAGGGTCTTCCTTGAAATGGATGGAGCTGGAGAACGTCATACTAAGTGAGGTGACCCAGTCTCAAAAGAATACCCATGGTATGCAGTCACTGATAAGTGGATATTAGCCTAGAATCTTGGAACACCAAAGACATAAATCACATACCAAGTGATGTCTGACAAGAAGAAAGGAGTGGACACTGGTGCTAGAATGGACCAAAGCATCATTGAGGGGGAGTACAAGAACAGGGAGGTGGGAGGGGGTGGATGAGGGAGCAGGGGGAGGGAAAAGGGCATGTGGGACCTTTGGGGGTGGGGAACCAGAAAAAGGGAAATGAACTGTAAATATAGAATATATCCAATAAAAAAAAAGAAATTAAAAACAAACAAAAAATAAATAAATAAATAAATAAAAAAGAAAAAAAGAAGGAAATCTGAGGGGAGGCATTAGGGAAGGAAGGAAAAACGGCGTTTTTTCACAAACGCAGCAGCTAGAAGTTGTACACGTATGGGGGTGGGGGGGATACCTGGTAAAGGCAGAGGTCCAGTGGAATAAGACAAGCATTGCATATATGAACACATCATAATGAAACCCATTATTTTTGTATGCTAATTAAAATACTAGTTTCAAAATTAGTAGGAATGTGTAACAGAATATCTTCAAAGGATTCTTAGGTAAAGTATGCGCTGAGAGTTGTAGAATGGGCAAAATGGCAACTTGACACAGAATTAACTCATATTCGACCTTTTGCTGAGTCACCTTAGAAGAAATCAGTGGTATGAAACAAAGAGAGGACCATTTCCTTAAAAGGTACTTGGAAAGAGGAAGTCTGTGGCTGGGAGACAGGCCACCATTAAAGGTCTCTCGTACATTAGGACATTGTTGTCGAGCTGGTCCATTCCTTCGTTTATTTTCTGGGATATGTTTTGTTTGTTTATTTGTTTGCTTGCTTGCTTGCTTGCTTGCTTTATCTTTTCCACTTCGGTACATTGTGTCTGTTCCAAATCAATTTGCAAAGGCATCAGAGTTTGTGATTTGGGGGGAGCATTTGCTTTGACAATGAAAATATTTATATCTGGCATGATTTGTGTGGTCAGGGGTCTGATGAGCTCAGAGCTGGCTGGCGGTGTCCTTTACATTCCCGGAAGGCAGAAAATAAAAATATAGACCGTGGCAGGAGATGAAGCACCTGAACTTGACAGACAATAGCTAAATCGTGTCTCAAGGTTTAGAAAGCCAGCGTTTAATGGTGTGTTTTAGAAGTAAGGATTCAACACACTGCTCTGATTTTAGAGTTTTGCCTTAAAGAAATGTCCAATTCAAAAGGTTTGAATAATCACCCTGTTAGATTGTTCTGTAGAATTTGGGGGGAAGGTGCCAGGCTTTGAAGGCTGAGATCAGTTGGATGTCAGTAGGTTAAATGCACCCTGGTATGTGTTTTTCTTGTTACATTTTCATCTGTAGACGTTATTCCTTCTGGCATTTAAATGTGTCTTTTTGCACAAAGCTATGAAGCAGGTCTGCCAAGGCCCCAACTTGTCTTTTTGTGTTTATTTTAACATTTCTGACCTGACACGGAGCTTGGATGGATGGGATAAGGGTTTTTATTAGTATAGGCAAGAGCTGAAAGCAACCGAAAGATAAGAACAACCAGGAATAATAACGATTAGATGAGAATCAAAATTTTCTATAACTTGGTTATAATAGAGAAATTTTACTTATGTGTATTAATACATGTGTGTTCATGTTCATGTTTATGCATGCACATGAATGTAAAGGCATACATGTGCACATGTGTTTTTGTTCAGGCCAGAGGTCAATCTAAGATACTATTTTCTGGGAGATGCCTTTCTGGTTTTATAAGACAGACTCTCTCACTGGTCAGGAGCTGGCCAGCATGCCTCATAGATTCACCTGCATCTATCTCCCATGCATTGAGAATACAAGCATGCATGGGCACACCAGTGTGTGTGTGTGTGTGTGTGTGTGTGTGTGTGTGTGTGTGTGTGTTTTATGTAGTTCTGGGAGCTGGATTCAGGTCCCTTTGTTCATGCAGCATTTAACCTACTGAGCTTTTACCCCAGTTTCTGAGAATATTTTTTATTATATAATAGTTTTTTTTCACCTCTTGAGGTGCTTATTCAGTGATATCTCTTAAGAAATAGTTTTCTTAACCCAAAATAGCTTAGTTGAGAGACTTAGACTGAAGAACTAGTTTTCCTTTCTTGAAAGGTAGTGCTTTTCAGTCTGTCTTGTCATACCTGATATGTACGATTTTTAAATAATGAAACCAAAGTAACTGCTGGTTGTCTGTGGGTATGAAATACCAGGTTCCAGTGGCTAGTTCGAAGTTCAGGGTCATACAAATGTCTCCAGCCTAATCAAAGTCCAGGATCACACAAATGGCTCCAACTTAACTCTGTGGATCACAGGCAAAGCCTAAAGACACGGGATTGAGACAGAAGCCGGTAAGGAGGAAGGGACACTGAGGACAGCGAGGGACACTGACAATGCCGAGGGACACTGATGACGGCGAAAGGACACTGACAAGGATGAGGGTGATCCGAACACATCATACAAATACAAGGAATTGGCAAAGAAGAAAATTAATGAATGATTTTTTAATACAATCCCTTTAAACATTTTTTGACCTAACAGATTCAGTCTAGGTAAAGTTACTTAATCAACTCATGTTTGTTTTTTGTTTGTTTGTTTGTTTGTTTGTTTTAAAAAGTGACTGGCAGATCGTTCAAGACATCAAATCCACTTTGAAGCTTGTGGGCAGGCCCCGATAGAAGTGGAATCTTGAGATTAGACATGGGTAGTGGAAAACATTGTTCGGTTAGAACCCCAGCTCTTCCCTCGGAAACCCTGTCTTCCCCCTACCCCCCACGCCCAGGCCCAGGCCTCAACCCTACCTGCACTTAAAAAAAAAAAAAAAACCAACAAAGAAAGAAACGAACCTCTGCGCAATGGAATGGCACTAAAGCACCCTTCTGTATTTTGGGGAGCCTATGCAACCCGCCTTTTGGATGTGGCAAGCCGACCCACGTGCCTGATCAGGGCCTTAGCTTTTGACCATACTTGGGCACAACTCCTGGCTGACATGCTGTCATCCTCTCTCTGCTAAGGTCTATAAAACCTCCCCACCTTAGCCTGGACATGCAACTTCCCTGGCCCGGTTCTTTGGTACCAGTGAAGGTGCCCAGGAACAGCACCAAATAAACCTGCATTTATCTGCTTTTAATCTGGTCTGATCTGGCTTTTAATCTGGTCTGATCTGGCCTTTTGAGTCAGCAGAAACCCTGACTGTGATGGAACTCGCAAAAGAAAGGAACAGACCATCCTCAACTCCTGACTCATTCCAGTCATCTCAAAGAAGCAGGTTTCAAGTGGAGATTATGAGCACAGTGGTCAGGGTAAGGCCCCAGGAACCTACTTCCTATTGTTCCCAATTTTCTTTTAACTGCTTATTACTTAGATTGTATGGGTCAAGTCACCACAGACATGAAACATGCAAAAGGATCTTTTCAAATCACCAGCAGTCCCTAAATGAAGTGGGGGTGAGAACTTACCAAAACCACAGGGAGGGAGGGAGAGAGGAAGAGAGAGAGAGAGAGAGAAAGAGAGAGAGAGAGAGAGAGAGAGAGAGAGAGAGAGAGAGAGAGAGAGAAGATGCAAATGGCTTCATTGTTCAGGTTTAAATTTTAAATGCAACCACAAGCTCATCTTCTGAAGTCCTGTTTTGTTTCCAGCTGTTGGGGATATCTTGGCAAACTGTGGAAACTTTCGGAGTTAGGGTCTAACTGATGAAGGAAGCAGGTCACACAAGGTCAGCCTTTTTCAGTGTTGCCCCGCCCTTGTCTCCTGAAGGACCCTTGCTTCCTGATCCAGCACATGAGCAGCCCCGACACATACGTCTCTTAGCATGAGTTGAGCTGTATCATGTTTTTTCCCATGATGCTGGGCTGGAAACTTCTCATGGTCATAAGCCTAAATCAATCTTTCCTTCTTTAAATTACCTAAGTACAGTGGTTACTGCTATACAAAATTAACATATCAATGCAACCCATAGAGATGGAACTGGGGAGTAAAAGCCCTGACCAATCTCCCTGCCTTCCCTCTTTGGGCAGATCCCATTTCAAAAGAAGCCAAGGAAGATTGTTGATTCAGTGTATGTAGAGCAGCTTGCAAGCTACAGAACAAGGGAAAGGAACCTAAAGGAAACAAGTGGCACAAAGCACAAGTGTCTATGTCACCCTGTCTGTGTTTCCTCTGAGGAAAATGGAAGTGGAAGGGAATACAGTCTGCTATCACCTGTAACTTGAACAGGACCGAGGGAAATGGCTGAGGTGGTAAAAATTACCTGTTATACAGCATTAAGACCTCAGTCTGACTCCTCAACACACATGTAAAAAGCCATGTATATTTACATGTGGCTGCCATCCTAGCATTGTGGGTGGATTCTGGAAGCAAACTCAGCTGAAAGGGCTTGGTGTGATGCTATCCAAAGCAACAGAAGAAAGTTCTTGGTGATGTCTTCTGGTCTCAGTGTGGTGTGGTGTGTGTGTGTGTGTGTGTGTGTGTGTGTGTGTGTTTACTGATGAAAGTTGAAAGTAGGTCTTTGAGTATTGCCCAACCCTTGTACCCTTGTATACACACACCTAAGTGTGTGTGTGTGTGTGTGTGTGTGTGTGTGTATGTGTGTTTACTGATAAAAGTTGAAAGTAGGTCTTTGAGTATTGCCCAACCCTTGTACCCTTGTATACATACACCTAAGTGTGTGTGTGTGTGTGTGTGTGTGTGTTTACTGATGAAAGTTGAAAGTAGGTCTTTGAGTATTGCCCAACCCTTGTACCCTTGTATACACACACCTAAGTGTGTGTGTGTGTGTGTGTGTGTATGTGTGTTTACTGATGAAAGTTGAAAGTAGGTCTTTGAGTATTGCCCAACCCTTGTACCCTTGTATACACACACCTAAGTGTGTGTGTGTGTGTGTGTGTGTGTGTGTGTGTGTCTGAGACAAAACTTTTCTTGGGGAGATGAGATGTAACATACACATCTTCTCACTCCAGATAAGTATCCTACAACATAGAAAAGCACAGTTACCACCAAAGGACAATATGATGAATCAGTGAGACTTATTTGGGTAATTTCTAGGAGCAGGAATGACTCAAAGACAACTGCATCACCAAAACCTACCCCAGCATGGATGACAACTCACAAAACTGGCAACCTGGCGCACACTATACAGCCTGTCAGCAGCTCATTGAGAGTGTCCTTCCCAGGTCCTTCAGTTGATCTAAAACTCTCCCAGGCTGCTCAGTTCATTCCTGCTGCTTCCAGGAGGGTAGTGTGGTCTGAGAGTCTTCTTAGCATCTCTGCTTGTCTGAGAGTCTGCTTTTCAATGTGCCTCTGTTCTTCTGACGAGGACACTCAGCTTTTCTTGCTTACTCTCACCAGGGAAGGCCTAGTGAATCTGGTCAGTTTCAGGCACTTCCTGAAAAATCTCTTAAACTGTTTACCTTTCTGCTTAAGGAGCTTCCCTATGGGGTGGAATGCTTCACTTTCTGAAGAAACTATTAACACAGCTCTCTCTGTCTCTCTCTGTCTCTCTCTGTCTCTCTCTGTCTCTCTCCATCTCTCCCTCTCTCTCTCTCTCTCTCTCTCTCTCTCTCTCTCTGTTCCTCCCTCCCACTCCCACTCTACCTCTTTCTCTTCTGTGTGTGTATGTGTCTGCCTGTCTATCTTGTGTGCATATGAGCATACGCACGAGCACCAACACCACACACACACACACACACATACACACACACACACACACACACACACACACACACACGCACGCACACACACACACACCAAACATTTCATTGTGATATTTTCTACAGTTATAATCCATTTGCACATCTCCTTTCTGAAGACAAAGCTGCATATACTTTCTGTGTCTCTATTGTATTAAGTGAGCCTATAGTGCTATAGTACTTTTTTTTTTCTCATTGAATGTATTGCCCTGGAGTAAGGGCTTCAGCAAAAGTTTACCCTTCACTTGACATGATTCCAAACTTTCTATTCTACCTTCTTCATATCCTCTCCCTATGACTTCAGTGCCACCTCCTCTATGAAACTCCCTCGGTTTCTGACTGAGATGAAATCCTTCTTCATTTTGCTTAAGTACATCACTAATATTTCCTTTAGGACTTGCATTATCATCTATAGTACATTCGTCCTTGGATGAGAAGCTTCTTGTGATTCGTAGACATTCATATTTTCATTTTAGATCCCTGTGATTGATTGGTGTAAGATTATCATTGATTGCCAGTGAAAAGGTTTATGTGAGATTATTCAAGAGTTATTATGATTCAAAGGGAGAAAAATATGGGATGTATCTATAACAAATGGAAACAATGTCATCTACAGAATCTGCCAAGGAAACTAAACTTAAATAGTTGTCATGAGATATTGAATAAGTTGAAAACATATGGACCGAGAATGGCATTTGCAGATAAAACCTTCATCATTCTCCAGTGTTTAAATTTTCCCATGAAGCTCATAGCCCAGTGGAGCTGGCAACAATTAATTATTCGTATCCATGGTGTATATGCATTCCTGTGTCCTGAATACTTTTTTGTGTGAGCATTTCCATTCCTCCAAGAAAAAATATATATACACAAATATGTCTGTGCATGTGTTTATAATTTTTAAATTTCCATATAGGCAAAAGTATGGAGAGAAAATATAGATTTATAAGAGTTTCATGGCACTAATTTGTTTTTAAAACTGTTTGAGATAATAGTGAAATACACTAAAAGAAGTAAAATTATTAGCAAGTTAACTACTGGGGCATTAATTTTTAAGGGGAGTAAGAAGTTGTGTTAGTTGAACAACCAAGCTTAATTGAGGTCTTAGAAGAAGAGCCAGCATTAAAGAGGCAAATAGAATGAAATGAAGCCTTCAGAAAGGTCTTTAAATGTCAGATACTCTGAACCCATGTATGCAAAATTAAAGGAAAGTGTAACGGCAGATCAGGTTTCATCTGAATATGATACTGTGGTGCTGTTTTTTATTGTGAAACTGATAGTAAACCTCTACAGGCTACAGATCTCACCTATATAAAACTCATTATGCTACTCTGAAATGCCACCACTGAGACGCTGATATAGAAATGGTATGTATATGGCTTTGTGTGTATTTATGATGTAGAATAGGTCTTTAGTACCTGCCCTGCTAAACAACTGCTTTCACTTTTTACTCATGCATATTTTGTGGGTTTGACATATCATGATCTCCTTTCTCTGATGAAAGCAATAAGGGGTCTCCTTACTGAAATCTAACTTTAATCATAAGGAACAGGCAAGCAATGTGGGAGCAGACAGTACAGGTCTGTGATCCTAGAAGGCAAGGTAGTCAGGGTACCAGAAAATGCTATGCTTTTAGTCAGATGCGGATACAGAAACTTCAAAGGGCAGAATTTTAAAAAATATCATACTTAAAATGGAGACGGGCTCTCGCGGCTTCATAGAAGATGACACTGGAGGGTTGGCAGGCTCTTAAAAAGAAATTATAGTAATGCAATGGCAAGGACTGATAGCACATAAAGGATCTGGTGGGAGTGGAAGGTATGGAAGTGGCTGCACGGGGAGTTTTGACAGGAATGACGTTTCTGAATGACACGTGAGAGATGTGAGGAGCCAAGGGGGAGGAGGGAGGCAGAAATGACTCATGCAAACAACCTCCCAGTGAACAAGGTCTGGGATGAATGGAGGCCTCCAGAACATGAGGAAGACCCTTAAAGCCACAGTTAGAGGAGGGAGGAGCACTGAAACCAGATAGGCCTCCACTGGGGGAGGGGATGTGGACAGAGGGCCATAGATAAATCCTAGGACCCAGGTTTGAATTTCATATTGCCACCTATCCGGCACATGTGAGAGGCTCGCCTTCTCTCGGCTTCATGAGTCATACTAACACTCACCTTTTACAAGGATTAAAAAAGGAAACCAAAACACTTATTAGGTAGGCTGGAATGTAAGCTATCAAATGTCAATATCTAGTAGAGAGCATACTCTACAGCTGTTATCTGAGAGCACAGGTGCTGTCATAGATGTTAGCGGGAAAAGACAACTTAGTCACATTTGAATTTCTCTGTCAGAGATGCTACTACTCATGCTAGAGTTGATCTTACTCATGCGGTAAGATCTTTAGATACCTTACTAGTGTCTCCCAGCCCTAGAGAATGAAGGTGCAAGTGCATGAAAAGTGAAATTCCCCCCTTGTTATGTATTTCTGAAAAGGGTTGCAGATCTAGGCTGAGCGCGATTGGCTGTCAAATCGGTACATGTGAGAAATATAGAGGAAGCGCATGGGTGGCGCCCTTGTTCTGAGTGCGGAGCACGGGAAAGACGCCAGGAGAACTCAGCACATTGCTCAGGACATGGAGCACCGCTCCCTCTAAGAGTGGGGCCGTGGCTGTAACGTGCCCCTTCACTGAGAAGAGACAGTCCAGAAATCAGAACCCCCAGCGCTGGGGGGGGGGGGAGGATTCACTTCTGGGAAAGTCATCGAGAGAGAAAAGTAAACAAGAAAGAGAGCAAAGTGAAGACAAGAATCCTGCAGAGACTTGATATGCCAGAGTGATGTAGGGGGAAGGGGGAGGCTGGCACAGAGGTGTGCGGGGTCAGGGGGCACCCTATCCAGAGGAAAAGAGGAGGGGGTAGAGCAGGTACGCTGGGAGGGGGTAAACTGGGAGGAGAAGGGGACCAGATATTTGGATGTAAAGTGCATAAACAAATTGCAAAAACATATATTAACCAAAAAATGTACGTTGTACTTTATATTTCATCTATCTTACCTTCCCATCCATTTATCCATCATCCATCCATCTACTCATCCAGCCAGCCATCTATCCATTCATCTTATCTGTCTATCTATCTATCTATCTATCTATCTATCTATCAACCTATCTATTCCCAACTTGTCAGAAAGGAAAATATCTTTAGTCATTTCACCTGCCTGATAACTGACCTTTTCCCAGGAAGCCTCCAATATACAGAAGTAGCCCAGTATTTACAAGTGGCTCAGACCAGATTTCAGTTCAAAACAGGAGTCAGATCTCTGTGAAAATTGAATGGCCCTCTGTTACACTGAGACCACAGAAAAATAAGAACTCTGACAAGCACAAAGGGCTACTTGAGATTGTAGAATACGCTGGATTCAGATGAGAGCTTTGAATTCATCCTTCCCACCTGGAATTCTGTTGACCCTATATAGTGGTAACAGGGCCCATGAAATGCATTTTCTTGAAGCTGACCCTGAAATAAATATATAATGACGTAAAGGAAAGGAAAGCACTAGTATGGGCTTGGAAGAAGTTTGCCTTGCTCTCTTTCAATCCCTACCAAGATGACTTCTCAAAGCTGGTAATGCAGAACGCTGTCCTGGAGCATATTTTTCTTCGGGTTGCCAAGAGTGGACAATTTAGGGCAAAATGAATGCTGCACAAGAAACAATTCAGATTAAAGATAAAGAAATGAGGCCAAAGTAGTTGTGTTTGTTCTTGGAGCAGTGCTTCCAGAAGTGCAAGTTCTCAGCGTGTACCAATATATTAATGAAAGATGCGCTGAAGAGGGAAGACTCAGATGCTGCGTTCCAAGTCAGAATATAGACTCAGTGCAAAGTTGCTCTGTGACGGGAACCATTGCCTTCCCAAGGTCTGGGCTGAGGATTGCTACTCACTGCCTTGGCAGCTCCTTACGATGTTTACCTTTTGATAGCATCCAGGAAATCAGTGTAGTCATTAGGCAGGTCTCCCAAGGAAACACCTGGCTGCTGGCTTTCATGGCTTATGAATGTATCTAATTCTCATCCTGGCCCTCTAGTGAGCAGTCAGTCAGTTTCACTTCCCTTCTCTGTTTCTTGTTCCTTCATTCCTTCTGTGTGCCTCATCTTCTCCTCTATTATACACTGTTTCTCATACATCAATCTCTTTCTTCTCTAATAGCCTCTTGCTTTCTCTTTCATCTTTTCCAAGCTCTCTTCTTCCTCTATTTCTGTTCATGAAAACACATGACCAAGGAAACACTATCTCCTCCTATGTGCATCACGATGGAATGAGTTCTTTTCTTTCACAGAACATGGTAACTAAACATGTCAAGAACAATAATTGGGTGATATGAGAGGTGATACTTGAGTGGGGGAAAATTCAACGTACCCAAAACTGAGCATAATTTCTTTCAGAGAATATGGCAACTATCAACTTAAAGTATTTCATTTGCAGGCAGAAAATACTTTGGAATGAATAGAATCTAAGGAGAAATATCATGTTTACATAGTCATCACATAACACAGCATTAGCTTCCTGCATATACCATCCCACGGGTGAAAGTAGCAGGTATTTTATAAATTAAATAGCCTTTATAAACAGGGAACAAATCAGGCTGGAAAGAGGGTTCAAAGTTAAAGGACGTCAGCTGTGCTTCCAGAGGGTCGAGTTTCTATTCCCAGCACATGACTGCTCATAACTGTCTACAACTCCAGTTCCGGGGACTCTGAAAACTTCTGGCCTCCTCAAGGACCAGACATGCACATGATTCATTGACATCATGTAAGTTACATACCCATTAATAAAAATAAATAAAATTACAAAATGAACGAGGCAACAAAATGTGTTATTCCGCCATACTACTTGAGCCTCAACTCCCCTATCATCCCTCTACATAATCAGGGGAACAGAAGAAGATACGTGTGTCCATAGCCCATTAAAAAAAACATGTCTTATTTTTTTTGAGATTATAATCACATCAATACCTCTCCTTGCTCTCCCTCAAACCTATAACCTATGACCTTTTTTCAATGTGTTGTTACCCACACATACATATACATACATAAACATATATATTTCTAAACAAAAAGATACAACCCTCTCAGTCAATATAATGTTACTTGTATGTGTGTTTTCAAGGCTGACCATGTAGTATTTGATTACCAAATGGTATGTGTCTTCTACTGTACATATAGCACATTTTTATAGTTTTTTTTCCAGTTATCATCTCTCTAAAGCCAAGGGCAAGTAGTTCTATAGCAATCAAAATAAGGAAATTTATCTGGATCCAGCTGTAGTAATACATATCTGCAATCCCAGCGTTCTAGAGGAGGAAGCAGAAGGATCATGTATTTGAGGCCAGCCTAAAATACATAGTGAGATCCAGGCCAACTTAAGCAAGAAGTTGTCTTAAAAAGATGGGGAAGAGGGAGGAATGGAGAGAGAGAAAAGAAAAATGGTAGAATACCTAAACAGCAGCAGAAATGGCCACTGGTAAAAAGATTTAAATTTTTGATATTAAAAAAAATGCTATTTATTCTACATTTATTCCAAGAAGGCTTTGAAAGACACCAGTCTCTTCCCAGAAAGCCTGATTGTTTGGATGGATTAAACCAGAGAAAATGCTCCACATGAATTGTAGACACTTTGGATCTTATTAAATGGAACCCAATTTCTGGGAAATATCTGAAAAATGGAAATAAAAGTAACATTCTCATAAACAAAGTCCCCTCCCCGCCCCCAGCAAAGCAGACAGATAAGGATTGAAGGACAGAGAACCAGACCGATGCTGGAAAGCCTGGGGTTGGAAAAATACAATTTTGAGCCAGACAAAACTAACAACCCAGCATTGGAAAGGCTGTCAGACTTAATTTACCTATGAAAAAGGAATGTCATGGAGATAAAATTTTGCCAATGCCAGATGAAAGATTAAGAGTAACAAGAGTAACCTGCCCACCTCTTTACAGACGGTTTTAGCATTATCCTTACTTTGTAAGATGGTGGAAACAAGACCTGAACTCCAAATGATATCAAGATTGGCCATTCAGCACAGCAGCTCTATGTACAACGTCTGTTCCGTAGGTCCACAGCTTTGTTCTGATGATGTCGCCAACCTGCTGTTTTGGCTTAGACCTTTCTCATGTGTAACATTTACTACAGCATTAGTTGTTTCTGGCCCATAGCCTTAATGCACACATGTTCTAAGTAATACATAAAACAAGGGCATGCAGGTAATGTCATCTGATTTGGATATAATCTTATTTTTACCAATAGGTGACTACACTTTATTGAGGTGTGCTTGATGGATATCTCCCAAACTAGCAGCATCTCTCTAACCCCTCAAATATTTTTATAATATTAAAATGAAAAAAAAATCCTATTACATCTAAGGACCTGAGTTTCCTTATTTCTACTTTGCCCCGTAATATTCAGAAATTTACATTTTTATTTGTTTTTAAAAAATATTTTATATGTATGGGGATTTTATCTGCACATGTATCTGTGTACCAAGAAAATTCTTGGTGTGCCCATGGAGCCAGAGGAGGGCATGAGATCTTCTGCAACTAAAGCTACAAAAGACCGTAAGCCACCACGTTGGTGCTGCGAGTTGAACTTGGGTTCTCTAGAAGAGCAACCAGCTCTCTTAACCACTGAGTCATCTCTCAGCCTCCCAAAGAGTTATTATTTATTGAAAAAGACTCTCTTCATTTACCTAGTAGCCAACTATCTATTTGCATTGGTTTTTAGTACAACCAAGACACACAACTGGGGCTATCATGAAGGAAAGAAGTGAGTGTTCTTTGAAGCATGCTGCTACTTATTACTTGGCTTCTAAATAAAATTGAATGTTAAAAAGAAACACGAGTGTCTGTTGATTATCATTCTGAAATTATTAGTCTGGAATTATTCATTCACAGTGTGTAAAATAGGATACCGTAAGATTTGGCAGAATTATCAATTCAAAATTAGTGTTGTCCCACTCTTCCCACGGTCTGATGCTCTATAAAACCAGTTCACAGCAATGCTCTAAAGAACACTCCTCAGGAGAAAAATACTGCATGGATACAGGGGAAGTGAGTCCGGAGAGAAGCTCAGAAAAAAAGGCATTCAATCTGAGTCCAGGCAGAGTGTCAATGCACAGCCACCTCTTGAGTGTGACTATTATCATAGAGCTACCATCCTCCATGCAGAGGACCTAAAGGGCGCCAGTGTATTCTACAAGGGTGCAACACCCATAGGATAGTATTTACAAGCCAGTGATATTTACATATGGGGAGACCAATGGAGTCTGTTATAAGTTTATATAATTTTATAGTTTTCTTTTTTCTTCCATTTTTTTTTTCTTGATTTTTGTTTGTTTTGATTTTTTTGTTGTTTGGTTGTCTTTTGCTTCTTAATATTTTTCTCTTTTTAACTTTTTGAAAGTTTTATAAAAGAACAGAGCATATCGTGATCATGGCCCCATCTTTATGCCTCTCCCAGTCTTGTTAAGCACCCTTTTTCTTGATTTGTTCCCCTCCTTTCTTCCTGTACGTTTTTTCCTAATGCAAGTCTTGTGCAAGTAGGCTCATCTAGTGTGTGTTTGTGGTTGTGATGGTCATACTTCATCTATAAGATAGCATCTAATGGCACTCTTCTTCATCCTCTGGCTTTTGGTCTTTCTGCCTCATATTCGGTTATGGTCCCTAGGCCTTAGAGAAGGCAATATAAATATTCTGAGTACTTGGTCTCACCACTTTGACCAATTTCAAGACCATATTAAACATTACCCTGTGCAAATAGAAGCTTCTCTGACCCAGGCTGACAGTAGCACTGAACTATGGATATAATTACAAATGTTATGAGGCAGTTTGGCCTATATTCTCACTTATTAATATATTCTCCCCTGGAGCCTGTGTCTTCAGCCATAGACTTTTGACCAGATTTATAGTACCAGGCTTCAAATCCAATGTGAAAGTGGTTCAGTAGCCCCAAGAGTCATGTCACACTATTGCACCAGTGAGCACCTCTTGACTGTCACATCAGAACCACAGCATGCATAGTTTTCAGAATGGCAGTTGAAGAATCTCCATAGCTCTATGACTTCCCTCTACTAGCAACCTGGAGAGCACCTCCCTTCTCACTTTCTATACTAGCCAACAGAGAAGATGTGACCAGCTCAGATGGAGCTTGATTTCTCTGTATCCTGTACCCAGTGTATGTGATGTCCTCAGAAAGTCTTAACTAGAGCTTTAAGACAAGAAAAGAAAATTAAATGACTATCAATAGGAAAGAGAAAGGTCAAGTATCCTTGTTTGCAGATATAATCCTAAAGACGCCAACAGAAAACTCTCAGCACCGATAAACACATTGGGCAAAGTATTAGATACACAGTTAATATACAATGCTCCTAGCCTTCTTAAATAGTCATAATACACAACTAGAAATCAGGAGACCATTATTCACACTCACACCAAAAGTAATTAAATGATCCTATACCCATTTTGGGGTATCTTTCTACTTCTGTGTTCAATGATATCAGGTTGGCAACTTGAACCCATCATGGCAAGAGTGCTCACGCCATAGGAATCTGTGAGTACTGCACATCCCATGGCATGTTTTATTCTGCCGCGCTGGCTGATTGAAATATCCCAGCATGGTACTGCTCTTAGGAGTCAGGATAATCCTCAATGCTTACTGCACTTGATACTTACAAAGTCTGGGGAGCCCACCCAGATGGATCACCAATAATGTTGATTGTAGCTAGAATTGAAAAACTATTTTAGATTTATTAGAAATATTCTTATTGGAAATGCATCTAGTACCCATGGAATGGCTTTACTGCAGAATGCAGCAGACTGGGTCATATCTATCCCAGATCCAGCTTTCTCAGGCTACAGTTTCTGTGGCCTGCCTCGCAAAGTTTGGAGTACATAGGGAACCTTTGATTCTATGAGAATCTCACTTTTCACACCTTGGCTCTAATTTCTCCTTAAACATTTTGTTGCTTCTTTACCTCCTACAAGCCATAGTCCTCCAATATCTTTTCCAATTTAAGCTTTTTCTAATCCTAACCGGGATGCTCCTGGACTAGTTTGTAACCTCAAGGGCGCAGCCCGATCCCTTCACAAGCTTCCTTTCAGTGACACTGTATTTCCCACAGCATGGCATGCCACACTGTAAACACATGGTCTAGGCATGTTCAAAACAGAACAAGGAGGGAGGAATCTCTTGGGATTTTCTAAGCAAGTGATCTTTATCTTACACACTGTCATTTAATGATTACTTCATATACTTGAGTCCAAAAAAAATAAGATTAAAAACATTCTGAGGAAGTGAGGGAAGGACCCTCCACCAGAAAGCTTTGAGTCCATGCTGTTCAATCAATTGGAAAGATTACTGGGTATTTTCCTCAAGAGTATAATATATGACAACTGCCAAGGTTTCCTTTTGTGATTACAAAAAAGGACAGATAGTGGGGCAAGCCATATTTCAGCACTGCAGGGATCTAAAAAAATGAACTGCTAAAAACAGCCCAGAAGGAATGAATAGCAATAAGACATCAATGTCATCCATATACTGATTTGTGATGAATTTCCAAAAGGCTTAATACTATGATGCTGTGATATATAGGAGCTCCTGAAAGTTAATGACAGTAAGTTATCCACTTGGAAGAATATAATGGGGGAAAAGTAAGCAGCTGCAGATAATATATAAACAAGTAGCAGTATTAATGTAGTCGCACTATTTTGTGTGTCCCGTGTTGCTGCCCTCTATGTCTTATAAAGAAAAATGAAAAGCCTACTGAAGACATGAGAAAGTCAAATGTTACACAAACACTGTGGCTCACACATCTGGGAAGGCTTTTAGTTCGCCTTAGAGAAGATGGGGACAAACATAACTGAAAGGTAGAATGGATAGGTATATGTTGATCGCCTTTGCAAGGTGAATTCTCTGATGCATTCAAGTGGGAGCAACAGAATCTGGATGAACTAATGGTGTCTGCCAGTTAAGATGTTGTCTGGTACTTGCTCATGGATTTGTGCTTAAGAGAACTGACAGATGTACAGAGGCTGTATGGGGATGCTTCATTTCAGCCTGTAGTCTAGTTACCTTTTGACCTAGGTGTGTGTGTCTCTGTATGTGTGTGTGTGTGTGTGTGTGTGTGTGTGTGTGTGTGTGTCTGTGTGAGACAAACAGACAGACAGACACAGAGACACAGACACAGGGAGACAGAGACACAGAGAAACCAGGCTGACCTCAAACTCATAGAAGTCTATCCAGCTCTGCCTCCAAAGTGCTGGGATTAAAGGCATGTGCCACTTTTCAAGATGTTAATGGTGGTTGTGCTTCTTGTTCAACCCAATACTGTGCATGTTCTATCCTGGTAGACGGTGCTATAGGTTTGCTTGATGTCCTGCCTGTTAATCTCATCATACACAAGGTAGTCAAACATTCCATAAATGCATTGATGAATTAGTTGTTAATTTTCCCATACCCTTCATTCATCTTAAAGGGGCCACTTTTTATGGTATGCACTCACTGATAAGTGGATATTAGCCTAGAATCTTGGAACACCAAAGACACAATCCACATACCAAATGATGTCCGACAAGAAGGAAGGAGTGGACCCTGGTTCTAGAAAGGCTCAATGCATCAGTGTAGGGGAATACCAGAACAGGGAAGTGGGAAGGGGTGGATGGGGGAACATGGGGAGGGAAAAGGGCATGTGGGACCTTTGGGGGGGGAAACCAGAAAAAGGGAAATGAAATGTAAATATAGAATATATCCAATAAAAAATGCCTAGCAGAGCTTTAATCATCATTCTACAGCTCTCGCAGTTCAAACCAGAGAAAACAGTCTTGATATCTCAGACAGGGTGCATACACTTGCTATCACTAGTGAGCATGGTTGTACCTTCCATGACTTTCTTTTCTTCTGTCTTTTCTATGTTATCATCTTGGTCCTCCACGTCTGAGATAGCTCCCCCTCATAAAAATAAGCTACACTTGAGGAAGTTCTGATAGATACCTTTCCAAGTTCCATGGAGCTCAGGGCCTATCATGAATTAAATGTTAACGCCATAAGCCTCAAAGGATTAGCCAGCATAAAGGGCCTCTGCCTGTTTCTCCTAGGCAGCCATCCTTGAAGTCATTTCATACGATGTGCATAATTGAACAGGGCCGAGGCTGACATGCCTCTGTCATTCATTTCTCAGGCTGCCCTCACTTCTCTGCGGTTAATAATGATGATGATGGATGGAACCATTAGGCTTGTTCTTCTCCCAGTCCAGTGTTAACACAGAAAGAAATGTAAGAGTGACCCTGCACTCTCCAGTGTTACTAAAGTGTGGCGATCGGATCAAAGGCGTGGTGACCTCACAAGAACTTTGTACCCGCATATCCAGGTTCTTGCCTCAGCCTGGCCCCAGATTACAAATGCTTCCTGGGGGAGCTGACCTAGGAGGAGACATGGTCCCTTCTGCTTCTCTCACCTACTAGCATACTACTTTCCTCTAGCTGCATAACAGGGCACGGTCACTCCCATCTGAGCAATAATAGTCTTGCAAGCCAGCTGAGGGCCCTCTGCCAGTGCCTGAGGGATCTGAATACCCTGACCATGAAGTGAATTCGGTGTTCTTTCAGGTTTCACAGGAGACAGTACAGTTTTGTGTTTGTGATTGTTGTTTGTTTGTCTGTTTGTGGGAGTTGGTATTTTTATTTTTTTTTCTATCTCATAGAAACTTCTGACCAAGAAAAAAAATTAAATAAGATCCCTGGGGACTTATTTGGAAGCCATTTGAGGGTCCTTGCCAGGTTAGGGCTCAAAAAGTCTCAGTCACTAACAAAAAGCTGCCTGCTCTTAGGTCTACCCCTATAGAATCTTCTGTGCCATACAATCCATCTGCAACTGTCTTTTCAAGTACCAAACACTGGTATGCCTCCTCTCTCTGCTTTTCTTAGAGTTCTTTCAGTCGGCTCCCATGTCCTCTTGGCTATTTCCTGAGAGTGTTCAGAAACCTTTAGGTAAATGAGTTTCTTAAAGGCCAGAGTCACTGCCTTGTGATTTCAGAAGAATAGCAAGGTAAACTCTTTGTTAGCTCCCTGTGCACAGGAAGGAAGTAGCTCTCTGGCCTCCCTTTCTTTGTATATGGCTGCCTCTCCTCTGTCCCTTACCGTCCACCTCTCGTGAGTGGTCAAAGTTGCTGGCTTGAGCTTTTAGGCCCTAGCTGAGGAGCCTATGATAATGCAGACAGGTGGGCTGCCTAAGAGGGCTGCCTTTTCTTTTTCCTGCTATTTACATGACTGCAGCCTTATTAGAATGGGCTATGAGGTGTAGATGGGTATTGTATCCTTTTGTTACCAAGGCTTTTCAAAAGATAAAGTATACATTATACTGCACAGAGTATATGAAAGATCAGTAAAATATGATAATACTACTGCACACGCCATTCTCTTGGGTGTGATATCCGGAAAACGTTTTCCTCTGACAGTTTTCTATAATGGATGAAAATATTCTCTTTCAGAGCAGCGATTGAGGCGTATTATTGAAGTCAGCTAATCTGCCCCTGAAATGCTGGTATTTGAAAACCAAATTTAAGGCTTAAGACATTCTTGCTTTATGATCATTGACACTGATGTTAGTAAACTCTCGCTCTCTCTCTAGCTATGAAGGAGAGAAATGGCAGGCAAGGTTTTCTGCAGTTATCATGTGCTTCTTAGTAACTGTACCATATGGAGCACAGCAAATAAACAGTGGCGGTGACACGATGCATCACAGAAAGGATGTACTTGGACTCTGATGGTACTTCAGCAGGTTTCTTTACTTCTTTAAGCCTGAAGATCTCTAGTAAGGCTCACAGCATATTTATTCTAAGGCGTGCTGGCTAGTTTCATGTCAACAAGCTAAAGTAACTTAAAGGGAGGAAATCTCAATTAAGAAAATGCCTCCGTAAGATCCAGCTCTAAGCAAGCCTATGGGGCATTTTCTTCGTTAGTGATTGATGGAGGAGAGCCCAGTCCATAATGGGTAGTACTAGCCATTGGGCTGGTGGTCCTGGGTGCTAAAAGCAAACAAGCTAAGCAAACCGTGATGAGCAAGCCGGTGAGCAGCACCTCTCCACTGCCTCTGCATTGCTCTTGCCTCCAGGTTTTAGCACTACTTGAGTTCTTGCCCTGACTTCCCTCAATAATAGAGTATGATTCGAAAGTGTAAGCCAAATAAACCCTTTCCTCCCCAACTTGCTTTTGGCCATGATGTTTCATCATAGCCATAGTAACTCTAAGACAGAAGAAGGGGAGAAGGTTTTCCTATGTATGCCTACCACATAATGTTTCCACAACTTACTTTAAGACTTAATTTTTGTTTTGTTTTGTTTTGTTTTGTTTCTTTGGTTGGTTGGTTAGTTGGCTTGGTTTGGGATTTTGTATAGCCCTGGCTGTCCTGGAACTCACTCTATAGAACAGACTGCCCTTGATCTCAGAGATCTGCCTGCTTCTGCCTCCCAAGTGCTGGAATTAAAGGCATATGCCACCATGCCTGGTAAAATTTAATTATTTTGAATTTTAATTCTTTGTACATGGCTGTGTCTGTCTGTGGTTTTGTGCACATGAGTATAATGTTCATGGAGACCAGAAGAGTGCATTGGATCCCCCAAGAGCTGAAGTTATATGGTTGGGAGCTGCCTAACCTGAGTGCTAGGAACTTAACACAGTCCCTATGCAAGAGCCTAGTTCACTCTTACCCACAAGCCATCACTTCAGCTCCCGCAACTTTTATTTCATTCCAGAGATATTTCGGGCTCTGGAAATCATACCAAGCAAAGCTACTAAGAATCATTTGGCTTTCACTTTAAAGCCAATATTATTTATGCTATCAGTGTAGCCTTTCTTTTTAATCCATAACAATTGCCAAGAATACTGTCTGAAGACTTTTTAGAATGCATCCTTTGTAATACCTATACTTCTTCGTCTTGATGTAATACAGAAACTCATGTAAATTAATCATGTAATTGCTCATGTACTCCATAATACCACATGAAATCACGGTTAATGGATCGTGCTCCCTTTATTTGACATATGGTGATTGCCAATTAAATATGCATTAAAGTTGTTTGCTGATACACTATAAACATTTATTATATTATTTCGCTACATTATCAAAGTAGGAGTATCCAGAGATCCAGATTTTCAAATGAAAACTTTTATACTGTTCCATAAAAAACGAGAACTAGGTCATTCAAATTTTTTACAGAATTTGCAGAGATATTTCTACCTATATAATAAGTAGCACTTAACTGTGGATGAGTTAGACTCTTACCTCCATTTCCCAGGTTCCTTTATTTATCCATTTCTACTTTCTCTCACTCTTTGAGCTTCTTCTAGACTGTTCTTATGCATCATTCCAATCACTCTTCTCAGCCCCCATCCTTCCCACATTCATCATGAAGCAAAAACATACATAATATTTGTTCCAATACAGAAGGGTCCATGTTACATGAAAGCAAAGGTACAGCGATGCTTTGTAGTGTAAGCTATCTCTGCGACACTTACTTCAAATTGCTTATACGTCTTCCCTGGATCTGTTACTATCCCAGGATCAGTTAATTTTCCAGTGAGCAAAAGCAGGACTTCTGTAAACCCTAGAAGCTCTATATGTGCGAATAAACATAAAAAATGAGCAATGATAATTCATTAATTAAATTTAGATATTTATATTTTACTCATGCTCATTCTGTGATTTAATCTTCACACCAACTCTGTGAAATAGTCAAGAGAGGCTCTTAGCCAGATACTGTCACCACAATGATACTCAATAGCTAACTACAAAATCCTGATGGTGTGAAATGTCTTGCCTGTGAGTCTTCAGGTCTGCCGTGACAGGTCTGACTTCATTTCCGAGCAAGTTAGATGCATTCTGAGACTCAGAATGAAGGGCCACAAGCTACCTACTGCATGTTCTATTGGCTGAGATCAAAGGTTTTCAGAAGAGAATGTGGAAACATATAAGCCTCAGTCATGTGTCCACATCTCCATGGTCAAAATGCACATCAAGGTGTGACTTCCATCCTCATTCTTCCCAAAGGTCAAACTGACCTTGAGAACTTAGTAGGAAACATTCTAAAGTTAACTTTGAAAGATAGTAACAATTAGACCAAAATCTGTCCCCTACACCTGATAACGAATATCTTCAAGCTCATTTTGCTTTTAAGAAGCTCAAATTTATGACAATGGCATGAATTTGCACTTGTCATCTAGTAAAGGATGGCATGTGCAGGTTTCCTAAAGTCATTCCAGGAGCAATTATCTTTAACTCTAAGCCTAGGGACTTAGAGAAAACCCTTCCAAATTTGGACAGTAGATGTGCTTTTCCCTCGGTGGAAACTCTGCTGTCCTCTCCCCTTCTAGTGTCTAGACATTCATAGCCACTCTTTAACTTATGATAAAACTGGAAGACCTTTGTGGCATATTGAATTTCTCTCCAGATCCCATCATCGCGCGTTGGTCCATCCTGATTTGACTCTAACCACCTTTGCTCCTTCTCGTGGCTCTTACACACAATAGTCACCATGTTGTATTTTGTTCTGTGGTTAGCCAAACCAAGTCATTTGTGGAATGAGACAGAATGCAAGAAAGAGCAAAACAAATAATTAAATAAAGCTGTACCCTCTCAAGAACATCTGATTAGGAAGGGAGTCAGCTCCTCTAGTGCTCTGGCGTTTTTATTAATTACCATTGGTACATGGATATTCTCTTTATAATCAAAATTGAATCACATCTTTGGAGATTAAGTTTTCTAAAAGAGCTTAAGGACAGGATCAGAGGGGATTCACATTGTCTCTAATGCTCCCTTCTGACACTCTCCCCCCTCTCTAAACCTCTCCCCCTGCCTGAATCTAGCCTGAACCCACAAAAAGGCATGAGTGCCCCCCTTCCACTCTTAATTCCTGTCACTGTATATTTTAGGATGGGCCTGGTTTAAACAGCTCCAGTCACCCAGATTTCAAAAAGAAGACAAATACTATAGGCAGGAGCAAATAGATTAAGCAGAACAGTACTGAATATTTTGTTTGGGTGGTTACAATTTTATATTCTTAAGTGGAATATATTTTGAATCACAGGTACAGTAGGATGGGTCTTTATTATGTAAAAGCTTTTGCCAAAGCTAGAATGATGGCTCAGTCATTAAAACACTTACATCAAAAGCATGAGGACTTGATTTTAGATCCTTATCACAGTATAAAAAGCCAACTATGGTGCCGCTAGCTTGTCAAAGCAGAGATGGCAAGATGGCAGATAGAAACAGACACACTCTGAGGCTCACTTGCCAGGTTCCTTGGCATAGTTGATGAAGTTCCAGGCAAATTAGAGACTCTGCCTCAAACAAAAGTGTAAGGTGCTAACATGCATCATTGTCCTTTGGTCTCCACATTTGAACACCCCATACATGAACAGTACATGCACATGTGCACTCACACATGCATGCGCACGCATGTTCGAAAACACACACACACACACACACACACACACACACATACACACACACACACCACATACTGTATTTGATATAAAAATCAGTGAAGCAGCCGGGCGGTGGTGGCACATGCCTTTAATCCCAGCACTTGGGAGGCAGAGGCAGGCGGATTTCTGAGTTCGAGGCCAGCCTGGTCTACAGAGTGAGTTCCAGGACAGCCAGGGCTATACAGAGAAACCCTGTCTCGAAAAACCAAAAAAAAAAAAAAAAAAATCAGTGAAGCAAAGATGGACTAGGAGTTCTGGGTTGTCCTGTGGGCTACTGAGGAAAGGAATCCTTCTCTCTCCCCCTTTGTTATATTGGCAAGGAGTGAGCAAATCCCTAAAATACTTAATGGTCCTGTAAGGAAACTGGAAGCTTTTTCTAGGAAACTGAAGTATAAACAACTAACCATCAAGATAGGCATCCAAGCAAAACCCATGAAAAGGACGTCTGTAGATCTTTTTTTTTTTAATTTTATTTTCTATATTCTTTGTTTACATTCCAAAGGCTTTCCCTTTCCCAGTCTTTGTCCTTTGAATGGACAATTTGAAGTTGACACGTTTGCTCCTGTCTCAGCACTATAATTTTGTTCTTATGAAAAAGTGCTACTTTTTACTTCTAATATTTCCTACACTTCTTCAGTATCTTACCATGTCTCAAAATAACTCCACGGAAAGAGCAGCAGACAGTCTGTTCCCTTGCTAACCTGAAACAGTCACCTCTGAACAGCACCTGACTTGTGAGGCTTTTGTTTCCTTGATGTCATGGTGGAAAACTCCTTGGTTGCCAGGTGAACAGTCACAGTAACAGCTCCAAACCTGACCTCCAGTTCTGTGGAAGGTCCGTGGGCCCTTGAGGTAACTTCCACAGAAACATTTGCAATTGGTTAAGTAAGAACCAGAGTTTTCATCTTCAACGGAAAGCCAAAAAGAGATATCTCAATGCATTCTTTACTTTCTATTCCATCTTTGATGAGGAACGACCCACACATTGACCCCGGCTTTGGAAGACACAGCATGGTTACTCTGTAACATGTGTATGCTGGCTCGTGCAGTCACTCATATAATGATTACCCTGATAACATAAAGGCAGCTGCGATGGTGAGTTCTACAGAGGACTGGATGAAATCAAGTCAAGCTATAAAAAAACCAAGGACACTTTATTCTGAGACAGTGACCTTTTTAAGTAAAGTCTTTATGTTCATAGCAGATTAGCATAATCAGAGCTTGAGTCTCTCTCCATTTGGACAGATGTCACAGTACAAAGCTTCCCTAGTGATTTGGTAAAGTGGGCACTAAACAACCCGTCTCTGGAATATGAGCTGTTATGCTGTAGGTTTTAATCCGCTGGGTGAGACAGGAGTCATTCGGGAGACTCAGAGTCACTCCTTAACTGAAGTGGCTTTATTTAGTAAGTGCATTTTGCGTCTCCCTAATATTTACAAAATAAAGTGGCCAATAGACTCACTCATTCCTAGGGGCTGTTCCTATTTTATTTGGTGTTAAGTTAGACAACACCAAAAGTATTTAAAATACAAGTCAAGTATAGGAAGACACAGTCAGACTCTCCCTCTCAGAGGAAAACTCTGCTGCTTAACAAAATCTAATCTACCAAGCAGGAGCTGTCAACATGATAAATATTCCAGCTTTTATTATCAGTTTACATACCAGAGCAGACGAAAAGGAGAAATTATTCATATGATCAAAATTTGTTAAAATGATGTTGTCTGACTTCAAGTGACAGAGACCCAAAGAAATTCAAATTTAAGATGGAATCTTTGGGCCCTCCAGGGGCCATCTGATCTCTCGATGCCACCACCGAAGTAATTACACCGTCACACATGAGCTCTCCCAGGTTCAACATGTGTGGGGATGACTTTTTTCAATTAATCTCCATGCCTTAGGTGACTGCAATCTTCATCAGGTACTTACTGGGTGTGTGCAGAAGCAAGGGCAGAATTGCAAGTGGAACCAGGTCTCAAATTGGAATTAGAAATTCCTGGGCAAAACTCAATGCAGAGGCACATGGCTGTAATTCCAGTACTTAGGAAAGTGATTTAGGAGGATCATGAGTTTCAGGCTACCGTGGGATACATAAGAAGTTTCAGGCCAATGTAGTAGTAAGCTGCTATTCAAAAATAAATCAAAGGAAAAACAACGTCCAACTGTGCAGACCTTTCTAATTCTGAGTCTGGACCTCATTGTCAAAATCCATGTTTACCACATTTTCTGTATCCATTCTTCCATTGGGGGGCATCTGGGTTCTTTCCAGCTTTTGGCTATTATAAATAGGGCTGCAATAAACATAGTGGAGCATGTGTCCTTATTGTATGCCAGGGAATCCTCTGGGTATATGCCCAGGAGTGGTATAACAGGGTCCTCCGGAAGTGTCATGCCCAGTTTTCTGAGGAACCGCCAGACTGATTTCCAGAGTGGTTGTACCAGCTTGCAATCCCACCAGCAGTGAAGGAGTGTTCCTCTTTCTCCACATCCTCGCCAACACCTGCTGTCTACTAAGTTTTAATCTTAGCCATTGTAACTGGTATGAGGTGAAATCTCAGGATTGTTTTGATTTGCATTTCCCTAATGACTAATGATGTTGAACATTTCTTAAGGTGCTTCTCAGCCATCCAAAGTTCTTCAGGTGAAAATTCTTTGTTTAGCTCTGTCCCCCATTTTTTAATAGGGTTATTTGGCTCTCTGGAGTCTAACTTCTTGAGTTCTTTGTATATATTGGATATTAGCCCTCTGTTAGATGTAGGGTTGGTGAAGATCTTTTCCCAATTTGTTGGTTGCCATTTTGTCCGATAGACAGTGTCTTTTGCCTTACAGAAACTGTAATTTTATGAGGTCCCATTTGTCAATTCTTGATCTTAGAGCATAAGCTATTGGTGTTCTGTTCAGGAACTTTTGCCCTGTGCTCATGTGCTCAATGCTCTTCCCCAGTTTCTTTTCTATTAGTTTCAGTGTGTCTGGTTTTATGTGGAGGTCCTTGATCCACTTGAAGTTGAGCTTAGTACAAGGAGATAAGAATGGATCGATTTACATTCTTCTGCATGCTGACCTCCAGTTGAATCAGTATCATTTGTTGAAAAGGCTATGGAATACTACTCAGCAATTAAAAATAATGAATTCATGAAATTCTTAGGCAAATGGTTAGAACTAGAAAATATCATCCTAAGTGAGGTAACCCAATCACAAAAGAATATACATGGAATGCAGTCACTGATAAGTGGATATTAGCCCAGAAGCTCTGAATACCCAAGACACAATTCACATATCAAATTATTCCCAAAAAGAAGGATGGAGAGGGCCCTTGTTTTTGAAAGACTTGATGCAGCAATATAGGGGATTACCAGAACCAAGAAGTGGGAGGCAGGTGATTGGGGAATAGGCAGAGGGAAGGGGGCTTATGGGACTTATGGGGATGGGGGAACCGGAAAAGGGGAAATCATTTGGAATGTAAACAAAGAATATAGAAATTTTTTTTAAAAATCCATGTTTATAGCTGTGACTCATGGAAGAATCAATTGCAATTTTTGAGGCATTAGTTAGTAACTCTTGTTTTCCAGTGCTAGGAAATATCTTCAACCATTTTCCTCCCATATCAAGATGAACACAGAGAAGTTGTGTTGCTGATGGTTGACATTCTTGAATATCTCAGAATTATCTGTCACACCAAACATACAAAACAGAGCAGTTGTCTTTAAAGGTGGGGATTAGTGCTCCTTTTAACCTTTTAAAATCTCTGAAGGGATAATGAGTAGATTGAGATTAAGAGGGATTTACCGATCACTTCTAATCACTGAATAGCAGAGTAAAACCTAGAAGCAGCTCTGAGATCCTGAATCCAAACTTGATGTGCTTCTCCTTGAAGGAAGGAGGAGCAAAGGAAGCCTAAGACAGAGCTGGCTTCAATGCATTGAGGATGCTGAAGAGCCAAGGAGAAGGAAGGGGGCGACAAGAGAATGCAGCAGAGGTTGGATGGAGGAGGCAATTTGGGCATAGGAGAAGTCTTTGGCATTACTATGTCCAAAGTGCATTGTATAACATTATATAACATTGTATAAGTGCAGAGGCACATGCCTGTAATTCAAGTACTTAGGAGACTGATTTAGTAGGATCATGAGTTTTGGGCTACTGTGGGATACATAATAAGTTCTAGGCCAAGGTAGTAGTAAGATGCTGGCATCACCAATGAAGAAGTATAGATTATTTGGTCACCTGAGGTTGTCATAAGATACCTACATCTTCATATATTTTTTTACACATTTCCAAATTTTTAAAACTGGAATTCTCACACCCTAGAAAATCCTCAGTGCCCAGGAGATGGACATGACCGCCCACATTGTAAATACGTTGCAGGTATGTAATAGGAGCTGAACCTATTTCAAATGGGCTAGACACCACACATGCAAATCAGGCTATGAATTTACACGTGCATTCGAGGTAACAGGATTTCCTCAATTGCATAAAAATATTTTTCAACTCTAATGTATCCTGAAAACCAAGGAAGAAAGCAGTTTTGAATGAAAGCACCCCCATTCTTCCATGCTTGTCTAAGGGTCTTGGTAAAGTAAGATAGCTCCTTTTACTTTTCTCTTTCCTCTCTACCCTAAGAAGTCTCTTCCTACCTGCAAATTATGAATGCTTACTCTTGAGAGTACAGTTTCCATTAAGTTCCAACACATCATTGTATCCTGAAAGAGAGCTACACATCATGTTCACATCAGTAGGTGAAAGGTTCAGAAGAATAAGCTCAATTTGCGTTTCGTCTCACACCAACACCCTGATGCCTGAGGCCATTGGGAGCTAATGGGGGTGGCTGCAGGCTTCTCTCCACTGCTGAGTGCTTTTCCTGTTGCAAAAAGAAAAACATCATGCAAGAGTTCCGTGTGTAAATGTTGAAAATCTGTACAGAAAAACATATGAAGATTTAAGTATCTTCTTATAATCTCAGGAGGCCAGATCATCTATACTATGATGGAGCTGGCTTATGTGCATGAATTAAGAATGACATAAGCTCAGACTGTGTGCAATAAAGGAGGAATAGGTCAAGCAGGGTAGTGAGAAGTTACCTATTAAACCCAAGTCATAAAGGACTTGATATTTTTGAGCGGGCTTCTTCTAATCAACATTTGAAAAGCTGTTCTGTGAATACCTGAGCCTGCAGGGGAATGCAAAATGTCTCAATTTCTAGTAGAGGGTTGCAATACAAAAAAAAGTCTCCTCTTTAGTCAAAAGAGTAATACACGTGTGTTTTTATATCTTAAATTAAGTATCCATTGCCACAGTTACTTCTGCAATTATTTGGCTTAGTTATTCTGGAATTCTCACTAGACATGTGTCCTCAAGGATAAAGATAAAATGCTTCCTTTCACCATGCATTCCCCAGACCCCACCACAATGCATGACAGAAAAGACCCTGGGAAGTTGTAGAATAAATCAATGATGGAGATCAGAATGGCCCTTTTCTGGGAGCCTGCCACTTCATCTTGTTCCCCCAGCATTATTTAGACACTATATTGTACTACGCACAATCACATCATATATGATAAGAATTCATTGTCTGATAACCCACCTCAAGCTAACTGAAGCCAACCCTCTCTGAATTCCTAACTTTCATTGCATTTGACATGCCGTCTATTTGGCTTCACAAAAGGCAGAGCAAAAAAATAACACTAGTGATGCTCCTTTGATTTTGCTCCTTTGACACTGGATTTATAGCCAGCATTATACAGGACCTTCATCCACAATATTTTAGCCATCTGGTAGATGGATAGGCTTGTCTCTCCTGACGTGAGTAATCACGACTCCGCAGAGATAGCTGTTGCCATTAAGGAAATCACTGCATTGAGTTGAGATTTGGTTCCATGCTAGGATTTTTATGAGCTCATTGTGTGGCCTTGAGAGGTAACGGTCCTCATCATCTCTCATTTTCTATCACACAAGCATTGACATAACCTAGCATCCTGGCCTCCGAGGCCTCGTGTGGGGAACAAATGTGTGTGAGGTGAGGAGGAGGATGAAAATAATGTTACCAAGAAAATATAAATCACCTCAGACCCCTGGGGTGACTTATTGCCTTACCTGGATGATTCATATAGGAGGTGTCTTTCTGTTTCTGAGATGTCTGTAATCATGTTTCCCTTTTGGTGAATTCTGAAATCATTCTTCCAAGAAAGATCAGTGAGAAGTGCTTTTTTTTTCATTTCAAGAAAAACAAATATAACCTATGTCCTAGAGCCCCAGAAGACCTATTTAAGCATGCGCAACACCTAGTTAGTGGTCTCCAGAAGAGAAATTTTACATGGTTTGTTTATCAGGCATAACTTCTGCTGTGTTTTCACATTGTAAATGTAACAAGGGCTTATAAAAGTAAAACAAGAAACCAAGAGCATGGGAAAGGAAAATGTGCAAAGAACCTAACCTTTGAAAAGCAAGCCCTGCTGATAATAGACAAGGCTTCTTTCCAGTTCTTTAGTTCAGCATCTCTTGCAGAGAATAACATTTTATTTCTTTTGCTTTTCAATGTCTTTGTTTTATTATAAACTCTTAATACTGTCATCTCCCATTATTGATGGAAGCCAGCATCCTAAGATTGCTGGGAGGGTGAAGGGAGAGAGCAAATCTATTCCTAATGATTCCCAAATGCTAGGTGCTGATGTCATCAGTGGCCTCATCATCCTCACTGAGATCATCATCACTTAGTGACTGGGTACTATGTTGAATTTATAGAGTTTCCTGAATTTTGGATATTGGGGGTAAGTTCTGGGTTACTCAATCCTCCCTCAAAACACTACTCTACAATGCTCATTTGGAATTTGTTGCCATGTCATGATCTAAAGCCCTCTGAGAATAACTGAATGTTATTTTTACATGTTACATGTTACATGTTACATGTTCAATGACACTAGTAATTCTTATTCCCTGTATGTTTGGTAGGACTCACAAATAGTGCACATGGGTGCTGCAGTTTGGATGTAAAAACGCCTTTGAGAACTTATCCAGTTGCCCATGATTATTTCTCAATGTTCCCACTAGTATTTGTAGCTGAGGACATCTATCCTGGCTGTGCATCCTTGCCTTTTTGAAGTCACTAGTAAGCAGAAGCAACACTAAGTAGGAGTCAACTCTGTACTAGGTCTAATTGTACAAACAAAACTCTATGAAAATGGCTCCTGCTCATCTGGGTTCTACAGGACTATCATGGTCCAACCAGAGGGACTGGGAATCCGGGGCAAAGCAGATGATAAGTTCATTCTGGTAGAATACCAGTAAACACATGGACCCAGGTTAACACTCCACGCTGTACCTTAGGCATGGGGCCTTGAGTAAGTCATGTAACCTTCCTAGGCTTCAAATGTTGATGTCGAGGATAAGGATAATAAAAGCACTTCCCTCACAGGACAATGAGGATTTGTAGCCATGTGCTCAGTACTGCCACAGTGACATTAGCAGCTCAGTGAGTATTCTTAACCTTTGTAGCTATCATCAGCCGTTCCTGACCCTCTTCCCCTTCTGCCTCTTTCTCCAAGTGTCAAAAAGTAGCATCTTCCCACCAGAACACTAATTGTGACAAAGAAGAGGTTGCACTGTACCGTGCAATGGGATACTAAGTATAAAATCTCTAATGTGGTACTGAGAGAAAAACAAAGCACATGAGTAAAGGTATCAGGTTGTGGAAAAAAGTTAAGTCCAAGAAGGTATAAGAGCCTGTCAGCCAAACTGTGCTCTTATCTGACAGGATATTTTTGGCCTCCTCAGAAAGGGAGACTCACTGCCCAAAAAGCCAACTACTCATGGGCAATATCTATACTTTAATTTCAGGATGGATGGATGGATGGATGGATGGATGGATGGATAGATGGATGGATGAATCTATCCATTAATCTATATTAGAACAAAAGATAAAAAAAATAGATATGACCTGAACCTAAGTAGACAGTGATGCCTTTATATGATGCTTAAAGGTTATAACTAATTTGGCCTTAGATTCTAATAAATCGTTTTGTTTTGTTTTGTTTTGTTTTGTTTTGTTTTGTTTTGTTTTGTTTTGTTTTGTTTTCAGGGATGGCTTAGCAAGATACAGCATGTCCAGACACTGTGACATAGCCTGGAAGACACATAAGTTTTCTGTGTGGGATATCCAACATGGGGACTTTGGTTTAATTATCTGAGAAAAGTAGTGGGATAGACACCAGCCACTGATAAAATGAAGGAAAATCTCCCCAGTGGTGTCTCATTTTTCTTGGATAAAGACTGCAACTTACGGTTTATATTTCTCACTATAGTCAGAGAGATTCCTAAAAAACTTCAACTCTCTCTCAATCATAAAGTAATGCTATTAAAACTTGGTTTTGACCAGATTCATGTAGAATAAAAAAGAAAAAGAAAACCACATTGTACTTCATTGTATTTTTTTTAAATAATTAGTAAACAGATTCAAAATCTGTTAAGATTCATATAGTTGGGTAAAGAGCCCATCACATTGTCAGAAAGAAAAAAATGATGTTTAAAAAAATCTAGGCTCGATTGTATGAAAATGAATCTAACATGACCTTCCATTTATATGTATAATTCAAGCCCTTCTCATTTCAAGGTTATGAACTTGGCATTCTCTGTGGTTTTTTTTCTGCTCATTTGAAAGAATGAAAAGGACACAGACAATCTCAGTTTAAATATCAGCTGTGGGACTGGAGTTTCCACCATGCTCTTAATAACTTTGGGTTGCTATAACAATGCTACAAACAGCATCTTATGGGCAATAACCCCACAGGCTATAAGCTCAAGACCAGGTTAAACCCACTTCTAGAGTGCACACTGTCATGTTTTCATTGTGTTCTCACTTGGCAAAGGGACAGAGAACTCTCTGGAACTTCTCTCATAAGAACACTAATCATAAAGATGAGTGTGTGTGTGTGTGTGTGTGTGTGTGTGTGTGTGTCCTAATGAACCCTCAAAGGTGCTACTGCTACCATCCCACTAGGCCTGAGTACATCAACATAGATATGTGGAGGATCACTTTTACTCTGTCCATTGCATTCTCTTGGGTTGATCACCTGTATCACCTAGGATCCCTGTGAGGATTAACTCAAGCCACTCTGAACAATCGGTAAACATCTCCAAAATAATTAGGTCCTACAAAAGGCTACATGGAGCCAACCTTCCTTCACTGGAACAACTACCTGTAATCATCTTGCTAGTACGTTCCTCTCTCTTTTGAGGACACATGAAACCACCTACTAGCTCCCGCATCTTAAAGATTCCACTGCCCCCAGTGGTGCCACCCTGAAAACAAGCCTGTGATGCATAGGCCTTCTGAAGACATTCGAGATCCAAAGTAGAGCTATTTGTTTTAGTATTTAGCATGGCTATGATGACTACCAAATGCCTGCTACTCTTCTCTCATTCCTGTTTAGAATCCTGCCATTTGGTTACATGAAGCCCTTTAGCTACTGAGAGTGTAAGCTCATATTAGACAGCAGCCACAAATCCCATTTTCGATCCCCTTTGTAATGTCTGCTCCCCAGGGATGGCTTAAGGGCTTTTTAGATTAGCAAATATGACAGAACTATAAACTGTTCCAATAAAATTCAAGAATGGAGTAAGCATCTGTGAGCATTTGACATTCTAAACATTTGGAATGTTCCCATTTGCCTCAATTTGGAAACACTGTATTCATGTCATCTGCTCCGTCTCTTTCTGTGGGGTGAACAGAGAGCACCGTTCTTAGTAACTAGAGGGTGACAGGGGTGGGGAGGAGGCAGAGCATTTCCTTATTTAGATGATGGTTGTTCATGGTTTAGTCAATGTTCTTATTGAATTACTATTGAAAAGATAATTTCATGCTTCATGAAGTGGCAAATTTGATTCATAAACTAGGAAGGCAAAAAGAACAAATGTGATGTTGACAGTAATAATTACATTCCCACCTCCACCACCACCCCAAGAAAAGGGCAGAGTAAACACTCCATAGCACTCACGCATGAAGCATACCTGTGTACCGCCTGCTCATCACCTGCCTGCAGACAGGACATTACAAGATAGCAGAAGTCCTTTGTTGGAATTTATTAGCCTGATCCTATTATAGGTCATAGATTGCTACATTTTGTTTGCCTGCTCAAAAGCAGATCTGCTACTCGTTAACATAAAAGTACCAAGATATACATGTGTGTACATACAAATGGACCAGGAACACTTTCTTCATCCCATGTTGTCATTACACACTATGCAGCTCTAGCCTTGACTTTGATTTTCAATGTTGGAAGAAGAACTTTGTAGAATCAAATCTTTCCTTCATCTCAGATGCCTCCCCCTTAGATCTTCACACCTTCATTCTTTCCTCTGTATAAATTGATAGAGGTCATTTTCCTTTTAATTATTATTAGCACTGTCTGTCTGTGTGCATGATATACCTGTGGCGCGTGTCCATGACACCTGTGGTGCAGAGCCGAAGACAACCTTGTTCCTTGGTTCTCTCCTTCCACCTCCACATGGTTCCAGGTGTGGAACTTGGGTCTTCAGGCTTGCATAGCACAAGTCTATCCTGGTGAGGCTTCTCAGGAGCCTGCGATTGTTTTCGATGATGGTCTCACTGCTGACGCTTCTGGCTGAAGAATTTCTCTTGGGTGTATTTTAAAGGATGACTTGCCCCTCTTTAAGGCTATGGTTATAGATGATCTCTTAAAAGGCGAACTTAAAAATCAGTTTTAAAAGGGGGGATGGGATAGGAATTTTTGGAGAGGTAACAAGGAAATGGGATAACATTTGAAATGAAAATAAGGCAAATATCTAATAAAAATTTTTAAAAAAAAAGAACTGAAAACAGAAAATTTCAAGGAGAGTAGGCATTTAGATTTGCATGTGTAATAAACTCATTATTTTTAGATGCATAAACAAAAAGAAGAAGATTGCCAAGAGATATAGAGGAACCAAGCTAGTCCTTAAGGAAAGATCAACTATGCTTTGTTATTAGTGTAGAAGGCAATGACTTATTGAAAAATATACAAATCTTAAAAGTTTGTGTTTACTATTCATAATAAACTTCTGCAATTTCTGTTTATCCAAAAAAATCCATGCTGGGGTTCATTTTGGGAGGGTCATTAAGGTTACGTGTGTGTGTATGTGTGTGTGTGTGTGTGTGTGTGTGTGTGTACTTTGTATGAAGTCTCTGAAGCCCATTTAGTTACACCAAAAAGCAAAGGCAGAAATGGTACCTGTGGAGAATGAAGCCACTGCTTCACATGGCTCTTATGGTTTAGACAGCCACTATACTGGTAATGATTTCTTTCTGGCTTTGAGTGCTAGAATGCTCAGGGCTGGGTTTGTGGTATATATAGCCCTAGCTAAAACCTTTTGAGTAGTGTGACCTTCCTACAGCCAGGGTCTTCCCTGCACCCAAATCTAAATCTGCCTTCCATTTGATTAACTATCCACCTGAATAGCGTTTTCTATAGTAAAAAAAATAATGTCACACATTTAGACTTAAAGACACCCGTGGTCTAGTTAAGGCCCAGTGATAATTAAGTTAGTTGTTTTTGACAGTTTAGCCTTCTGCAGCTTTTAGACCTTTCTCTAAACACAAATACATATCATGCATGTGCTTGTGTGTATGTATGTGTGTCTGTGTGATTAGTGTGTGTGTACAGGTTTGTGTGTACATATATATGTGTGTGTACACAGGTTTGTGTGTGTATACAAGGATACATGTAGGGATGTGTATGTGTGCATGTACACGTGCCCACTCTCCCACACTCAGCAGGTGTGGATTCTCAGCATAAAGAGCAAATGCACTATTTTAACACTGTACAGAGTTCCGTGGGGTATCTGAGCTGTACCTCACCCAGTCATTGTGAAGACATTTTCAATTATTCTTTGCAAGTCACCACACACAATCTCAATATCCTTTCACTGCAAATTCCTTGATATGGTTTTGATAGTTGCATGGATATACATTTTGAAGTCCTTGATAAATACTGCCCATTTTCCCTACATAAATCTAAACTGGATCAAATACCAGCCAAGAAGATGTAAAGATACTCATTTCTCCATAACCTGGCTAAACTTGTCCCTGGCCGACTGAAAGGTTGTTTTCCAGGCTATTAGACAAAAACCGTAGTCTGATTTGATTTGCACTTCTCTGTCCCCTGTGGGGCGGTTGTGGCCTTGCTGATTGGCCTTTTCTTCCTAGATGAATGGTTCATTTAGGTCCTGCACTCATTTTTATTTGTGCCTATTCATCTTTCTATCTGTGGTTGGCATGTTCTCAGTATGCGATTGGTACCTAATCTTTACTAAATAGACTACAACTGTTTACTGGTCTGTTACTTTCATTGTATAAAAAGTTCTAAGATTTTGCTACCAAACTCCATGATACCTCCCCATAAATATCTCCTAGGCATATACATGTTCTCAGTAAGGATGCAATAGAATTTAACTTCTTAGCTCCTCTGCTCCTTCTCTCTTCTCTCTGGTACCCCTCTTTTATTCTCTCCTTTTCTCTCTGTTTACTGGTTACTGTTATTTAAGTCCCTTAGATCCTTTCTTTGGCACCTATTTATTTTTTTATAAATCTCCTAGCATAATATTTAAGACAAAATCCGTCTACCACTGTGCTTCTTTTCTTTATATATTGTCCAAGGTATTAATATCCACAGCACCATGCATATTCTTAGCACATATGTCTTTGTCACTGTGAGTTTTGCTCTAACTTGTATAGAAATGTTTGGTGTCCTGAACTGAACTTTGCCTAAACTACTGGGTGTTTTTTGTTCCCTCACTGGCCTGATGAATATCTGCCCAGGGGCTTCTGCTGAAACTTCTTCATGTGGTTGTATCTTACATATTTCTCCTTCCACGGAGTGGTATTGTTTGTTTATTCGCCTCTTTCCAAGCTGAGAGTTCTTAAATCAAAAATTTCAATTGACTGGGCCAGCAAGATGACTCCTTGGTAAAGGTGCTTGCTGCCAAGTCTGACGACTTGAGTTCAATTCCTGAGACCCGCGTGATGGAAAGATAGAACTGACTCCCACAGTGAGTTTCTTACTCCCACCTGCACACATGACATTCCCCCCCCCAAAAAAAATCAATAACTGTATTAAAAAATGTTTTTAAAATTAGAAAAAATCCATCTGATGTACTTCATTTTATGCTCTTCACTGTTTATTGCTATTTCTTTGCTTTATCAAGATGTCTTCTATGTTTTTATGTACTTTCTTTAGTGGATATCCATAAACCCTTTATAGCCAAAAACTATTTTCCTCTCTCCACAAAGAGGAAATAACATGGCCAAACCCCTAATGAAACCACCTGAGGATTGTGTCACTGAGCAAGTGTTTTATAATTTCCCTTCATTTCTTCCTTCTTTCCTCCCTTCCTTTTTTTAATTTTACTTTTACTTATTCGCTTTACAACCCACTTATTTCCTCCCTCCCTCTCTCCTCTGCTTCTCCTCTGAGCGGGCAGGTCCCCCTGGGTATCCCCCCACCCTGGCACTTCCAAGTCTCTGTGAGGCTGGGGCTTCCTTTCTTTCTTATCCCCTCCTGAGCACCATTAAAAACTACCTTAAATTTTGGTTCTGGTCTGTTAAGTTTTTACTTTGTGCTGATTTTGTTTATGACTGCCAGCTTAGCCATCCCACTAAGGTTCATAGCCATATTTTCAACAATTATTCAGTATTAACTTTAAGTCTCAATATCTTTGCTCAATTTGCTTGTATGCAATAAACTTCTGGTTTGGGGTTTTATCTTGCTGAAGGAAATGCAACCTACACCACTACTGTTTTGCAGTGTTTTTCTTCTAGATTGCCCATGTAGGTGATAAACTTTTTATATTCTTTAGTGCCTAAAAATGTCATTACCCAAGACCTACACTTTAGGAATGGAATTAGAAGTTCAAAATGTCTCGTCTTGCCTTTCTAGAGATATTATTCCATTCTTCTACTGGTTATGTTGCAGATGAGAAGTTCAGTGGCAGCAATTAAGGTCAGAGGTCTTAGAAGTCCATGGGGCCAGTAAATACTTAGCACAAATAAAGCATACTGTAATAAGAATCGTTCCTTGATATAGACCATGTATGCATGTGCATCTGTGCATGCATACATGTTTGTGTGTGTGTATGTGTGTGTGTGTGTGTGTATGTGTGTGTGTGTACACGCATGCGTGCATCCATGCACATGCACTCAAGTCCCTTTTCAGCTCAGAGGCATCTCCAGCATGTTACTGTATTGCTGCTGCTATCACAGATCACCACAAATCTGGTGGTTTAAAGCCACACAAAGGAGCATATAGTTCTGAAGATCAGAATCTGAAATAGGTTGCACTGAGCCAAAGCTATGATATGAAAACAATAGCCCCTTTGGGGTGTTACAAGGAGAAATTTTTCCAGTTGTTTCTCCATTTTGTTGAGGCTGCCTCCTGTGCTTGTCTCCTGATTGCATTCTTTGGCTCCAAAGCCAACAACATAGGGTCTTTAGATCTCCAACATCCATACTCCTGTGTCCTCCCCTCTGGTGTAAGGGGGCCTGGGATTGGAGAGCCTTCCATCTCAAACTTCTTCGACAACCCACAAAGTTCCTTTCATCCTGTGAGGGAAAGTCCCTCCTCTTTACTCTGCAGAGAGTTGTGCAGCACTAAGAAAATCATTTCTCCTCTCCAGTGGGTGTGCATGTGTTTTAGATAGGCTGTGGTTATTTTGATTTTTAAGATTTATGATTCAACTTTTAAACTTTTATCTATGCCTTCAGAATGTTATCCCATACTTTTTCCTCCTTTTTGTAGATCTTTTACTTTAGCATATAGTTTCTAGTTCTTCAACCCCTAGGGGTGAAGGAGATAAGGAATCTAGGGATGTTTTTTAATGGGCACCTTTTTTGAGATTATGATATGATTATATCATTCCCTTTCCCTCCCCAAGCCCTCTCCCTCCCTACCCCAAACCTCCTCTTGCTCTCTTTCAAATCCATGGCCTCTTTTTCTTTCATCTGTTTTAGTGAAAGAGACACTTTCATTAACAGGAGGAAAGTTTGGTCCCCTTTCTCATAATGCCTGGAAAACCCAGTAATAAACAATAAACTCAACTTTCAGAAGGTTAGCCTTGATTAAATGATATTTTGTACAGACCACAATGATATCTCATATTTCTAGTTACACTATCACATACCTAACACACTAATTTTATTTAAATTCAGCTTCTCTTTTTACCACCAATGGTTTTTTTCCCTAGGGGACTACTAACTTGGTTTGCTCCTATTGCGAATCATTTTTAGATTATTTGTCTCCATACATTATTTGGGATTAGGTTATATGCTCACCTTTGAGTCAGAATATAATATATAAAATTAGTCTCTGCAGTATGTAATAAGAGTCTCACCTCATACAGAAATTATGGGTGATGCCAGTTTGTCCTAAAATGGATCTGGATGCTGGAGACAGAGGCCTTGACTCCCCTGGTACACCAAGCACAGGTGGGAGGAAGTATTTTCCTCAGGAGCATTTCCATGATGAAGCCCCGTGAGAATGTAACATGGAATATTTTCTTATCTTAATGCCTGCTGAGAACCAATGCTGGGGGATTCTCAGAGCGCCATTCTCTCAGCTTGACACAAGGGACAAGATGCTCCAGGAGCCTTTTAAATAGAATGGTTTCTTTGAAATTCCTTGTCCCAACCATTTCCCTACCCCTGACTGAGGTTCCTCTAGAATTTTAGTAGAAAAATATACTTTCTTGGTTCACCTTTACACCAGTTTTCATTGTGAAGTACTTAGCTTTCAATAGTTTTCATATGTTACCATTCACCTTCTACCTTCTAAGAATTCTTAATATCCTGCTCCCACAAACACGGGTACTCTATACTGTCCCAGTAGTGTTATGGCTTCATCCTTATTTTCGTATGTTTGTTGGCCCTGAGATATGGCATAGTAGTCCTGTACAACCAAATATTGTAAGCTCCAAATTCCTTTCTCTGTTGCTCATTCTTCTGCTGCATGCGTTCTTAGATGAACTGTAACACATGTACAAACATGCAAATAAAACTACACAGACAATAGACACAAATGCTGATCTATTAGCCTCATAAATACAGGGTTTATGAGTGTTAGAATCTAGGTGGTGTTTATATGATATTTAACTTGTTTATATGATATTTAACTTGTTACTGAACATGTCTATGCTGAAAGTAAGGGGGCACACTTGGTTTGTTGGTGCTGCTGTTTTCAAGGACACTTTTGTACTCTTTGTCATTTCTGTTGTTTGTAGGATTCAGTTTTGTACTTTGGCTTGATCCCAAGCAGTTCACACCCATTACCTGTTTACAATTCATCTCACGTGGGAGTTGGCCAGAGAATCCTGAAGTTGAGAAAAATCCATTTCCATGGATTTGGACTCCCCTGATTTCTAACGTCTCTACCAGAAAGCCACACATTTTCTATTTGATCATTCTTGATCCACATGAACACTTAACACTTGATTTAAGTCCATGTTACAGAATGCCTCCTGCACAGTATTTCACTCCTCACTCAGAATCCCCCAGCAGAGGATTCTCTGCCCACATACCCAGCCATAAGGGTTCTTGCCACATATGGACCAAGAATCCTCTACTGTAATCTCAGATTTAAGTTTATAAAGTAGATCATCTCAGTATCTATACAGCCAGTTTCTAGCCAAGCAGAACCTACCTGATGGTTACATCTCTCTCCTCATCTTATCTCTCATCTCATCCTCATTGCTCTCTTGGCATCTCTGGTTTATCTCTTACTATTTCCCAGAATCCTTTCTTCCTGCCAATGTCCAACCTCCTATTTCCTGCCTCAGCTCATTGGACATCAGCTGTTTTATTGACAGGTAGTACTTATAAGAGATTCCCTCTACACCTTGGCTTGACTTGACTATAATGAAGGAACTTGAAAATGGTAGGTTACTTCAACTATGGCTGCATGATTACCACATTCATCATATTCTTTTTCTTATTCCTTGGCCTCTGTTATTTTCCTAAAAGTTATGAGGGTTAGAGAATTTATGTAACTAATCAAAATCACACCATAAGTCAATCAACTGCTGAAATTCTAATGGCATCTAGATCTTTCTCTGAACTCATGTTCCTTTTTTACTTGCTAGATAGTTTCTCTCCTTCTGAGATAACAGAGAGTAGAGATAAACCAAGGTTGAAGGAATAGTTGAATGGTTTGCTTTATTGACTTAGTGCCTATGTGCTTGAATCTATGTAAGAGATACTTCTGTGAGAAGTTTACAGAGTCCACTGTAACAGAAGCAGGTGGGAAGAGCTGAGGAGCCACTGGCCTAAGCTCTAGTCTGAATTCCAGCATTTGCCTATATATAAATATGAATCTATCATCCCACTACCTAGACCTTAGGTTTCACTGTGTGTGTGTGTGTGTATGTGTGTGTGTGTATGTGTGTGTGTGTGTGTGTGTGTGTGTGTGTGTGTGAGTTGTTCTCTATGTAAAGCTACAGAGTGCAGCCAAATTCATTGCCAAGAAACACAGCCTCATCCTATTATTCTCCTCCTCAGACAGCATCAGTTCTTCACAGTGGATACTATAAACTGGCTAGCCAGCAGGAAATCAAGGTTTTCCTTTAGTGTTCATTACTACAGAATCATGAGATATGAAAATTCCATTCCTCAACCTCTTGGAGTAGCATGGTCATTTCTGGCCGCTGGTCTTGAAAGGAGAGCTACCAGAATGTCCATCATAAATTTTAAAATGATAGTTTCCTGTTGCTACCTCTAGTTCCAGGCAAAGGTAAAGTGAACCCTCCCCTCCATCAAGTTCCCTTTGTTTCCTGACTGGTGCCTTTTCTCATTCCTTAGTGTTTTAATCTTCCAGAACACTCAGCACTTCTAGTGTCTGCTTACATTTAATTATCTATCTCATCTTTACCTCTGTGAGTTCCAGAAGTCTTAGTACTCACCATCAGCACCACCCCCACTTCTAATGCACACAGACTATAATCCCACTTAGCGCCTTGCCCAGGTAAGTCTTCAGTGTGCTTGGCATAATGAATAGGAAACAATATATTCACCTGTTCTAATACCATTTTTTAATCACCAAAAATAGTCTTCAGTTTCTTTGCTTTATCCCTGCTGTCTCTTACACCATTGTCAATCATAGCAGATTTTTTAGATCATCATTCCCAAGCTATTGTTGACCTTCTTAGGAAAATATAAAAACACAGAAAGGAAGAGAAATACCCTTGTTTACCCAGACTGATCTATAGAACTAGTTCCAAGCTGCCTGCTGTGCACTGAACGAACGGGAGCAAGTTTTAATTCTCTCCTTGGCAGGAAGGCAGATTGGTCTGTGCTTCTGGCCTCGCTGCCAACTAGCTGCAAATTCAACCACCTCTAAGTGAAGTGGAGAAACTTGCAAACAGTGAGCAATCACGAAACTTCCTCCACACTGTCCAGTGCATTGTCTGTCATGTGCTAGGCACCCAGTAAGTACTTCAATCATTTTTACTTTTAAAATTAAAAATATAATTATATCATTTTCCCATTCTTTTGTACCCCTGCAACCTCTTCTATAATTTCCCCTTGCTCTTCCTCACATATTCATAGCTTTCTTTTTATTTAATAGCTGTTATATATTTATACACACACACACACACACACACTATGCACACAAAACCTGTCCATTTGAAATGACTTTGAGTCCACATTTTCATGTAGGCATGCTTTACTTTGAAATACTGCTCAGTCATTTTTTATTTATGCAGATTTTTCATACACTGATGACTTCTCAAAGAGATTTGTGGTAACTAAAATCTGCAGGTACAACATAACCAATTTATCACGCATGGGAGGTGAAACAGGATAAAATCCAAAAACAAATGCACCACCATGGTAGGAGGAACGAGAGAATCAAAGTTTAAAGTTCAACTCACTTATTCTTCCATTAAACTATAGGTTTCGTATTTCAAGAAAAATAGAAAAGGGTCAGGATGATTGACACAATGTAACACATATTACACCAACAAATTTCAGAGCCCAGGACTCAAGGCAGCGCCTATTGGCACTGTGGTCCACCCCTTCCCTCAGCTTCAGATGATGGCAGAGGCAGGATGCTACTCACCTGCCCACACTATTCACAGCTATGAGCCATATCACCAAAAAAGAGACCTGTGATTGTGCTTAAAACTAACATAAAGGAACTGAGATATCCCATTCTGTGGAAGTTGCCTTAAACCAGTGACACACTGATGGAATGACAGGAGAGAAGAAACGCTAGAACCCTTGTGTACCGTTCTTCTTATTCAGATGAAGAAATTGGGAGAACTTGGTCTCCTAAGACAATCCTTACTAAGGCTACTTTCTCAGGATTGCTTAGTATCTGAGACCAGAATCAAAGAGTCTCAAAGGTCACAGTTCTCAGAGAATCATCTTCTAGTGTCTTTTGAGGATACATCTCACCAGAACCCTCTTCTGCATGTATACCCTACCTCAATCCCCACATAGCTCTCTCCCCACCCGGGTCCTCAGAACCTCACTTGTAATGAAAGGGTATTCATACATATAGATATTCTCAGCTTTTTTTAGACATCCATATACATGCTTGCAAATAATGCTTGGTCACATGTTTTGATACTTTGGTAGTAGCCTTCCTTGTCTTAATGTGTGAAGAAGAAACTTCCATTTGGAGTGTACAGCTAAATAGTAAGTGTCCCATTATTGTTCTTGAAAAACTGAAAATGCGCCTATGAGGGAGTAAGCTTAGTTAGAAAGTAAATTTTTCTAATTAAAGTTAGTCCCCCAATGAACCATGCTGTCCGGAAGTTACCCTGCCATCCACCTGAACACCTGTGTATTTAATTATTGATTAGCCATACATAATCTCCAAACTATGAGAGAAGAGACTGAATTCAGAGTCACAATGTGATATGAAGATGTTCACTTTGTCCTGAGATGTCTGTAGGGGCCCATGTTTGGGATTCTCCCTTTCAGAATCTAGCTACTATGTCCAAGAAGTCCAGGTTCTCTGGAGAGTTTGAGAGGAAGTATCTGGATTTGGCAGCCAAAGCTGAGTTCCCAGCTGTTAGGTTTGGGTATAAAATGCTACCCGAAGCTCATGTGTTGAAGGCTTGGTTCCCAGCCAATGGGTAAGGAAATGGGATCTACATGGGTAAAGAAAATCCCCTCTGCTTGGTGTCTACTGCGAGGTGAAGAGCTTTCTTCTGCCACGCCTTCCCACCACCATGTTTCTGACTTGCCACAGACCTAAACACCATGGAGCCATTCAGCCTGTCGACTGAAATTGCCGCAACTGTGATTCATAAGAGGTTTGTCCTCTTTTAAGTTGATTGTCCCAGTCTTTTTGTCACTAGAAGAGCATAAACTTGACCAATATACCAAGTGATCTAAAAGTAGTTGCCAGTCTTGAGAGTATGCCATTAATGACATCCAGCCCAAAGAGCCTTCAGACAAAACCCACAAGAAAGACCCCGGGAATTCCCACTGATACCAATGCTCTATAGAATCAAACAATAATACATCCCTAATTTAGGTCACTATGTTGTGAAGCAATCTGTTACAGAGCAAAGTATAATACTGGGAATAGTAGGACATACAAAAAGTTTATTTTCTCCTCAAGTTTCTACAAATCTCAGTGGCAAACGATAATCAATATCTACCAAGATCTAGAAGCTAGTCAAAGTGGAATTTATTTAAACTTTCTTCCCATCCTGCCAAAGATTGTGCCATTTCCAGTCAAGTTATTTCTTTCGTTCTACTCTTAAGCGAGATACTAGGGACAGAAAATCTTGAAAGAAAAACACAATTTAAAAATATCTGTTGTGATAGGTATTTTGACATTTGAAGGAAGGAAAAACAATTTAGGATGCTTTAAGAGCTTTTCAGTGTTGACTTTCATATTATGTCACTCTGCACTACAGAAAATAGGCCTTATCTCCTGGTCTAGCTATGCAGAGGATTCTGCAGTGGCATCATGTGCCCTTTAAGGGTCTTAATTGGAGTGGGCACTGAGACTTTGGGGTTGCAGCTTGCTTATTATAGCTGCAAATCGGACAGGCTATTTTTGTCTTTTATTGTCTTTCCTTTTCCATTTTCTCTCTCTTCTTCTTCCTCTTTTCTCTCTGGCTTATTATTATTATTATTATTATTATTATTAATCATTATTATTATTCTCTCCCTCCCTCCCTTCCTCCCTTCCTCCTTCCCTTCCCTTGTCTGTCCCTTCTTCCTTCTCCCTTTTCTTTTCTCTCTCTGCTCTTCATTCCTCCCTTTATTCCCCTTTCCCCCTTTTAAATCAATGTTAATTCCAGCTATACCTTATGGAGGGTAATAAAGAGAAAAAAAATCTTATTTTAGGAAATTTTTAAGTGTGAAGTGTCATACTAGGCAAGAACACACATAGACACACACACACACACACACACACACACACACACACACTACAAACACACATACAGTAATTACCTTGGATGCTCAGTAACCAAACCAAGAGGTAATGCATGCAGTGCATAGGTGAGAAAACTGAAAATAAATTAATAATGCAGCTAAATTAATTGAACAAGAAATAACTGGTAGAGCATGGGTCTATGGAATCCTTATTTATTTACAGTCCAGTCATTGCCCCCTTCCAAGAAGCCCCCTTCCACAGTTCCTCATCCCATTCCTCCTTCCTCCTGTTCCAAGAGGATATCCCTGCCCCCATCAGGCCTCCCCACTCCCTGGAGCCTCCATTCTCTTGAAGATTGGGCTCATCTTCTCCCACTGAGGCCAGACCAGGCAGTCCTCTGTTATATGTGTGCCACGGGCCTGGATCAGCTCCAGTATGCTGCCTGGTTGGTGACTCAGTGTCTGGGAGCTCACAAGGGTCCAGGTTAGTTGCTATGGAATCACCCTCATCCTCAGCTTCTTCTAACCTTTCCCTAATTCAATCATAGGAGTCGGAGACCTCAGTCTAATGGTTGTGTGGCAGTATCTGGGTCTGTCTCAGTCAGATGCTGGTTAGGCCTCTCAGAAAATAGGCATGCTAGACTCCTGTCTCTATGCACATCATAGCATTAGTAATAGTATCAGGTCTTGTGCCCCTCCATGAGATGGATCCCAAGTTAGGCTGGTCACTGGACCACCTTTCCTTCAATCTCTTCTCTATTTTTGTCCCTGTGGTTCTTTTAGACAGGAACAATTTTGTGTCCGAAATTTTGACTGTGGGTTGGTAACCACCCAACCCCTCCTCTTGAGGCCCTGTCTATTACTGGAGGAGGATTCTTCCAAGTTCCCTCTTCCTACTGTTGGGCATTTTGACTAAGGTTACCCCATTGATTCCTGAGAGACCCTCACCTCTCAGGTCTCTGGTACTTTCTAGAGGGTCCCCCTACCTCCCACCCCGAGAGGCTGCATATTTCCAATCATTCTCCTGGAACTCTTGGCTTCTCTCCTGCCCTGTCCTCATACTTGATCCAGGTCCTCTTTTCCTCTCCTCCTGCCCTCCTACCAAGGTCACTCTCTCCCTCTGCTTCCCACAATTATTTTCTTTCCCCTTCTAAAGGGGATTGAAGCATCCTTACTTGAGCTGTCCTGATTTTTAAACTTCCTACAGTCTATGGGTTGTATCCTAGATATTCTGCATTTTTTGACTAATATCCTCTTATCAGTGGGTACTTACCATACATGTCCTTTTGGGTCTGGGTTACCTCAGTCAGGATGATATTTTCTAGTTCCATCCATTTGCTTGCAAAATTCATGAACCACATTTTCTGTATCCAGTCTTCAGTTGAGGGACATCTGGATCATTTCCAGCTTCTGGCTATTAGAAACAAGGCTTCTGTGAACATAGTAGATCACATGGACTTGTGGTATGGTGAAGCATCTTTTGGGTATATGCCCAGGAATGGTATAGCTGTGTCTTCAGGTAGAACTATTTTCAATTTTCTGAGGAACCTCCAGATTGATTTTGAGAGTGGTTAGGGCAGGCTACCTTTTCATTTTTAGGACTCTGTTATACAATGTGAATATTCACCATGTTTTTGTTTAGGTGTTATAATTCTTTCTGTTTTATCATCAGTAGTTCTAGTATGCTTATAGTGACGTTTCTGGTACATGGAAACTTTCATTTATAAAATGTAAAATGCTTTTAATATTTTTGTTTCTGGATTTTCTGCTTGCTTTGAAAGATTTCTGTAGCATATAATTATAAACCACTAATTTAATGACTGTAGGCTTTTTAGATTTATGACTATAACCCACCTTAAAAATTTACTCTATTATATTATAAATAGATCTTTCTTTCCAGTTACTTAATTTATTAAATAAATCCCATCACTACTAATTTGAGCTACAACTAAGTGCCTGAATGTGTTTGGATCTTTCATGTTCTTTTAAAAATTAATTTATTTTAATTTTATGTGTATGGATATGTGCCTGTGTGTATACATGTGTATCACATGTGCCCTCAGGGGTGAGAAGAGCGCATTTTACACCCTGGAACTGGAGTAATAGATGGTTTTAAGCCACATATGGATTTGGGGAATCAAACTCTAGTCCTCTGTAAGAACAGCAAGTGTTCTTAGACAGTCTCTCCTCTCACTGTTCTTTCTCTTAAGTTTCTCTCATCATCTATTTATGCATCAGGGCTATTCAGTGTATTTATTTCCTTTTTTATATTCTTCACACTTCTACATAAGTCTTTTATGTACTTTATTTTTAAATATTTATTTACCAAAACCGATTGAATATGCCAATAACAAATACACACACACACACACACACACACACACACACACAGAGAGAGAGAGAGAGAGAGAGAGAGAGAGAGAGAGAGAGAGAGAGAGAGAATGTCAAACAAAATCCAATTACTATCTAACAAAATACTTTGCAGGTACTTAACTATTATTGGTAGAAATTGAATTTTAAAAAAAAAGGAAATCAAATCAAGGAAAAACTCTCATGCTGCGATGGAAAATACAAAAGAACTAAGAGCTATACCTTCTGCATTTCATTTTAAAACGAAGAAAACAATTTAAAACATTATCAGTAGTTGTTTTTATAATATTAGCAGTAGTTGTTTTCAGACTGGGAGTTTATAGAACTTTGTTGTTAGATACATCTTTTTTTTTCTTATAGAGGAAAATATTTAATTGGGGCTTGCTTACAGGTTCAGAGGTTTAGTCAATGGTCAGGATGGAACATGGCAGTATTATGCAGCTAGGAGTAAGGTCTCTCCAAGCCTATCCCCACAGTGACATACTTCCCCCAACAAGGCCACACCTCTTTTTTTTAACCTTTCTTTTTTTTATGGTTTTAGTGCAGAATTCTACCAGACCTTCAAAGAAGACTTAACACCAATACTTTTCAAACTATTCCACAAAATAGAGACAGAAGGGACACTGCCCAACTCATTCTTCGAAGCCACAATTACGCTAATACCTAAACCACAAAAAGATCCAACAAAGAAAGAGAACTACAGGCCAATTTCTCTTATGAATATAGATACATCTTTTTATATTTACCATAATGAGCACATATTGTCTTTGAGGGGAAGAATTAAATATTTTCAAAACAATTTTTTTAACTGATTGGACCCTCATTTGGGAAGAGCACTGAACTTGTTATTGTGTGAATACATTTGAAAAACATTTATTTGGCCCATATGTTGTATCAAAATCCTGGCTAAAGTAAGGCTTTACCCAAATTATCCTTCATCCTAATGGAGTAATCAGACTAAATGTTCAGGTCATAGAGGAAAATGAGACAAAGATTTCTATAGAGAGAAACCCAACTAGCAGATACTTGCCCATTCTTTAGATGGACGGATCTCAGTTCTCTGACACAGCTCACTTTACTGGTGAGAGCTGATCCAGGGGAAAATAGATAACACCAGGCTATAGGAGTGGGGACTGAGACCCTATGGGCTCAGCGGCCACTGTTGGCATCCCTACAGAGCGGACTGAGTTCAAGATGTTTAAGATTCCCTGGGTTATATTTTCCCCTCTTCCATAAGTAAAGCAGTCACTTCTAAACTTGTCTGCTCATCAGAATTGTATGAGGAACATTTCTAAATGTTAATTCTTAGCCCTTATCATGGATACGGTGTTGAATAATTTCAGAAACTGGAGTGAGCTTTCCAGTTTCTACAGAGCACTTCAACATACCACAACTTCAAGAATTATGTTTATGGGTGTGCTCACCTCTCTCCACATTCTTAGGAAGCATCTAGTAGAAAAGGTTGCAAAACAAAGTGCCAACTACTAAATGAAAAAAGATCCATGAGAGGAAGGTTTTCAAAGGACTTTTTAATGTTGATTGTCACTCAAAAATATTTTTATAGAAAGATGCTGCCTCCTTTTTTTTTTTTTTTTTTTTTTTTGGTTTTTCGAGACAGGGTTTCTCTGTGTAGTCCTGGCTGTCCTGGAACTCACTCTGTAGACCAGGCTGGCCTTGAACTCAGAATCCCACCTGCCTCTGCCTCCCAAGTGCAGGGATTACAGGCGTGCACCACCACGCCCGGCTGGATGCTGCCTCCTTGATCCCTGAATGATTTACCAAAACACCTGAGGGGCAAGTGGCCAATGAAATATGTGCTTTTCCAGACCACATATTTTGAGACCCAATCTTTCCCTAGATTTATGAAAGAACTGAAAAGTTCTGTTAATATATTACAAAGAATAAATGCTATGTGTTTTTAAAAGGAAAATAAAGATGGTACGGGTTAATTGAGAAGGTTTAATTATTATAATAGCATCAGCCATTTACTGCTCATTGGTCTTAAGCAAGGAACAGTATTAAAATCCTTACCTGCTTTTAATCTCTTAGATGTTGACAATAGCCCTATCATGTGTATGTATCCGTGTCTCTGTGTGTGTTTGTGTGTCTGTGTATTTGTCTTTTTTGCGTGTGTTTCCTTCGGCAGGGTCTTTGTATCCTATACTAAATTCAAACTCATTATGTCACTGAGGATGACCTTGAACTCATGATGATCCTGTCTCTGCCTCATGATTGTTGAAATTGCAGGTGTGCTACCATGCTCTTTATGTGCTGAGCTTGGGATCAAGCCAGCTTTTGACATGCTAGGCAGTTCTACCAACTGACCTATATCCTAGCCCCATGTGTGTTTTATCTTAATGCACTGCTTCCCAACTGAAAGTGGTTTTGACCCTCAAGCAGCACTTGGCAATGTGAAAATGTGTTTGGTTGTTAGAGTCTAGCCATAAGCGGCTACTGGGATCTAATGAGTAAATCTAGTGATTCTGGCGAGCATGCTGCAAATCAGAGAACACCTCACAGCAGAGGATGCTCCCGCTCAAAGACTCAAGTCTGAGGAATTCTGTGCCAAAGAAATGAAGACTTGGGGTAACAACTACATGTGAAAGTATGTGGCAGCTTCATCCATAATCACTGAAAACTGAAAGCAGCTGCAACTACAATGACATTTTTTTATTATTCACTTACGTATTCAGTTATGTGTTTATCTAGTATGTGTATGTGCTTGAGTATGCATATCCTCTTTTCCCCTCTCTCTCTTTCTCTCTCTCTCTCTCTCTCTCTCTCTCTCTCTCTCTCTCTCTATCTATCTATCTATCTCTATCTCTATCTCTATCTCTATCTCTATCTCTATCTCTATCTCTATCTCTATCTCTATCTCTATCTCTATCTCCCTGGCATGACAGATATGGAAAGGTCAGAGGACAACATGTAGGAATCAGTTCTCTCCTTCCACCATGAGAGTCCTAGGGATAGAACTCGGGAAGTCATCCTTCACTGGCTGAGGCAGATCACTGATGTCTTTGAATGGATGGATGAATAAATTCTGGTACTCCATATAATAGGCAATAAAAAAGGAGTAAATTGATTGCACACTGCAGTGAATCAGAGCAGCACCACAGCTAAGCCTTACAGGCTGACATTGTGATAGAAACCTGTCTTGAAAGTTACATACTCTGTGATCCCATGGAAATAACATTCTAGAAAAGGCAAGGAAGACAGTGGGATGGATAACTAACCAAAGATAGAGACGTAGAGGGAATGAAGAATTTACACCCAGGCTAACCCCATGAGGAAATGATGGAGATGGTTGGATTGCATTGTAGTTACATTTTGTTGCTGGTCATATGGATGCCATTGCATGTTAAAATTCACTTAAATCCACCCCAAAAGTAAACTTTGTTCTACATAAATCATATTCTAAAACTAAATAATTGTAAAATTACAAGAGAATAAGAGCTGAGATGCTGACTTGAAGTGTAGTGTAAGGAGGATGACCCAGGTTCCTGTGGTTGTAGGTGCAGTGCTTGTCTTCATTCTGTGAAGCTATCAGTGGTCAGAGCACTGAGCTGTAAGGCCAAGTTAACTTGATTGATCATGGTTCTTTCAAAGTTGTTAAGTGGGGGCATTCTTGTGACACAATAGCTCTGCCTCTGTCTATGTATGGATGCAGACCTAGATCTAAGCTACAGTACTTGGCCTGACCAACCTCACCCAATGCGATGCCCACAAGCAAGTATGAAAACCTGTCAGACATTATTGTCGATGCCAACAAGTGCTTGTTGACAGAAGTCTGATGTAGTTGTCTTCTGAGAGGCTCTGCCAGTGCCTGACAAATACAGAGGGGGCTGCTCTCAACCAACCACTGAACTAAGCACAGGGTCCCCAATGGAGAAGCTAGAGAAAGGACCCAAGGAGCTGAAGGGGTTTGCAGCCCCATAGGAATAACAACAATATGAAACAACCAATAACCCCAGAGCCCCCAGGGACTAAACCAGCAACCAAAGAGTATACATGGAGGGACCCATGTCTCCAGCCGCATATGTAGCAGATGGCCCTTTCAGACATCAAAGAGAGGAGAGGCCCTTGGTCCTATGAAGGCTCATTGCCCCAGTGTAAGGGAATGCCAGGACAGGGAAGCAGGAGTAGTTGGGTTGGTGAGCAGGAGAAGAGGAGATGGGGATAGGGAGTTTTTGGAGGGGATAACATTTGAAATGTAAATAAAGAAAATAAATAACAACAACAATAACAACAACAACAACAGCAATAATAATAAAAAGACCTGTCCGTTAGCACAGAAACCCAGTTCCAAAAGTGCTAGCATCAGGAAAAGTCAACAACCAATGGATGTCAGAGAGGCAGACAGTGACTTTGGAGTTGTAGTTTCTTTAACTCATAGCTATATTTCTCTCTTGCAAGCCTCCATCTAGCAGTGCCTAACTCTAACATGAAAAGTTGCCTGGGCTACCAGAAACAAGACTGAGAAAGCTGTCAATGTCCTTACATTATCATCTGAAACAAGGTTAATGTAAGGTGCCTGGTTTATCATGAGGATGTCTAATGCTCTCTCACATGGTTTTCTTGGTATAAGGGTCAGAGGCTATCCTAGTCTGGCTGTCTCCTGACATTTAATTCAGAGAAGCCACTACAATTGCTCAAGAAACAACTCGAAAATAACTTGGCTTTAAAAAAAAGAAATAAGAAAACAGAGAAAGTATAACTGAATGTTTAGTTTGGTCCTCTAAATGATCACTCCAAAAATAAATGTTCATCTTAGAGGGAAAAAAATCAACTTTAAAGTAACAAGTTGATATTGGCTGGACTCTATCTCTGCTAAAAATCCATTAATGAATATATGTCAAGCTCTTGGATCCTAAAGAAAACCTTAACAATAAAAGTCACTTTTTATCAGGATCTAGGAAAGATATTATTACCTCCAAAATTTAGTAGTTACCAACTACCACATAATTGTATATACGATGGCCACAGGTAGTGATATTCTTTGATTTCCATTGAGTATTTTACATGTATAAAATTGACTTAGGATAGCAGTCTGGATTGTTTTTTTTTTTCAGGGTCAAAATATATATTGCCAAACATTTTATGTAGAAAAGGCAAAACAATTCATGCTGATTATAAATCATTGTGATTTGTATCTTTCTTTTTTTTTTTTTTTCATAAAGGCTCGAAGATGAGTTAGGAAGAAAAGACAACCCATGTTTGTTAAAAGCCTGTCACATGCCAAGCGTGGTCATGTGTTTTGGGTGCATTATCCTATGTGTCTCTATAATTCTTCCAAATCCTCTTTATCTATTAAGGTCTGGTTCTAGAGCATCAGTTTGTCGCTGGCCATTTTAAGCAATGACCTTTTTAGACTATCATTTAATGACATTTCTTCTTTTGCTTTCCTACATTCAGACTCTTACATGTACTCCTCCGATTCACCTTCAAGTTCACTGACACTTCCTGCTTTTTTTTTTATCCCATCTCCCTTCCTCCCTCCCTGCCTCTATGAGGGTGATCCTCCAAACACCCACCCACTTCCTTCCTTCTGCCCTGGCATTCCCCTACACTGGGGCATCGAAAACACTCAGGCCCCAGGGCCTCTTCTCCCTCTGATGTCCAACAAGGCCATCCTCTGTCACATATGTGGCCAGTGCCATGGGTCGTTCCATGTGTTCTCTTTGGTTGGTGGCCCTAGTCCCCGGGAGCTCCAGGGTGTCTGGTCTATTGACACTTTTGCTCCCTCCATGGGGCTGCAAACCTGCTCAGCTCCTCCAGTCCCTTCTCTAACTCCTCCGTCTGGGATCCCCGAGCTCAGTTCAATGGTTGGCTGCAAGCATCCTTCTCTGTTTTTGTCAGGCTCTGGCAGAGCCTCTCAGGAGACAGCTATATCAGCTTCCATCAGCAAGCACTTCCTGGTATCCACAATAGTATCCTGGCTTTCACCAACACTTCTTTCACTGATTGTTTTTAACTCTACACAAAGAACTATAGGTATCTGAGAGCTGGGGGAATGGGAGAAAAGGCCTTCTCCAGGGGAGAGTATAGCAACTGGTTGTCCACTGACAAACAGTCAGCCATGAAAACATAATTACAGGTAGGATTTGAACAGGTTATATTTAGGAATATGTGTGCACACACATATGCGCATGTGTGTACATATGTGTGTGAATGCTTTTTACATGATTAAAAGGTCTAGAAGAGGTATCACATCTGAATCACCAAGTCTGACTTCTAGTAAAATGTACATACCATAGAAGCATGGTATGTACTTCCTACTACCAGAGGCTCACTGTAGCTGGCACAGGTGCCTCCCGCTGCCCCTGGCAGACAAGTATAGACTTGGGAACTGTGCTGAAGAAAATCCTAGAGTCTCCACAGTCTCCAACATAAAAAGAGCTGTAAAAGGAAAGATTTGGCTTCTTTCTTGTATCTTTCCAAACCGGGGCTTGTTGTCGTTGGAATTTGAGTCACTCAGAACATCTAAGTGTAAGGTGTCTGAGAAGCATCAACTTTATCTTCCTAGGTGTGGTAGAGAGAAAATCAGAAGAGGTGGAATGGTTAGGAAATGCCGAAAACATAGCATCCTCCACTCTATGAGATAGCTCAGGGTACTCTAATTTTTGTGCAGACTCAGGAAAGGGTGACAGCTTTAGGAAAGTCGTACCAGTTAGAGGTTAGTCCTGTCATTTCAAGTTGCATTGTATTCAAGGTCACCAGTTAATGAGTACTTTATTCTATGTGCGTTATCGCAAGTGTCTTCAACATGACCTTATTTAATTTTCCCTGTAATTCTATTGTGAAAGCACTACAATTTTCATTTTGCTGGTTGGTTTTTATAGAAAAATGAACTGTATTAAGATAGTTAATAATAATTAAAATCACAATCTCAAGTACTGTCTTGGTAATCTATTGCTATGACGAGACACTATGATTGCAGTGACTCTTTTTAAAAAAGCATTTAGTTGGGGGCTTGCTTATATTTTCAGGGGTTTGGTTCATTGTCAGCATGGCAAGAAGCATGGTAGCAGACATGCAGAGATGGTTCTAGAGAAGCTGCTGAGATTTCTACATCCATATCTATAGGCAGGAGGAAAGGAGAAGCTCTGGGCTTGGAATTGGGTCTTTGAAAGCTCAAAGCCTGTTCCACTGACATACTTCCTCCAAAAAAGGCATACCTCCTAATCCTTTCAAATAGCACCACTTGCACTCTCTGATGACCAAGCATTCGAATCTATGAGCCAATGGGCGCCAGTCTCACTCAAAGCACCACAGGTACTACTCTCGCTTGCTTCTCTTTCGCCGACAGCACACAGCACTCTTGATGGTAGATACCTGATCAGCACCATTGCCAATCTGTCATATTTCCTGAGATCCCAATACCTATGGAGTAAGCTGATAGCCATCTCAAAGCTACTTGTATCTCCTTGAGTAAGTAACTTGGAATACTTGTAGAAACTCAAGACCTAAATTCCCTATGTAATGCTTATAAAAATCTAACAACGAACTCTATGGCAGTAAGGACCTTGATTAGTAGCTTCTGCCAGTTTCTGTGCGATAAATCACCCCCCCCATCATGGCCATTTTACAGCTAACAATATTATATCAACTCAACCAGCTTACAGAATTTCTGAGAATTTATCACCTGGCTGTTGCAAAACAGAATGACCAGTTCCAGGAGAACACTTCATAGTCTTTGTTTGCCTAGATTGCAATCCTGTCCACATATTGAGATGTTCAAACAAGAGAAATTTCTTGAGAGAGAGAGAGAGAGAGAGAGAGAGAGAGAGAGAGAGAGAGAGAGAAGGCAGTAGAAGAAAAAAATAAATCTCTGAAAGAAAAAGAAAACATACAGTTGGCAAGATCTAACACAATTGGCTTGATGGTGTCTTGGGGAATGAGTTTGAGGTAGTGTTTGTTTACTTATTTGTTTTCTTTTTACCTCTGAGTTAACCATAAACAGTGGAGAGGCTTAAAATGAAGGAGAGGTAAAGAAGGACAGAGATAGATGGATGAAAAGAGCGAGGAAATAAAGGGAAGGAATTTTCACCTCCTAAAACCTTCCCTATGTAAGCTGAAGTCTGGGGATATATTTTTCCCATCACCTGAGGCTAAAAACACAATATGGACAAAAACACAAAATCCCTTTAAAGCACCTGCCAGAGTCATAGAATAAGAATAATCTGCCCTGTGTTCCCTACATATAATTCATCTTTTCCAGGGATACACATGTTCTCCGCAAGAAGCATTCTCTAGAGAGATGCCCTTGGCAAGGCCATTGATCAGAGAACACAGATTCATTTCGTTCCTCTGTTGCCAATACTTCCTCTGTAGCAAGTCCATCTATACTGCAAACACCTTAATCACTTTGTGTTTCTCCGAGCATGTCAATAAGTGCTCATATATAATATATGTATGCTTACAGCATATATAATATATATGGATGTATGTGGTGTTTGGTATGCCATGCCTGAAAGAACAGCTGATTTATTTTGTAGCTTTTATGGACTGTTTTATTATTCTCAACAACATCACATCCATCCTCTTTGCATGCATATTTTATAGTACCTTGATGGACTTATTTGATTCAACCCAGTGTTTTGATGACAGCGTGGCCATAGAAGGTGCACATTAACCCACACAAATCATTCGCTCAAGTCACTTTAGAGTGTGATCCTGCCCTCAGGTAATTTGTGAACTGCCAGCTCTTTCATGATGGGCAAAATAGCATAGCATGCCCTATAAAGCCATGAACCAAAAAAAAGCTATTGGCAATTCCTGGATCAACGGGGCAGTCTCCAAGGAAGGGCTGCTAACTATGTAAGTATAGTCAGCTATTATCAATTTTACATCATTGGCTCCACACCATTGACTTCATCTTTTCTGGCTTTTAACTTCCTTATATGGAAAGGGTAGGACAGGGTGTTATGACTGTAAGTCACATTCCTGAATCAAAAAACATGTGCAACAATAGGGCACACTTAATAAGACTAATTAAATAATGATCTATGGGATTGTAAAGACAGCACCATGAGGAAGGGCACTTGCTGAGGAAGCATGGGGGCCTGAATTTGGATCCTCAGCATCTGCCTAGGAAACTATGTGTTGCCTCACACACCTGTAAAAGTGCTGGTGGGGGCAGGGGAGAGTGGAGACAGGATTATTGGGACTTACAGGCTACTAGCTAGGCCAAAAAAAGATTAAGCTCCAGGTATATCTAGAAAAACGGTCTCAATGGAATAAGGCAAAGAATAGAGGAAGAGACATAACATCTCTCTAGCCTCCCACAAATGTGCACACACACACACACACACACACACACACACACACATACATACATACACACACACATACACACACATACATACACACACATACACACACACAAGTTGGCAAGAAAGACTGTGGCTTGAGTTTAATAACTTCTACATTCTTCTTCTTTCCCTCATCTTGGTGAATACAGACTTAAATTTCAGGGTATCTATCTTCCTCCTTCATGGTGCCCTACAATTCTTTGACTCAGGTAATTATATTGCACCATAGAACAGGAAATGCTATTTAGAATTAGTGTGAATGTTCCTTCTTTCTATAATGTTGTCACCCTTGGGCATCTGGACCTAAGGTCATCTGGTCTGAGATAAGTATGATTGTTAGTCTTTATTTTTCATTTTGACACAGCCTAGAGTTGCTTGGGAAGAAGAAACCTTACCTGAAGCTTTGCTTCTTCATATTATCCTGTGGACATACCTCTGGCACAGGATAGCCAGTCCAACTATAGAAGGTTACACTCCTGAACAGGCAGTCTTGAATTATATAAGAAAGCTAGCTGAGCATAAGCCAGACAGAAAATCATCAAGTGGTGTTCCTCCATGGCTCCTTCCTTCAGGTTCTTAACATAGATTTCTTCCATGTCTTCCCTCAATTATGGACTGTTGACCTAGAGGTGTAAGGTAAAACTTTCTTCTACTAAGTTTATTTTGGTCAAAGTGTTTTATAACAATAACAGGAAGGACTGAGACACTGTTCATTTTTAATTATTGTGTTGGTGATAGTCTGTTTAAATCTGTCTGATGCCTGTAGAACTTGTTTCACAGAGATCAGTGTTTACAATGGGTCCCAGGACCAGAATCTTTCTGTTCATTCAGCACATACACACTGTTAACATTATTTTGTTGTCTGCCTAGTAGCAGTAGTAATGAGTACTAAGTCTACTAATGAGATCTGTCTTTACGTCCTCCCCAATACCTGGGCATGGCATAATCGCCAGAATGCTGGTGAACATACATGTGCCTGGACATGGAACTCAAGAGAGCAGAGCCCCAGCGAGCACTCAAGAGTCCCTTCTTCAAGATGCCCGTGATCTTGCCAGGGATATTAACATGCTGAGTTCTGATCAATACCTCTGTCGAGTGCTAGAGTGCTGTGGGAACACAATGTAACGAGCAGTTTCATTTTGGATTCTTGAAGCCAGTCTTCTCCCAAGATTTGGCAGGCATCCTTTTTTTTTTTTTTTTCCAATAAGCTACTCTCCCCTTCAATACCTCATTCAGTCAGATAGCTGTCCGTGGTCCTGAAACCCTCTTCGGACTTTATTGCTAATAGAAGGAGGAGGGGGGGAGGGGGAAGAGGGAGGAGGAGGAGGAGGAGGAGGAGGAGGAGGAGGAAGAAGAAGAAGAAGAAGAAGAAGAAGAAGAAGAAGAAGAAGAAGAAGAAGAAAGAAGAAGAAGAAAGAAGAATGGTTTCCAGCCAGATCTTATGGAGGTATTTTTCTTAGGTCACCCTCCTTTCAGACAACTCTAGTTTGTATGTCAAGTTGACACAAGACTAGCCAGAACCTAGGCATTCTCTGTAAGGGGATATCTTAACTAAAAGCCAGATTTGTCAAAATACCAAGAGATCAGTCTAAGTAGCACTGGGCCGGGAGAAAACCACAACAAACTAACAGTTTCAAGGGGACAATCAGCTAAAGCAGTATCACAATTCTTTGAAGTATATTTAAATGAAATCCAGATGATCATGAAAGATAGCGACAACAATCCCACAGACATTGAACAGGGTTGTACATTAGCATGGAGTTGGTTTAAGAGCTAAATCTAGTCATTTTAGACATTAAGTGCCTTCTAGGCACATTATACACTTACACAGGGAAGGACAGAGCAGACCAAGGACATTGTGCTCCCTTGACAGTCGGTCAGATTCTTCTGGAAGCAACCCCGCAATCACACATTTATAACCCATGGCAGTAGAAATAATTTGAACATTATTAGAGAGTTGAAGGGACTCTAGTGCTTTCAGTAAAAACCTTCAAATTCCCATTTCATTAAAAATTCTTCTCTGCAGCTGGTAGCAGAGATTACCATGATTCGCCATCTGTGTGGATTAATGTTTACCAAAAAAAAAAAGAGTGGGGGAGGGGAGGGAATGACAGCTAAGACAAATGCCTTCCAGATAAACATAAAAGCCAAAGCAAAGTATATTTTCCTCTCTCTCTCTCTCTCTCTCTCTCTCTCTCTCTCTCTCTCTCTCTCTCTGTCTCTGCTCTCTGTCTGTCTCTGCATGTGTATGTGTATGTGTGTATGTGTATGTTAGTTACACTTGTTTTACTTAAATCCTGTAATAGAATGTTTAAGAGAAACTCGGGCTTATTTATTTTTAAAGACTGAATAATGTAGAAACCATCAATCATCATGCTGTTTCAATATACTTTTTATGCGAAATTCTTTTCGAGACATCTTCAGAATGTGTTGGAAATAATTAGGCGAGACTAGTATTTCTCAATTACATTTCCCTCTGGAAAGATGCTTTTTGTGTTGTTTGCAGCTTGGACTCACAAGCCAGGTCCCTGGGTTCTGTCCTGGAAGAACAGATTATGAATTGCTTCTAGGTGTGAAACTGATCTAAGAGTACGTCTCATTCACAGATAATGGCGACAGATGACACTGATGGCCTACCCTTAATGAGTGTCACTGGTGAAGCAATAAAATGTGAAATGTTTTGTCATATTTATGTGTGCGTGTGTGTGTGTGTGTGTGTGTGTGTGTGTGTGTGTGTGTTCCTGTGTACCTAAATGTACATACATGTACATACATGTAGCATATAGAGGCCAGAGATCAACCTTGAATGCCAATCTTCAAGAACCATACTCCTTCCATTTTGAAAGAATGTCTCTTGCTGGAATCTGGAGCTCACTGCTTAGGCTAGGAACGCTGGCCAGCAAGCCCCAGGGACCCACTTGGCTCTGCTTCCCAGCAATGGACAGCACCATGCACGTGCTTTTCCCCCTTTCACATGGGTTTTAGAAATTGAACTGATGTCTTCTTTCTTGCACAGCAAATAACGTGTTGTCTTAACCCTCTCCCCAGCATTTTGACTTGTTTTCCTCACTTGCTTTCTAACAAGAATTGCCTTTGCCTTTGCCTTATTTATTAACAGATATTCTTCCATAGCCTGTCAGGTTAGGGACTATATCCAACCCACTCTGGAGGAATCATCTTACTATAAATATAACTTTATTTTTTCATAGGAAAGGGTGCGATTTAGTAGAGTCTTTCATTTATTCATTAACATTTCTATTGAACATCTACTATATTCAGACATACATTAAGGCCATAGAGATACTGCTATGAATCAAACTACACAAAAGTCCCTTGCTTCTGTTCTAGTGGGAAAAGATAACAAGTCAACAAATGCATAACTTACATAGTATGTCAGATGTCAGTGAAGGCCTAGAGAAAATGAGTCAGGGAATTACACTTAGGAACATCAGGCTACAGCGGAATGGTTGTTATGCTAACTATTCCAGTTATATATCAGAAACAGACGAACAAACCCTGATGGCATTTGGTTAGTAATGACCTAATAGAAAAAAATCTATTCTACTTCTGCTCATCTTTACCATCTTCTAGGTGCTTGGTCCATGGGAAGGAAACTATGCCTTCTCATGCTGGTCTCTTCAGCCCCACCCAGAACGTCACCTGCCTCAAGAACTAGGCACTCAGTGATTGGTGAACCAACCATCACTTGTCAACCCTCTCTGGAGAGCCAGTATGCCCTTTGACACTTGCAATATCAGCTTGAGCTAACAGTGCCACCTCCATGCTTCAGTTTGACAGGCAGTAAGTTTCCAGCCTGCGGGTTGCTTATTGATTTGACTAATAATAAGTAATGGAGTGGCAACAGAAGTGACATTAATATCATGCAGAGAGGAATGAGGGCCAGGATTGGAATGCTCTCATGCATCAAGGCGCCTCTGCCACTCGGCGAGGAATTGGATTTTCTTGCGCAATGTTTTCTGTTTCACTGCCTCAGCATCCAGAGCTGCAAAATCCCAACTGAAAAAGTGTGAAGGCAACGATACAGCTTTGTGTTGGAATGCATAGTCTCTCCTGCAATAGGAAGAAATAGTGATAATGGAAGGAGCCCAACGAAAGATTTTTAAAAAAAGAAAAAGAAAAAAGCTTTGTATAAGGAGAAAGACCAAAGAATTTGAGGGTTACAATGCCATAAATAATCTAATCGGAAAAGGGTGGAAGAGAGCTCATAGGAGCAACAAGGAATACAGTTGGTCAAGTATGTCTTCCCTGGGGTTAAGACAGTGGTCTTAAAAAAAAAAAACTTTATTTAATCTCTGATGAACTCAACAAATATTTGCTGACAGCATACCTAGTTTTAAATATTTACATATCAATCAAGGTGCATAATCTCTGTCTCCATGTAAGAAAAAAATTGGCTGGCCACTGGCACCTGCTCCTACATAGTAGCCAGTAATCATTCATTTTCTAAGCAATGGGACTAGAATTGCCATTTATAGTGAGAATTCCCCATTGATATAACTTCTTCCCAAAAGGCCATGTTTCTTCAACTATCCATAATCCCAGAATAATGCCACTGAATTGTTTAAAATCCTTCATAAGAGGTGCATTCAAGATCTAAACCATAAGGGTAACATACACCTGATGGGGTTTTTGCTATGGGGTAACTCTAGATTGTTTCCAGATACACTAGCCAGATGACTCAGCTGTGGGAACTGACCACACAACAAAGATCAAGTGTGTCATTAAAGAGTTAAGGCTTTGGGCTATCTGATCTCAATCTAGTCGTGAGGAAGAGAGATTGGTTATGAAGGCTGAGTGCCTGATTGCCTGGCCAATTATTTGAACAATCTGGCAGGAATAAGGGAACCCCAGTAAAAACTCTAGACACTGAAACGTGGGTAAGCTTTTCAAATTGCTGGTACCCTGTGCAAAGGACGATTGCATGTTTGGCGGTGATGAATGGCTAGATTTGTGTTCCAATCACATATGCAGTTCTTTCACACGTCTTTCTAGTGAATTCTCAAATCATCAAGAAAGCTAAATTTGCAACTATATGATTAAAAAATAAAAGAGACTCCCAAAACTCAGGTGGCTTGGTACCAGAGTAGGAGATGTCTTGAGAGAATGAAGTCTTTTACTCTGAAATTTGGCTTAACTTTCATGAGTTCCTCACAGATCTTAGTCTAGAAATAGATCTGAGAAGCCACAGTCTCAGTGCAATGAGAGAGCAGTTTGCACACAGATGTGTCACCGAGAGGAAAGCAGGTGCCATCTGCTTTGTTGCGGCACCTGAGTCTGGTGCTTGCATTGCTCTATACTCTGTTACAACTAAAGTCCTGGGAAGCAAAGTCTGGCAGATAGAAAACAGGGTTGTTCAAAGCTGTTCTAGAGAATATTATCTACTACAAATCTATTTCAGGGATTTCGCGGCATAAAGAACTTTTATGAGATCTGGAGAAATGGCAAACTGAGGGACAGTGAGCAGGAAGACCATGCTTTAGGGAAGTCTTCTTGTCCACAGGCTCTTTTTACTTCCCTGGCGGGAGCACACGATGGACTCTGATCTCCCAGTAATTGATCAGAACCTAAGGAAGGGCTTCTCTTTAGAAACAGAGCTTAAAAGGGTCAGAGGATCAGAAGACAACACAAGGGACAGGGAGCAAAAGTCTGCTTTGGATAATCCCATCACAATCTGGGAGAGTCAGAAGTGACCTGGGCAAAGTGAAACTTCAGCTGAAGATGCCCAAAGAGCAAACAAAGTAATGGGAACAGAGAGGGCAGCAGCACTGTGGATGATTTCATGGTCAGTCCTTGCCTCCTGTGCTGATATCAGTAGCAGCTGTCATAGCTAAAGCCCTCTAGCGACTTGTTTTGTGCAGTGTGCTCACCAAGTCACTTCACTGACAGAGCTGAGGTTTCTGTGTTTTCCAGTTAAGTATCTGAAAGAAAGGTTTTGCACTTTGGAGAACACCACCCGATTATAGGTTCCTGACCCTTTGTAACACATTCTTCTTTATGTGATGCCTGAATGTCCGTGGTTCCTTCTCTGCCCAGTGGACATACTGATACCCTCATTCTTAAATTCAGAATATTTGGAGATGGACCATTCTGGAAATAATGTGTGAAATATGATTATGAGAGTAGAACCCTCAACCTGGGATTAATGATCTTCTAAGGGAGCTAATTCTGCTGTGTTTTCTTGCCCTTTCCTCCTCCTCTCCCTCCTCCTCTCCATCCTCTTCTTCCTCCCCCTCCTCCTCTTCCTCTTCCTCCTCCTCCTCTTTCCCGCTCCTTCTCCTCCTCCCAAATTGTGGTGTTATGGAGGTTCTGGAAGAGTGAGGCGAACTCTTACTCAGTTTGATCTTGCTTACTGCTCTGGATACACAAGCATCCTAAAGAGTCTCAGAGCAAGAAGGGACCTCCTCCTCAGCTGTTGTAGATTCGGACTACCCAATAAAATAGCCTTACCAGCACTTACTGTAGGCAATAAGCAGCCTTTCTGCATAGGTGACAGCTCCTTCATATAGATTCGGACTTCAGAGAATTAAAACTGTACCCCTAGATGTCTTATTTTCACTGATTCTGGCTCCATCACTAAAAGCTAGAGGGTGCCTGTTGTACACAACTGGCTGTGCTGTCTGGGTGACTCTGTGTTGAACCCTTTCCAGCCCTGTGGATTCCATCATGGCTCGTTTTAAGAAAGTCATGAATCGAATCTGGAATTCTTTTCAGATGTAGCCTTTGGTGACTCGCCTTTCTCTCTGAGCCTTTGAAGTGTCTAGTCATATACATAAATGATCTCTTATTCAACTCTTATTTTCTGTGTATGCATTCATTGTTCACATTAAACTTCTTTTATGTAAATTAAGTCCCTCGATATGAGGGAAACAAAGCAAAGCCAGATTAATTGGCTAATTTTCAAAGGCTTATTCTACATTGATTGCAGCTTTTTTTTCCCCATGAATTTTTTATTATGTTCTTTTCGTTGTTGAGAGTTGCCTTTGAAACAATGGTATGTAAAGTTGGTGTATAGAAACTTGACCCAAATCATCTCATTTAAGACAAGAAAAACCACACATCTGTGATCATGACCTATTTATTTCTCTTTTTCTCCCAACTCAGCAGGTTTAAAATATAATAGAGTAGAATGGGGGAGAATTTTTCACAGGTGTTGTTTTTGCTAGTGTCTTTCCAACCTTACACACACACACACACACACACACACACACAGAGAGAGAGAGAGAGAGAGAGAGAGAGAGAGAGAGAGAGAGAGAGAGAGATCCCTCCCTTTCACCCTCCTCCTCCCTCGCCCCCTCTTTGTGTAATAAGTGTTTTGGGGTCTGTGTTTCTCTCTTACACACCTGCTTAATTTCACCTTTGTGGTTTTAACCTGTGAATTAAAATATATGAACCAAAAGCAAAAGAAAAATGAAGAAAATTAGGCAGTCTGAGTGTGGAAGGAAGTTTAAAAGTAATTCTTACCCATGCTGCAAACCCATCTTCTCTAAAACTAGCAGCCCCCTGCCTCTGGTTAATCACTTTATCTGATGGAAAATTGACTGCCTTCCCGGGTAATAAATCCTCTGAATATTTTTTACCCTTATAAAATTCATGTTTATGTTAAGCATAAATTACTTGGTCCCCTATCGGTCATTGCAAACCAGTTCATTCTTCATCTACTGCCTAGTTCCAAAAGGGAAACTGAGCAAGCCTCGGCCTCTCCTTTCCTTCATTCCTTCCTCTTTGGCTAAAAGGAATGGCCTTTCTTTCCCTCTTTCCCTTCTGCTTTTGAAAAATCAGGAAGAGGAAGACAATTTCCACTGTTTGTTTCTTAGACCTCCAAATAAGTTGAGATGCCCCTTTTTCTAACAACTCTGCAGGAAACGGCACGATCATTTTCTTGCTAGTAATAGTAATTACTATTACTTATATTAGATTATACTATTACTATACTTATATTGTATGTTTTGACCAGTCACAACCTTATGAGTATTTTATTTAATTACTCTGGGCGTCTGACTGAATATGCACGATCCAAGAATAGGTTTTTTTATTTTTAAATATTTTTAAATAAAAGTATAATTACATCATTTCTCCCTTTCCTTTTCTTCCTCCAACCTCTCTATTTATCTCCAACCTTGTCCATTATCAAATCCACGGCCTCTCTTTTCTCTATTTTAAATTAATATATATTATATTAATATAATATACTAACATGTATAATATAATATACATATATGTATGTATGTATGTATATTTATATATATGTAAAACTTGTCCAGTCTGTTTGTTACTTGTATGTATATGTTTTCAGGGCTGGCCACTTAATATTGAATAACAAATTTAGAGACTCTTCCCTGGAGAATATTATTTTTCCCAGTCTCATCATTCCTTAGTTGAAATTTTTGAAAGCTTTTATTATCATATATTAATAATACATAATGATGGGTTTCATTATGACATTAGCAGATATGTATTAATTGTGACCATATTCTTCCCCACTCCTGCCCCTTCCCCACTTCCCAATTCTCTTCCTGTTCCCAACTGGTTGCCTTCTATTTTCTTGTTATTGGGGCGGGGGGAGCTGATTGTGTATGTGTGTGTGTGTGTGTGTGTGTGTGTGTGCATGTGTATGTATGTGTGCATATGTGTACACCAAGGAATTTAGGGTTACATGTTGGAGCACAGCTGAGAGATTATTTACACTCAGAGCATGGACAATTCCTGTGTTTTCAGCTTTTGGGCCTCTGATTAAAGAGAAAATCTATTACTTCTCAATGCCAGTCGTAATAGACATAAAAAATTTTCAGCCTATCTGGGGATGCTCGGGAGGCAATAGCTGCACCAAGCATTTTAATGGCTCTAAAAAGGTGTGGATAATATTAAGGTATCCCAGAGTGGTACTGGCAAGGGACTGGTGCCACTTCTAGGTCAGAGAGAACAAAGAGAAGAGATGTGAACTAAGCCCAAGATACGTGGCCCAGGTAGCCAGATGCCAACATCTGCGCCAGGCATCTTATCTGCCCATGGCTGGCATCTCTGTGTTGAGAGGACACAAACCCCTGAGCAGCCTTCATAGTTGCCATGTCTCTGATCACTGTGGGATCATGATGAGCTCTTTATGCCATGCTGGAAAAGCAACAAGCTGTGTAAGCTGCATGCCGCCACGGCCAAAGTAAAAAAGGCCAAGCCAGTAACATTGCCTGGCACGCAGACCAGTGACTAAGGTATCCTCCACCCTGTCAACCCCTCCCTCTCAGGTTCCCTCCAGGACAATTGTTTTCACCCTTCCTAATACCATTTAATACAGTTTGCCATGTTGTGATAACCTTCAACCATAAAATTAATTCACTGCTACTTCATAACTGTAAATTTGCTACTGTTATGAATCATAATGTAAATATGTGATATGCAGGATGTCCGATATGGGGGCCCCTATTGGGGGGTTGTGACCCACAGATTGAGAATCATTGCAAGCTTCCCAGTGCCTTAGTATAGCAAGGATACAGCTGGCCATGCAGAAGTGTGGGAGTCTTGGCCTGTCACAGAACCCTGTGGTTGAATTGGAGGGTAACTCTATAGGAAGACCAGGAGTCTCAACTCACCTGGGCCCCAGAGATCTCTCAGACACTGAGGCACCAACCAGGCAGCATATATGAGCTGGTCTGAAGCCCCTGACACATATACAGCAGAGGACTGCCTGGTTTGGCCTCAGTGAGAGAAGAGAATTAAGGCCCCAGGGAGTGGGGAGGCCTGGCAGGGGAGGGGGCAACATCCCTTTGGAGACAGGGGAGGAGGAATGGGATGAGGAACTATGGGAGGGGGGACCAAGAGGGGTGCAATGGCTGGACTGTAAAAAAATAAAAGTAATACTAAATAAATAAATAAAGATTAAAAACAAAAACCACTGAAAGCTGGATTTAAAGCCAAAAGGCAATAGCCCCATAAGTAGCATAAGTGACACTCTACACTAAAATTTAGAAGAATTTCGTGTCTTTGCTGGCACAGTATGAGATCCCCTCAATATACCCCGCAAGGAGAAGAGAGTAGGAAGAAGTAAATCAAGTGCTTAGTGCAGTACCTAACTCCCACGCTCATGTTCTTTTCATTTTTCCCCAACCTCACTTTATCAAAATGGCTGCTATCATAGCATCTATTGTGAATACACCCAAAGGCATTTTAATGGGGGAGAAAAATCAATAGCTGCTGTGCTGTATTTATATATCTTTGAAATACGTATGTATATCTCACTGGAATATATATATATATATATATATATATATATATGTATATATTTCATCATTAAGTAGCTGCTACCTTGTTGCATAGGGTGAGGAAAGTCTAGGAAGAGGAAAGAACACTCTTGCTGCTGATCCTCCAAACCCAGTGTCATTGAGAATAAAGACAACTCAACTGCGAAGAGCATGAATGCTCACTCCAGCAACCTCTAGGAGAGTAGTCACTAGCCAATCACCTTCCACCAGCTCTTCAGCCAATCATCTTCCACCAGCGTTTCAGCCAATCACCTTCCACCAGCTCTCCAGCCAATCATCTTCCACCAGCTCTCCAGCCAATCACCTTCCACCAGCTCTTCAGCCAATCATCTTCCACCAGCATTTCAGCCAATCATCTTGCACTAGCTCTTCAGCCAATCATCTTCCACCAGCTCTTCAGCCAATCATCTTCCACCAGCGTTTCAGCCAATCACCTTCCACCAGCGTTTCAGCCAATCATCTTGCACTAGCTCTCCAGCCAATCATCTTCCACCAGCATTTCAGCCAATCATCTTGCACCAGTTCTTTTCTGTTCTATCCTCTGTGCAGATCAATAGCATACAATGGCACACCTACCACCACCATCCTCAGCATACATCCTCTTACTACCCCCATTGTAGTGAGACTTCCAGCTACCCAATTTTTTTCTGGATGTTTCTGAGAAAGAAAACAAGAGAATGTTGTAATTGACGCCTTAGGACTGATTGGTGAAGCAAAGGGAATTGCAGATCTGTGTTCAAACCTCTCTAGGATTTGATATTTCTAAATTGGAAGGGCTTATTTCATATGGTCAGTGCTGGCTCCTATAAAAGCATCTGCCATTTAAAAATTCATGCTCAATGAGTGCTAAGTCCAAAGAGTCTTAAGAGACCTGAGATTGGAAAGGATGTAAGGAGTAAATAGAATCCATTCATAAAGAAAAAAAAGGAAACAGATAAAGAAGTTAGATTGTACTAAATTAGAATAAAGTCACCTTGATTTCTTCCAGCAGACTTCACTTCCTGCGTCCCTCGAGCCTGACATGGTCCTGTAGGAACAGTTCATCACCTTTCACTCTAGCCAGACCACAGCTCTAGACTTTGATTAAAGACACATTGATTCTATATGTATCATATTTCAGTCTCCCCAACCCTCAGATACCCTTAAAATAAGTAAATCATCAGATACTGATTGCTCCCCAAATCAGTGAGTGACTATTTAAGAAGCTCTTTAGACTGTATAAGGTACCTTTGAATTATCTTGAGTGCTCTTAGAGTCTCTGGGCAAGAAATAATAATGTTACTTCCATTTCCATGTGAGGAAACTGGAGTTCAGAGGATTTTTGTGATAAGTCAAAGAACTAATCAATTGCAGATACTATTTATTTTTGAATTGTTGTTGTTGGTAGTAGTTGTTCAAAATAGGTCTCATACTATAGCCCACTCTGTCCTGTAATTTACTATGTGACCCAGGTTAACCTTGAGCTCCAATTGACTCTCCTACCTCAGCCTCCCACGTGCTAAGTTTTCAGCATATACAACCATGCCTGGTGCAATCAGAGACTCTCTTAACAGGTCAGGACTTGTACTTAGATCAACTGGACTCCAATACATAGAGCCTTCCTGTGGTCATATGAGAGACCAGGTCCATGTGGCATACAGAATCATGTGTCCTGTTGCATGATTGAGTCTTCTTAGTTTATTTCCAATTCCAGCCTCGACTACAATCACAGTCACTTCTGTAGGCCGTGATTCCAGGATGAAAGAAAAAAAGGCTGGTAACAAAGCAGCTGAGGACACCCTCATACCAGTCCACCATGTGACAACCACGAACCTGTCTTCATGCTCTCACAGATGGGCTAGGCAAGGGCACATCTTACTATAGAATGGAGCTCTTAGGAAGGACAAGGACAGAATATCTGGTGCCAGTATTCTGAAGGAAAAGGTCACATTATTTGTTCATACAGATATGGTCATGAAATTCCCACTCTGCCACAGATTTGAAAACCCTGAGGTGGGAAAAAAAAACGTTGTCAATTCAACAATTATGATAATAACTAACTTTTATTAGGCACTCACTTTGTGTTCCCATTTTGCAGACGGGAATAATGAAACCTTAAGAGGCTGTTAGCTGCTCCTGTAGGAATTTCAAGGCAGTGGTGGGATTCAGTCCTTGTCCCTCAGAGTCCCACATCCATCCATCCATCCATCCATCCATCCATCCACCCATCCCCATCATATGGCCTAAATTCAAAATCTACCATCAGCCTCTTTTCACTAGCCACTGGAATGATTTCAAAATGATGTTTTTCTCAGTGGGTTTGCACAAATGTGCGAGTCATAACAATTTACAGCATTCCAGCAGAGGCAGGGACCAAGGCACATTGGAGCCAAGTATTTTAATAACTTCTTCTGCTAGCAGTTATAAAAATGTAATTGTTGCTGCAGGTTCAAAGAATTAAAATATGGCAAGGTAGAGGCACTCTAAGAGCCAGTTTTCAGGGCTAGGGCTTTGCCCTTGTAAACAACTTTTATATACCCCGTTGGAGAATGCATAATGAAATGACTAACATTTGCAGCAGGAACTGGGGCTATTATACGGCAGCTGAGTGTTTTGTAGCTTGAAATCTGTTCAGGGCGACACCGAGAACTGGTAAAGTGGGTAGGCCATGGGGACTTCTCGTCTCTGCATGGTCATCTTTTCCTCATTCTCTCCATGAGATTGGTTTATAGGAAACCAGAGAGAGCACAAGGTGATCTCAGTGTGGAATGAAAATCTCCTCTTTGTTCATTTTGCTTCTTTTGTTACCCATGTCTCTTCACTCCTGCTCCTGAAACCAGAGCACATGGTTTTCTTTGCTTTTAATCTTCCTCAATGAAAACTTCAGGTGGAACATTCCACGGGCCCACCCAAAACCCAGCAAAGCACAAGGTTTGCATCCTAAGGAAGGTAGTCCAAGAGATGCATGATCCCTTACTCCTTTGCCTCCCAATTCCTGTATAGTTACAGTTGTAGTTCTGTTATGAGCACTGCTCAGCTCTTCTTCCCTTGAATTTCAAAGGGCAGGCCTCTCCTGAAGGTAGCATGATTGAGGCTAAAGAGAAACTGTACAATTTCCCCTTTAATATCAACTCTGACTGTACTGAAAATGAGCATTTCCTAAGGGGAGACACTACCACAAAATCACCGAGATGGTTCTTATGCAGGCTTTCCTGCAGATGATCCAAGAAGTCATAAAATTATGAAAACAGAATATTGAGCTTATATCATCCACCAGCGCTGATGCAGTTCAGACTGTAAAGACAGAATGTTCTATTTTGGGCACTTTCATATGAAGACAGCTTTGGGAATAAGATGTCAGAATATTTCTCTTCCCCTAAATAGAATAGTATTTTGCAACTAAAAATAAGGAGAACAATACACAGAACTGTGTCTGACCATACATGGCAAGGAAGGAAGGAAGATTGGTCAGGAATCGTCTGTCGGGGGTTACTATATAACATGCCCAGTGGGATGCAGAGCATATAAGAGTGAGTCTGGGTGAGCAATGCCCATGACAGTGCTATGTAAATGCAAGCCATGTTATTGGTGGATAAAATGGGCAATGCAGTCTAAAAGGCATGTACTACATGTGGGAGAAAGGCAGCTTTTTAAATCCTAGCATCTTTTCTTTAGTCCTCACTCTGTCTTGATATTCATAGCACCATCAATCCTCATAGCCTTGATGTTTTCAGCTCTAAAATGGGAATATTACCCCTCTCTTATGATATTAAGAAAAATGTGATAAAGGCAAGTGTTATCATAACTGGAAAATGCACAGTGGCAGCAGGCACTTGGTCAGTGGCCACTAATATTAGAATGGACTGCAGATATAGATCAGTAACTTCAGCTAATTTGGAGTATAATAATTCTTTCCTTCCACAAAAACTAATGTGTTGTTCTACACTTAATATACAATAAAATCAATCGCTCTATCTCTGTCTACAATAATACACATATGTAGGCAATGATCTAGCCCCTGTTCACTATAAATTATTATCCTGTACTGTGAACTTTGCCTATGCCAATCCAGACCCTTAAAATATTAGTGTCTTTCTCCAGATGTTGAGCCATTTTATCCACCTGTCAAATTCATACTACCTTCCCTACTCTAGGGCCTGTTTTCCGTGTTTTGTTTTGGTTTTTGTTTTGGTTTTTTTTTTTAAACAAACCCTAATTTCAAGTTCCTTGGACCTAACCTACCATTGTGCCTGGATCCCAGCATGTCATGGAAAGATGTTTTGCATCTTTTCCTCTGTCCCATAAGAATGGGTGGAACCAATGGGAACAGGAGTTGTGAGAGGCTTATCTTTGTTTCCCTCCCTGTTGTGGGCCAAGTCAGGTGGTGTTGCTTGGAGCCAGTGCAGCATTCACACTGCCCAGTAACTGTTCTCAATTTCACAGTTGTTGATTTGTGTATCATAGTGTTTATCTTGTGGTCTCAGGCAAAGCATTCAGAGGGCTGGGGAGTTGCCATCATAATTTTGCTGCTATGTCTCTCTTACCTACTTTTGTATGAAAGACCCTTAAATAGCCATAATTGACATCAGAAACCAAAGTAGGGGGTCGGGTTGCTAAGTGTCTGCTGGTGCTGGTCCTAGTATGTGGAACTAAATGTAACTTCCTAAAATGTTAGACTTGATATGCTCTAGGAAGACACTTTTGAAAACTATGTTGTTCCATCTGCAGGTAGAAAGTTCTAGCAGGAAAGGGCCAGAACAGGCCATTCAGGTAAGGGGATGGAGATTCAGAAAGCACTGGCTGGTACAGACTTCTAGTCTTGTCTGCAGCCTGACCCTCGGACATGTGCCCAAGGCTTGGGCACCTACTGGTTTTGAACTAGAAACACCTTACATCTCCCCCCACACACACACTCCATCCTTTCACTGGCAAATGAGGAAACTGCTTCCACGGGTAGCCCATGTCCTTGGGCAATTAGGGAGGGAAGAGGCACCAATGCAGTCTTCTGGCTCAGTTTATCCTGCTGTTTCCTATAGTCATGGCAGCTTCTCCTTTACTGATTACCCATAGAGTCCAGATTTTGTCATTTTAAGGATCTGCTTAAGGAATTAATCATTTTGTCATCACCTCTGTTTATTTCAAGATGGCACCAGATTTCAACATTATTAAACGCTGTCAATTTAGAAATGAAAAGGCAAGCAGCCAGCACTCAATTACCCTGGCTTATATTACCTCCCAGCAGCAGGCTAGCTCAAATCGAGTCCTCTGTGTGTGCAGTCCTTCAATCCCGTGTGATCCAGACACCAGCTCTCTCTCCTCCTTTATTCCTGTTGTCTTCTTTGCCAGATTGGTAGGAGGGAATCACAGATGCCTTTGGGTTTTCTTTTTTAGTATGAAGTTAGAACACACTATATTTTGGATTTAATGTCATTGAAACAGACATACCTTACAGTCTGTGTGGTATTGAATAGTTTGATCTTCAAAATTTAAAAATAATATTTATAATCTCACAATTGTATATTTTAAATGTTATGTTAATTCAAATTGTACAAGGTGATTTCTAGTGGAATATTAAAAGGAAAGAAACACCTTCCATTGGGTTCCTCTTATGAGTCAGACTCTGTGGGCTTTGTTGGTTGAACTAATTATTTCTCCCCTCTTCATAATAAGTCCTCGAGCTGGCTGTATCCTCATTTTATAGATGAGGGGATGAAGGGATACCAACGTTGCTAAAGTCATAAGACAGAAGATGTAGTCATGTTCTTACTTGAGTGTGGGTGATTTTAACCCCAAGGTGATGTTCTCTCCACTTCTGCCTCTGTCAAAATTTGTTCTCAGTCTCCCCTGTATCCTAGTAGTGAGCAGTAAGACAGACTTCACAAGAACATAGACGAGAATGACACTTAGCCAGTTCCCGGGCCGCTCTTTGCTTCCATTTCCTCCTCTAAAACTATCATAAGACATTTGTGAAGAGGAGAACACTTAGAACCCTGAGCCAAAGTTCACGGAATTTGAGCTCAGTTAGTGACTATGTTGAGCTGTAGTTTGCTGAATCCCCTCTACTTTAAAACCCTTCAGCCCCGTGAATACTCTAGTTTCTTCTTCTAAATCATAAGCCTTTTGCCCAGAAGTATTTGCAACACCTATATCATAGGCCTCCTTATGAAGGAGTGGGAGAAGGACCACAGTCTCAGGGTCCGTTGATACTCAAAGACCCAGGAAGATGTTTTGAGCAGAGCTTGCCTTCCTCAGTCTGCAGGTATCAGGAGATGACTCCTTGGCTATCCCTACTCATCTAAACTTCCCAGGCAAAACAGAATCCACTCACAGGACTAGCCCCTAAAAATGTGCTTTGACACTCTTAATAAGTTCAAGAAATTTTTTTGGCATGGTTCCCATGCAGAATGCATCTCACTCTTCCGTGGAAGAATATTCCCTAGGCACAACTGCGCTGTGGCTTCTCAATGCCTGGCATCATTCTATGTCTCTTAAGTGAGCAGAAGTCCTCCTGGGAAATTTGCAATGCCCAGTAAAAGTGAAGCTACTGCCTCCCCTTCTTGGGTAAGTTCATCTGGCTGGGCTTCAGGTTCTTATTGCAGATCACAGACAGACCAGAGTTACCACCTTAAGACAAGACTAGGAAACTGGTCAACTGGATAAGCACTCATCCAGGATCTGATGGAAGAAGGAACATCTCATATTAGTCAAGTGCAGAAGACCAGAGACTGGAGATCTTAAGTCTGTGCAAGATCCATACAGGAACAGAGTCAGAAAACAGATTGACCACATCAAGTCACCCAAAGCAGGGGAGAATGGATACAGAGTTCATGAGTGTAGAGAACCTTCTTTCTTGGACTCGGGGAGCAGTGGTCTTCCAGAGAAGACAACCCACATATACTTAATGGTTCAGTGGGATGGGCATCTCTGGCAGCCAAAGACACCCATGTATAGAATAGGCTACCGACTAGTGCAGAGGCAGCAGCCAGAATCATCCCCCAATGGCCAGCCCTGCCCATCTATAAGCAAAGAAACCTACAGCATCAAGACATCCAGCATGAAGAGATAAACACAGTTTTCATCACTCTGTTCTCTATCTAGCAGTTTCTGAGTTTTCTTATATAGCTTTATTCTCCTAAGAATTAAGTGATAGGCAATATCCACTTGTATAGGTAGCATGATACGGAAGTACCAAAGTTGGAAAATACTCACAAAGAGGTGAACCTGACTGAGCACCTACTTTGTGACATCGTGCTGAAGGAAGAAGCTGCCTCACTTCACTGGGCCCTCATGGCCACTCTAAAGAGGGTGTTCTCATTCTGTATGTGGTAACTCACAAACTGAGACATAGAGATAAATAGATTCTCCAGTGCAGTATAGCTCATGGGAGGCATATCGAGAGCTTAATCTACATCCTTATGATACCAATCCTTACTCTTACCTTGAAATTTCAATGACAGTCAATCATTTCCACTTACTGTGGTAGGATGAAGAACACTGGTGGTCTCTGTCTTCTCTCTTCTAATTCACTGAAGATGGATCTGACTGAAGAGGGCTAGACCATGATCATAGACCATCTACACATGTACATGCAGCCTCATACCTATGGACAAATGAGGACTTCAACGGGAGCTATATGACCTGGATTCTATCTTGGGCTCTAGACAGCGTAGGGCTGCATTCTATGGGGTCCTGGATAGATGGAATTACTTCTGTGTTTCTTTTATTATGGAATGACCCAAAGAAGTATAGAAATTTTTTTAAAAAATATTTCCAAATAGGAGTGTTTATTGTGTGTAGATTTCTGACAGACAGCCAGATAGAAAGATTTTCTTTAATTTCTCTCAGACTACACAGATTTGAGGTGAAATTAAGGATGGAGACAGCAAAGAGACTCAAGATTTTCTTTTTCACAGCTAGTTATTACTAGTTCAATAAATATTTGTTGGTGACCCAGTATTTGCCCAACAGTGGGACAAAAAGGTGGTGGATAAGTAGACATAATCCTAGGCTTCTAGAAGTTTCCAGCCTAAGCTAGGAAGATTGCTCAGTGGTGAAGCACTTGTTATGAAGGTGTAAGCATAGGAGCTTAGATTCCAAAAAATGCAAACATCCAAGCAGGCATGAAGGCTGCATGTAAGCCTAGGACTAATGTGGCAGACACAGGGGATCCATAGGTTAGGCTGAGCTGATCCCTTGAGAGATGCTGCTGCAGTAAGGAAGGTGTGCGATTATCAAAGATACCCAACATCAACATTAGATTTCCATATATACACATATGCATCCACACCAAAGTGTACTCACACATGTCTGTAGATAGATGAGAGAGAGGGAGGGCAGGCAGGCAGACAGACAGACAGACAGATGATTCCAGAAAGTTCCAGTCTAATCTGGAGAACTGGCCCTAAAGTAAGTTGCTTTTGTACAAATTTTTGTAAGGTGAAGTAAAGAAGAAGAAGATAAACAAGGAACAGGTGATAAGAAGGGAGAGGCATAAAAAGGGCAGAGTCAGGGGAAATAGTAAGAGTGAAGCATAGCATTACTTTGTATATGATCTTTTTTTTTTCTTTTTTGACTTTTCAAGACAGGGTTTCTCTGTGTAGCCCTGGCTGTCCTGGAACTCACTCTGTAGACCAGGCTGGCCTCGAATTCAGAAATCCGCCTGCCTCTGCCTCCCAAGTGCTGGGGTTAAAGGCGTGTGCCACCACTGCCTAGCTATGAATTTAAAACTTAACCACCAAAGTGGTAAAATGATGTTGTAAAATTAAGAAGATATTTTCAGTAGCTTTCACTGTAAAATTCGTGTGCATTGACCATACATATTAATGTGGCTTTCGGTGACACTTCCACATTCGCCTATGCTTTGCCTCCATCCTATCTGCCTCTCTAATCATTCTCCATCACTCTCTCATCTTTCCCACCTTCCCCAGTTCCCTTCCCCCTCCAGATAGTCTTTCTGTTGCATCCACTCATCTTTTCCCTTCTAATCTCCACATATGAGAGAAATCATGTGATTCCTGTCTTTTGGCAATGGCTTTATTTTGCTTAAAATAACAGCTTTTAGCTCTATCCATTTTCCAGCAGATGACATGAGCTGTTTTTTTTTTAATAGCTCAACAACACTTGTTAGTGTTATGCCAGATTCTCTGTATGTCTTCCTCTCTAATGAGCATCTGGGCTGAGTCCACTGCTGTCTGCGGTGAAGAGAGCTGCCCCACACCTGAGAAGCCGGGTGTCCCAGGCACATCCACTTCATGCCTTTCAGGGAGGCTTTAGTTATGAGCCACTGGTCTCCATACTCGTCTCTGTGCCAGTATCATGCTGTCTTGGTTGTCATAGCTCTGTGGTAAATTTTGAAGTCAGGCATTTGATGATGGCAGCATTGTTCTTTTGGTTCGGGGTGGCTTTGGATGTGAAAGATCTTTTGTTCTTCACAGACTGCCTTGTGAGACCAAAGGGGGAAGTAGTGCATTCCATTTGTCAGTGAAGTCAAGGAACAAAGTAAAGCTTGCTCCTTAAGCTACAGGAGTTACTAGGCGTCCTATATAATCCTTCCTCTCAGAACTGATGGCATTCCCTCTTCAACCTGGACCCACTCTCTTCTGCACAGAGGAGCTTTTTTTATTCCCTGACTGCAAAAACCCCTATTGGATGGGAAAAGTTCAGAGAAACCTTGGTTTCTCATCTCCACCCACTAGCTAAGCTGGTATGTCTTGAGTATTTGCTATGGCCAGCACTGCTCTAAGAGCTGAGGATACTGTGGTGTATGAGGTTCTTGCTTTCGTGAGGTTCCTTCCACGTGAGCCTTGGCCTCTGCAGGTATCAATTCCCCCTTGCGTGAGGTCAGGAAAGTAGCATCTGCCTGGAGAAATCTCAAGAGCTTGTTTTGGTGTTCAAGAAAGCTTGATCTCTTCCTCCTTTACCAGCTACCCAATGAAAGTGAATGCAATCCAGTCTGACTTTGCAGCTTGTGTCCTTATGTGTAAACTCTATTTGTTGGTGCTATATAAATTTAATGGATGCTTCCAAGTCCATTTAGCCAACATGGGTTAAAGCAGTGAACTAGTTCTCCATGTTCCTCTATTTTATATACATTATGACTCTGTATATGGAACCATAAAACTCAGGACAGATTTATTCATAGGCTGCACTATATATTTTCATAGAAATGTTTTGCTAGGCACCTGTAATATGCTGATGTATGTGAACAGTTTTCTAAAGCTTATTTCATATAGATCTCTCTTAAATCGCATGTGAGTGACATTTTATGGCTTCACTTGTGTTTCCGTGACACGTTCCCAATTTGCATCCCTGCTGTAGCCTTCTTCCCCCTGGCTTGTGGCACGCATGCTTCTCTTGTCCTTGATTCATTTCTTCAGGAAGCTATCACTAAAGACCCCAGGTCGGCCTCTTTCCTGGAGAAACCGATCCATCTCTATGTGTGTTGCAAAAAATGTACTTGAATTATTCAAATCCCATAGCTTAGCTGCTTATGGGATATTGGTGTAAAAAACGAGGACTGGTCCCATTCTCTGTGTGGTCAGAGCCCATGGCATGAAAACAGCAGTGAAATATTGTGGCCCCTTTCCTAAGTGGTTTTCTTTACCTGGAGTTGACTCAGACTTCCTGACCTGCAACTCCATCAAAGTAAGATGGAAGAGAAAGACATGACCACTTGCTGAATACCTCATATAAGCCAGATTTGTGACATACTTTGAAGAGTTACAGTCTTGCTTAAGGTCTATACATCTGGAAAGTTTGACCTTATTAAAGGAAGTTGTTGCAGGGAGATTAAAGAACTGGACCAAGGTCACACAGAGCCACTGAGCAGTTAAACCCTCCAGTATCCAGGGCTCACAAAAGGATTCGGGTGAGCCAAAGGGTGACACCCTTCTCCTTATCTGTAGTGTGTCACCCATTTGAACAATCACTAAATAAGCATTTATTTAATGAATGTGCCCTATACGTTGAGGACTGTGCTCACTGGACACTGCATTTGAGCTAGGCACAGTAATGTCTGAGTTACAGAAGGATTTCATGTTACCTCCTTCTATATATAAGAATATCGTGTGAGGTTCCTGTAAATGAATGGTTTTGCTTTGTTAAGGAAATATTAGCACCAAGAGATACAAATCCGTCTCTCTGTTTCTAGTTGTCTATGACACACATAGACAAGGTGCCCCTTGAACATTCTGGAATGAATCAATAATGGGTAGATTTACAACATACCTGAAGAAAACATCATATGCATTTATTTGCATACCCGCAACCCTCACAGTCCAGTGCTGTACTTCGTCATCTATGACTCTTCGGTGCCTGGCAGGGTACTCCCTGTAAATCAGAGCTTGATATATGAATATATGGGAGAAAGGCTAGGCAATATCAGGGCAGTTTGGGCACTGTTCGAAATGATCAGTGTAGTGTCAAAAGAAAGGCAGAGTAGAGAAACCTGAAAATGGGAGTCCAGCACTAGCCTCAAGAGTAAAATTTAAACTGATACAAAAAAAATAAATAAAAGAAAACCTAGCAATCAGCTTAAGTAGTATTTTTGATGCAATATTTTACATAATCAAAATAGGACCTGACAAAGCCAAAGATTAGCATATGACAATAAGATGAAAAGTCATAACTCATGTTTATTTAAAATTTTTATTTTTCACTCCTGTTTTGCATTAACCTTGTTTTTTAAAAAGAAAAATGTACCAAAACAGTGTTTATTTCCAACACCAAAATCATGGCACAGATTAAATTTTATCTCCAAGATGGATTTCTCTCATTTGCCTTGTCTTAGCACTTGCTCTGTAAAGCCAACACTAACAACTAAAAATTCTTGGGTATCTGGTTATAGGAGATGTACTTTGTGTAAGAAAAGTCACGGAAAGCTCACAGAAGCCTATCTTCAGGAAGGTTCACAGATAGGATGGCTAAAATATGAGGATCCAAAACTGCCTTCCTGGGGTATCGCAAATTGATCACAGATGTGCCCTAGATATTGCTTCTCTCAGCCCCCAACAGGTACTGCCCAGAGCCTTGGTATGTGGGGGGTCACAGGACAGCTGCCTCCTGCCAGAAACAGCCCCATGCACTTACCCCAACATGAGACACAAACATTATATTCCTGGGAATTCTAAATGCTAACCATTATCAGAAGCAGCATGGTTTTATGTTTCCAGTCCCTATGCCACCAAGATAACAGCAATTTTCAGGTGCTAACAACTGTAAGATACATTCCAATTTCGGAGATTCTGTAATGTGAAATTTTAAAAAGTGCATTTTGGAATGGTAAAAAAAAAAGATACATTATCATTCTATTCCAAGTGTTGAAATTCATTCTATTCCGTGATGTTGAGAAAAGACAGAAATTCTACTTAAGGGTATGCTGTGATGATAAGAACAACAGACTTGAGTGCGATGCATATCTCTAAATATTTACAAGTCTATCTATCACCTCCATCCCATCAAAAGGTGCTATCCATCCATCCCACAATGAGAAACTTCAAACAAGTGGCAAGGGAGAGATGCTACTTCCCCTAGGAAGGAGGCTGCTCCATTTGCCTCCAGAGACAGGGAAGATTGCAGTCCTTACTGCCTGGATGTACTATTCTTGGAGAGATTAAGAACCCCATCTACTTACAAAGTTACTTAGAGAGACGAACTAAAAAAAAAAAAAAAAGGTGAGGACTGGAGAGATGTCTCAGCTGTTAAGATCACCTGATGCTCTTCCAAAGGACCCCAGTTCAATTCCCAACACCCATATGGCAACTTGCAACCATATGGCAACTTGGAATCTCTGGTTCCAAGAGATCCAGCACCTTTCAGGTCTCCATGATACACAGACATATATGCAGGCAAAACACCCATATACATAATATAATAACTTTTTAAAAAATTAAAGGAAGAGTGTTTCTAGAGTAATGGTTCCGCGGTTAAGAGCAACTGCTGCACAATCTCGTGAACCTGAGTTCAAATCCCAGTACCCATGTTACAAGTTCAATGTACCTGAAACTCTAGAGCTATGCAGGATGGTTGCGGAGAATTTCAGGAAAAAAATGGGAGTTCCAGGGCTGGTACTGTTCCCCCTGAGTTAGATCCACCACACCAACCCTTACTCAAGAAAATGCCACACAGACTTGTCTATAGGCCAGTCTTATAGAGGAATTTTCTCAATTGAGAGTCCCTCTTTCCAGATGACTCATGTGGCAAGCTGATGTAAAACCAAACCAACACAACAGCTAACATAAAACTCAAAACTATCTTTTCCTTAGCCATATCCATTGAGAGTAGATCTCTGAGAAGCTGCAATGATTCCCTAGTTGGTGTTCAGAATCTAAGAGAATAGTCCCAGGTTTATGATCTACACAAACAATCCATATTGTTCTCCATCCAACTAACTTTCCCAACCACCCCAGACAATGATCACAGGTTAGCGCATTCTAAAATGTATTCAGACTTAAAATGCACATAGTGATGCATTGATCCAGGTCAGTCATGAACTTCTCAACCTTACTAGGATATGATAAAACACACAAACAAAAAAAAAACATATGAGTCTGCCTTCTATTGTTTACTTTTTTAAATTGCATCTACCAAGCATATACACAAAGCAGTGCTAGATCCATGTGCTCTTCTCCAGAACCAAGAGCTTGCTACCTTATACTTTTTTTTTTCAAATCAAAACTCCAAAATTTTCTGCACAAAGGAGTGAAATATCTGCACTGATGATCTGTACTAACTATTTAGAGGTAAAAATGAAAGAAACATTAGCTGAAGCCAAAATGCCCAGTTCCGTTCTTACTGTGCCCCAATGTCTTATTCTTAAGATGGGGATAACCATGGTATCTACTTCTTAAGGATGGAATGAGAATCGAATGAGCTAATACTTACAAACACCAGCCAGCACCTAGTAAGGAAGAGTCATCCCTTGTCTGATCATCAGTGGCCCCAGATCAGGATTTCTATGTGTAGATGGTCATCAGGACTTACCCACTCAGCCAAGGGGCAGGGCCTTCCACTTCTGAGTTTACCACACAAGAGGATTCGATTCTCCTTCCATATTTGGTCTCCTTTTTCCAACACTGAACAGATATAGCTATCACATTGAATGTGATTCCTGTGCAAGTTTCAATAGTGATCAAGCCTGAAAGGTAAACAGATTCTAAAATCTGTTTATATATATATATATATATATATATATATATATATATATATATATATATGGCAAGCTCTTACATCCCCTCTGAGCTCTCATCTCACTTTGTACATATTTGTAGTAGTATTCTAATCATACGGAATTAGTGATTTTCTTGCTGGATCCACTAAGAGATAATGTTCGACCCTTATATTATCCTTCCTTGCCCACCTAGGACCTCGTCTCTGTATGCAGTATATAGAGGATACCTAATATATCTGTGTTCATCAAGGAGTAGCCAGGGTTTACCTATGTAAACATGAGTCTTATCTTCTCTGCCCCACTGTTAGTAATATTCACCCTCCTTTCTGTCCTCACTTATTCAGCTATGGGAGCAACCACTACATGCAACTTCAAAGGTATCAGGAAGCCATGGAATGCATCCATGCAGAGATACTCCCCTGAGCATCTTCTAAAGCCTACTGGGTAGAATGGCAGGCCTGGGGCCCACCTCCCTGAGCATCACTGTGGGAGCAGAGAAGCCTCTGATCGTTTTGGAAATTTCCAGAATAATAAAACCAGTAAATTTCATTTGTGAGAGTAACAGTCATTCTTTATTTAGAGTCTTTACAATCTCAGAATAATGGGCCTTTATGACCATGAGTCCCATGAAAGAAAGAAGCCCACTTTTTAATCTGTTAGAGAAAAGAGGTAGATAAGGAGTAGGAATGAAGTTATAAAGAGTTATCAGAGGCTTGGGAGAAGAATTCACTGCTCAGCTCTCAGGGTGTCTTAATGTCATTGAATCTTCCAGAACTCAGAAGTTGGGGAAATTGGGTCTGAGGAACAAAGGAGACTGTATTCAGTGTATTACTGTAGAAAGTCAAGCCAGAGCTCAGAGATTTAGGCAATGAATATTTATCATCACACAGACCCTGTGGGTCAGGAATTTGGAAGCAGCTTAATTGTAATTCTGGTTCAGAGTTTCTCAAGTAGAGTGGTCAGTACATAAGCAAGGTTACCATTATGTGACACCTTCTCTGAGAGGGACTATGACATGGGATATTCTCACTGGAGTAACCAGTCATGTGATATCTTGAATAGGATCAGAAGGCCACATTCAAGGTATTGTGTTTCTCTGTATGGTGAGTACCCAAATAACAGGATAGGGCAGCCTTTTCCTAGATGGGAGAAAAATATGGTAACCTTATAATGTAGTCTCTGAAGTGATGCTGTGTCTGTGTCCTAGGCTTCCTAATCAAATACCACAAACTATCTGGCTTCAGCAGTGATGTTCTCTTACACTTTTGAGGCAAAGAAATTCAATATCATGGTTCTGGATTAAGAGCATAGGGTAATCTTCAGGAAGACCAGAGTTTAATTCCTAGCCCCTATATAATGTCTCAAAACTATCTATACCTCAAGGTTCAGGAGATTCAACCTCTTCTTCTAACCTCCAAAGGTACAAGACATATATGTGATACACAGGCATGCAGGCAGGCAAAACATGTCTATGCACCACGTATATGCCTGGGAAGGGAGACAGGAGAGGATTAGGAAGGAAGAGTGAGAGAGAGGAATTATTTCATTAGTTTAATTAAAATTTGCAAACATAGTAGTATATAACCACTTTGCATAGTGATAGTTTTATTGAAGACATTTTCATTTAATTATATTGCAGATGTTATCATATTCACTCTTCCACACCCTCCTCTTTCCTTGCCACTACCCCCCCCACTAATCCCTTCCTCTCCAAGACAATTTCACTTGTGTTTTCATGTTGGGATGTATGTGTGTGTGTGTGTGTGTGTACATGCATGCACACACACAATTGTCTAAGATTCATAAGTGAGAAAATATGTGATACTTGTCTTTGTGAGACTGAATTGTTTTTCTTAGTATAATGACCTCCCATTGTACCCATTTTCCTGCATCTGACCCCCTTCATTCCTCTTCATGGCCGATTGAAACCCATTGTCTATTTACAGCACATTGCATTAATTAATCTAGTCATCTATTCATGAACACCCATGCTACATCCATACCTTAGTTAGTGGGAATGGCACTTCAGGAAACAAGTGTTGAAGGACCTCTGTGGTATGTTGATTGATATGGAATCCTTCAGGTAAAAATTCAAGCATTACATAGCTGAATCACAGGGCGGTTCTGTGTTTACTTGGAGGATTTCCATAGTGGCTACATTAACTTACATTCTCGCTCTCAGTGGAATCGCAGGTTTTCCTTTCCATACATTCCTATGAGCACTTGTGGTCCATCTGTTTTCTTGGGGATAAGCCATTCTGACTAGGGCAATGCTGAATGTAAATATGTGTTTCCTGATGGTTCAGGCTAGTGAATACTTTCTTCCTATGTTTATTGACTGTTTCTACTTCCTCTTTTGAGAACTGTCTGTTCATTTTATGTGTCCATTTATTAATCAGGGCAAAGAGAGAGTGATCATAGCAGACATGGCAGTACACACCTGTAATTGTTTTTAGGAGGCAGAGACAGGATTACCACAAGTTCAAGTTCAACTTGATCTATACAATGAGTTCCAGGAGAGCCGGAGACATAGTGAGACCCTGTGTGGAAAAAAAATAAAAAGGGGAGAAAGAGGGAAGGAAAGGAACAAAGAAATTAGTTCTATCCCCCTTTCTAAAATCACATGACTCTATCATTCACTCTAAGCTGGAACTTCTCAACAAAATGATACAGAAGGTGTTTTAGAAAACTCCAGTACCGCATCATTGTCTGGAGAATCCACAGCCAGCTCTTCTGTGGCTCCCAGATGACGATTTTTCTTGAAGATTTCCTCTTCTTCAGGTGATATCTGGCAATAATTTTACCACCACACTGTTACCAATAACTCTGTCTTACTTCTCACTTCTTCTTATATATTATATATTCTTATATATTATATATTCTCCTTAAAATAAAACTGTCCTATCTTCTACTTTCTAGAGAAAAAATCAAAACTTGACATTGCAATCGGTTTACAGGGAATTTTGTAAGATTTCATTTTATGAATGGATGAGAGACCAGGAGTGACATTGACTATGATTCTAGTGGCAAGTTTGGTTGATTTTTGAGAGGGGATTGGTTTGATAAGTACCCCATTGAGGGACGACTGTTTTCTGGCTGTTGTGAAATTAGTTCTCTTGAAACTCTTTCAACTGTGCAAACTCCAATCATGAAAACCCAGATAACACAGACTCCATGATTTTTTCTCTTTCTGCAGCTCCATTTCTCTTGTGCATGTGTGCATGCATGTCCGTGTGTATGTATGCTTTTGTATGTGTGTTCGTATATACAGATACAGATAAAGATACAGATACATGCATGTGTGTGGAAGCAATTTGAGTCTAGAAACCAGTATCGGGTGACTTTCTCGGTTATTTCCCAGTACATAATTTGATAGAGGGTCTCTTAACTAAGAGTTCATTTATTCAGCTAGACTGCCTGTCCAGTGAGCCCCAGAGATGTTCCAGTCTCTGCCGTCCCTGCACTGGGACTAGCTGTATACATCATCACTCTCAGCTTGTGTGTGTGTGTGTGTGTGTGTGTGTGTGTGTGTTGGGGAAATGCATTCAGGTACTCTTGCTTTCGTAACAGACACTTTACCCAGAGAGGCCTCTCCCCATCCCTTAGAGCACCCTCCCTATCTCATTAAAAAAAGAGCATTAGAATATTTCTCTCCATCATTTAAGCCAAAATGTAAAAATAATAATAATAATAATAACTAGGCAAAATTGTTTTGAAAGAAGATGTATTGTTGTTGGGAAAAGGTGGTAAATATGATTAGAAATAATTCCTTGGGTTCTTGCAACTTAAGCTCCTTTGCTGAGTATGTTCATATCACTTCAGATAATTAGAAGAAGATACTATTGAATCTTGATGCCAAGAAACATTTCACATGCTAACTAAAAAAGAGGCACTTGGGTGATTCTGGTTTAAGCTATCCTATAGCAAACATTAGGAATTTTTTCTTTAAGAACAAATTTTTGTGGAAGGGTTGGGAAGATGACTCAGTAACTAAGAGCACTTGCTCTACAAGAAGATGTGAGCTTAATCTCTGGTACCCACAGAATACCCATGCTATACCCATGAATGTCTATAACCCTGGTGTTGAGAAGAGTTGGAACAGGAGAATGGCTGCCACTCTAGCTAGGTCAGTGAAAAAATAAGGAATATGGAAGTAAGTATATCAGCAGGACCCCCAATGTCTTCCTCTGGCCTTCTTAAACATGTACCCAAACACATATCTGTACATATACTATGTGGACTTGTGTGTATGCACACACATACCTACACATGCACAAAATTTAAAACAAAAATTCTGTCCTATGGAGTCTTGAAGTAGTGTGGAAGGCAGCATGACCAAATGAGAGGCTATCCTGTGTTACAAATGCAATGATCTATTCAAAAGCAATGTGATAAGAGAACCTCAGTGAGATACGTCTTTCTGAACCACATTACAGGCCCAGCCATAGTAAACTTCCCCCTCCCCGTTAAAGAATGAACTGGTTCCAGTCCTTGGCTCCCTAGCTGCAATGTGCTTGAGCCTTGGAGTTCTTTGCCATCTCCGAGGAATGGATGGGTGAGCAAGTGCAAATGCCTCTGTGGCTCTCTCCTCTTGCAGCTGGTTTTGCCCCTTCGAATTCACTGATTTCTGGGTGAGTTTTGGCCGCTCATTTGCAAATTTCCACCAACTCCAACTTCAGTGCAAGCACAATGGTTGGCAACACTGGCGTAGTCTCTGTAGTTAACCTTGCATTTCTAAACAGCTCAGTAAGCTCGATGTGTAAGCATCCACCCCCCCCCTTGCTCAGACTCTAAGAGTAACTCACTTGCTGCTCCACTGTGTTTTCTCCAGCACTGAGGAAGTCCTGTGTACTTGTCAGATGTTCATTTGTAAAACTGAGAAGCCAGTTGAAGATGGAGTTTTAGGTTAGATGGCTCTGCACATAGTTACTTTCTTGGACTGACCGTTTCCACTTTAATAATGTATTGATTTATTGATATGACTTTTACTAAAAGCTGGAATGGTTTAATAGGCATGAAAAATAAATGATCTTATATATAATATATGTCTTTCTCTGTGTAAATGCATAGCCGTGAAAGTGTTCAACAATAAATGTCATCTCATCATCTACAAGGACCATCTCCAACAGGAAAAACTGGTGACCAAGACTCCTAAAAACTATACACCGTGCAGCCTGCAATGACTACCCATTGAGAACTCTGTTCCTCCTAATTGAGCTCAGGGGTACCCGTCACAAAAAGGCTCCACTTCCCTGTGTCTAATGGATACACAGGGGATGCAGCTTGCATGTTTCTGCAGCTATGGCACAAAACAGTCCGACCTTCATAGCTTCAGATTGTTGTAATTATACCACACATTCCATAGCCAGAGCTAGAGCTCTTAGCCTCAAATCATTTTATACCTGATCCTGTTGTAATCACATTCTCTATTCTCTCTCCTCTCTCTCTCTCCTCTCTCTCTCTCTCTCTCTCTCTCTCTCTCTCTCTCTCTCTCTCTCTCATTCTTTCTCTCCCCTGTCTCCTCTCTCTTGGTCTCTCCTTTCTTTTCTCTCTCTTCTCTCTTCTCTCTTTCTCTCTCTCCTCTTTCTTTCTTTCTCTCTTTCTCTCCTCTCTTTCTCTCCTTCTCTCTTTCTCTCTTTCTCTCTTTCTCTCCTCTCTCTCATTCTCTCTTGCTTCTCCCCCCCTCTCTCCTCTCCCCCCCCCTCTCTGAAAACCTCACACATGTAAGGCAAGTCTTCCACCACTGACCACCTCCCTGGCCCAGTTTCCTTTTTTTATGAAATCATTACATTTACAAAGAAGTCCTAGAAGACCCCATCTTCCATCCACTTACTCTCAGAAAATAAGACCCTATAGAACTTGGGAGATAAAACTCAGTCTAGAATAGCTATGGTAATTTCATACCCATATAAGGGACTGCATCACAGGGAAATGTGTGACCCTGTTCAGGCTGGTGCAATTAGCTATCTAGGTGCACATGGGAAGTATTTCTGAAAAGAGGAACAAGAAAAAAGTCCCACCTCCTCTGGTCCCAGTATGGCTTCATCAAATGCTGGCAAAGCAAAACTTGCAGAGAAAACAGGGGCACAGTGGATTGGGTCAGCGTCCCTGCTCTTGGAGAGCTGGCTCTGTGGGACAGTAACTTTCCTAAATTTAGAATGTGGGGGTTTTGTCTGGTTTCATTGTTTCATTTTTGTTTTGAGTTTTGTCTGTTTATACAAAATATGTTGAGAAGAGTAACAAAAATAATAAAAAAAAATTTCCCTCACTCTGTGTTTTCCTTAGAGGAAACCTCTGCCTGTGTGTTTCTGATTTTGATAACTGTCCAAGTTTTCTTCAGGATATAGCAAAACACTCCTTGATCTGATTTTCCATGAGCCTTTGTACAGTGCATTCTGATATCCACCCACAGGAGAGTGTTAGAATGTTTGTCTTTCCACATACATGCATGGGAAGTTCCCCTAGAGAAGAGCCAGATCTGCACTAGAACACTGTCAGGGCACCATGATGTAAAATGTCTACCAGGGAGGAAGGGGTAACCTTCACGCATGCTAATGTAGTGACACAGCCAGCATGATGGATGTGTGTGGAGGCCATTAAATCAGAAAAGAGGGGTATGACAGTAGATCACCAGTATCAGTACATGCATGTAGATAAAGTTGCACAGAATGGAAAATTTACGTGACGTGTGAACTGTAGACTTGATGTAGGACCATGAGATTCTGAAGACAAGGGAAGGAGAGGGGAGGGAGATGGAGAAGGGATCCTTCTTCAGGATAGGCAAAGGGGACTGTGTTACACAGGAAACTAACCTCTCCAGGAAGGCAGGTTTCTGCTGCCTGACTAATGGAAGTGAAAAGCCATTTCTGCCTAGCCCTATTCCCATCTGGAACCTTTCCAGAATGTTAATCCTGTTCCTGACCAATCCAAGCAGCTGTGCTCATCTTTCTAAAGTAGACCCAACTCCTTCTCTTCCTGTTGGTTTAATGCATATATGCTTTTGCATGTCCGTGAGTGTATATGTATGTGTATATATTCATTGCATGTGTGCATGCATGCCTGTGTACAGAGCACATAAGTGTGAATGGAGGTGGAAGTCAGGAGCTGACATCAAGTATCCTTCTCAGTAGCTCTCTGACTTATCTTTGAGACAGCGTTACACTGAACCTGGAGCTCATCAATTCTGCTTTGCTATCCAGCCAATGAGTTTAAGAGCTGTCTCTCTCCACTCTCCCAGTTGGAATTACAGACAAATGCGAGCTTTTTCATAGGTGCCAAGGATCTGAGCGCAGGTCCTTGTGTATGTGTGGAAAGCATTTTACTAACTGAGATGTCTCCCCTTTTCTCCTTTTCGACCATAAACTGCAGTCCGCCTTCCCAAGCTCTGCCCTATTCTACCCCGTCACTGGTTTCATTTTAGTGTTGATCTGTTTGCTTTAAGGTATCTGGAATCATAACCACACATTTTGGGGCTGTAATTCTGGTGTTTTACTTCCATACTCAAGCCATCTGGACCTGTGTTTCATGAAGTCCGTTCTCTGCTGATGATGCCTCTATGCTGCCGGTCCCATTTGTACACTCTTCTATGTGTCCATAATCCATGGGACTCTAAGAACCAATCTGTTCGAAACTGAAATCAACATCCTTTCTATCCTCAAGCGGAGACCTACTCTGCAAATTTGCAAACATAGGAAAAATCCCAGTCTCTGTTTTGTTTTGTTTGTTCTATTCTGGTGTGTGTGTGTGTGTGTGTGTGTGTGTGTGTGTGTGTGTGTACATGCTGTGTGCATATGTATGTATGTGTATGTGTGCATGCATATGTATATGGATGTGCATTACATAAGTACATATTCAGAGGAAGTCAGAGGTTCACCTCAGGCTTCTTCTATGGTTTGCTACCTAATTTTTTTTTGTTTGTTTTTCGAGACAGGGTTTCTCTGTGTAGCTCTGGCTGTCCTGGAACTCACTCTGTAGACCAGGCTGGCCTTGAACTCAGAAATCCGCCTGCCTCTGCCTCCAAAGTGCTGGGATTAAAGGCGTGTGCCACCACGCCCGGCTGCTACCTAATTTTTTAAGACAAGTTCTCTCACTGATCCTCAAGCTCACTGATTCTGGCATCCTTGTGTCTCTACTTGTCCACACTGGAATTATAGGCAAATGCTGTTGTGCCCAACCTCTTATAATGCTAGGGATCCAAACTCAAGTCCTCATGATTATACTGCATGTGCTTTACTTACAGAGATGTCTGCCTAGCTCAGGGGCCCTCTTACTCTTTTTATCTCTTTTTATCTGCCACATACTACCTCTGTTTTATTATGCTGTGATAAATTACTTATAGATGTCATAACTATATATCATATATGTGTATACATAGAGATAGATAGATAGATAGATAGATAGATAGATGGATGAATGAGTAGGTAGATAGATAGATAGATAGATAGATAGATAGATAGATAGATAGATATAGATGGGTGGATGGATGGATGGATGAATGGATGGATGGATGAGTGAGTAGGTAGATGGGTAGATAGATAGATAGATAGATAGATAGATAGATAATTAGGATAATTAGGCTCAGAGTTCAAGTACATTACAAGGTTCACCTTTTTGCTTTCAGACATATAATAAATATGTATCAAGTTGTATAGACAGGAGATAAGCTCATGAGTTTTAGAATAAACATAAATGGTATAAAATCCAGCTTGACCCTTATGTCTATGTGGTACTGAACTAAAGAGACAGATAGCCAATACTTCAAGGCTCTGTAAACTAAAGAGATAGTCAATACCTTAGGGCTCTATATCAGGTGTTCTAAACTAGATTGAGGTGCATGCCACCACTAGCTGTATCCCAAATAAAATTCTAAGACTTAAAATGACATTTTTTAGGTTCAAGCTGTTACAGTATAGAACCAAGATTTCAAACCAGTTCTGCTGGCCTCTATATATTCTGCTACCTCTTCTCCTTGGATCCGAGTTTTTAATCCATAAAAGGAGTCTGGTTGATCTCTTCTGGGGTAACTGTAATGAACAAGCAATGCACTCCACCCTGTTCCACACTGAGTAGCTTCACTGGGAACACATTGCTTATTGAGTTGCGAGCTGTTTGATGCTAATTCCTAGAGTTGGTTTTCATATGATTTTTCTGCCCGAACTACCTTTGTATTGTATTTGAAGTTTTCTAATTTTCTATTGCATTTCTCTTTCCCACTTAGATCTCTGATTTACTATTTTTAGATAACTGATCATAGACCAACCTCTCCCCAGTGAGCTGTAAGGGCCACAGTGTCCTAGACCCAAGTATCTTGTCATTCTTTCCTATGTATAGTCATTGGCTAGTGCTGTGACCAGCAGACACTGGCCCCATACTCCTGATACCTGATGAGCAAATCAGTGATACACTTTTGCTTCCCTCTTCTTCCAGGTAGAATCATTTAATCCTTAATATTCTGCATATGTCAGGAGAGCAGTGAACATGTTCAAGCATGTTCTTTCTTAATGATAAGTATGATCATATCCAAAGACGCAACTTCATGCATTTATGTCTCTTCCAACAAGTTTTTGTGCTCTTATACACCGAAAACTACAAGTGTTGTCTCTGATGTTGGTCAAACATGTAATCATATGCATTGTCCATTTCATAAAACAGCAGTAGTGGGTTCTTCCCAGGGACTATTCCTGTCCAAACCATGGACTTTAGACCAACTTTACAATATAAGCATGAACACCTTCATGTGAAGTAGGGTTCAAATGCAGTCAGAAAGTAGGTGGTTACTCCCATAGCAGCAGTGCCATTATTTCACCTGAGCACATCTTGCCTGGCAGGGTGGTACTGTAGATCACAGGTTTTTACAGTAGGTGAGAGTGTTGATGCCTTTTCTCCCTCAGCAGCCTGGACTGCACCATCTGGCACTATAAAAACTGGCCAGCAGGGAAGATACTTCTGGCTGTGTTCCATTTTGATTTCTCTATATCCTGCAACCAAAGTGCCTTTGGCAGTTGGGTCTTATCATCTACTCCTGATGTTGGTTGGCATAAAAATCTGGAAAGAAAAAATAAGAATGAGAATAAAATGTTATTAAGAAACCTGTAAAGGTCATAATGGACAAAAGGAAAGAATGCACCAATATTTGATGGGCAAAGTGTTGAGAAGGATAGGGGCTGTTATAAATAGAATCTTACGGCTGATGCATGGGGTTTATTTGTGTTTTTCAGCTGTCTTTTTCATGCCTGAAAAAATCCAGGTATTAGCTATGTGGAAAGGAAGGCACTTACTCTCCTACTTTGTTGAATTTCTACAGAAGTTTTGATGATTAATCAAGTTATCTTTGAAAATAATTACTAGTCTTTAAAGAAAGCAAGAAGCCAAACTGTTCTGCTTTCATCTCTGTACAAGAGTTGAGTAGTTCCATCCCTTATGACACAGTTAACACACAAGCCACCTCAGATATTTATTTCTCAGAATTGTGAAGCCATAGCAGTTCTAAAACCCACATTTATTCCCAAGGGGAGTGTAGATGCAAATGGAGGTTAATTCATACAGTGCTGGTTCCATCTGGGTCTTTCCCACAATAAAATAAATCATCTAATGCACCAAGAATATATACTCAAAAAAAAAAAAACTAGAATTGAGACCCAGGCAAGATAATCCAGGGAGAAATAGCCTAAATTTGGACTCTAGATCTAGGAGCCTCCATTTTAAAATGTCATTAGCTACTTCCTTTGACTTGGAAAGAAGACAGGCATCTCTTTGGAACAAAGTTTTTTTGTAATCCATTAATATATATTTCCAAGAGAAGTAGATTAACGGATGAATATAAAGTTATGATCTTAACACAGAAACACCTACTCTATAAGAGTTTTAAACAAGGCAATTAATTATACATTGGAAAGATAAAATGCTTCAAGACACTTGGCCTCCTATTTTTAAACCAAGGGTGATAAATACCACTGATTTCAAAGTCTAGAAGCATATAACATCTTTCATCATCCAAATTTGCCCTTGACCAGAAGAGAAGGGTTGTTAACTTGAAAAGCAGGTGTTATATTGAATTTTATTAAATGACTACCTAGTTAGAAACTCCAGGGATCTGGCTTCCTATGGGAAAGAATGAAAAATAAAATTTAGAAGTTACATAATAAAAATTTCACAATAACACTGAATTAGTGGCAGGTCATCACAGTAAGACTTTGTTCAGATATAATACATTAAAGCACATAAGATCTCCCACATGTTCACATTTGTTCATATACACATAAAAGACACTATTGGGAAAGTAATGGTGCTAACTCACTTTCAGACCAAGGTTGGAAAAGACCAATGCTTTGGAATAAATTTGGGTTTACTTTCTGACTGCTTTCAGCCTTGTAGCCTTAGTCAAATGATTCCACAACTCCAAGTCACAGTCGCCAGTTCTAAACAAATGGATCTAGCCTTTCATACCCAGCACCATGAGGTGATCCTGAGAATGAAATGTCAGAGCTGCAGAATCAGTGCAGATGATCACACATTTGCCTTGCAGGCTTAAGACCTGAGTGTTATCCCTAGAACCCACATTTTTAAAAACCTGAGGCATGGTCCTGTGCTTTTACCTTTCCAAAGCTAGGGAGGTGGAGACAAATGGGACTTGTTAGCCATCCAGCTTCATCTATTTGGTGACTGAAAGGCCAGTGAGAGATACTATCTCCAAAATAAAGTAGGTAGTACCTGAGAAATTGTCTTAGGGTTTTATTGCTGTGAAGAAACACAATGCCTAAGGCAACTCTTATAACAGCAAACATTTAATTGGGGCTGGCTTACAGTTTCAGAAGTTCTGTCCATTATCATCATGGAAACAATCATGGAAGCATGTAGGCAGACCTGGTACTGGGAAAGCATAGAGTTTTACATCTTGATCAGAAGAGGGCCAGGAGGAGCCTCTCTTCCAAAGGCAGCCAGGAGGGGGCTCTCTTTCCACACTGAGTGGGGCTTGAGCATAGCCTCCTAATAGAACTACTTCCCATGGGCCAAGCGTATTCAAACCACCACAGGTATGAAACCTGTGGTTGACCTTTGGCCTCTGTGTGTACTCTTACATATAAAACACATGCAAAAGTGAAATTCTGTGTTGACCCTCACCTCATCACCAGTAAAAAGAGAAAGGTCCTACTTTTAAATTCCATGATACCCCAATGATAGAGGAGAAGGCTGCTCAGGTTTTCTGGAAATAGAACTGACAAAAAAAAAAAAAAGCTCATCGAAAGATATTATAATACTGATAATTTTTCTGAAATTATGGAACCAAAAATTGATTGTTTTTACTATTATTGGCAAAAATTATGTATGTGTGAGTGAGTCTGTGTGTGCTGTGCATGCATGCATGTATGCATAATCTCTGATTACTATGCAGATAAAATATCTTTCTGGCATTATAAATATTCACATAATATTTCAAAATCTAGTCTGACCCACTCCAGCCTTATACCCTTATACCTGCTTCCTTCCTCCATTACCCCTTTATGCCCCACAGTGGTATACTGCCTCAGTAAGAGCCTTCAGTAGAAATAACATGTTTAGACAGAATGTATTACAACAAAGAGCCAGATTTTTTCTCTCCCAGATATTCAGCTAAAGGATGTCAATCTTTTGAGGGTATTTCCTGTACTATACCAATTACTAGTAGTTGAGTTTTTACTGCAGACAGTGCTGTAAGTACTAGATGTGTTGTGTGCACATGTGTGTGCATGTGTGCATGCATGTTTATATGTGTGTACTCACACATACATATGTGTGCATGTGTGTACATTCATGTGTGTGCATGAATGTCCATGTCTGTGCGTTTGTGTATACACGTGTGTGTGCACATGTGTGTGCATGTGTGTTTGTACATGTGTGTTTTTGTGAGCCTATGTGTGTTTGTGTAAGTGTGTGTGTGTTATTTCCTTCTCTCTTGTTCCCTCTACCATCATCACCACTATTATATGAACTTCTTTTATGTTCTTTTCTCTGCTCCTAGCCTGTGTTGCCTATTCTTACTCATTCTTCTAGACTGAGGGCTACTGGCTGTGACCTTCCTCAAAGCCTGTCTCTGCCCCAAGCACTCTATCTAATACACTCTTATGCCACTTAGTACTAGCGCTGCCCATTCAGTTGATGGCTGTTCCCTGACCTAATCCAAAGGCAGGCTTTATTTGTGGAGTAGCCAGACACACGATAAGGTTGTTATTTGTTTCTTTGTGGAAACTCTCTCACTCTTCTCTTAAGGAAAATGAAATAAAACAACAGCAACAACAAAACAGAGAAGTGCCATTAGCTTCAATCCCATTTCCAGAAACAACCCCAAGCTTGCCAGTTTGGCCCATGGAAGCCCTTGAATGACAGGAAAGAGAATGGTGATTTACCATATAGATCCTTTGCTTGTAATCTTCCCAATCAAACCTGCTTCTGTATGAACTGGGATGGTGGCCATTGTCTGAGGCTCTCCTCTGTGGCTACCCTTAACTCCCTGATGATAAGCATCCCAAATGGCTCATCAGCTACTTTTAGAAGCTACTCAAGTGTCTGGAGCTCAGGCCATTTAAGCAACTTGATTAAAGCCTTAGAGTAAGTGAAGAAGCAAAGCCTCGGGCCTTGCTAGTCTGAGCCCAAAGCCTCAGTGCTTCACAGGGCAGCTCCTATTCCTGGTAGACGTCGGCGAGCATGCCCTTCTCGGGGTTCATTCCAGCACTGTGCATAGACTCACTGCTGGTCTTGGAACATGCAGACAGACAACAGAAGGGGAAACTACAGGCTACTACAGTGTGATCATATAGATAGCAAGCAGTTTGCTCTTCCTTCTCCTCCACCCCTTACCCCTCCCCCCTCCTCCTCCTCTTCCTTCCCTTCCTCTCCCTTCTCCTCTTTCTCCTTTTTTCTCCTCCTCCTCCTTCTATTTCTCCCTCCTCCTCTTCCTTCTCCTTTTCTTCCTCTTCCCCCTCTTCTTCTTCCTCCTCTTCCTCCTCCTCCTTCTCTTCCTCCTCATCTTCCATTGCCATCATACAAATGATGCTGGCCAGGACATGACTGAGAATCCAAGGAGGAGAACACTCCATGAAGACAAGCCATTCTCTTCCTGGTTTGTCCTGAAAACTCAGAAAGGGTGCTGTGCAGTTTCTCTTTATGAATTGAAGTCTGGGGCAATCTCTGAATCATTCTCATACATCATATGTCACTTTTCAAAGGGAAAGAATACGCATTAAAAAGATTTGCTCAATCCTGGACCTGCCTCTGAGCACCCAAGATCAATGCTGAGGCTGATTGAGTTGTGCTCTATAGATTTCTGCAGTCAAGTTCATCAAGGCACCCATTTCTCTTCCTCTAATGATGCTGAACCCTGAGCTCTTCTCTGAAGTGCTTTAATTTTCACTCGGTCATCTCAAAAGACAGTGACTTAATGAACTGCAAATAGGAAAAGAAAGACACATAAATCATCTTCGTAGCCTTTTCCATGGTCCTACTAGGGCTCTTCTTTGCTCATTACAGTGCCTCCAGTGGCTTTTCTGTCCTCGGTGGTGAAAATTAAATTATACAGCACATTTTCAGCAGTGTAACACACCAATAAATACATGAAATCATCAAGATAAATAACAGAGATAAATTAATGTTAACACAGCACAATATGATCTTATGCTGCATTACAACTAGTGTCTGTCTCCCTGTTGGATCCAGCTAGCCAGCTCAGAAGACACTTGCCTTCATACAAAGGCCTACCATAGACTTATTTCAGTACCACTACCCATGCAGTTTCCACAAAGCCAAACTCCTAGAAGAGACTACTCTGCAGCATCCTTTTTATAGTCTGTGGCAAACGGTCCTGTCTTTCAGAATGATAAGATAAAGAGCTTGTAGTTTGCACATAGCTCTGTGTTTGAAAGGTAGCACTGAAAATTAGAGTGATGTATTAATTAAAGATTAATCAACAGTGCCAGACCTCTAGTGAGTTCAGTGCATTTTTCTTAATACTGAGTGGCCTACTCAGAAAGAGTATTGCAACTTAACTCAAATTCTAATCAACCGCCTAAATGTTAAGAAAATGAGAGAGAAAGAAAGAGAAATAATTCCCCAGGAGTAGATATTTTAAAAATGCATCAAAGACCATTAGGAAATAAACTGCTAATCTGTATCACATTGGAGGGGGAAACTGCTGAGCAGAGGGTAAGGTGTTTAGATGTGTTTTTTGGGTTTTGTTTGTTTGTTTGTTTGTTTTGTTTTTTTCTGGCCTCAAAGGTGGCAGCATTTTCAGCATGACCAGTGAGAACAGTCAGCTCGGTTTCCTTCAGTACTTCTATTAAAGTAGTATCAGAAGTCCTGATGCCTGAGACCTGACACCTGACACCTGACACCTGACACCAGAAACATATTCATAAAGACCTCTCTAAATTTAGTACCTGTCTATGCTGAAACACTAGGCTCTATTCATTCCAGAACTTTCTGTAAAGCTAGTGTTACCCCTGTCTCTCAAAGAATCAGAGATCTCAGAGCTGAAAAGATCAAAAGGATCATTTTAGCCAGTCTTGCTATTTTATACTACAGTACAAGAGTTGTCTCTTCAGGAGACTAACCTTGCTTAATTACCCCCATTAACAGGAAACTCTTCTCGTCAAGATCAGTGATTCCTCTATTGCCTAGCTCATACTGTGTGGTTTTCTGTTGTTCTATTTCTCTCTGGTGGTACAATTATTACATTCAGTCTCTGGAGACTAAATGCCACTGTAAAATTGCCTTTTCACAAGCCAACCTTGCTTATATTTAAAGACAGCAACATAACGTTCTTGGGATTCCTCCATGTAGATCCATGAGTCATCCAGCAATATATGGCTGACCTTCCTGTTGAGTTCATAGGTGTTATTGCTGAATGACAAAGAGCCCATGTAGACATGGATGACTAATTTTCCCCTGGCACTTAATAGACACTTACCCTCACATGAATCAAGAGCATCTCTAAGCCCCTCATTCTTCCACTAGGAAAGAAATTGAATGACATTCAAGAATATGAGGTGTGTAGCATTTTCCTACAACACAATTACAAATCTTACTATATTGCAAGTGGTTTTAAACAATCTCTAGTCTAAAATCAAGGCTTATTAATAAGTGTTATGAAGCCACTTGCTCTAGGAGGACCATGTGTCAGAATATCCCACACCCATACTTCTTTTCCTGTTTATGTAGCTGTTTGTCTCATGCCAGGAGCCGCGTTTTATTATAGCATTTATTCCTCACAACAGCCACTAGACAGCTCTGTAGCTATCTATGTCTTACAAAGGAAGACAGAAAAATGAACAAGCCCTTCTCCGGAGTAGCAATGGGGCACATGGAAAAGCCAGATTTGAACCCCGCTCTCTCTGGCCACAGGTTCATCTTCTGAAAGCTCTGAAATGCATGGACGCTGGCTGGAGCAAAGCAAAGGGGAAGTAAGAGGTCTCCGTGAGGACCGAGCTTCCTGTCCGTGGAACTGATTGATCAGATTGAGGATTAAAGCTCGTTAGGCAAGACATAGGAGAATAAGTCACAGCACTGAATATACCCATCCCTCAACCATATTCATCACTGGATCGGGAGAGTCAGGAAGCTAAGCTGCAAACAGCACACACTGTGGGTAGTTTCAAAGGGAGAAGAGATTTATTTATCCAGTTCACACTAAATCCTTTTTTCGTCCTAAAAAGGTCTTCTCCTACCCTCATCTTGTGTGTGTGTGTGTGTATGCACTTGTGACCTATTACCTTCATTAAGGCTATTTACTTAAACATTAGTATGCCTAGTAAAAATTCATTTTCTTGATCATGGGCAATTAGCCAACAACTAAGGAACATGACTCCCTCTTCTAAAAAAAAAAAAAAAAACTATTAAACATTGCTCCTTAAAGGACTGGCGGAGCCTTATAAGCCCATTCCCCCATCCATAATGGACTGTTGGTAGACCAGTCTTGTACAGGCTTTGTGCAGGTAGACCCTGCTTCTGTGAGTTCATGCATGCAATAGACGTGTCATATCCATAGGACAGTATTTTATGTACACCTTTCTATTTTCCAGCCTTTTCATTCTTCCCACACCCTCTTCCACAATGTGCCCTGAGCCTTGAAGGGGGCAATATAAATGTACCACTTAGGGTTTTGAACAGTCTATAGTCACTGATTCTCAGAATTTTAACCACTTATGAGTCTATGAAATAAGCATTATCTACTATAGACAGAAGCCTCTCTAGCCAAGGCCAAAAGCAAAACTAATCTATGGACATGAATATAGCATTTATAAAACATTTTGAGACTGTGTGCATTTAGCAAAATGAGAGCAGTAGGTTCTTCCCAGGGACTATTCCCTGCCCAACCATGGACTTTGGACCAAGTTTTCAATACAGAACACCCTCATGTGAAGCAGGGTTCAAATGCAGTCAGAAAGCAGGTGGTTACTCCCATAGCGGCCATGCCATTATTTCACCCGAGCACAGAAGGTTTACAGTCAGTGAGTGTCGATGCCTTTTCTCCCTCCGCAGCCTGGCCTGCACCATCTGACACTATGAAAGCTGACCAGTAGGGAAGAAACTTCTGGCTGTGTTCCATCTTGATTTCTCTATATCCTGCAACCCGAAGTGCCTGTGACAGTGGGGTCTTTATCACCTAGTAGCATTCAAAAGCACTCATGATGACCCATATTAAAAAAAAAACATATTTTAAAGATGGGTTTGGTGGCACATGCTTTGAATCTAAATATTTGGGAGGCTGGAACATGAGGATTGCCAAACATTCCAGGTCAACCTGAGTTATATAATGAGTTTCAAGGCAGCCTAGGCTACATGACCAGACCCTGTCACAGAAAAACAAACCAATCAACCAAAAAAAGGGGGAGGGGGAGAAGAGAAGAAAAAAGTAAAGAAAGAAAAGAAAAGCATGTGAGGACACTCAGAATCTCTCTAGGAATGGACCCAGAAAGTCAGACCTTGAAATTAGAAACAAGCCTAATACTACAGATCTGGAATGAAAGCTACTCAGGAGGCTGAGGCAGGAGAATTCAAAGTCCCAGGACTTCAGAGTAAGTTCGAGGCCAGCCTGAGTATTTGGCAGTAAAAAGGAAAGACCAGGCTACAGCTCAGTGCTAGTGTTTGCTTTGCATATCCGAGCTCTAGGTTCAGTGCCCAGTACGAGGGCAGAGAGGTAATGTCCAAAGCCACCGTGGAAACTGTTTCAGTAAAGCATTGATGTCACAGCCATTATGCTTCAGCCCTCGAGCTGTCCAAGCCTGGATGTTCAAAGCTCTGTTCCAGATCCCCTGATGAGGCATGTGTGACCACCATGACAAATACCAGAACGGTGAGGGCCCTGCACCTAGACACCTCCTCTATTGGCCACTTCTGAACCCAAGCCCCATGGGTACAGCCCTTTTGGAAGATACACAGCTCAGGCCTGTGTCCTTTCCAGGATAAAGTTTGGGAAGATTGGTTTTCTAGTCTCTGTCTTTGCAAACAGGACTTGGAACATAAGATACAGATAATTGTTAATATCAGTGGAGAATTGGTTCCCACAGAATAGGACTCCTCCCCCGTCCTACTCCTGCTTCCACTGATAGCCAAGTCAGCAACCAAGACCCTAGTATAAAATGGCTCAGTTTGGTATATAACCTGCCCCCTGTATATTTCACCTCTAAATTGCTTATACTATTTAATGGGATATGCATGCTATGTAAATGGGTGTTCTACTGTATCACTTAAGTAAGAATGACAGGGAACGAGGCCTGTTCCTGGTCAGTACACACATAATTTTGTTTTCCAAATATCTTCAACCCATGGTTGGTTGAATCTCCAGGCATGGAATTCATAGATATGAAAGGATCACTGTGTAACCAAATTACAATTAGAGTGCATTCAGACACAGGCCGTAAACAGCCAGCAGAGTGAGGCACAGCGCACGCCTTCACCCCTTACGCCCGTGTCAGCCAGTCCATATTTCTTGGTTTTTTCCTCTGTCCAGTAAAGCAAGCAGAGAAGTTGCGTGCTGTCCTCTTTCCCAGAGCTAAGAAGCATCAGCATTTTATCTCAGGAACACCTGGGGCGCATCTCTACTAACTCAAGGTTGCAGGAGGGGGGAGTCATTTAGTGAGGTGAACTCCTGAAACTATGCAAAGATTTATGACATACAGAATTTATTGGTGTCAACTGGTTGTAAACTCTTTATGAGTAATAATAATAATAATATAGGGAAGGAGGGTTGAAGGGATGGTTCAATGGGAAAAGTACTTTCTGTGTAAGCACAAGGACACCCATGAAAGCCAACCATGGAACTGTGCCTTTGTAACCCTGACACTGGTGGGCACAGGTACAGAAACAGGCTGTCCCAGGTGCTGGTGAGGATGTGGAGAAAGAGGAGCACTCCTCCACTGCTGGTGGGATTGCAAGCTGGTACATCCACTCTGGAAATCAGTTTGGTGGTCCCTCAGAAAACTGGGCATAATACTACTAGAGGACCCTGTTATACCACTCCTGGACATATACCCAGAGGATTCCCCTGCATGTAATAAAGACACATGCTCCACTATGTTCATAGCAGCCCTATCTATAATAGCCAAAAGCTGGAAAGAACCCAAATGTCCCTCAATGGAGGAATGCATACAGAAAATGCGGTATATTTACACAATGGAATACTACTCAGCTATTAAAAACAATGAATTCATGAAATTCCAAATGGGTGGAACTGGAAAATATCATCCTGACTGAGGTAGCTCAATCACAAAAGAATACCCATGGTATGCACTCACTGATAAATGGATATTAGCCCAGAAGCTTGGAATACCCAAGACACAATTCACATATCAAATGATGCCCAAGAAAGAAGAACAAAGTATGGATACTCTGTCCTTCTTAGAAGGGGGAACTAAATACCCACACAAGGAGATACAAAGTGTGGCGCAGAGACTGAAGGAAAGACCATCCAGAGACTGCCCAACCTAGGGATCCATCCCATATACAGTTACAAAACCCAGACACTATTGTGGATGGCCACAAGTGCTTGCTGACCAGAGCTGGATATAGCTGTCCTCTGGGAGGCTCTGCTAATGCATGACAAATACAGAGGGGGACACTCTCAGCCAGCCATTGAACTGAGCACAGGGTCCCCAGTGGGGGAGTTAGAGAAAGGAGCCAAGGAGCTGAAGGGATTTGCAGCGCCATAGGAGGAACAACAATAAGAGTCACCCAGTACCCCCAGAGCTCCCAGGGACCCCCAGAGCTCCCAGGGACAAAATAATCAACTAAAGAGTACACATGAAGTTACCCATGGCTCAAGACGAATAGACAGCAGAGGATGGTCTTGTTAGACACCAAAGGGAGGAAGAATCCTTGGTCCTGGAAAGGCTCGATGCCAGGACAGGGAAGCGGGAGAGGGTTGATTGGGGAATAGGGGGAAGGGAGGTGGCTTATGGGATTTTCTCGGGGGGGGGGGGGAGGAAAGGGGACAGCATTTGAAATGTAAATAAAGAATATATCTAATAAGAAAAAGAATTAAAATAAAAATTTTAAAAAGATCCAAAAAATCCCCCACCAAAAACAGACTGTCCTGTCTAGGCCACAGCAAGCTTCAGGCTCAGTGAAGAAGTTCTCTAAAACGTTAGTGTGGAGAGCCATAGAGGAAGACACCTGACAGTGTCCTGAGGCATCTGGACTTGCAAGCACTGGAGACCACACCTTACACACACACACACACACACACACACACACACACACACACACAGAGAGAGAGAGAGAGAGAGAGAGAGAGACAGAGACAGAGACAGAGACAGAGACAAAGAGAGACAGAGAGACAGAGACAGAGACAGAGACAGAGAGACAGAGAGAGATTGTGAGGAACAACGAGTATGGAAATGTATATATTCTAAGGCTAGGCATATTATGGATATGATTTCTTTGAAAACATTATAGGTTTTCTTTAATGGTAGATAGAGGGAGAAAGGGAGATGGAGAAATAGAGAGAGAAGGGTAGAAAAACTAGACCATGGAGAAAAAGGCAGAGACCCTTGCAAGAGATATCCAAGTTGTACAATACGTAAATCCTATACATTTTAAGAGACTACTCTAGGGAACCTAGCATGCTCCTCACCTTCAATCACCTCAATGCAAATTCACTCTTGACTTCCTTATGGAGGCATAGGCTTGGGGTTTGGGGTGGGGGGGGTCATTCCTGAATGGACTAAAAACCCATCCTAGGCTAGATTCTAGTCTTATCTGAGCCAGGCTTTGGAGGAAACCCCTCACACTTCTGAACCAGACTATTCAAGTTTGTAAAATTTGACCATTAAGCATCGCTTAGTACGGTCTAAAGAATATATCCTGGCTTTTGAATGAGTGAGTTTATGAAACATGTAGCAAACGAAAATAAACAAAGAGCACGTAGCAGATAGATAGAAGCAGCAGAGGGCAAGACGTCATCAAATCAGAAGTCTGGGACATCGGCAGAGACGACTGAGCTAGCCTAAGTGGGAGAGCAGACAAAGAGACCACCGTCGCCTTGGAGGCTGGCCAGCAGCCAGCAGCAGTGTGCAGATGGGGGAAGTTGAGGCAGTCAGCTGGAGCGCCTGACTGAGCTTTCTCTCTGTGGAGAAGCTTCCCACGGCTGAACTTGTGGCTTCCCATTTTACTGCAGGCATTTTTATATCGCAGCATAAATAGGAATCTCTGTTGGAATTGGCTTGTTTACCTTCCAGCTGTTCTCGAGGACGACATTTTTAGTGCCTCTAGCTGCTCCCTGATTTTCCCCACTCCCTGTGACAGAAACAGGAGGCCAGGCCGGGCTGATACAGAATAGAAGCTTTGGTGCACGCTTGTCATGACTGTGGTGGGGAGGTGGGAGGGGTCAACCCTGCTTCAAGAGCTAGCTTCTCCTCTCCTCGGTGAGCTCAAACACCACAGTTCACCGATACAATGTGTGTCGCTGTGCTATGCTCGGCTAGTAACTGCATGGCACATAGTAGGCGCCCATATAAATGCCCTTTCCTTTTGTCATCCTGCTTCCTGGAGCTGTGTCACCTTTTATCAGTGAGGCTCCCCCGTGAATGCTTTGTCTAAGTGTCAGCATGAAGCTTCAGGTACAATGCCTGTCCCAGCAGCCGCCATTACTTGCAAGGAACTGTAAGCTGTGCATGATGTTTCAGGAGGTATCCTTGGAACCCCCACCAAGCACAGCTTCTGCACCTCATTGCTCTCTCTTCTGTGGCTGCTCTGACAACCCCTATGTATAATGAATCTTTTATAGTCACAGAAGCAGTAGCCTTGGTGAGGACTTCAAAAGCTTTAAGAATCCCAAGAAGAAAGTACCAGAAAGCTACGAGGGGCCGTTCAGAGGCTCTGAAAGAGTGCGCGGTGGGCAGTCTTTGAGTTGTTATCTTGGAGCAGAGATTGGCACAAATTTTTCATTTGGTTAGATAAAGGATGAGAGTAAATATATTAGGTTTTACCACCAAGCGACAGCTTAATCATCTATTTCTAGGTAAAGGACAATGTGATTAAAAAAAAAAAAAAAGATAGATGTGCAGGTATTATATCAAATTGTGTGTGTTGTTAACTGGCAACATAAATTGGACACTTTTTCCTTAGAGCTATATTTCTATGAAGTTTTCTGTCCAAAAAGGGTTCTACAAATAAAACATTTGGAAGATGATATAACATATTTCATCAATTCCACGACCAATGTCTTATATTTTACCATTCTTGAAATAGTAATACATTTTGCAGTAGGTGGCTACATACATAGAGAAATAGCTTTTCTCTTATTAATATGTTATGCATATATATGTATACATATAAAAATCATACAGATGGAAAAAAAGGAAGTTAATATTTAGAGGACATAAACTTTTTAGCCTTATATCTCCCAAATATTTTAGAACATAGTTTCTTCAATACCACTTGATAACATCTAGTAGATTTAATAGCCTCATAATATTCATCTTTTGAAAACTGTTTTTTTTTTTAATGATGAGTTTGGGTTTCAAAACGAGGTGGATCAACTCTCTGCTGGGTCTGAACTTGCATGCAAGGCTATAGGGAGAAGGTGAAGTCTGGAGCAGACATGTCAGTGGGGATCCAAGTATCACTGACATGTGCAGAATGTATAGAGACCAGGAGGAAACTACCGGGTACAGTACCCACCCAGTAAGACAATCCTCAACCCTAACACCAGGGATTTCCTTTATCTGGGAGAATTTGTCTTTGCCCTTATCTTAAAGGGGAGAATGGAAGGAAGGGTCATACAGAGAAGGCTGTCGTGAAAACCCAACCTCAGATGGGGGCTACAACCCATCCAATGAACCCCAGCTGACATGGGGACATGCTGGCTTCTTGCTGCGTCCATGCTCCATTCTCTTGCTTCAGGCCTTTCCTTGGTCAAACCCAACCAAACACCAAAGAATAAGAGAGTTGACGCTAACCACTATGCTTAGTGTCCTAGCGCATAGGCTGTGGGACAAGGTGGTGGCCAGATAACAGGGCCAATCAGAGAATTCAGCAGAATTTGATCTCTAAGATCTTCCAGGACATGGGTGAGGTGTGATGAAACCTGCCCAGAGAAAGTATAATCCGCTCCTAGCAACACTCCAATTCCAGATTTTGAAAACCCTTCCAACTAGCTTTGCATCTACTGCCCCAGCAGCCCATGAGGTAGACAGATCAGAAGTGTCCATCATTGATCCATAAAGCAATACCTCTCCCATGCGGGAGCTGAAAAATTCATGCTAGGACTTGAAGCAGAATTTCAGGAGCCAACCTGGTACCATTTCCACCATGTCCATGACATCCATTGCTGGTGACATCCCAGAACGGACATCTCCAGGGTAGGACATTTTTATTAGCCACTTCTTGATACACTTCTCAGTAGCTAGTACCCTTCAAGCCTTCCATATTTGTGTAGCATTTTATACCCACCATCTACTTCATAGTAGGCCATTCTACTCTGACCTCATGGAGCTAAAAGCTCCTTTCCCCCGGTAGACCCCTGTGTTCCCCATTTAGTGCATACTTATCACTATGATGTTTTACACACTGTGAACATGAAGGTCATATGGTCTGTTAAAAGAAGGCTCCTGTGTTTAGGGTAAAGGGACACTAAAGTGGAGAGAAAACGTGCTAAAGGACTTTCAGGAAGAATAGAGAGTTATCTCGGATGTCAGAAGAAACAGTGCAGGAGCAGGGACTTCTTTGATACAAAGTCTCACTAGTACCCCTCACTAAGTCTAATGACCCAGGAACTCACTGTGTAAAGCAAACTGGCCTTGACAGAGATCTACTTGCCTCTGACTCCCCAGTGCAGGAGTCAAAAGCTTATGTTGTGGATTGCCCTGGTATTGTTTGTATTTTGATGCTAATTCTGCTTCCTCAAGAGGGACTGCCCAGCGATGAGTATATCGCATACTCAGATGATTTCAAGCGGACTTTCTCCCCATTTAATCTGGTCAAATAAAGGTTAGAGCCTGTGATTGAGCAGTGGAAGGGAAGGGTGTGGCTGGAAGTTTTAGAGAGGGAGAGAGAAAAAGGAGGAAGGGGGTAAGAGGATAAAAGGAGACAGAGGAGGAAGAGGAAAATGGAGGAAGAGGAGGTGGAAGGGAGGTTGAGCAGAACCATGTGGCCTGGAGAAGCCACAAGTAGCAAGGGATCTCATAACTGGGGAATAGAGTCATATAGTGGTATATCTGCCCAATCTAGGCATGCAGCTTATATTATAACAGTTGTGTGTTATTTGCACAGGCTTATTGAGGTTGGAAATTTACCACAACAAACTTATACTAGCATACCCTGCTCAAGCAGTGCCTTTTCTTTGAGCTTTAGAGAGACGACATTGAGAGAGGAGGGATAGACAACCTGCAGCATCTAAAGAAATGCCTACGTATCCGCATGGCTCTTTGAATATGGCACCTAGCCTCCTCGCTGCCACCTTTATTTGCAAGGAACAGTTAGCTGTGCAGAATGTCCCAGGAGGTGTCCTTGGAGCCCCCACTGAAAGCAGCCTCAGCGCCTCGTGCTATTCTGCTCTCCAGCAGCTCTGACAATCCCTGTGTATGACGAGAACAAAAGCAAGCATTTGCGAAAGTAAATCACTCGAGGTCCAATAGATCTGCACGACACACAAGTGACTCGTTATCCTGGTTAGTGATGGCTAAAGTCACACTGCCTGGGTTTCCTGCTGGTTTTGATGCACTGGAGCTGAGGGACGCTGGACCCATGACTTAACCTCTCTATGAGCTTGTGGCTTCATCTATAATAGGCAGCACAGAAAAAAATAATAAAACAGTCCTTTGCTTCTAAGTTTATTATGCGGGTGGCATGAGTTAATACGTGTGAAGTACTGATGACAAGGCCTGGTCTAGGGGATTTTCTGGATTAACAGTTGCAATGCTACTGCAAGGATGGACCCAAGAGAGTTGAAGAAGTTGGAGGAGGAAGCAGGGGAGGAGGAGGGAGAGGAGAGAAAGCTGCTTAAAGCACTTTTGACATTATCGCTTACAATAGGTCTCCAGCCTTTTGAGTGCATTCTTTAATCCTGCCACACACTGGCTGCATGGAGCTGATGGAGCTGACGGGGTACTGCTTCGGGCGTGCCCAGCAAGTCCCTATTCTGCTTCAATTAGGCTAAATTGTAAGACTCGGGCTTCTTTCCTTTTACTGTTTCTGCATTCATGTCCATAAATAAATAGTCTGGGAGACGAGACCAAATTTGCCGAAGAGGAACAGGGTAGACAGTGGTACAGACAAACTGAGCAAGACGCTGGTAGGCCCTGGGTCCATCGCTGCTGCGAGCATTGGTCAGCCAGATGAGGAAGCCTGAATGTGATGGGCCAAGACAACTGAACAGAAGCAGATGAGAGATGAATAATACATAATCCGTCCACTGTGGTTTCAGAGTGGCCGCAAGGCATAAAAATGGACATATTATAAAAGATCAATATCCAGAACTCCAGGAGCATTATTTACATAAAGGCTCCAAGGAAGAAAGAGCCTTCATAACAAATCTAGGCTAGTGAGTTCAGGTCAGGGTGAAGACAATACCAACATTTGAAATTAGGGTGCGTCACAGGTCAGGCTGGTCCCAAGTGTATTGGAGCTGATAGAAAAAAAAAGCAGTTCCATTTATCTTGTCATTTAATTTTTTGATATTTACTCACTATTAATTTTGACACTGAAAGCTTTTATTGCATAAATAGAGCAAATGAAATCTTTGTTATAATGACAGAATTTGGGGTGCCTGTTTAAATTTTGCATGCCAAGTGATGGCCTCTGTTGCCCTAGACCTGGCCCTGTTTCAGTATGAGGGACCTACAAAGGCTGTTTCAAAGCGATGTCTTTAAAGTAAGTCAGAAGGCTTGGGATGGAGTTCTGGCTCAGACCCACTCCATGTCACACCGTGGGCATGTCACCACGGCTCAGCACTGCATCTCTACCCCCATCCCACCCCTGCTTGCCTGCTGAATATTCTCCTCAGTCAGAGAATAACAAAGCCTGACTCCCGTTCACTCACCCGCCACCAAATGCCTGCTGAGCACGAGACTAAATATGAGTGTGTGTTCAAGGCACAGCAGACAGGGCAGTTAACAAAACAGGCGTCTCGGCACTTACTGCTCTTTTGTTCTAGTGAGGAGATCAATAACCAATGAGAATAGACTCATGATATCCTATAGCACAGTGAAGGGAACTCTCTCAAGACATGAAGTCAGCATGAGATAATGGCTCGTGGGGAGTGGGGTGAACCGGGAGGTGGAGCCAGGGTGTACAAGGGGGGCTGAGAAGAATCGGAGACCGCCATCCCTAACGTGTTTGGCGAGGTACCTCACACCTGCTTATTTTTGCATCTCTCTGAGTGGGAAGGCTTTAAAAAGGCGAGCAGGGTCCCATGGGCACAGCCGTGTTGCCATCTCGGATGCTTAAGAAGCAGAACTCTGGCATATTCTACAACTCACTGCAAAGACACCCTAATACAGTCCTAACAATGGTCAGCACCTTTCAGTCAGCTCCAGGAACATGATCCGGCCCTCACTCCAGAAAGAAGAACTACCTGAAAGGCTCCACCTGAACCCCTTCATGATGAGCATTCTTGGGCTTTGTCCTACATGCTAGTTCTTATGGAGAGGAAGGGACATCAGGTATGCAGGAGAGGTGAAGGGGAAGAATTAGAAAGTAGCTCTTTGGTGGCCATTACCCCTTCGTAGATGAGACGCCATTTCAGAAGGTGATCTATCTGACTTTGGGTAGGGAGCACCTCTGAAGCCATCACCCATGGCTGGAGTTGTCTGCTAACCCCATGCTCTGGATTGCAGCAGACTGAGGCACACATCCCTGCAGCTGCCGGCAGGGATCCAGTGATGTGGCCTGGGCTGACCCATCCGGCCTTCTGCCTGTGCCCTGATATGATCATGCTGACACATCATTTCACGGTGCCCAGACTCCTTCAAAGTAGCGCATAAAGCAAGGGATGAAGGTTCCCCCACTTGTGCTTGGACCCTTTATGCCTATTAACAACCTTGGAGAGTACGAAGCAAAACAGAAGAAAAAACATAGTGCCTCCCAGGGTAGAAAAATCGGGGCGCAGGAGAAGGTTTTTATAAATGCTGTTCCTATATCTCTAGTAGATTGTTAAGGAGGAAAAGATGCTGGGGAGAGCATCCTGAGTTAGGCCCCCTCTCTCCTTTGGTCCACTGGGAAGGAATTTGAGATATCCTTCCATCTAGAATTATTCAGCATTCCCTAGAAGAATGACAGCGTTTTGTTCATTTGAATCCCTACACATGATGCTAAGACCCTCCAACAACTATGTTCTTTCTTCTTTTTTTCTAATTCTTTTCAATTTTTCAAAACTGAGAGTGAGTCAAATCTTCCCCCAAAAGGGTTTAGGGTCCTGCTTCTGCCTAAAGGAGTGCAATCAGATACTCCTGTGTGCCTCTGGCACACCACCCTTTCTACTGTCCTGTTTATTGAGCAGCTACTGTGTGACCGGCGCTAAATTCTACATCTGTGAAACTAACAAACCATATTTCATTCTAGGGAACCTGTCTGTGTGCACTCTAAGCAACCCATGCCCCTCCAGTAGTGCTAAGTTCTTTGAAGACAATTTAAGCAAAAGGGTGACAATAAGGAAAAATGACATGGTGATATGATACCAAGAATATGGTCCAGCATGGTTTTTATTTTATTAATCATTTTATTCATTTACAGAATCCCCTTTCCCATTCTCCCACTCCCCCATCCCCTTTATCTCTTTTAGGGTGCTCCTCCACCCACTCACCCACTCACCCACTCCCACCTCACCACTCTAACATCAAAGTATCTGTGGAAACTTTGAGGTGAATATGTGCTTGGGGCAGTCATGGCAAAGCAATGTGACCAATGTGGAGCAGAGCTAGGCAGAGATTGGCATTGGGTGAGAGCACAGAGGTTCGAAGATAGAAGACCTTATAGCTGGCATTAAAATATATCTGTTACACTGAGGGAGAGTAAAAGCCATGGGGGATGGGATTTGAGTAAGAGTGACGCTCTCTGGCTCACATCTTTCCAAGTTCTTGGTGAACCCCAGATGAAAACAGGACTTGGGGGGGTGCGCAGAGAAGAAAATAAGAAACCCAGTTAGGACGCTATTCAAATACTGCTAGGGAGAGAAGATAATGGTTTGAAGTAAGGTAATAGCTTGAGGGAGGGAAGATGGAGAAGGACTCAGATTTACACTGTATTAGGAGAGAAGCCAACGTGATTGGCTGATGGGCTAGGAGCTGTAAAGGAAACGGAGGGATCAACAATGGTCTCACGATATCTCAACAACATGGTTGCCAGAACAAGATCTGCCCAATGACACCAGCTGACATGCAAATATGGATGGGGGATTTCACAAGCCCCGCCCCCTAGACGAAGAGCTGCAGGCAATAAGTGGCTGCTGGGGAGAGAGATACAGGTTTGGTTTGTTTCTCAGGGAGGAGTTCTCTGATAGGTATCCAAACAAGGGATCAGTACTGAATACATCCACATACTAGCAATACTAAATGGACTAGGTAGGGTGTGTGAGGGTGTGTGTGTGTGTGTGTGTGTGTGTGTGTGTGTAACAAAAAGATAATCAGAGAAGAGGTCATGAATTTGAGAGACAATGTAGGAGTTAGAGGGGAGAAAGAAAGGTGAAATAATATAAATGCAGGATCATATGTAATATTCTCAAAAATTACTACTCTTGAAGCTTGTCTGTCATCAAATAAAAATTACTCAAGACTATATTTTTTTTTAAATATGCCGGGCAGTGGTGGCGCATGCCTTTAATCCCAGCACTTGGGAGGCAAAGGCAGGCAGATTTCCGAGGCCAGCCTGGTCTACAGAATGAGTTCCAGGACAGCCAGGGCTATACTGAGAAACCCTGTCTCGAAAAACCTTGTGTGTGTGTGTGTGTGTGTGTGTGTGTGTGTGTGTGTGTAAAATAAATATTTAATGAGTGTTTACTATACACTATCTCTTCCACTGTCTGCTTTCTTGCCCATATGGGCTCTCTGTGTGACAGGAATTCTGAGACATATGGTTTTCTATCCAGAATCTAGCAGATAAACATCTAACATTCAGCCTGTTAGTTCCCTCTATGAACTAGGTTTGAATTCTGGCTCTGCCACCTGCAGCCTTTGAGGTGACAGTAACATTCATTCATTCATTCATTCAGTTAGTTAGTTAGTATTCTTTCATATATTACATACCGACCACAGTTCCCCCCCCCATATCCTCCTAGAACCTGCCCCCCTCCTCCTCTCTCCCCCAGATCCATTCCTCCTCCATTTCCCTTCTGAAAAGAGCAGACCTCTCAAGAATATCAAATGCAACAACATTACAATGAGCCTACCCACCTAGCCTTAAAGCAAGGCTGGACAAAAGAGCCCTGAAGGAGGAAAGGGGTCCCCAAGGCAGGCAGCAGAGACAGCCCCAGCTCCCGCTGTTAGGAGTCACACAAGAACACTTAAGCTGCACAACCATAACTATGCAAAGGGCCAATGTCAGCCTCATGCAAGCTTCCTGATTGTCCGTTCAGTCTCTGTGAGCCACCATGAGCCCTGGTTAGTTGATTCTGGAGATATTGTTCTTGTGGTGTCCTTGACCTCCCTGGCTCCTACAAGTCTCCCTCTGTCTCCCGGGGGGATTTCCAGAGCTCCTCTAGGGGAGGAAGGATTGTAGGCACCTACAGCCTTTTGCGACTTGAGGTCAGGCCTCTAACCTCTCATGCACCTAGTCTATATGACAGGCCTGCTGACAGTCAGCTTCCTCAAAATTAAACGAGAAAACTGCACAGAAGATCTCAATATGGAGGCGATCCCCCAAGCAACAAAACAAAGACAGAATTAACAGAGTAATCACAAACAAAAGAAACAGAGAGACAGTGCATACTCAGATAGGAAACAACAGGGTTTGAGCAGAATACCGGAAGTTGGACCCACGTGCAAGCAAATAGAAAGGCCAGAACTGCCTTGGTCAGGCTTCTCAATGCAGAATGAAGGAAAGTGCAGGAAGAAATCAGAATCCCTTCTAGTTCGCAGGCTCCAATCACTCTACACTACTTTCTTATAGTGGAAATGTAAACATGGAGTTTCGGGGTCTTAAAAAAGTTACTTTATTTTTAGGTTGAAAATCTGCTAAGTGATTTCAAGAGGTGACCACATTTCAGTTCCATTAGCTCATCAGCAATTTCTTAATGAGGCTAATTAGCTCTAAACAGCTCCCACCCCTGCAGGGCTCCACTGAGAGTATGGCTGTGTGTAAGCCAATGAGCCTCTCTCTGACCTTTGTCAGTGGCTGAGAGGCCCTGGTTTCTGGGCATCAACCTCATCAGACTTTAGTAATAAAGACATTTCATGGTTAGTAGGGATATAAGGTTGCCCTGAATCCCCGAAGTCACCAAATGCTGAGACTTTTCAACTGTATGAGAATTAAATCAAGAGCCAACTAATGAGTGTAAATTAAAAAAAAAAAAAAACCCCACAGGAGATTTCATTTAGGAACTGAGTAGTTTATGGGTAATTCCTTCAATATCCACACTCCTTCACCAGAATATGAACTAAGTGTATATTTTAATTCACAGTTAGTGATACCAAGAAAGAGACCTCAACTAGACATTATTTCCTAAGATGTTGTTTGTTTGTTTGTTTGTTTGTTTGTTTTTTAAGATCACAGATCTAGACAGTTAGCCATGGTACCAAATGTCCTACCTGAGGTACCTTTTTAGGTACCTCAGGATGGAATAATATAATGATATGTACCCAATCTCACTGTTAAGCCCCACATTTTACTTCATGCTTTAACTCCATCATCTCTTAACCTCTCACACCTCTGAGGCAAGGGCTCGTCTCATTCATCTCGTACATGGCAGAAAGCTAAGACCCTGGAGGCACTTACGAACCTAGTCCAAGAGTCCCATAAGGTTTCAGTGGCAGAAAGCTAGAAAAATACATGCTATACTCCTACCTCCAAGAGAAAAAGATACATCAGTCATGATTTCCATACTTGGAAAACCATCCTCACGGAATCAAGGACTCTGGAGGAAATACTTCCAGCTCTGGAAGGCAACAGCCATGTGGAGGCTGGAGGTCCTCAGGTATCTAGGTTGGGAGTTTTACTCTTAACTCACATTTCCTTAATGATCCGGAGCAAGCCAACATGTCTCCAAGGGCTCCTGCTTCCTCAACTGACAGGAAAGACTAGATTAGAAATAGCACTTAAACTCCCTTCCAGCACCTCCATTCAAAACTCATTTGACTCTGCACCTATATAAAAGAAGCAAACACAGTGTTTTTAATTAAAGAAAAAAGTCAGGTGCTAATTTAGGCTGCTGACGTTTTTTGTAGCTTTTGAGAAGAAAAATGAATTTGGTTTGGTTTGGTTTGGTTTGGTTTGGTTTGGTTTGGTTTGGTTTGGTTTGGTTTGGTTAGAATCAAAGTTTTAAAAAGAGACATGTGAGGAGCTAATTTCTTTCCTGTCTTCTTCAAATGAGTTGCAAATTCACAAGGTACAATCAGGACTCCGATTCTGTGTTGACAGTTGAATGAGCCCAGAGAGGTTAAGGGACTCATCTGGGAGCATAGAGCACTCCAGGCCCAGAAGACAAGAGGGATCACTGTGTCTCATTTAAAAGACCAATCTAACCTGAGTGGTGGCAGGGGGATGGTCACAGCCATCCTCAGGAAGCACCCATGAAGGCAACTTAAGGTTAGCACTTAGAGTGGGGGAATGACCCCTGCACAATGCTGGTGCTGGCACTTGTCATCTGAGAAAATGCTACCTTGCAGCTAAAGGTTAATGAAAATAAAGAGGTGATGTCTCCTTTCTCTAATTCGGACCTCAACTCATAGAGGTCAAGGAGCTAAGTCTGGAAACTATCCATTATCTGAAGCAGTGTTTTTCAACCTGTGGGTCATGACCCCTTTGGAGGATTGAACAACCTTTTCACAGAGGTCACCAGCCTAGGACCATCAGAAAGCATGGATATATAACTCATATATAATTACAATTCATAACAGTTGCAAAATTACAGTTATGAAGTAGCAATGAAAATAATTTTGTGGTTGAGAGGGTCACTACAACATGAGGAACTGTATTAAAGGGCCACAACTTTAGGGAGGTTGAGAACCACTGATCTAAAGCAAATATCAGAATTGTCCATTGGGTTCTTTGCCATCAGGTGGTGAAATAAGGTCTCATGGACAGTGGGTAGGCCAAGACTACATGAGTTCAGGTGGATCTACCTGTAGCCCATTGCCAGGTACTAAGTCACAGGACTATACCAGGCGAGGGTGAGGGACAAAGAGGAGTTCATTTGTGTGCTAGGAAGGAGGGAAAGTTACAGGGCAGTGAACCACATAGATATTCTCTCTCCAACAGAGGCGAGATTTGAGCCTAGATTTTCAGGCAACTAACCAGTACTTACACATCTTATCTAAGCTGTCTCAACAAGTCATACACAGCCCAAAATATCTCACTTCCTTTAGTCCGTGGTTTCTCTACAATAACAATTTTGACTTTGAGGGCAGGACAAATCTGCTCTAAAGGCTTCTTCCTGTGTACCATGTGGTGCTTGGCAGCCCTGAGTCCTACTAGAGAAGCTAGTAGCATCTCTAATCATGATAGCCAACACTGCCTCCAAGCACCGGTACTTATCAGCTGCATGTCAACAAATGGACAGGAACTGAAGTGGAATTGCCCCTAGTTAAGAATACTATTTTGGGCCCCTTTGCCTCCTTGTTGGAATTCAGTTTCTAAAATGCTGGCTCTGAAATGTTGAGAACAACTCAGAAACAAGAACAGCAAGACCCCAGAAGCCATGTTTATAATATATGATCTTTTTTAGAACAGAAAGGCAAAGATGCAATGTTTGGACACATCTGTCTCTAAACTTCCACCCACAGTTGTCTGTTTTATTATGTGTTCTGTGGGGTTTGAGGGAAGTCTAGGCTACTCACTCCGTGATGGGAAACCCACTTAGAGTTGCCAATTCACCATTTTGTTGGGAATGGAAGGAAGTCAATAGGAACTGAAGGGATTGCCCAGCTCCATTGGACCAAGGCACCCAGGACAGTGAACAATGAGAGCTTCTCCCTTTATGATGAACGCAGGGCAGTGATATGTGTCTCTCAGCCATGTGTCTCACAGACTGGCTTGTTTCTCCAAGAACCTCAGCCTTGATTCAGGTGTTCCTCCACATAGCACAAAAGGTCATTTCCATAGAAACAGGAACTACAGAAAAGGGAAAACAAAACCAGTTTAAGAGATGCTCATGGCTATGTGTTCCAGCACAGCCTTAAAAGAAGCATGAAACAGGCTTCCTGGCCACAGGACATGCAAAGACTTTCATGCATCGTGCACCTTTGCCCTGGCCTGGAGACAGGGCGCACAGTGTTTCCTTCTCGGCCCTTCTGCCACTGAGTAGTTTTAGGAACTAGCTTATTCCACAGATAGACTTTCTATAAGATGCTCCCCATCCTCTCCAGGCCTCAGTTTCTTCATACGCACAATGGGGCAGTATGCTCTCACTCCATGACCTTTCAGATAGATGAGAAACGGGGAAGTGCTTGAGAAAGTGCTTTGTAAACTCTGAAGAGTTATAAAAGTTTAAGAGGTCATTATTAATGCATACTCGTTAATAATTCACTACTAATAAAGCTTGCTCTGCCTCACCGAGATGGCAAGTTGATGAATATGATCATTGAAGCAACCAAGGTCCCAAGAGGGTAAAGGGTTTGCTCAAGGTCACACACTGGACCTGGAGTCACAGTTACATGGCGGGCACAAGGACAGACATGGTGGCAGTCTCCACAAGAAAGTGCTCTCCACAGCACCGGCTCTTTTCCTTGTTGGGATGGCTGTGATTCTGATTTTTGTGACCAAGAAGGCGAGGATACAAATCAGCAAGTGTCACAAGCCGGCCAGGAGCTGAGAAACAATGAGGTGAAGGTGAGAGATAAGGAGGTGGAGTGGGCCTGGGTGCTTGTGGGGGCAGCTTGCTGTTTGTGTTGTTGGCGCTGCTGTTCGGGTTTTATTTGGTTTGTTTGGTTTTTTGTTTGTTTTTTGAGCTTTTGGTCTCCAGACTACAATATGAGAGGGTTTTTTTTTTTTTGTTTTTTTTTTTTTGTTTTTTTTTTTTTTTTTTTTTACACAACACTCCACTTCCAGAGTTGTTGGGAAGATCATGATATTCCATGAAGCATCAGGATTAGTGAGGCCTGGTCTAGAGTGTGGAAGAAGAGGTAATTCAGTAGGGAAACTGCAATGCTTGGAGATCACAGCAGTGCTGCTGCCCTGATGGGAAAATTCCTTCATAGACGAAGGAGGAGCAAAAGGAATGATCCTGCACGTATGGCCGGAACCGGAAAACAACTACAAAATAACGTTCACCCAGAGTAGCCCAAAGCGTAGACGTAGAGAGTTCCAGGGCTCCCTGAGAAGGGGGAGGCATTCTCTGATCACCTCCCACACATGAACACAAACATAGCCCTTTCCACACCTCTCACTACTGCAAACTCAGCAAGGAGTGAGGAGTAAGGGGGTAGGGAAGACTGCTGCCTGGTGAAAGCCAGTTGGGATTTATGCCAACTAAGATTGCAGCCAACCATCTCCCAAATAGGAGCGCGCGCACACACATGCACACATGCACGTGAACATACACACAATCGCACATGCACGCGCACACACAGTGAATGTGTATAAACAGAGCTCCTCATCCCAGCACAATGGCACAATTAAAGCTTCAGCATTGATGCAATGCTTACAGCTTCTGAAGTGTTCTACAATCATTAATTAACTAGACTATGAGTGTGCCAGGCTCCATCACTGGAGGACAGAGCTCTGGAGCACAACTCTTCTGCTCCTCCCCACTGGTTTCATGTTGGATCTCTTAGCTATGACTGTCTTCTCTGTGCATTTTGCTTTGGGACTATCTGACTTAATTAAAGTGAATTTTTAAAATGCCAATGGAAAGAGGTCTAAGTAAATAAAATGTATGTGGCTTTAGTTCCAAACAGACCCTGAGATGCTGCGTTGAGGGTGGTGGAGGTATACCTGTGTAGGCGCCCTCGGCCCAGTACCTCTTACTAGTCTCTAATACAGCCAGCACAACTTTTCTGAGCTGTTTCTTTTTTCTTTGCATTTGATCTATGGGACAGCAATCAGTCTTGAAGCAGGTAGAGCCCAGGCTAGTGGGAAGAGCACCAGGAAGGGATGTATGGGTACCTGAAAAGGGGCCTTCATAGGCAAAAAATGATTATCAGGGTACATACATTACCCATCAGGGCAGTAGAAGAGTTCAGATAATTTAATCGCTTTCCCTGTCAACTGCCTTGTCACCCACACAATTCCTGAATTCTTCATGAGCCTGGCTCTCAGGTCCTGGTATAAAGCCACGCCATTGTGTGTCAGTGTAACAAACACTGTACTAATAACTGTTTGTCTGCCACTTGGGAGAAGATGAATCCCCTAGCTTTGACTCGTAGCATTTGCCAATTTCTGTGGTGTAAATGTTCCCAGGACAGGCCAACAAGCCATGATGCCGCAGTTGTGTGTGGGAACAGAAACACAGTAGCAACTAAACAATTTCCATCAGTGCATATAACAATACCAGGAGTGTCCAGAGCAGATAAAATAATAAAATGTAGCAAAAGGATTAAGTCTGAGGAGGGGATTTCTTTATAACATTAAATTTACTTAATTATAAGTTTATTTAATATAATTTCCAGTCAGTATATTTAACAGCTGTCTTACAAATAGACCTTGAAAAATGGCAATCAGTACTGCTGAGCTTTTCTGGGTGGGATCCTATGTGACATTCACTATCTTGGCCATATCATTACCTTCAAGACAAAGGACACCAGGAATACACACAGACACACACAGACACACACAGACATACACACACACACACACACACACACACACACACACACGCGTGCATGCATGCACCTAATTGAATAAATTTGTTTATCGTTCCCTGCAATGAGGGTGATTATGCACCAGGGAGTACCACGAGACACCACAGCAAGACTTATCCTAAAGACTTACTGGACTGTGAGTTGGTAAAGGGACTCTGGAGACCACCTGAGAAAAACAGTGTGCTGTCAAGAAGCAGGTGATTCTGGCTGAGGCCCTGCAGATTTTCCCTACGTGGCTGGGAAATGGAGCAGGCTCGATGTTTTCCTTGATGAACAAAAAGCTCAGCCAGAAGACAGGGGTCTATGTCTGATGTGTCCATGTGTTCAAGTGTTTTCTGACCCATCATGATTGTAATGCAGTCCTGTCTGGAGTGCTCTGAGAATGTGTTTTTCTTCATTGTGAGCTGGCCATGGTTTGCCTGAAAGGCAGAGCGTAGTTCTGAGCCATCAGCAATTCCTCTCATTCTCAAACCAGATTTCCACCTCAAGCTTATGTCCCTGTGTCAGCTACTTCTCAGCTTGTTTCTTTGGTTTTGTTTGGTTTTGTTTGGTTTATTTTGTCTTCCATAATAGCCAGTTTTCTAAACCACAGACACAATCATCTCAGAGCTCTACATAAACACTCCAGATATGGTCCATTATGGTTCAAGTTAAGGTGGAAGTCCCCAGTGCTTCTAAAGTCCAGACTCAGCAGGAACTTGAGCCTCATCTTTGGGAATGGCCCCTTCGATGTTCCCCAGCCCTTCTGCAGACCACCCCTCATCACTGTGTCTCTGCCTGCGTTGATTTCTTGGTTTAGAATGTCATCTTCCTCCCCTCTACTGCTTCACCTCCGCCTGAGCCAGACATAACCTACCTAACATTTGAGGCCCTTCTTTCTCTACTATCTCCTACAAGAAGCCTTCTTTGACTTCTATCCCCATTCCTAAAGTGTAAGAATCTTTCTTATAATCATAATCATAATAACAAAACTATCAATTGATTAATTCAACAAGCATTTAATAAAAGCTTTTTTGATGGGTTTGTCCTGGGTTTCTGTTTGATCTCAGGATCAAATAAGAAATGGGCAAACATGGCCCATGTGCTCTGGAATCTTGGAACCTAATGAAAGTAAACAAACAATAATTTGCTTAAAAATCTATGACACACGGAATACAACCAATATTCAGGTAAGACTTTGTGTAGATTTGAGACAGAGTTCTCTGAAAACAATTGACTACTTCAGCCTGAGCCTTTTGAGTAGGTGATCAATGAAGCTGAAATGTAAATGTCAAGACCTTGCTCATAGGATAGCCCTACTACCTAATTATGGATTCCTTTCCTTTGTGAGACTATCAGACTCAGGGAAGCTGGGTACGAGCTTACTATTGTCACACCTATCCAGAGTTAGATATTTACATATTTGAGCTCATTGTCATTTGCTCATTGCAGGCAACATTTGAACCAACTCAGGAAAGTAGATTGTGGTCCCCTTAAGGAAAGTGACCACCATGCCCAACCCAGCAACATAATTGTGGGCCTATTGTATCCTCGCCATCTTTTGGAGCTGCCCCCCTCCCAACCCAAGTCCAAACCAGACTCATTTTAACAGCCTATAGAGTTCCTGGTCCTGGAGGCTTGGCCCAAAACTGCAGAGCATCAGGCCTGCAGCATCCGCAGCCTACATCACTGATGCTCTTTGGTACCAAATGCTGCTGAGAAACAACTGTATGCAGTGGGAAGAGCGTGTTAGGAAAGGCCAGAAAGGCCTTAATTTAAATTCTGGCTCCAGCGCTGTCATTCTGTAGGACAGTCAACAAATCATTTAACCTTTCTGAATCTGTTTGTCACATCTGTTCAGTGGGCAAGCTTCCTTGAGATAAAAGACTATTTTTTAGGTATCATTTGCATATGACCAGAAGGACTGTATCTTATCTCTGTAGCCCTTAAAAAAAAAAAAAAAAAAAAAAAAAAAAGTTCCTGGCATATAACAAGTGTTTATAAATGTTTGTGAACTAAATGAATGGCGTGATGCTATCCACCCTTATCAGAGGTGTTTTTGAGACGGCTGATTTTATGACTCTAATAGGTAATAGGTCAAAATGAGCTAATTTTCATTCTTACCCTAACTTCTGTTTGCCGCTATTGCTTTTGTCCTATTCATTCATTTCATTGGTTTGGGTTGTTATTTGGGAATTTTCTCACTATGCAACCTTGTCTGGTCTGAAAACTTACACTGCAGACTGTTCTGGCTTTGAACTTGGCAATCTACCTGCCTCTATCTCCCATGTACTGGGATTAAAGGCATGTGCCACCTTGCCCACCTTCTCCATTGTATTTGAACTGTTACTTGTTTTCTACATAGAAAGTTGTAACACGTCCTGAATATTATTTTAGAGCTGATAGACCTCGGCTAGCTGGTTTAGTGATGGAATAGTTTCAGTATTAGTAACCACATTTCTATTACTGGGGAGAAATGCCACACTGAGGCAACTTATTTTAAAAAGCATCTAATTGGGCTTACAGTCCCAGAGCATAGAACCCATGCTGGCAGAGCAAAGGCTGGCTGCAGGGACAGCTATGAGTTCACATCAACCAGGAGACAGGAATAGCACGAATGACTCTTTGAAAACCTTAAAACTTGCCTGCCCCCCAGGGACACATCTTAGATAAGGCCACACCTCATAATCCTTCCCAAACAGTTCTACACACTGGACACCAAGGATTCAAACATATGAGCCTCAAACACATGAGGGGGGCACTCCCCCTTCAAATCACCATGCTAGCTTTGAAAAATAAAAGGCAGTCAGAAAAAAAAATGACTTGAAAATACTGAAAATAAACATTCTGTCTCCTACGGTGTCAAATTAAAAGTTATTAATCTGGTGAATACACATTAAAGAAATTCTAGAAAAAATATAGAAAAGGAAGCAGAATAACATACTTGATAATTGAGTAGATTTTGCTTTATAATTTTGCCTGGTTGAAACATGTGGCAGGAACAATTTTGTTCATTTTTCCAAATTAGCATGACATAAGCCCCTTTCAGGCTACTGTCTAGCTTTAATGGTTGCATTATATTCCACCTAACAGATTCTTGACCCCAGCACTCCCACAGCATGCCCTATCATCAGACACATTCACTTCTTTTAGTTTGTTTTGTAAATAACGCTGCCATAAGAATTAGTGCGATTGAAGATTCTTCCCCTAAACAAACAAACAAACAAACAAACCACTCTTAACTCTTCAGGAAACAGAAATACAGAAGCAAGCCTGAAATTACCTCCAGAACTTTTGGATAGTAAAAGAGTAATAATAAAGCTATCACACCAGGGATATTTTGTTTTGTTTTGTTTTGTTTTGTTTTGTTTTGTTTTGTTTTGTTTTGTTTTCAAATCCCATATCCAGGCACTCTTGGTGCAGGTTGAAGCATTGGAGGAGATTTCAGAAGCTAATTGGGAAATAACAAGTAAGCTAAGTAACTAGCCTGATACAAAGCCATTAGATAAGTGTGCATTAGGACACATAATCTTGATGACTGTAATTAACACATTTATAAACTCTCTAAGAAACATAAAGCTTCCCTTTATTGACTAAAATCCAGCAACGTTTTCAAGCGGAGTTTATAGCCAAACTGGCATGTTCCCTGGGTTGTGGGGCTTGTCAGCAAATCCTCTGGGCCTTCTACTCTTCCACCTGATCTGGCCTCTCCTCTTTCAAAAGCAGGTGAGAACACAAAGAAATATTTTTTTCTATTTATTAAAGGTATTGTGATATAACATATTCAGAAATATCCAATATCATGAGGGGAGAGCTTTGGGTAGGTGTCTATGGCCCCATGTTACCTCTCTCCATTTGAATACATCCAACCTTTCCATCACCTGAGGAGAGCTGCCTCTTGTAGATGCTGTTCAGATGTTTATCTTTCTTACCCATTCTTGAACTTCATGTAAGCCAAATCTCAGTGTGGGATCCTTGTCTTTATTTTCTTAATGGCTCTTTTTATTTTGCTATCTGACTTTTTTTCATCATTACTTGTGTTAGGATTTATGAAGAAATAGTTCATGCATGTTCTTTTTCATTCCTGCATACTGGTTCATATTGTGACTATCCCAGAATGCCCTTTATCTATTCTACTACTGATGGACACGATCATTGTTTCTATTCTGTGGCTGTTATTAATAAGGTAGCTACGAATGTGATATCATTTGATAGGCAGCAAATATAAATCATTAAGTGTTCGGCAAGAACCCTGGTGAGAGCCTGAGTTGCGTTAGTTTTATACAAATCATTTCATGTCTCTGGTCTCTCATCCCCTCAACAATAAAATGAAGGTGGTCTTGGCTTTCTGACTAGTCCAGTTTCCTTTCCTATAAAACAAAGCGTTTGAGTGTATTAGTGCTCCAGGTCTTTTGCAATTTCAAATTTCATGGCTCAAAAGACTTGAATGTGGTGCACGTGCAAGAATCAGTTGTCATTTTCCACAAGGAAAAAACCCCATTGTCCTGGGTGTATCTGCTCTTCCCAAGGGCCGTGAGCTAACAAAGGCACTTGGAGGCAGATGACACTGGCTCACATCCCAGCTGATGTAAGGAGTAAGGAGATTTGAATTTCTCCTCCCCATCTAACCTGTCATACGCTCTACTCTTCAGCTGCCTCTGACAATACAAGCAAGACCTACTCGGGGAGACTCTGTGATCACACATTAAACCTGGTCGCACCCACCCACATCAACAGTGAGAGAGAGTCAGCAACTGGTTCCTGGAAGCTATACATCATTCTATGTTGGTTTCCATTAGTATCGCATGTTATGTCCTCTAGATGGATAGAACCAATGCACACGTGGGTTCATTTACATAACATGAATTTACACACTACCTCGTTGGTGCAGTCACCCATGCTACTTGCCCAGGAAATTCAAACAGGCAGCATAGGCTTAGCCCTTGAAGAGACCTATCACTCAAGTCAACAAACACTCATTACCTGAACACCTGTTATTGCACAAGGCATAGAGCCAGGTGCCAGGACTAGAAAGCTAAGCGGCACATAATTCTTTTTGCCTTTCTCATTTTTGTTTGTTTGTTTTCCATTAATTATCTTATTTGCTAAGGGTCTCTTCCCCGAAATGAAATCCACCAAGCCAGTTGGTAGCCTACAGGGACAACGAAAGGATAAACAGATTGCTAAAAGTCCTACATAACTAACTGCTCGATGAAAGTGTAAACAAAGCCCAGGAGCTCTGGAGCAGGAGCACTAAGAGGGTCTTCCACAATAGTCCTTCCACTAGGCTAAAGGGTAAGCACAAAGAGAGAGAGAAACTGCCTTCTAACTGACCTTCCTGCCTCTCTCCTTAGCCTCTCTAATCTTGTCTCCATAAAATTACTGGAAATCCTCTTAAAGGGAAGACCAGAGTTTGTCCAACACAAGCACCCTCAGTGATCCCTATTGCTCTCAGAAGCAGACACACTCCTCAGGGCATCCCAAATTCCTGACGCCCAGACCCTGCTGACGGCTCTGTTCTCATCCCTCATTGTATACACAGGTCCCTTTCTGATAGAATAGGCTAAACTAGTTTCTCTCTCTCTCTCTCTCTCTCTCTCTCTCTCTCTCTCTCTCTCTCTCTCTCTCTCTCTCTCTCCCTCTCTCTCTCTCCCTCTCTCTCTCCCTCTCTCTCTCCCTCTCTCTCTCTCCCTCTCTCTCTCTCCCTCTCTCTCTCTCTCTCTCCCTCCCTCCCTCCCTCCCTTCCCTCCCTGCCCTCCCTGCCCTCCCTGCCCTCTTTGCTTTTCCCTCTACCTGTACTGTCCCTTCTCTTTCCTTGTATTCCTGGTTCATTATAACCCTTATAATCTAATTCAACCATCTCTTCCTGTCACTTAGAATCTTCAAGGATCTTAATCCAGCCTGCACATTTAAGTCCCTGAGGAATGAAAAGTCTAGAAAGGGAAAATCTGTACGATATGGTCTCTGATTACTCGGGACTGGAGAGCTGGGGTGTGAGGTGTGACTACCAAGGGGAAGGAAAGGTTGGGAGTAACAGAAACTTTCTGAAACTGAACTGTGTGGATGGTTACACAGCGCTGTAACTGACAGACAACGGATGAAATTTGTATGTAAATTAAGCCTCTGTAAGTTGCTTTTACTCTTTTCCTGCGATGCTTTTGAAAGACTTGGGAACACACTCAAGGAACACACACCCTCCCGATTAAATTAATCCAAGAATGGAGTCTGAGAACGCCTGTGTTTTAAATTCTTGAGCCAATTCTGACACAGAGCCATGGCTCAGAACCACTGCTCTGTCTTCCTTGCCTTTGCAGCGCTGTAATTGCTTTGTTTTAGTAATTGTGTGTACTGTTATTATCCTTCTCACGCATTGTAATAAAAACTCTAAAAGGAAACACTTGCATGGCATCAGCCCCCCAATCTCCAGTATCAAGCGCTCTGGAACTGCTTGGTGTGTTTTAAAATAAATCCATAGGACAATAAAACAAATCTTAAAATAAAAGGATAAGCGGAAAGTGCTCTCACATCAGTGATGGGCAGAAGCAATACACTGCCAGAGTGAGGAACACAGCTAGAAATAAAATATTTCTGTAAAAAAAAAATCTGGTAGTTATCAAAGAGCTAGTCATTGTTTCATGAAAAGTTTCACCATCCTAAAATCATCCCAGGTACTAGAAACACAAGTGTTTAGTGGAAGGGTCAAGCCATGAGTATGAAGAGTTCAGAGAAAGCCCTGGCTCTCCCTGTCCTCTTCATCCTCCATTCTTGTGGCTGGAGAGAGCATCTGCAGTTAGGGAATTTAAGAGTGTATATGGCAAAACCCAAGATGGTTAAAGAAAGTGTTATAAACCTATGCAAACCCATATGGATGCTTTTGAATATACTGAAACACAGTGACAACTATAGGTTCTTATATGATGTAATATAAATAGCATCATATGTGCATATAGAGTTAGGAAATACACATAATGAGTTGGTAAATATTGGCTGGAAGTTTTCGGGCTTTCTTTCCCCCATTCTCTGTGGGGTACTTCAACAGTATTTCTCCCAGGAAGACAAATTATTTTATTTTTCTCTGTGGTGCCCCATCTAAGTTGGGAGAGTGAAGCTAGAAACCACAGGGAGGTCTCTGGAGACTGGGAGTACAGAGAGAAACAGAGTCAGGTTAATGGGGTGTCAAACTTCAGGTAAAGTTGCCCATGAATTGGAGCAGAGAGAAAGCATGAGGCCCTGCCCTGCCCTGAGGATTTATAAGCAGATAATGGCGGCTGGGGGATGAAGGAAGATTCCCTTCAGTGGTGTAGTCAGTTGCCTGTGCTGCATTAAATGACCCCCTTGTCCATGGTCCAGCCCCACTAAAACTCATTGTTTCACTCACACAGGAAGACATGGAAGTAAAAGGGGAACTGACTGGGAAGGGGGACGATTAGTAAGGATGGAAAGAGGCAAGAGACAGCAATGGGATTGACAATGGTTAAAGTACTCTATGAAATGTCATATGGAGCTGATTATTGTGTATAATTGATGTCTACTGATGCAAAGCCTTTTCCGTTGTAGTTTTTAAGTGTTTTTATTCATTCTCTGAACGTTTCATGCCTGCATAAATCAGTCTATACACTCCTCTCTCTAACTCCTCCAAGATCCACCTCGTACTCCCATCCCCCTTCCAACTTCAGGTCCTCCTTTTGTTTTTAATAACCCACTGCATCTAATTCATGGCATGCATATATGCCCGGTGTGGAGCGTACATGAGATGAGAGATGTCCCAGTGGACAGGAGTATAGTCCAGGCTGGGAATATCTCTGGAGACAAACACAAAGAAAGCAACAATGGAGTGCGATGTGTCCAGAACTCAACAAGGTATTGCTGCCTCTCTCCTTCGAATTCGTAATTCCCATAGGGCAAGCCTCACTCCAGTTTCCTGCCTTAAAAGGAAGTTGGCTGGGCCCTTTCATGCTACTGGAGACTACTGAGTCAGTCTGGAACTTCAGAAGCAGGCTTGCAAGGGCTGCCAATGCCAAACTTATCTCCTCTACAAATTCAACCAGATCAATCCATCTTTGCAGGGTATCCACAACAGATAGTAGCTGTAGCTTTCAATGTGATCGTTACGGAATCAAATGTGCTGTTACACAGCAGAGTAATGGGTCTGTTTTACTACTGCGCCATGCATTTTAAGTATTCATAAACTAATCATCTATCATTAAAACCTGATCCCAGCTGAGTTCAAGGCCAAGAAGAGGTCAATGAAAGCTCCAATAAGAAAAACTTTGTGTCTTCTTTATAGGTTTCTTGCCTAGTATGGCAGTTGTAACAGCTGTCAGAGTAGCCCACCCTGTGTGAAGCCCACTTGCTCGTTATGAAAGAGACCATGAGAAGCTCTGAGCTATAGCTTCATAGCAAATTACATTTTTAGGTATTTTTAATATCTGGATGTAATGAACATGTACTATGACTATCCAGCCTGCTGTAGGAAGTGAACCCCAAACCCTCTTTGAAGATGAGCAAATTATACATGGCATCTGTCCAAGCGTGATAGTGAGGGTGAACCATTTGGCAAAGGACACCTTCCTGTCAGAAAGGCCTTGAACTCTTATGAGAGCCAGGGGACTTTATTAACTGCGTTGTGATTAGTCAACTGCATGCTGACATCTGGTGAAGGGAGGACTTGTACCATTTCCCAAGACCCCAGAATGAACCCAGGACTGCTTCTGGCTCTTAAACCTCAGGGAAAGTGGCCCTGGGTTTGAGGAAAATCATTCTCTCTGGCCAATACCAGAACTTCTATATGTATATGAAGCCTATGAAAGAAATATGTTCATTATGGGACTTATTTAATGGAGTTTGGATTTTAATGCTTCTGCCTTTCCCCTGGCTTCTGTAAACATTTCCAAGAATGCCCTGGCCTGACTCATATCAAGGCATGAGCCAGATGCTCCAAATGCTTACAAAGAAAACTTCAGCTGCCAGGAGACTGCTTGACTGACCTCATGTGCCAGACATTGGCATCAAGGAGTTGACATTCTCACCTTTGACCTCCAGATCCACTTCTAGAACTTGGCTCTTCTGTATATGATTAACATCAGAGGTACATTGAGAAAGCACAGGACTGAGGACTGAGGCTGGGTAGCTCAGTGATAGAGAGCATTTACCTAGAAAGCACCGTGCTTTAAAAATAACAGAACAACAGCTAATTTAGCAGCCAGCATCATTTCAAATGCTTATTAAGTACAGACTCGTCTATTCCTTACAGCAACTCTATGAGGTCGCACTGTCCCTAAGTGTCTAAGTGTTGAACAGAGTGTCTCTGTTCAAGAGATGTCACGGACCTTCACAGTAGTCTTGCCTGATGCGATTCACACGCCAAACACAAGGGGGAAGAAACATTCCTGTCATTATCATTTACTCTTTTGATTCTCTGATAAAAGGAAAAAATGGTTGATCCCATCCAGTCCAGTAACTTACAGCTCCCTCTGTGGAGAAAGTTAAAAAACATGAGGAAAGTCAATTTAATTAGTTCCGTGGTAATTATTGTCAGACTAAATTATACTTTAAATTTTAATATACCAATCACCACTTAATTAGCAAAGTGAGTCGCAGAGGAGAGCCTTTATGCTCTGAAGCTAATAAAAACTGGATAGAAAGCATCATATATAGAGTCTACTTTTCCTAGAATGGAGCATTTCTTAGTTTGCTTCCGCACACACCCTACCCATCCCCAGCCCACCCCACGCCAAAATGAAAGTGGAAATAAACCAAAGATTTCCCATGATTTCTAAATCTGCAGAAATTCTTCACAGCTGAATTAGACTATAAAGCTGGGAGGGAGACCTAGATGTCAGGCTTTGTGGGGGGAGAGAGAATGCTGGAGACATGGGATCATATAGCCAACCTCTATATACAGCACAGCCGCATTGGCAGAGACGGGGGAGGGCTGTCTACCTGCCACTCTGGAGCAGGATGATAAGGGGAGAGATTCTATTGCAAGAGAGTGAAGAAAAGCTACTTCTCCTAGCGGACCTGTTGGATATAGCATCGCTGCCCCACCAATTCTACACAATCAAAATTCTAGTCCCCCTTTTCCAAATAGCTCCCAGTCCGACTTCCCCAATCTCGCACAGAACAGAGAAGTAAACAGGGTTCTGTTTCCGGGAAGCTTCCATAGGAAGTCGGGGGAAAGCAGCTTGGGTTGCATTAAGCTTAATTCCCCAGTTTAAAGCAAAAGTCGACTGTGAGTCCGTAGCCAGAAGGATGTCCTGCGGGGAGGGGCTTGACAGTGTGTTGAGATTCCTATTGTCTGTTACTCTGCACAGAATACCAACAAGATCACTGTGTTGTTGCTCTTGGTGGAGAATAGGATGCTCTGATACAGGCAGCTTTAGCAGAGCCCGGGAAGATAGAAGCCCTGGCTTGGTTCATGGAAGTGGGCACAGGTTACAGAGTTGAATGCTGACGGATAACATGTCCTATTGAGCATGGATGAGGCGAGGCCAGTCCCTTCTCCCCTACAGCTGTCAGTGTCGTCTGCACATGAGCTGGCGGTGGGGACGCTCTGCGATGCTCTTCGCCATCTGCCTCTCAAACAGAATCCATGCTCAGCGACCCACTCTCACTGTAGCCTTAATCCCCAGATGCTCTGTGGCTCAAATATGGGAAGCATTCTTTTTTTTTTTTAATTTAAGGCACAAATCCTCCAAGCAGAGCCTGCAAAGTACATCATACCCCATGCGAAGGCAATAGCCAGGGAAGAAAAAAAATATCTCTCACATGGGAAGTATCTTACTTCTACAAGCCAGGGATCGGCTCTTCCAGGCTTTCGGGAGGATCACCTGAGTTAAAATATGCAAAGCCCCTTTGAACCACACAAAGCAGAAAGCGAGCTATCCTGAAAGATATCACTTGATAGTATCATTCCCACTTGCACATAAGAAAATGAGACTCAGGCTCAGCAAATTGCTCGCTGTCCACTGATGAGGAAATCAGGCCTGTCACACCCCTAATCGGTCTCTTTTAGGGGGCTGCCTCCTTATAAGCGTAATGAGATGACAGTGACAAGTCAGAGCTCATCTTAATCCCTGCCCAAGTTAAACCCCAGGAACATCTGATGTATAACAGTCCACTTTCAACGCCGGAAGCTCTGACACAGCTGCGAGTCCCTTTTCCTATGAAAGGTTGAACAGTCACTCCCCATTCTTGGCCACTTGGATGAAAACTAAAGCTATTTTTGCCATCTGCGAGGTGTAACGCTCAGTGCCGAGGCATCCAGACCCAGACCCTACGGACCATACTTTTGTAATCTTGCTCCTCATGAAACTGCACTACCCTTTCCTGAGCAATATCATCAATAGAACTGAAATCAAGACCAGAAAGTCTCATGGGTGTCAGACACAAACATTGCCCCAGGATAACACACCCAGTGTACTGTAACTATGTACCTCAGCATCTCTGTGCCAGACTATTTACATACAGAGAGAGCTATCATATACATATACATATCATATCACATACATATACATATCAAAGACCTATCTCACGCTGCAATGCTTCTTCTCTCTATATGCTTTTTGCCACAATTCTCTAACCAAGAAATAACTGAAAATAAAATACAGACCCCAAGACAACTCAATGGTGCAGGCAGGGTATCCACAATGCCTCTGTCCACTGTCCATTGTTCCTGATCAGTCCTTCTTTCTCATTGCCTCTCCCTACAAGAATAAGCCCCATAAAAGTCCCATGGAAGAGTCACATACATGGAAGACAGGGCTGAAGAACCTGTTTTGTTGGCTTTCCTCTGATGTGAAAATTAGAACATTCATGCTGTTCAGAAACCACAGAAAGCCTGACGACGATAAAGCTATTCTTCCATCTTTCCTAGATGGGACATAAATTGCAAGACTGAGAAAAGAATTCTCCCCAGTCCACAGGGGACGCTACAAATTTACTGACAACTAAAAGATGGATGGGCTGTGCTATTATTCATTCCATTGTCAGTCAGTCAACAGCCCTGACCACTTGTCAACTAAACAAAAGTGAACATGTGTGTGGTTTTTCATTCCCTCTTCAGGGCAAGCCACCCAAGGCCAGCTGTTTCTGGCCACAACACCCGCCCCCCCTTGGTTCTCCCAGTCATATCTCATCACAGGAAAGGAATAAGATACCTGAAGGGCTTTGGAAGCAAAAATGTCCTCTTGTTCCCAAGGGAAATGCAGAGCTATGTCAGGCTAAGCCTTCATTCCTACAAAGAAAGAGATCCTTGCTGAGCAGGGTCCTCTTAATGAAGCATCTAGGGGGACAGTGGGGCAAGGAAGGCCAAGAAAACTAGACACTTAAGCTGAGCACATGGGACAGGAGTCAGGAATGGACATTGGGGTAGAAAATATAAGACAAAGAATCAAACGGAAATGTAGCAGAGGTGTGGGAAGCTGAAACTGGATCTGAAGACAGGAGAACCTGCTTCACTGTGAAATCTTTCTGAGTGCCACAAAAGTTTCCTCAATATGCACCTTACATGACCGATCCTGAGACAGTGTTCCACATTTAACATCTCTGAAATGAAGATACATTTTATAATTGATAACCTGTCATGGCCACGTTGGGAATGATTTTTTTCTACTTGATATATTAAATAATAGTTCTTGCAATCTACAGCCTCATATGCTTTTCAAAATATGAGTAACATGGTCAAGTACTGTGCAGGATACATCCCTTAGAATTACATCATTTGATTTTCTTCTTTTCCTTCTCCTTCTTCTACCTCTTCTCCTTCTTCTGCTTCTTCTCCTCTTTCTTCTCTTTTGGTAGAAGGCTTACTGAGATAATTTTGGTAATTTGGAGATTCACAGAGCTGTATAGCCATTACCACTGTCATCTTTAGGACAGCTTTGTCCCCCTGTAGTGAACCTCCATGGTCATTAAGAATTACCACAATTTTACTCCAAAACACCCAGCACTAAAGAACCTCCCACTTATTTTCTAGTTCTACAGATTTGCTTCTGACGAACATTTCACAGCCTATACAACCTCGTATGTCTGTTTTCTTTCATGTGTCAAAATGTTGCCAGAGTTTATTCATGGGGCAACATCCAGCAATACATGATTTCTTTAATGGCTGAATAATATCATATCATACCTGTTATATCAGTAGACTCTACTCTGTTTATTCATAAGTCCCATGGCTGACATTTGGTTGCTTCTCTCTCTCTCTCTCTCTCTCTCTCTCTCTCTCTCTCTCTCTCTCTCTCTCTCTCTCCCCCTCTGTCTCTTGTCCCCTCTTTCTCTGGCATTATATCTGTTTTCCTGTGTGTGTTCCTGTGGAAGTTGCATGTAGAGGCCAAAATTCAATCTTGAGTACATTAAATACTCCACACCTTTTTTTTTAAGATAAGGTCTCTCACTGAGTCAGAAGCTCATCAATTCAGTCAGGCTGGCTGGCCAGTGAACTTCAGGGATTCACCTGTCTCTGTATTCTCCACCTCAGTCCTGGGGTCACAGACCCATACTGTCAGACCTAACATTTACATAGGAACCAAAACTCAATAGTCAATGTTTGTATAGCAAATACTTTATTAAAACTATCTTCCAAGCCTACTTCTACCCTTTGGCTAAAACTATAATAATTATTGTATGAGTATACTTAGGTGTAGGTTTTTATGGTGGAAATGTACTTATTTCTTTTGAATATACATGTAAGAGTTGAAGCAATGTACCCAATACTAACTACATGGTTAATATTTTGAAGGACAACCAAAATGTTTTCCAAAGTGGCTGTATCAACTTACATCTTCTATAAGCAGTATGTAAAGGCTCCAATTTCCTTATCTCCTCATCAACACTTGAGATTATCTGACGTTTTAGTGTTAACCATCCCAGTGGCTATATCACTGTGGTTTTAATTTGTATTTATCTAATGATTAATGATACTTTTTACCACTTAACCTGAAAACATTCAGAGAACATTCAACTCTTATTTTGCAACAAACTTTGAGCTTTTACCATATTCTAGCCATGCAGAAAACTGATTGCATTAATGGCACCAGTTCTCTCAGTGCTCTCTGTGTTCCTACTCTTTGCCAAGTAATTTGACAGTAATCTCGCTTGCTGTCTCTGAACTTGTTCCCACAACTTGCTTTGGCCAATAGGATGTTTAGAGACTATGCCAAGCAAGCCTGATGGAGGTTGAGATTTGTGGTACTGAGCCAAATAGTTATAGCATCTCAACCAAGACTACTCAAGATCAGCTGGTACCCAGCCAAGCCCCTGACACATCAACAAAACCCAGGAAGTTTGGTAGAGCTGCCTAGAAGGTTTGTAGCTCATCACAGATACATCAGCAAATATAGCCCATAATACCCTAAGCCCAAAGACTTGAGGACTCACTGTTTCTTTTCCCATACTACTGAGAACGTATGCTTGGTGATTTTGCAGTATTATTCTAAGTTTGCCACAAGACAGTATCTTAAGGGCTGAGGATAGAAGAAATGAAGAAAGCCCCTGCCCTCAGGGCAAAACAGTAGCCAACAGTTAAAGAGGCCTTCAGTGTTTTCTATGAAGAACATTCGGGCACTTCTTTGGCAAGGTATCTCTGCAGTGTTTCAAATGAGGGGGACCTTGAGAGTCTGAAGGACAAAGCTTCCTAGTTAGCCCATCCCCAGTTTCTCTACCTGCTGTATTTCACCATCTCCCTTGATGTGCACTGTTGTGTATCTCCTGGCCAGATCATGCCTCTCTTGGAGCCATTAAAAATGTTTGGTGATGCGCAGACTTGGCATAAATTTTTAATTATGTATCTTGGTTGCCCAAATTAGTGTTCTAGCATAACTTTAATTAAAAGTTACTGCTTCATATTCCTCTCAAGTCCTACCCTGATCTAAAAAAAAAAATGGCTTACTCTTCTCGCAAGTCATTGCCTAAAGCTTCCTTTGGCTTCTCTTGCAGTTTTCTTTGAGGTGCTTTAGGTCAGCCATACTTCAGCTCCTCATTAGTCACAATGCAGCCTTGACCCAATTGTTAAAAGCCACAGAAGTTTCTTGGATCATCCATTCCATGTTTGACATGTTAACAAACATTTTTACTAGGCTTGCTATAGCTCAGTGGCCCAAGGGGAGTGAGAGAGAGAGACAGAGACAGAGACAGAGAGACAGAGAAAGAGAAAGGAAAAAAGGAAGGAAGGAAGGAAGGAAGGAAGGAAGGAAGGAAGGAAGGAAGGAAGAGTACATAAGCTGAATCCCCAAAGTAGACTCTCTCATGCCTTTGTTTTTTTTTTTAAGTTGTAAATCATCTCCTTTGAAACTGTAAATGAGTAACCCTTATCATGGATCTTCTAAGGCAGAGAGAGGGTCAGCTATTGGGAGATGGAGATATTTATGGAGCATCTGAGGAAAGCTAGGAGCCTTTGTGCCAAAACGAGCCAGATGCATACATGCAATATTCATACACTCCCAGAAGCCCAACTCGAAAGCCTTAGGTTCTGTCTAAACGTTTGGCCCCCCTGTCCTGATGAGCTCGTTAGAAGGATTTTGAGTTGCTGCTGTGAAAGGGCCAGAGTAAATATTTTTGATCAGGAAGTATGTGTGTCTAGCCAAGGGTGCATATGTTGTAACTTGAATATGTAGAAAATACAGAGAAAAGTTTGTTCATCAGTATTGGGCAGGATGATCTGTGCCATAGAAACCAGCAAAATGTACAGATTCAAGCAATTCACACTCAGATCCACAGTCCCAATGCTATCAGGGTCTTGATAAAGGCTCAAGGCAAGTGGCTTTCCCACCCAGAACCATTGTGTTGCCTTCAGTAGGAAATCACAGGGATGTGAAATATCACTAATTCATTATAAGAATTTAAATAAAATTCAGATCCCAACCCACCAGTCAGAATGAGGGTCATCCACAGTACAAGTAAGAACTGGTAAGGATATGGACAGGGGAAAACCCTCATCACTGCTGTTGTGAATGAAAACTGATCCAGCCTCAAAATCATTATGGAAGTACCTCAAAAACATAAACAAAAACAAAAACAAAAACCAGACCTACCAGTTGCCCTAGCTATACCACTTCTGGTTTTTGTCCAGAAGACTCAAAGCCAATATCACAGAAATACCTGGACACTAGGGTTTATAACAGATCTTTTAAAGTAAGTAAGCTATACAACCAAACTAAGGTGTCCTACTGCAGAGGAATGGGCAAGGGAAATGTGGTTTGTATGCACAGTGGAATTTTTCAACAATGAAGAGTGAAGTTTTATGTCATTTTAAGGAAAGTAGATGCTACTGGAAATAAGTCATATGATTTGAATTGTGCAAGTCTCAGAAATACAAATACATTTTCTTTCATTTCTGGGCTCTGAGTTTTACATACTTAAGATCCAATAGGACATGAAGCTAGAATTGCAAGTATCGGGAAGACAATGAGGGGATTGATGAGAGGAGGGACACAGACAGAAGAGTAGGGGCCTGTGAGAGAGAATATGCTCCAAATACATTATCTACTTGCATAAAAATGGCCATATCTCCTACTACAATAAAAGTACATGCATATGTGTATGTGTGTAATCGTGAGGCAGGGGAGTTGATTCGGTCAGGGAAGTTCTTTCTGTGTAAGCACAGCAGGTTGAGTTTAGTCCCCAGAACCTAGGAAGCCATGAATCAGAAAGAGAGCAAGACAGGAAGTTAGAGAGACTCAAGGGAAGGGGGAAATGATGTAATTATATCTCAATTTCAAATAAATAAAGAAATCAATAAAAATTCTGGATGTAGTAACATAAGTTTATAGCCCTACCCTAAACAGTAGAAGACTATCTTGGTTAATGCTGGCCAGCAAGCACAGTCTACCTACCGATCTAAAAAAATAACAGAGGGGGAGATGGCACATAAGGAACGATATTCAAGACTATCCTCTGACCACACACACACACACACACACACACACACACACCCTAACCCTAACCCTAACCCTAACCCTAACCCTAACCCTAACCCTAACCCTAACCCTAACCCTAACCCTAACCCTAACCCTAACCCTAACTACAAAGAGAGGCAAGCATTTGAACTGTTTGATCTGTGGATCCCAAGTGCTTCTCTCTGGATATGTACTAGATGCTAGATTCTCTGTATGCCAGTATATTTATTTTACTTTCTTTCTTTTTCTTTCTTTCTTCCTTCCTATCTTTCTTTCTTTTTATTTTTAGGCTTGCCTCAAGTCTTCTGATTCCAATTTCTTCACAGGCTAAGGGTGGGTCCTTGAACCCTAGGTGGTTAGTAGGCACAGCTGGTTTAGGAAGCACTGTATCAAGTTGTCCTTGGAGAAGGTCACTTCTTTCTAGCATCACTACTTCATGAGGCTGCTGGTGTGTGTGTGTGTGTGTGTGTGTGTGTGTGTGTGTGTGTATCCATTCCCTGTGGTTTCAGACAGATGAGATCTAAAGCTTGAGCCTGGGAAACTCACAGAAAAATGCACTTTCCCTACTGTGTAAGTCAAGCAGAAATCCATTTCCACGATGTCCAGATGCCCTCTGTATCCATTCCACACACAAACTGGCTGTGTCAGCCACCAATAGCTGAGGCTGCCCGTGGCAACCTGCCTGCTGCCCCCCATGATGCTGGAGATGTACTCTGGAGCCATGCTGACGCTCTCTGGGTCTATCTTCCTTTTGGCAGGCAGCTGTTCTAGCAGACACCCTGAGCAGATGTTGTGTGTAGGACTCATAATACATTGGTCGCTTCTAGAAAAAAAATTATATATTACATAAAGACAATCATTGTTAGCAAGGTCATAATTCTGACTCTTAAAAAAAACACCCTGCCTTATAGAGATAGGTCTATACGGTGTCTCTAACAGCTGTAGAAGCTGACTTTGTGGTGACCTTACCAGGCTTTGGTGGCTTTTGTGAAAGTAGCGATGCTTTTGGCATGGATGCCAGAGGTCATGGCAATGGTTCAAGGAGTTGATGGGGTGAGAGTATGAAACAGCATATGCTATACTGCAGGTATGAGAATGGCTGTCCTAACTGGGAGAGCTCTAAGCACCTGGTTATAGGTGAAGAAAACCCAAAGCAATAATTGTATACTATAGTGAACTCAGGGTTAACCTTACTCTACAGGGAGCCGGAATTTGTGAGTTTCACCTGAATGATCGAAAGAGATTTAGATTAGGAAAATACTAAATCTTCTTATCCATTCTATTAACCCAATCTCCTTCACATCTCCCTCAACACACAGAATTCAGGAATTTGGCCATGGTGCCCAAGGATCACCTCAAAATAACACAGAGTTGGCATTTGCACTTGCAGTTCCTGGGGGGTGGGGGTGGAGCGGGTCACAGGAGCATGCTAATCACCTGAAATCTGTCTAGCTGCAACCTCTGTGTGTGGAGATAGCACTGTTTGTGATGGCAGGAAGCTCAGGTCCAGGTCATACTAATTTCCATAAGATCTTGGAAAGGGCATGTCTCTTATACTGAGTCTCTGCCAAAAAGAACAGAATCAAAACAAGCTGTCTGTTGTCTTCCAATTGTACCATCTTCTACCCATCATTCCTGGTTGTAATCCAAGGGTGGCACTAGAAGAGATAAGGCCAATGCCAGCACATCCTCGTGGTGGTGGGAAGAACTGGATTATTTGTCCCATTGCTGCTGTTTACTAGAAACACCTGTCCACATCCAGAGTGAAGGTTCCTTTTGTAAGACAAAGGACTCACAAGACATTTGTAGATATTGTGGTTTCTAGAACATTTGTTATGCCACCGTTTTCTTGACTTTGGATTGTCCTCAACTCACTAATCCCACCAAAATCTATTTTAAGGAAAGGGGGTGTGATACATGCAGAAGCTTTAGCACCTGTTTACCCTTGTTTCTTCTTGGAGCTGTCCCAGGCAGTGCTACCCTGTGACCACCATGAGTGTGTGTACATGTGAGAGAACCAAGCACAAATCACCTTGTCTCTCCCAGGGGTCAGCCTTGGGCTCTGTCAGCACTGGACCGATCCAGGAGAAGCTAATTTTAGTAAGGGCACTCAGGTCCTTCTCTCCTGAAGGAAGCTGATGCCAAGAAACACAGACCTGATCCAAAGGCACCTTTCTTCTGTAAGCATAAGACAAAGTCTCAGATACCTACAACTATTACAGTAAGCTAACTCCCCTGGCCACGGCCATAGGAAAATCTTTTTGTACCTTTTTCTTTGGCTCAAAGTCTTTCCAAAATGTATTAAATCCATTGTTCTGCTTTGGTAATTAGAACATGGTGGTGAGAATCTAATCATGTTTTGTTTGTTTTGTTTTTGTTTTTAAACATGGCTACACCACCTCATGGCCATAGTTACAAACATTGATCTTGATCTGATAACATGAATGGTACCAGAGACAGCTCTAAATATCAAGGGAAAGGCCCAAGAAGGTCCTCTAAAACTGCAGCTTTGGAAATAAGTAAGAACTAAGTAAGGATAATTAAGATTCTGGGCTGGAGAGTCTGCAAACATTCATCACCCCACCCTCACTTTGGGATATCATGTGTCCCTGTACAGAAAATGAAATTTAGTCATTCTGAAAACTCTGGATCTGAACCCAGTTCCATCCAGATGTCCCACTGCCAATATTTCCTCTGTTCTTTTGGGTTTGCTCTCCTTTCCACTGCAGAACTGGTGAACTCATTCTTACAATCCAAAGGTCTTGGGGAATCCCCTTCTTGATAAAGCCAATGCCCCACTGCTGGGTATTTCTGCAAAGGAAATAACTGCAAGGATGTCTGCACCCTTGTGTTTAGGTCACTAGATAATCAGGAGCCAAGAAAATGTTCTGACCTAAGTGTCTACCAGCAAACGCATGAAGGAAAATGTAACACCATGAAAGTGTTCAGCAGTAAGAAGAAAGGAACGGAAAGATGTTCAGTGGTAATAAGGATGAACTTGGAGGATTGAAATCAAGCAAAGTAATAAGCACAGAAAGACAAATTTTACATGAATGTATTTGTGTACAGGATTTAAAGTTCACTCTCACAAGTCTAGAGAGTAGCATAGTTATTATAAGATGTGGGGGCGGGGGAGGATGGATGGGGAGCAGTTTGGGGGTGTGGAAGAAACTGGCCAAGGACTAAAAGTTACAATGAGGTACAAAGAATGAATTCTGGCGAGAGTTAATAATGGTGCACTATATATTTTTTAAAAAATGGAAGAGGGTCTTTTGAATATTCTCATCACAAAGAAAGAAATTTTTAATGTGACAGGTAGACTAGCTTCCCTGATGTGCTGCTCATCACGCAATGTATGTGCATCAAAACATCATGCCATGCCCCAGAAACTGTACAAGTATTATGCATCAATAGTAAAACAACCTACAAAGCTACATAAATAAAAATTCCGTTTAAACATAGGATTGTTAGATGGTTCGCTTTATAGACATGGAGATATCCTGAGTTAAACTGTGTTAGATCGACTTCCTGTGTTGCCTTCTTTATTTTGCTTACTTTCTCTGCTTTTTCTCTCTACAATTTTTTCAGTTATTAAAGTTCCTAAATTTATCTTTGAAACTCTGACAACCTCCATTCTGGTCCCTTTCATAGAAGTCTTCAACAAATATTTATTGAAGGGATGAGAAAATTTATATGACTGCATGATATATTTAGTGTGTATATAAAATACATTATACCTATTTGGTTTTATTTGCTTGGTATCAATTATTAAATAAGGTGCAATTGAATTGAAGATATAGAACAAGGCTTCTTGACTAGGAAGAGCTAAGAGCACAACATACAAAAAAATCAAATTAATATGAAATAGTGAGGTGAGCCTTATAACACCACAGGGAAGTGACCTCTCTTCCAGGTCTACCTTTGCCACCAATTAGTTATAGGACCTTGAACCAGGTGTGTGACATCTCTGGCCTCAGTTTCCCAGCAGCATTCCTTGTAAGTCAGTCCTATGTTGTCTATATGTGTGGATGCTCAGAGTACACAAGCCTCGTTTATAGGCTCATTCTTAATAAGGAAACCAGAAACAAACTAGATGGCTACCTTTTCCTCTTGTGACATTCAAGAAATTCAAGGTGACTAGTGTAATTAACTTCTCTCTGTGGGCTTTCTGAACCCCAATGAAATGCTGGCAGAAAAGTGGTTGTTTTAATTTGCAAATATCTGTCCTGCCTAGTTCAATTCAACCTTCCTCCCAACAAGAGCCTGGCAGCTCTTGCCTTTGCAGAGGTCAGTCCCGCAATCACCGGTTGCTGCTCAGTATAGTGTACTCAAAGAGAAAAGGACTCTGAAAGCAAATGCCCTTCAGATTCCACCGGACGGTCCAAAATCTAAACATGCAGGCATGTGAAGGCAGATGGAGATACAGTGGGTAGATAAATGATGACCCCACGCAGAATAAACTGTTGACAAGAAAGATCAGAGATGAGGTGGAAGGAAGGGAAGCATGAGGAGAACCAAACATCTGTCCGAATGACACATGGCGAAAGCAAACTGACTTCCATCTACAGGTACTCTGTGGGTCTGTGTCCTAATCTACCAGTCAGCAATGATGCGGTGCACCCTGTATCCATTGTACAGGAAGAAATATTTACCACCACACCATAGTAGATGTCTCTACACTCCATCTCTACTCAGTCTGCTCTGACCCTCCCATCTTAACCAATAGTTCAGTGCAAGGCAAAACCTGACTTCTATGGTTATGGGGAACCCAGGCTCCTAGGCAATATTATAACAAATTTGAAGCAAATTCAAGGTTAGTGGGGACATGGGGATCTGCTCCAGCTTTGGAGTGTGTGTGCGCACACACTCACACACACACACACACACACACATTCTTTTGTCTGTGTCAATCCACAGGTACAGGGAAATAATCTTAGGCACAGGAAGCCATAGACTCATGCTGCTCTCCATAATAGTCATGATGTTTTTGTTCCCCACCCCTCCCCCAGAGAGACAATAATTCAATGGAAGTTGTCAGGAAATCCAGGCACTAGAAGTCCTCTGCCCAGAACTCTTCCTCATTCCCTTTGCCCTCAGCTAATTTAGGTCATGAATAAACATTCCGCTCATGAATAAACCATCTCCACTCTGATGCAAGACATGCTGGATTCTCATAATGGGCCACACATAGGACCTAAATGAAATAACCCAAACCATGAACACCTCTCCACGGGCCTGTGTCACACCCAGAAATCCCTGCAATGATTTTGACTCCTAGCCGCAGGAGGCTAACCAGTTTCCACTCCGTCCGCTGATCTTAATTTTTGATTGCTTTTTCGTTTTCAAATACATGAAAGCAGAATAGCAACCCATCAATTTCCTTTTGATTTGAAAATAATAGCATGCTATGGGTGATTGTTTTACACAAATCCAGCATCAGAAGCTGGGCCTCTACCCTGAGCTTAATTCATTAATTCGATCTTTGCTTCCTGTTTAAGGGAATTGACTTCTCGTAATGGGGTTATTCTGTCAGCAATCTTCTGTTGCTCGACTACTTTGAAGCTCTTAAGTGAGATTTGATTATGACGAGCTATGATCGCCTACCCTCTATTTGTTATTGAGTTTCTTGGGTCTTGGGTCTCTGCTTACTGAGCCTCTGTGCTGTGAGAGGCAGTGGGCGGGAGTACAGAAGGCAGAAGAGGTTCTGAAACCAAACAGAACTGTGTTGTGTTTCTAGCTTCAATCTTTGCTATCACTGTTCCTTGGGGGCAAGCCGCTTAACCTCTCTAAGCCTCGCTTCTCGGTAAAATTAGGAAATTTACACCTATGTCTCAGGTGAGAATTACCTGTGATAGCTATAAAGCACCTAGAACGGCGGTTTTCAGCCTCCCTAGAGCTGCAGTCCTTTAATATGGTCCCCCAAATTGTGGTGGCCCTTAACAATAAAACTATTTTCCTGGCTGCTTCACAATTGTAATTTTGCCACTGTTCTGAATCAGAGTGCAAATATCTGTGTTTTCCCGTGATCTCAGATGATCCTTGTGTAAGGGTCATGCAACCCCCAAAGAGGTCACTACCCATGGACTGAAATAACCGACGAGAGTCTTTAAGTAGGAAGCATCACTGTGCTCACAATTCGGACTCCACCTCCTTGTGGACCACAGATGTGCATCTGCAGGTTCTTTTTCACCATCAATTCCCATTGTGGGTAAAAAAGGACAGGAGCATATCAGGTAATCTAAACAGTTGAGTTAATGATCTACTGTCCCAGCCGTGGCACCTACAAGAACAACAAAGGATCCTTTCATTTAGCAAGCATCAGTTGGACACCCTTTGTAAGCAGGCACTGTGTATTCCAACGAAGTGCATAGCCAGATGGACGATCGTGTGTGCTCACATAAACATGTTCTTCTTAAAGCTCTCTGACATATACATCTCTTGCTTCTTGTTCTACAAATGCAAAGGCAGAGGCTTTAAAAAGTCATGCGGATTTGCCCAGAGTCACGTATTCTGTAGATGGTAGGGCCTTGATTTACACTGTAGTCTATTTCACCGCTAGACAACTTCCTCTACACTAATATGTTATGCTGCCTCCATGTTGATTGGTTCCTGAGTAATTTTCCTTGCCTCCCAAATGGAGATAATGCATATGAAAGTGATGATGTGTTGCAAAACTCTATCCAGATGTTGGTTATTACTTTAAAGTGGCATTTAGTGCATTGTTAACAAACATTAATATGAGTGAGATGCACAGATGGCGGGGCCTTCGGAACGGATCCACCTACTCATCTTTTCATGATGACAAAATGAATTTGAGACTGAGGTTGCCTGGGCACACATCTAAGGCACCAGATATTACTTGAGCCCCCTCTGTTCTCCTAGTAAAGACAAACAGGCAGACTCCCGTCCCTTGAGGTACCCTTGCTTAGTACAGAAGACAAATATATTACAGTCAGTGTTTGGTAAATTCGGGAAGGGAAATAAATGTGTTCAGGGTAGAGAAATAGCCGAAAGGAAAAAACTGTTCATCTAAGCTAGGGTGGAAGTGGCAGGTAGAAAGGGTGAACAATTATAAATTCCCCCAAACACAAGAGGCCCAATCCCAGGCACCTCTCACTTACATCCAAGATTTATGACTTGTGATTGAGCGGACAGTTGTTGTAACCACACCCATCCTGCTGCAGGCGGGAGCTGGGCTCCAGCTGCAGGTACATCCGTCTGTCACATTCCTGCTCCGCTCCCTCTTCTTGTCAGTCATCACGGACCCAGCCAAGCGAGGGAGAGCAGAGGCCAAGGCTCTGGTGGAGCAGCACATTAACACAGGGCCCCTGGCTCTGGCAACTCAGACTTGTCTACAGCTCTTACAGATCTCAAAGCCAGCACCTGGAAGGAGACCGAGGTGCCCACTCCTTAGTTACTCAAGCATGTGATGAACAATGCCTTGCTCTCATTGCCAGCAGCGCTGGAGGTCACTGAGAAGTCAGGGGCAGGCCTGGGTTCACCAAGCAGGGCTGGGCTGGCAGGAGCTACTGTTAATGCAAGATTTGGACTCCTGGTGGACCCTTGGGGTGAGAGAGGAATCTTCTATTCCCTCAGTACAGGGAATAGAAAAGGCAGAGGCTGAATGGCCCTTGCTGGGATTTCAACTGCACTGTGAGACCCTGGGAAATTCACTTTGCTGAGTGTGGGGCTTTTGATTTGCATGATGTACATAATGGTACCTAGTTTGCTTAAAGGATGAGTAGCCTTTATTCCAAATGCTTGGGACCAAAAGTGTTTTGAGGCTCAGACTTTTTTTCAGATTCTGAAATATTCGTGTGTGTGTGTGTGTGTGTGTGTGTGTGTGTGTAATGAGATATCTGGGGGATGGAGCTCAAGGCTGAACCTGAAAGCCATTTATTTTCCAGCCTAGAGGCAATTTCAGATCACGTCTTCATGCATCTGCATTTTAACCATAGCCCCTCCCACAAGGTCAGGTGTGGAATTGTTCACTGGTGGCATCGTGTCTGTGTTCAGAAAGTTTCCAGTTGTGAAGCATCTCAGACTACATACAGGTTTTTCAGAGCAGAATGCTATGATCAACCCATATTTGTTATAAAGAATAAGTGCAAAAATATCTGAGTCTTTGTCTAGCCATTAACAGATGCCTTTTAATTAATCCATCAGTCAGCATACACAGTGTGTGTAGAGCACTGTTGTTTGTGGCAAGGATATAACAACGTGTGAAAGGAACACTGGCTTCCATACTTCCCTAATGGGTCATTTAGTAAGTAAATATTTCAAATTCAATTCCTACCTTGGAGGCACCATCCTATGTAGCAGTACCACTGCAATATTGGAAGAAAAGGAAATAAGATGTTCTCTTCGTCAAGTGAATCAGGTCTGTGAAAAAAATATTCAGACAATAATGTTTACATATCTACATACTGCACTATATCACTCATCACTGCAAGCAAAGGAGACCAACTGTGATTGTCTGGGGCACAAAGGAAGTTTATTGAAAGGCTACTAGTGGGAAGCTTGTGGTCCAGAAGGAGATTTACTGAAAAGATGCTAGCAGCAGAGGCTCAAGGTCTAAAAGGAAATTTATTGGCAGGAGGTTAGTAGGAGGCTGAGATCCTACATGAGATTTAATGGGAGGATGCTGGTGAGATACTGGAGACCCATACTTGGAACAAAGGATGCTAAGCACCAGTGGATATAACCACCTACTGGTCAGAAGGACATCAAAGGCTCTGAGATGCCACTGTTTCCAGGTTGAGCTGACCTCTACGAACCAATTGCCTACTGTCACATACTCCAGATGCAATGCCATGCCTATTGGCTGTCTCAATGAATACAAGAAGGATCTGTACCCAAGTTTTCCAGAAAACAGCCACTTGGAATTGCTCTCCTGCTGAGACCATCCTTTCTAGAGAAGACAGAGTTCCTATTTTGTTGGGAGTACTGGATTGCAAACAATCAGAAAATTGATTTATAGCTATAATACTGTTTCTTCTGGTCATTCATTTAAGCCATGAATGGAGAGATGGCTTAGCCTTATCTATTAGCAAAGAAATAAGCGTGGCTGGAACCCATCACTAGAAGGAAGATTCCAGTTCAATGGAGTAGGATCTCAGTGTGCATGGGAATATATTTTCTCCAAGAAGAGCCCGAAAGCAGATTGCTCTGCAGAGAGACTGCATTTCTGGGCTTGTCATCCACCATTACAGCAACTAGGTACCTGTGTGATCTATGGTGGTACTGAATTCTCAGGCAGCTGTTATAATACTGCTTGGCCTATAAACAGACAAGAATATTTTCATCCTTGCTGGATGTCAAAGCCACAATTCCCCAAGGCCAGAACGAATCAGTAGTTGTTCTCTGGAATGATCCAGGTGACTGTGGGACAAAAGTCTTTTCAAGTTAATTATGCAAGTTCTTAATAAATGTCAGCTTTTTCTATTAGCTTGGGTATTGTGAGGAAAAGTATATTTGAAAGCATAGTCTGGGTGGGAAAAGATACTAAATTGTAAGGAATGATTTATGACCTAGAACCACTAGGTTAAGCTAAGGAAGGTCAATAGTGGGAGGTCATTTGACCAGGAAATTTAGGAAAACAGCCCAATGAAAATTTCCACTGTAGTCAAACAGGATCTGTCCAATTTCATCTGCAGCAGGAAATAAGGCAGCGCACCTGTGGAATCCTCCATCTCTACATGCATCTCATCATGAAGAATACAACTTCAAAGGCAGCCAGCATTTTGTAATACCTGCTAAGTGCCAGGAGTGTGCCAGATCTGTCTGAGATGACATCTACAATAGCCCTTCTGGGAAGTTCCTTTTGTTCTTGTTGCACAAAAGAAGACTGTGAGGTTCTGGGAGGATAAGGAACACATACAATCATACATTTCCCTTTCTGATCTGATCTTAATCAAGCTGACTAGATTCATCTTTCATTGTGTAAGTCCTCCCTGTTCTTCCTTTACACTCCAACCATTCTGTGCAACTTGTTACATACATACTGTGCATGTCAGCACTCTGCTACTATGACAAAAAGCCTAAGGTTCACAACTCATAAGCAGGAAAGGTTTATTTTTGGTTCATTGTTTTAGCACTGTGCTCTGCTGCTTTGGGGCCTATAGCTAGAACATCATGGTAAGAATGTAAACCTAGTCCCAATAGACACGTCTGCAAAACACTTCTGCATCTTGGCCCAAGGAATATTGTGGAAGAGGGAGCTGAAATGTTGTAAGATTGGGAAGTTTAATGTAAGATTGTGTCTCCTAGTAATGTCAGAAGCTTAGCCAACATGAATGCCTACACATGAGCAAGGACAACACCAAGAGACATGCCCAAGTATAAATTAAAGACAAAAAAATGCCCATGAGGCTTCAACCCTACACAAAGAACTAAAGGCATCTAAGAAATAATAAGACAGGGTGATGTCTTCTCCAAGAAATAACACACCAATTATTTATCTGAAATCAAATGGGAAGCCCTGAAAATATACACAGCAGTAACATTCTATAGACTTACAAGGTTATATTAATATATATACACACACTCGTATATATATATATACATATATATGTATATATACACACATATATATACATATATGTAACAGTAATTAATTTAAAAAGGAGACATGACTTTGAAAAAGAGTAAAGAGATATGTGGTAGAGTTTGAAGGAAGAAATGTGAAGGAAAGAAATATTGTAATAATAATCTCAACAATAAAATCAGGAAAAAAAACTCGTCTTATTGTAACTGGAAAATCAGAGGAAGCCTGAGGAGAGAGGTACCAATGTCCCCTTCAAAGTCGTGCCACGGTGACCTAACTTCTAAAATGTCCCTCCTCTTAAATATAATACTAAGCATCAATAGCACCAAAGGCTGATGAGAAAACCTTTAAACTCTGGTGCTTTGGTGGAGAATTGACATTCTAATACTAATACTTTAATGCCATTGACATTCTAATACTAATACTTTAGTGCAAGGATCAATAAACTGCAGTCCACTGGTCAAATTCTACTTGCTGCCTAGATTTGCAAATAAAACATTATTAGTCCAGCTTCCTTTCCTATTGTCTGTGGCTGCTGTTGTGCTCCAGGGAAGCGGAGACCACAGACCCCAGTGTACCTACAGTCACTGCTTTCACGGTCTTCGTGGGAAAGACTGTTGGCCCCTCCCCTCATGCTTCCAGCCTCCAGCTCTTGCTCAGACTTGCATTTCTGGCGCGTAGCCCATGTTTTTCATCAGAGCATGACAGGCTTTGGTTTGACTTTGGATCTTAAATCCTCCAATTCCTTGTGCTTCAAGGAGTTAGTTGATTCTTTTATGGAGTTTTGTGGTTTGGGGTACACATTTATGTTTAAATTTGTCATGTTGAAATTTCAGTTGTTCTCTTACTTGTTTGTGTGGCTTAAAGCAGTCTGGTCACTTAATCATTCTCCCATTCTCTCTCTCTCTCTCTCTCTAGGGCACGCGCCACACACACACACACACACACACACACACACACACACACCTCTTTCTCTCCTCCCCCTCACTTGTGTATATAATGGGAATTCAACCCAGGGCCTCACACATACAGGGCAAGATCTGTATCGCTGAGCTACATCTCCAGACCTTACTAAAATCTTCTCTAACTCACCCTGTCACTTAATTTATTGACCATCTGGAGCTCTTCCTGCGTATTTGTTGGTGCCAGTTGACTTCCTTCCTGCCCTCCCAGCATCCTACCATGGGGTATCCATGGAATCAGAGGATCCTGGGAGCAGCGTGCTATGCCATACAGGGGCACTGAGAGTAGAAAGTCAGAATTCGGGAAGCTGAGCCATTTGGAGTCTCTCATCTTGTCATGTGATGCCGTGTGAATAGGACCCTCATCCCCCGGTCTGCGCACTTCTTCTGCCTCGTGTAGGAATTCGCCTGGATTACCTTAAGCAGCCTTCTTGTCTAAAGAATCCCATAATAGTTCTGACCGACGTTCAGCGGTTAGGAATAGGATTAGCCAAGTAGGTGACTGAGCCAACCACACATCTTCATTACCAAGAATTTTTGCTTTAAAGAATCCCAATATTACTTTAAAATTCAAGGATGAATATCTAAAAGAACACCGTGAAAACTAAACTAATTCACTTGATCTCTCTCTCTCTCTCTCTCTCTCTCTCTCTCTCTCTCTCTCTCTCTCTCTGTTTTTTGAGACAGTGTTTCTCTGTGTATCTCTGTCTGTCCTGGAACTCACTCTGTAGACCAGGCTGGCCTCAAACTCAGAAATCCACCTGCCTCTGCCTCCCAAGTGCTGGGATTAAAGGCCTGCCTCTCTTTTATTAAAATAAGTGTGTATTGACCAATCCGGGTGCTTCCTTATTTTCTTGTTTATTGTATTATACTCATGACATTCACAAAGAGACAAGCAGCCTCTGGCCTTTCCCTGAGGTAAAGTCGACAGGGTAGGTGAGTAAATGCCACAGAGGCATTACACCACCTTCCATTCCCACGGGTGACACTTGACCTGGTGCCCATTCCCCCAAACCTATTCCAGAACAACAATCGTGTGAGTCCCTCTCTCCAGAACAGATTTCCAACTTCTTTCCCTAGACCCACCGAGCCTGCTTTCCTCCAGGGTAGCACCAAGGGATCTGCATGCCTCCTAAGTTCCCCCAAGTGTTTCAATAGGAGTTTGGGAACCCAAATTTAGGAGTCTGGTTCCAGATATACAGCTCTGCTGGCTCCCACATCCCAGAGATCCGTCATTACTGTTTGGTTGAAAGGGTAACCCCATCTGTCATCTAAATAAAACGTGATTCTGAGAAGGCGTGTGTTAGTGAGAAGCATCTATCTGCCCCTGCAGCAACTCCTTCCGGCTGCGCTCGTGTGCACACCTGCATATCCCGTCCCCTAATTTTCCAGCAGAACCCTCTGTGAATAATTGCGGTTTTGCTAATTGAATCTGAGAGCACCTGTTTCTTAATCAATATTAATGTATTGCATGGACACAGAATTTGTAATGAATCAGTCTAGAGGGGGATTATTAGATCTGAATAAAAGGGAAAAGATGAGAGAAGACAGAGGAGGCATTTGGTCTCCCTCTGCAGCCTGGTAATCTGTGAACTGAGTGCTAGCTGGGGAGATAGATGCCTGACAACATGGTGGCCAGATCAGCAGGAAGAACCCAGGAGCCCCAGCTCTCCATAAGGCTGACGGTTGAGAGGTTTCTGTCTGCTTATGTTTATCTTATCTTCTGGAAAAGGAAAAACATAACCTATCAGCTCCTAGAGAACCTCTCTTTGGCTTCAAGACTGGAAGACTCGCCTTTAACTCCCTACTCAGTGTATGCTGGAAGCTTCCTTTTTTATACGATCCTTCCATTATACCTTCTAGCATGTTCTATATCAAAGGTCTATTCAATGAGTCTCCATTACTGAGCAAGAGCAAATACAGCTGTCCTGCTCATGTCTATTTCCTGTGCCTCGTAGAGAATGAGAAACCATGGCTCCTTTATAACTTTATAACTTTGTATTATGTGCATTTCTGTGTAAAGGTGTTAGATGTGGTTTACAGAGACCAAGGCGATTACTATCCAGTCAAGGTATATTATCTGTAACCCCACCTAAATTGGTAGGAAAAAAACCTTCTAATTAAGTATGAAATCCTATAAGACCTCATTACCCGGATCATTTACTCAATGGCCTCATCCTTAGGACCATGTCTTCAACCATAAACAGAGCTGGTCAAGTCAGCCTTGCATCACCCACTGGGGCTGAAGGATAAAGGCCCCATATTTGCCTCCCTCTGATTCATCAGACAAGTTGGTAGAGAACCTCCTCCTAGGCTTCTCCCATGAGAAGGCATTTTCCATAATAACAGCTCCTTCTAAGACTGGTTCAAGCTGACCAAAAATTCACAATAAGGTGGCATAGAAATGAAGCCTCGGGCATCATTGAGACAGGACTATTCTTTCCAAATATTGTGTTCTTTACCCAAGAAAGCTCTCTCCATTATCATTATCCCAAAAAAAAGTGCTCAGGGAGCCAAGATCTGAGCAAAGCGAATGTATATGCCTGAAAAAGCTTTTCCTTCCAAATCATGAGCCAACTTTGCCCCTCAGCATGCAAGACACCGCCATAATAGTCTGTTCATTAAAAATGCTCTTATCAAAAAAATGCTCTTATCTGCAATCTGACCTTTTATTCCTTTCTATGCCTAGCCAGAAGACTGTTTTATAATATTTAGGGGCCTCTGCACATATTTCATCATCCCTCATTATATGTTCTTTTTATTTCTCAAGCCATAAAACAGCCTGAAATTATTTTTGATCTCTCGGGCAACTTCCCTCAAGGCTGACTCAACACCACTTATTTGTTTCATAGAACCACAAATTTGTGTGTTCAAAGCCAAGTTAATGATCTCGTTCTCAAACCAAAGTATCCTTCCATGTCCTTGTCTCAATGGTTGTTATTATTAACCATACAACTATAAACCAAAAGGTCAAAAAAGTCACTTGAATATCCCACACACACTCCCTCTCTTCTATCATTTTAAAGCCCATAATCTGTGACTGACAAGAGTTTTCCAGTAACCATGTCCTCTGCCTTTGAGCTCCACACCGAGGTACATGACCATCTAATTACTAACTGCCTTGAGCTTCCTTTGTCTGCCAGAATCCACTCCACCCAATCCCAGCCAGTCCTAAGACGATAGGAGCAGCCATAATTCATTGGCTGCCATTGGCATAGAAGTGGCCTGATTCCCTTCCCTGGCTCACATACTCAAACACTAATGCAACAGCCACTTAACACATAAGGCTACTGAGCGCCTGAATTGCTCCAGGTGCAAAGGAGAACTGAAATTTTAATTTTAGCCAATTTGTTAAAGTCCGTTATTGTTATTTTTATAGATTTTTATTAAACGTGTTCTTGGCAGGTTCATAAATGAGTGTTAAGCATCCTGATTCTTCTCACTCTACACCATCTCTTATCCCCCTCCACCTTGACAGCCCATCAATTCCCTTCTCCACTGCCATATCTTCATGTTTTATTTTATGACGTACTGATCTGAACCAGGACCATCTGTATGATGACCACCAGAACCTGGTAAGGTGGCCAGTAGGAACATAACCAAAGGCAATGAGTGCCCACCCCCATTCATTAATAACCTACGAACAAATCAACAGAGAGGGAAAGGGACCCACAGGCTCCTCCCCAATCTATGATTGACTGTTGACAGGCTGTCTTACAAGCCCAGTTTCTAAGAGATCATGTCTGCAATGACTGTGTCATGCCCATAAGGTAGCATTTTGCAGTCCTTCCTCCTATCTTCCAGTTCTTCCATTCCACCCATCCCTTCTTCCATACTGTTCTCTGAGCCGTAGACAGAATGGCACAAATACCCTGTTTAGGTATGAGCACCCACCTATCACTTACTCTCAGGACCCGGAGCAGCCACACATCTCTGTGTCCGTGCCAGTCCGCTGCAGAAAGAAGCTTCTCTAGCTAAGGCTAAGAGTGGAATTTGTCCATGGGTGTGACCATTCCAGTTTAAAAGCGTTCATTTAAATCATTGTTGTGGGGCGGTTATTACTCTAAATTTAGTATATGAATCTGTCCTTCAACTATAGACTTTACGAACTATAGACACGGATCGAGCATTTCTAAGGTTTGGTGCTCAAATTGAAGTGCGCTAGGGAACGAAGCACTGAATTTTGATGAGTTAGCGTAAAATTACATGCAAAAATATCTCATCAATAATTTGTGAGTACCCATTCAAATAATCTTTAGGAATTATTGAACTAAAATTTTCCCTGTTTGCTACCTGTACCATGGCCCTATAAAATTTCCAAGGGAAAACGTGACTGATTCCATCACTCTGTGTAAACAGTTAGGGCTGCTGTATGGTGCCTGTTCTAGCAAGATCAAAGTCCAGTTATCCACAGTGGTTAAGTAACCATCTTATATTGGCCTTCTTGTCCCTCCCTCTCTCACATAGTCTTCCTTCACTAATGGTTCATGAGATTTTGAATTGCTGTGTTGGGATCAAGGGCTCAGCTAAGGAGGTAGCACGGCCTAAGACACCTACACCTCTTTCCTCACTGGAAGACTGTGGTTCTCTGTGTCTCACTTAGTGTTTGGCCCATGGTCAAACCTTCCTGGATAAGTTTCAAAGTCTCCCAACTAATCACTAAAACATCTACTGTATTCTAAGATCCTACACCATTGACCTGCCCTACCGGCCCCATCCTGCCCTTTCTCCTCCATTACCTCTACCAGTGGCACCTTTCTCCTTTTGCATTTCTAGGACCTATAAGCTGGTGTCATATTTACTGTTGTCTGCATACATACTTTTCCCAGATTCCCCCATTTGTCCTACAGTGTAAGTGTCACTTACTTAGGGGGAAAAAAAGCCTTCAGCTTGTAGATAAAACCAAGACAAGCCTCCTAGAGAGATATTCTTAGCATCTTATTAGTACCATATAATTGTATACTGCCTCCCTTTATCATTGAAGTGCATTCTAGATTTAAAAAAAAAAACCCTTTGTTTAAAACCTATGGCCTGATATACAGTAAATATCCTGTAAGCACGTGCAGAATAAATACAATAACAACAGAGTCTCTATGCTACATTTGACCCTCTTTAAGAGAAGGGTATTTAGATTAAGCTATCCTCCATCCTCCTGCCTCTACCTCCCAAGTGCTGGGCTTACACATGTGAGCTACTACATTCAGCGCTCAGGTTCCCTTCCTATCTTTTAAGTATTCTGCATCCTCTTGTATTCTGCATGACTTAAAGTTTTTAAGAGTCGATCCAAAAGTCAGTTGTGAACCAAAATGCCAGCTTTATTCATGGATAAATATGAATTAGAGGACATGGCTATACCACAGAGTGATTTGAGAATAACATCTCCCAAGTCCAAATCGGACTTGCCTTTCTTTTTGTATTAAAAAAAAATGCCTTCCCTCTTATTATCACGACTCAATAAAAAGAATGACTACTTAACAATCTAATGGTAGGAACAATAAATCCTCACAAACAGGACTTTACTTTTGCCCAATGAATACAATTTCAACATCATGAGAGAATCTTAGGATATCTCACTTTACCAAGGACTGGTAAAAGATTTTGTCTTTTAGGTGACATTGCTGCACATGGACAGAAGTTTAGGGAACCCTGATGTAATGCATTTCTATAAAGAAGACAGTAAAGAACATCTTAATTATTACCACAAATGAGATGGATCTAAACTATGCACCTAACCTCAGAAATGAGAACTCTTTACTGTCAAAAATCTCAAACAGCCAAGAGAAAAAACCAAAGGGTGGCTCATCAGTGGGCAGGAAATATGGTGCCTACTTCATGGGTCCCAAATCAAATGATAAAACTCTTTTGTAGACAGGAATAAGAGAAGAACAGCAAGGCCAGACCGGAGCTTTTTTTTTTTTTTTTTTTGAAAGAGTCCTTGCTCATGAATCATGAGGCATGGGAAGGGTGCTCCTCTGTGCTTGAGGCCCGCTCTCTCACCTGTAAGAGATTGGCGGTGAACGTCATCAATGGAAGGGTTGAATGAATACAGCGTATGTAAGTGCTTGAGGCCATGCTAGGAAACTTACATTTTTTTTAAGAACCTTAACTGCTCCTTTGCTGGCTGGCACCCTACTTTCATTCCTCATCCTTCTTTTGAAAAGAAAAAGAAAAATTATTCATGATCAGAAAAAAAAAAAAAAAGCCTGGGCTGTTGTCTACAGCCTTGATCCTATAAAATAGTCCGGAATGAATGAAACAAGGTTACCACCCACACCTCCCACCGACTCCACATTCTTATTACCACTCCACTCATGGAACATGATCGTTAAACAGATTGATGTGCAGGCTGGTGGGACAGGGCAAGAGGTGGGATTCCAATTTAAAAAAAAAAAAAAAAAAAACGTGTTAATGTCCTTTGAAAATTCCTAAGTCACAGTGAAGGATCCAGTTTGGTGCTTGTGCGCTGACAGCCTGACAGTTTCACTGGCTGAACTCCTTTGAAAAAGTAACTTTAAAAACGTGCATAAATGCACCTTTTGTATTTTAAGTTACACAGGCATGGCCACATGATTATTCATGACTTTGGAGAATGTTCTGATGACGGGAGGACATTGAGTATCCCAGCCCTATATCAAATTAATAAGAGGCTCCGAGCATCAAAGAGAACAAACAAACAAGACTCCTTCTCCATAGGAGGAGAGAAAGGTCTGAGCTTTGAAATGTGCTGGGGCCTGTGGTGTCACTTATGAAAAAGCAGGTGTCTGTTTTGGACTAGTAGCTGATAAGTATGCAGGGGCAGAGGCTGCCAGGGAGATAGGATGTTCTACCAACAACAGAGCAGGCTTTGATTTGCTTTGTGTTACAAGTAGCAACTGGAAGGCTGGGAGTTCTGATACGAGGAAGGAAAAACAGATCCAAGACAATTGAAACACAGACAAAAAAAAAAAAAAACCCACTGTGAAATCAGGGGCAAACAGAAGCAGGAGCTACGGCAGTATCTACAATTCACCGGGGGTACATCAGGTACCATCAGACTGAAGAAGCACGTGACATGAGATTCCCAAGAAAGATAACTGTTATTGTTCCAGATGGGGAGAAACTGAAGCACTAAGAGGTTAAGCAGTTACCTCATGAGCATGTGACTGAGGAACAGAATCAAGATTTGGACTTTGGGGGGCTGGAGAGATGGCTCAGTGGGTAAGAGCACTGACTGCTCTTCCAAAGGTCATGAGTTCAAATCCCAGCACCCACATGGTGGCTCACAACCATCTGTAAAGAGATCTGATGCCCTCTTCTGGTGTGTCTGCTACAATGTACTTACATATAATAAATAAATTTAAAAAAAAATCTTAAAAAAAAAAAAAAAAGATTTGGACTTTGGGATACACGTAATCTAGCTCTATAGAGCCAATGGACTCGGTGTGATGCACCGCCATGCAGAAATCTCATGGCTTCTCCATGAGAGTGTGTGTCTTCTCTCTGAATGTCTGCTTCCTCCTTCTGCTTCTCAGATAAAGCAAAGCCAGCGCACGGCTCCCGATTATGCCTATCACACTTAAGAGGCGCGCCCAAACTGAATCTTTTAGTTGGATTCCCAAAGTGGTAAGAGTAGCCAAGCCTCAGTCTGGGATCTATGGTTGGGTTGAACCCTTATGGTCAGGAGTGGGAACATGGAGGTCCTCTGTCCTCTTGAGCATCCCCCACACTAAACACATGTTGATTATGGTGGCCTGGCTTCTCTGTGGCCTCAGACATCACAGCCTCTCACCAGGTTATTCAGTACTTGCTGGGCACACGGCAATATGGTAGACAGGTAGGAAGCGGGGAAGCAACCAGAAACCTGACCCCACCTCTCAAAAAGGTTTAGCTTCATGGAAGAGACTACCCAGGTGGTGCAGATAATGAAGTGTGTGCTTCAAGTGTATCAGGTGTGGAAATTCAGGAAAGACCAAGTACTGTGAGCGTTCAGAGAGGGAAAACCTGATTCACCCTCCCAAGATGCTCTCCGGATCCTTCTGTTGATACCAGTGAGGGAGAAAAAGCACAGAGATGTTGGAGGGAAATGTCTAGGCTAAAGTTCCATAGCGTTCTGTGACTTCTCCAAGTGCTTCACCTTCTCTGAGCCTCGATGTCCTCGATGTGGGGTGCGCACAGCACTGCTCCTCTCTCAGGGCTGTTAAGAGAATTAAATCACATACCTGTTAGCTGATCGATCAAGTAAAGCAAAAAAATTACTGTCATGGTTTCCCCTCCCTCCTCCCTCTCGGCGGTTATTTCAGCCCTTACCTACTTTTAACCTGCTCACCCTCCCCGTGTGCTTGATTCTTCCTCTTCTCCATTTGCAGATTCTTCCAGGATCTAGTCCGCATCCTAGCTCCCTTAATTACGGGGACAGCAAGACTTAGGGATATGTATCAAGTCCAAGGATCAGCACCACTTATTCCGCACCACTTTCTGATCCAGTATCAGTCAGCATTTTCTCTGTGAAATAATAACCAAGCTCTGGTATTCATGTTCATTTCCCTGAATATTCATTTTATAGATGTACCCGATTACACTGTCGCTGTCTTCAGACACCCCGGAAGAGGGCATATCAGATCCCATTACAGATGGTTGTGAGCCACCATGTGGTTGCTGGGAATTGAACTCAGGACCTCTGGAAGAGCAGTCAGTGCTCTGAACCTCTGAGCCATCTCTCCAGCCCCCCAAATATTCATTTATACTTACTTTTTTATTTATTACATTTGCACATCTATAAAGTAAATGTAAAAAGAACAAAAGCCCACAGAATTGATGTTGATGATCCAGTGGTGTTTCTGCATCCTCATTGTAGGAACGAAACACTACTGATGGAAGGATCAGTAAAGACTACTGACGAATGTTCAGTGGTAATCACATTCCATCGGGCTTTGTTCTAAGCACCTTCACATGATTATCTCACTTAATTTCACTTCATCACTGAGCTGTAGCCACCATGGCTCCCCACTTGTTATAGATGAAGAAAACAAGGACCAGACATGCTGTGTTGTCCTGAGAACGAAACAGAGGAAAGGCAGTAAACAGAAGGCTAAGACTTTGAGTTCCCCCACCAGGATGGTAACAGATCCCTGATTCTGAACCACATGATGAGCTACCCTGTGAGAGGCTTCGTCAGGGTTGGTGAGATGCAGTGCCTGCTTCTGCTGCAGAGACGCCTGTGGGGAAACAGAATGAATATATATTAATGTTCACCAGCTCCACTGGCCAAGTCTCACCCTTCTGATTTCAACCTTTATTCCCCTGGCTGCAAGACCCAGGACCTGGGAAAATGGCACCACACAGAATGTGGTAAAGGAACTAGGGAAGAGCTAGGCCTGGCTATTATTCACCTTCTAAAACAGGGAAAATAACAGATAAGGCCGTGACATATGGGACAGTTACCCGTGGAAAAGGGGTGTGGGTAGAACTTCCAAGACTTCCCAGTGTATGTTTTCTGAAATGTCAGCGGGTCCCCACATCTATTACAGCCACTGCAGAGCAGACACTGCACACAAGGCATGCAACAACTGCCTGAACTGTGTCCAGATGATAACAGAGGTCCATCTGCAGTGGGCAAGCCTAGTGACGAGATTTCATCACCTCTAGGCCCTATGATTATGGACAGGTCAGTTGTCCCCTTTGAGCCTCAAGTTTCACATCTAAGGGGTGAATGCAACATCAGTCTAGCCGTCTACAGCTCGTGGAAACACAGTTGATCCTCTGGTGTGTGTTCAGTGCTGGGTCTAGTATTCAGGGACATTTACAAATACTAACATCCCTGTAGCTGGTTTGGTTTGGTTTGGTTTGGTTTGGTTTGGTTGTTTTATTTTTTGACCTTTCAAGGAGGCAGATGGGGGTTATCTTGTATGTCTTTGGTTTTATAATTTCTTCTGCCAAATGTGGAAAGGAACTCAGGATGTTATAGACTCAGCTGGCAACTCGCTGTTCTCCATGGGTAGCTAAGATTTAGAGCATACAGGAAGCCATTCCCTAAAAGCTTTCGGTTTCTGGGGGGCAAACACATTTTCGATGTGCAACTACTGTGCATCCGTATACATTACACCAGACAGGTACTCCCAAGTAGCCTTAGGAGAAAAAAACATCATAAGAAATTAGAAGAGCTATTTTAAAAGGTTTTACCTTTCATCCTGTAAAAAAAAAAATAATGAAGATGCATGTTCTTAGACTTGCAAAGAAGCCTCCAAAATATTTCCTGTCTAACTTTCCTGAATCAGATCCTCCACCAATTGGCCTAAAAAAAAAAAAAAAAAAAAAAAAAAAAAAAAAAAAAGACTCAGAGTAACAACTTTATGGTCTCAGGCTGACATAAGATATAGCCACTTTTAAGCACAAGCAGATTCTCATATTCTACCACTTGCCTCTCATTCAATTGATTATGGTCTATAGGAAACTAGCTATTGCCCTCCTGGCATAAACCATGCTTTGTCAATTGTATCCCCACTTTACCTCTGTCTGGGCATAAGCAAACAATTCCCCTTGAGCAACTGTTTTAGGATATGCCCAGGAGATGGGTTTCACTTATTCATTATGTGAATACTCGTCCTCCATAGTCCAACTGCAGCAGTGGATGACTGTGTGTGTCTCCTTGGTACATCTCATTGTTTTCATTGTTGACCTCATAGGCACCAGATGAGTGACATTAACCACTCTTTCTATACTATATGGCTGATGTCTCCCAAAGCTGACATCTCCTTCCTTGAAAATTTCCTAAGCATCCTTTTCCTACCCACAAACCCCCAAAGACACACACTACACACACACACACACACACACACACACACACACACACCCCTCATGCTCACATACATACACGCACACATACATACACACTCTCACATACTCGTATACACAAAAACAGGCAGAGAGAGAGAGAAAGAGTGTGTGTGTATGTGTGTGTGTGTGTGTGTGTGTGTGTGTGTGTCTGTATGTATGTATGTCACACTCTCTGTGGGTCACAGATCACTTGATGTATTTCACAGCACCTTTTGCAAGCCTCTGCCACAGCGCTGTTCATTGTATGCATTCTCTGAACCTTCCCCTTGGAGACCCTTTTCTCCCTCCCCTCTAGAACATCCCAGTCTAAAGGCAGCAAAACCCTGTTTTTGGCTGTCCTCCTCCCCCACACACTTGCTATAGACCCTGGCGTAGTAGTCCACTCAGTTAGAAAAACTATGAACAGGCTAGATATTAGTCTTTTAAACACTATTTTCTTACTGGATTGCCTTAACGTGGAGAGAACAGATGGTGTTCCAGACATGTTGTCATGATGAAAGTATGAAAATGTTATTTGTTTAAAAAAAAAATTCTAAGAACCAGCATATCATTGCAGTCTATTTCAAGATCGGCCCGAAGAAAACTGGTATGGAGGAGCAGTATTTGGCCGTTTGCCTTTTCTTGCTGTACCACCACCTCTCTCCTCACCTCTCTCCTTTCTGGAAACCTGATTGGCACTCAAAACTGGATTCAGAAAGGAACTTGATTTTCTCTTGTTCTAGCAGAAAGGGGGAAAGTCATCACAGGTCTCATACACGCACACGCACACGCACACGTGCGCACACACGCGCGCGCACACACCATGGCCAAATAGCATGTAACTCATTGTATAGGCTCTGGAGTTCTCCACAAATTTTTCATTATCAGTGAAATTCTACCATAATGTGAAGGCCTCGGTGGTGGAGAGGTTACTATGGTTGATTTGGATTTGATGTAGTACCAGGAAGTAAAATTTAGAGTCAAGGATCCTGGCCTCGGAAATGCCCATCCTCATAAAAGCACCCAGCGTCCTCCATAAAGGAAAGTCCCAGCCAGCGATTCTAGATGGCTTGCCTTATTGAAAGCTGAGCATGAAGATCAATAGAGCAATATTTTATGGAATTCAATTTATCAAAGGATTTCCTGACTTAAAGATGATTGAATGTCTTATTTATTGGCAATCATGGGAACTTCAGTAATATTTGGCACAGCAAATGCTACAGCTCAAAGTTGATTTGAAATTTCCTGTCCTTGAAAGAAGACAATGACAGAACATTGCTCTTAAAGACCGAATCTCAATCCCAAAACATGCAGCCAGAGCACAAACAAGCCAAGATGCTGAGCTGGAAATCAAAGTGGGAGGCACGGTGGGTTTGAAAGACTGTATGCAAACGCAGACCCAGAGCGAATGGAAAACCGGGATGTGTTTTATTAATTCTTTGAGAATGTTATGCAATGTATTTTGATCATATTTACCACTCTTCCCCCAACTCTTCCCAGATCCACCACCTTACCTTAAACACTTGACTTTGGTCCTCCTTTTCTTAAAAAACACACGCAGTTTATGCTAGTCTATATACAGTACAGCTTCATGTACACACACACACACACACACACACACACACACACACACACTAGCCCTTAATCTTTAAGCCCACCCAACCTTTTTCCAACCATTTTAAGTTAGTATTAAAGTAGCAGCTTTTGCTACATCATTCAACAAACATATCAATGTCATTACACGAGTTCTGATTCATCCTTCTATTCCGGTGCCCCCCACCCCACCCTGGTGTAGTTCCTGTAAATCTCTGGCTTGTTCTTTCTATTGTGTTTTGAATAGGAAGTCTCTCCCACAGTCTCTGTGTCACTGTCTGGAGCAAGGCTTGAGGTGGGGCCTAGCTGGAAGGAGCGAGCCACCAGGGGAGTGTCCTGAGGATTTCCTTAGCACAGTCCTCTCTCTGCTAGAGAAGGGGCAGCTACCCTATACTCATTCTGTTATACTGTCCCCATCATACTGAGCTGCGATCTCTTGACCTGTGATCCAGAATCAACCTGTCTTCCCTTAGGCTGTGTTTTGTTAGGGATCAAGTGACAGCAATGCAAAAAGTAAGTGACATCTTCCTTCCTCCTGTTGGACGGACCCTCTCCTCTTCTGCTTTCATGTCACATGTGTCCCATGACCCGTGTTCCCCTCTCCTTTAAGATCACTTTTTCCCTCTTGCAATCACCTTCCTAGTTTTATCACACACACACACACACACACACACACACACACCCCACTCTCACATACACACTCACATACATACTCTTACATATATACATTCACACGAACATTTGCATATACACACTCACTCATATACACACACTCACATACACAATCTTAGAGATCACACTCACATGCACACTCACATACACACTCATACACACATGCACGTACACACACTCATATATTAACTCAATTGACAATTCACTTACTCATATGCACAGCCTCACACAGATATACACAAACTCATACACATACATATACACTTGAATACATGCTCACAAACACACTTACATACACACACATTCACACCCACTTACACACATATAAACACATACATATATATACACACACACATACCCATATACACACATGCATACACTAATACACGTTCATATACACATTCACACACATATACACATAGTCTCTCACACAAAATTTTAAGTATAGATTCGGCATATGTGATGAAACGTGGTATTTGTACTGTTGAAAATGCCTTCTTTCACTTAACATAATAATTTTGCAATCCTCTCTTCCTACAAATGTCAACTTTCAGTTTTCTTTGCCGCTAACTGAAATTCCACTGTGTGTGTATGGTACATTTTCATTACTCATTCACAGCAATAGGCTTCTGAGCTGGTTCCAGACCCTGGCTGTTGTGACAGGGGAAGCAGTAAGCGTGTGTGCGCACGCAGCTCTGTAGGCTACTCCCAAAGGACTCTAATCCAACATGCCAACATTAACTTCTTAGTTTGACAAATAAACAACGTTTATGTAAGATGTTAACATTTGGGGAAGCTGGCTGAAAGATGTCTCGGAATTCTCTGGGATAATGTCTTTGCAACCTTATTGCAAATCTAAATTTATTCCAAAATATGAAGTTTATTTTAAAAAAAAAAATTAAGAGGATTAAATCCACAGTTTACTGGCTGTGAGTACCGAAAGACTGTGCGCTATGGAGTCTGCCCAAAGATGGGAGGAAGACGTGCCCCCCTTCATGTTAGCTGTGCCTGTGATTAACTATTAACACACACACACACTCTCACACACACACACACACATACATACTCTTACATACAAAAATTCATATGCATGGTTGCATATACACACTTACTCATATACATACTCACATACACTCAAACTCACACTCACATACACACCCTTACATGTGGACACTCACATGCACACTGACATACACATTCGTACACATACATACATACTCGAATACACACTCACATACACACTCTTACCTATGCATTAATGCACAATCTTTCACCTCCATTTGCACACCTCTAGAAACAGGAATGATACCCAGCAAGCTGCTTCAGTGGGCAAAGGCACTTGCTTCCAAGCCCGAGGACCTGAGTTTGATTCCCAGGACCCACATTGTAGAACAAGGAAACTGACACACATCTACACATGGAAATAGAGAAATGTGATAAAACTGAAATAACTAAGTCCTCTTCATAAAAATATTACAAGTATAAATCCGATACGTACAATGCACTTGAAACGTTCAGTGCACAATAGTTGAATTTATTTTTAAAAATAACTAAAAGGGCCAGGCAGTGGTAGCGCACGCCTTTAATCCCAGCACTTGGGAGGCAGAGGCAGGCAGATTTCTGAGTTCGAGGCCAGCCTGGTCTACAGAGTGAGTTCCAGGACAGCCAGGTCTATACAGAGAAACCCTGTCTTGAAAAAAAAAAAAAAACTAAAAGGAAGAGGTTTTTTGTTTGTTTGGTTGTTGTTGTTGTTTTTGTAAGTGGAAAATGCGTGCCAGACACCTTCTACCATGTCTAGCCAAGCAGGAGTCTCCTTTCAAGGAGGGGACAAACAGATGAGCCTCATCTGCCATTACCCATTAGGGACCCCCAGTAGGGGCTTAGACTCAGCAACGCTCATCCCTTACCTTAGGTAAGCACGTCTTAGTCAGCAATCTATCATTGTACACCTGCTGACTCATGGGAAACTTTCCTTTTCACACCAATTATTCCAGGTTATTCAAACTAACTACAATTTCACTTTCCTAAGTAAGGTCTATTATAGACTTAAAAATCATTTCAAAAAAAGAATTCTGATGCCAAGGGTTTCTTTTCTTTCTATATCTGCTGTTGGAGAATATACAAATAAACAAACATATAATTTTCTTATTTTTCTGCTAATAGTTAGACTGTCCAGCAAATTACACACCCATTGAGGAAACTACAGTTCAGAGAAGTTCAGCAACCAGTCCAACAGTGCCCAGCTAAGTGTCTATGTCCTGACACGTTTGTTATACAGGGCCTGGAGTCCTGTCTGCCTCACCTACAGGACTTCCTGTCTTTGCAGGCTAGAGCTCACACTAAGCACTAGCATTTAGCTAGTACTGCTCTCAGCATCTCCCTTCCACTGTAGCCTAATCTTGGCTCTATTGCTTTCTAACATCTCCTGTTAACTCTTCCAAGTATCCCTGGGTCTGTGGGGTCAGAGGCATCTCAGCTCACTGGGCATATCCCTGTGCCCTTCCAGATTCCTGATGTTCTAGCTAGATTGCTTGGAGCAAAGCCAGATGTGTTTCTGGCTTTGATCTCCCACCCTAAACCACATACATGCACACGTGCACATGGAGAGAGAGAGAGAGAGAGAGAGAGAGAGAGAGAGAGAGAGAGAGAGAGAGAGAATAGGCTGCCTGGCTTGCAAGCTCTCATTAGCATTAAATGCCAAGTTTCCGGAATCCAGGCGCCTTGGCTACAAGTAAATCGGACATTGCTGCATTAATGTGGTAATGGAAATATAATGAAGGAATTTATTGTCCCTGAAAGACAATATCTGCCACACAAACCCCACGGGGCATCACCAGACTCTAAGTGCAGCTCCACTCCTCTAATTCCACAGCTCATAATTACCTCGGGAGGACCATGACCCTCCAGTTCTCCCTATTAAAAGTGTATTTCCTTACAAAGTGAACTGTGCTTTATCGAATTGCATCATTTTGATCACTGGAAATTGACATATTGGGCTCATTAGCCAGGAAGTTGGATAGTTAATTTATGAGGCTTCTCAGAACCTGTCCCAGGCCAGTCATTGAGAGAATACAACAGCCCACGATGAGCTGGGAGAAAGTTACTCCAGCGATTGCTTTATTTTCCTCTCATTACAGAAATAATGAACAGAAAACTTCTCTGCTGCAGATACTGCCTTCCAGTCCTACACACACACACACACACACACACACACACACACTAAAACAATTGTGCTTTCTTCCAACTAAATCCTATTTGATGGGTATGCAGGCTTACTGCGCTCATTAGCACCGTTTTCCTCTTAAAATGCTTCAACTGTGGAGATGAAAAGATGATCTAAGTCTTTGCCTTCATCTTTAATATTTAAAACTGTTCACACAACCTTTAAAAAAAATCAAATATTGATGCTGTTACCTGTTGTTCTTCAAAGTGGAGCAATTATACTGCAGGCCCTTCGAATATTCCTGCTTTTGTTAGAGTGGGTACGAGGATGTTAGGGAGACATTTCTTTTCCCTGTCTGTGGCCTCCACCCTCCTCTGCCTCGGGTGGGAATCAGGGAAAAGCTTTTGACTCTTAATAAGGAACGCGCTGAGACAGCTTCCCAAAAGCACCTAGTGGGCAGGCTGGCAGGGGATATAAGACTCAAGCAGCATCCTCAAAGTAGATTCTGTAGAATGGCACTGTGCCCTTGGAGCGATACAGGCTCCAGGCTCTCAGCCAGTTTGCCCACAGGAGGCCAGCTTTCTTCCACCTCTGCAACCTAGATTCTTGGGGAGCAGCCATTTTGTCTGGGATGATTCCATACTGCCCTCTAGTGGCTGTGTCTAGAACCTACATATCTAACAGCCCCGTAACTATTTTCAGCAATCCCTTGCTTATTAGGACTTCCCGTGTCAGATACTGGGGATATGGAGACAAATGAGATGCACACCGTGATCACCAGTTCTTCGTGTTATCTGTAGGAAGAAACATTCATGAAAGCCGGTTATAATGCATGCTGATGAGTTCAGACACAGGAGCAAATTCAGAGTGCCCTGGTATCACAGGAGAGCTTCACCCCCACCCCCCCAGCCTCTGGGGTTCCATGGAGATGGGCGAGACAGATAGTCCTGAAGAATGGGAAGGAGCATCTGCATAGAGGAAAGGAGGTATCACTTGGGCTCTGCTGGTCAAGACCTGTTATGCCACTACAAGTGTGTGGTGTTAGAAGACAATTACGTGTTGTTTCATTGAATGAAAAGATTGCTTTTAGGATACATTTTCCCACATCTCTTTGAAGTGCTTTCTGCAAAGCATGGTGTGTCCTTACCTTACTAGCGGCATTCTTTTTCCTTGCAGAATGGGATGTTAAGTCGGGCCACATTTTTACTATATAGAGCATCTGAGATTTGAGAAATTAAGGTGCTAGTTGTGGATAAACAAAGAGTTGTGGGTAGTGTAAGACGAGGGAGCTGTAAATGAGAGACTGTGGAGGCAGAGACGGTGAGACAGCCCATGGAAAACTCAAAGACAGGGATGCTCTTAAAAATTCCAAGTACTTATAAGAAGTGGAACAAAGCAAAAGACGGTCCTTCTGTGAGGTGGGGGTCAGGAGAGAAGAGATCAGCTGGAAAATATAGTAAACGCATGCTTCGCCGGGACCATTTCAAACCCATTGATGAATTAAAGCGTGTGGAAGGGAATAGTCCATAATAGGAAGGCATCGCAGGCTGACATCATGAAGAGAAATCCAAGCATCCTTCTAAAAGGAGAGGGTGCAGAGATGTTGAAATGGGCGGCACAGTTCCCCCTTGGCCCTTCTCAGTTCACAACAATTTTCTGCTTCTAAGAAAACAGGAGCAGAGGACCACCTTTAACTGGCTCTAACGCCACTGGAGAAGATGCCTTCCTGGTACTAGCAGGATCAATCGTACAAATAATTTCATGGCCACTCAACACTTTTGTCATGGGTGAAACTAAAAAGGTTTGCTTTCTCCTGTTAGATTCCCAGGTCGTGGGCTCCAAACAAAAACAAAACAAAAAAAGCATACCACTTCATTCGCTTCTCTCTACCTTTCTACTGGACACAAATTAGCTACCATACTCACTGCTTTGAAGCCATGATGGGAAATATCAGTTGCACCAAACTGAGCCCCCGTATCTCTGAAATGTTGATTATTGCAATGTGTGTCTGCTCACCCTGGAGGTAAAATTCTAGCGCCCATCGTCAGCTACTTAATCATGTTGTTGGACTTTACTTGGTTGTTGACTTTTAGTTTTTATTGCTATTAGTCAAAGTCTGGGGGAGGAGAAGGAGAAGGAGGTTAACAAGGGTGGAGTGAGTGTCGGCCACACGATCGGGAGCCTTCTCTAGTATAAAAATGTAGCAAATGTGGAGAATCAGTGTAGCAGGGCAGAGCCTGCCAGTGGGGAATTATTTCTTAGGAAAGGGGTCCTTTGTTAGCGTGATTTATTTCTTATTGCAGTAGAAAGAGTTGGACAGATTCATGTCCAAGTCCTCCATCTCTTTTGTTTTTTAGCGGCACAATGTAGACAGTTTATTTAACTTCTTGGGTCCCAGTTTTCTTTCTAAGTAACACACTAGGTAGGGATCCTAACTACGTGTCATGGGTGGGTGGGTAAAATAAGACGAAGTGTGTGGAATACTAACAGTCTGTCATCTTGCAAAATGTCCACTATCTACGGCCATAGATTACCTGCTGCAGTCACCTTAAAATGCTTCCGCCTCCGTACTTCTTAAACACTGAGTGGCATTGGTGCCATTCCTTTTGAATGCCTTTCATTTCCTTCTCCCATGCCTTCCCCATTCTAGACACCTCTGGATGTTCATGTCGGACCCAGTTCCAATGCTTTCTTCTCTAGAAAATGACCACAGTTTCCCTGGAAAGAGTGATCTCTCCTTCTTAACTGAGCAGCCCAGCATGTGGTCCACAAAGACTCTCTCGCTGGTTGTCTCTGCCTCTTATCCCTCCCTCCGTGACCTACTTACCCTCACTGAACCTCAGTTTCTTCAAATGATGATTATGAAAATGCTGCCTGCTTACTAGGGCAGTGGCAGGCAAAGAATTGCTAACGTGTGCGCAGAAGCAGCCATACAGAGCTCTAGAAGAGAATTCACATAGCACTGAAGTATCAGTAGGACCATCTCAAGATGTGATCTCCCATCAGAAAATGGGATTTCCTTGGTAGCTTGCTTCTACAGAGTGCACATTGCTATTCCTAGATTTCAGAGCAGGGGGACTAGATACAGCTCTTGCTGTGTATGCAAACATGAAGACCAGAGTCCAATCCCCAGGACCCAATAAATAAATAAATAAATAAATAAATAAATAAATAAATAAATACAATTAAGCAGGAGGCTTGGAGATATAGTTTAGTTGGAGAGAGGTTAACTAGCATTATTAATTAGACCCAACATTCAATTCCAGTGCCTACAAAATACAAATTAACTTTTTCCTTTTTTTATTAAGTTATTCACTTACTTTATATCCCAATCGCAGTGCCTGCTCTCTCCTCTCCTCTCAGTCCCTCCCTCTTACTTCACCCTTCTCCTCACCCTCCCTTCTCCTCAGAGAAACGAATGGATATCAACCTCCCATGGATATCAACCACCCTTGGCGTATCAAGTTGCAACAAGACTAGGCACATCTTCTTCTATTGAGGCTAGACAAAGCAGGCCAGTTAGGAGAAAGGGATCCAAGGGCAGGCAGTGGACTCAGAGATAGCTCCTGCTCCTGCTTTAGGAGCCACACAAGAAGACCCAGCTGCACAACTGTTACATGTGTGCAGGGGGTGTTAGGTCCATCTCATAAATGGTTTCTGGTTGGTGGTTCAGTCTCTATGAGCCCCTCTGGACCCAGGCTAATTGATTCTGCAGGTTTTCTTCTTGTGTCCTTAACCTCTCTGACTTCTTCAATCCTTTCTGCTCCTCTTCCATGGGATTCCCCAAGCTCCAGCTAACGTTTGGCTGTGGGTCTCCGCATATGGTTCCATTTCTTGCTCGGTGAAGCCTCTCTGGTGACAGTTAGGCTAGGCTCCTGTCAGCTAATGTAGCAGAGTATGGTTAGCAGTGTCTGGGGTGGGTTCCCCTCTCCTGGCATGGGTCTCAAGCTAGGCCAGTTATGGGTTGGCTCTTCCCTCTAATTCTGCTCCATTTCTTACCTCTGTACATCTTGCAGGCTGAACAATTCATAGAAGTTTTGCCTGGTTACAGGAGATGGCTGGTTCAGGGTCCATATCCCCCATTACTAAGAGTCTTAGCCAGGGTCACCTCCTAGGGTCACCCTGGGAGTTTCCATTGTCTTAGGTTTCTAGATCATCTCAGAGATGACTCCCCCACACACACAATCCAGTTGTCTCTCCCAGTACTCTCTCCCTCCATCTTCCTGGTCCCATCCCCACACCTTCCCCAACCCAGTTTCCTCCCAGAATCCACTATGTCTAATCTATTTTCCCTTTTCATTGAAAATCAAGTACATAAACACACACACACACACACACACACACACACACACACCTTGTTACTTAGCTTCTTTGGGTCTGTGTTTTGTAGCATGGTTATTCTGTACTTTATGATTAACATCCACTTATAAGTGTGCACATACCATATTTGTCTTTCTGGGTATGGGTTACCTCACTCAGGATGATCTTTTCTAGTTCCATCCATTTGCCTGCAAATTTCATGATGTGACTGCTTATAACAACTGAGTAATACTTCACTGCATAAATGTACCATACTTTCTTTATCCATTCTTCAGCTGACGGACATCTAGGATGTTTCCCGTGTCTGACTATTACAAATAGAACTGCTATGAACATTATGTGGTATCGTGGAACATCTTTAGAGTATATGCCCAGAAGTGGTATAGCTGGATCTTGAGGTAGAGCTAGTCTCAATTTTCGAAGAAACCACCACATTGATTTCCAAGATAGTTGCACTCACACCAGCAATGGGGGAGTTTTACCTTGCTCCACATCCCTGCCACCATGAGCTGTCCTTTGAGTTTTTGATCTTAGCCATTCTGACACATGCAAAATGAAATCTCAGAGTCATTTTGATTTGTATTTCCCTGATGACTAAGGACGTTGAACATATTTTTAAGTGCATCTTGGCCATGATTCCTCTATTGATAATTTCCTATTTAGATCTGTACCCCACTTTAAAAAAAACTTATTATAAAAAAAGTTTTATCAATTCATACCATGTATTTTATCACCCCCCACTCTCCCTTCAACTCCTCCCAGATCCACCCCTTACTTCCCTGATCCCCCATCTTTTGTTTCCTCTTTTTAAAAAGAGTCATGGAGTCCTATTTATGCTTACCCATAATTTACTGGATTGTGGGTAATCTACTGGAGTGTGACCTACATTCTAGGGTCTAACACTTAAAAGAAAACTGCTTTTCCCTGCCCCAAAAGCCATCAACTCTATATAGCTCATGGCTGGGAATGGGGTCCTTTCTTCTGCAGGCAGCCACAGCTGATGTGAGTTCATGAGAGCAATGGTCATAGCCAGAAGACATTGCTTTGCTCTTGTCTTCATTGGATGAGCCTGAATTCTGGCTCCTAGAGTATTTCTGTCTCCTATTCCAAGATGGTCCTGAACCTTAGGGGGTTGCTATAACAAACTCTTTTAAGCTGAGAAGGTGTGGTATCGATCTACAATCCCGGCAGAGATGGAGTCAGGAAATCCCAGATGCAAGCCGATTAGACAGACCAGCTGGGGTTGGTGAACTTCGGCAGTCTCAGTCAGAGACTCCACCTTAATAAATAAAGCATAAGAAGATTGAGGAAGACATCCAATGTCAACTTTGGGCCTCTCTATGCATCAGACACACACATGCATCCACACAAGTGAACATGAACTCATACAAACACAAAGCGGCAATAGTCAATAGCAACAGACGTGAGTCTGATGTCGAGTGGATCTGAACAGAGCGCTGTTTGGTTTTGAGTGATATTTCCTTATCTGTCTAAGAACCTGACCCTTTCTTGCAGAGCACAGGGGCTGTCCACTAACTTACAGAGCCTCTGAGCCATGCAAAGTATGTGAAAAACTGGGCATTGAGGAGGCATATCAGCTGTACAGTCATTAACTGGCAAGACTAGTAGCTTTGGTGAGTGTAGAATAAATAAATGTCTGACCATCAAAATAGGGGCAGAGCCTGCACGCTCCTTCAGGGAGGAGGAAGGAGACACATGGAGGCATCTGGGAATTCCTTTATGATCTCCCAGTAAATACACCTGTGAACAAAAGTTTTCCCTCTTTTATGTGACTGATCTTTTCAGCTAATTTAATGATTTTTCACATGCAGACAGTTTCATAACTGGAGTATTAAGAGTATTCAAAATTTGTATGTTTTGTAAGATCCATGCATGTGTACGCCCATAAAAGTTGCAATGTCAATCACACTCAATCACATTAAAAAGCTTGGTAGATTAAAGCCGGCCACTTGGATGGTGTACTGGTTGGTTTTGTGTGTCAACTTGACACAGGCTGGAGTGATCACAGAGAAAGGAGCTTCAGTTGGGGAAGTGCCTCCATGAGATCCAGCTGTGGGGCATTTTCTCAATTAGTGATCAAGGGGGGAGGGCCCCTTGTGGGTGATGCTATCTCTGAGCTGGTAGTCTTGAGTTCTATAAGAGAGCAGGCTGAGCAATCCAGGAGAAGTAAGCCAGTAAGAAACATTCCTCCATGGCCTCTGTATCAGTTGCTGCTTCCTGATCTGCTTGAGTTCCAGTCCAGACTTCCTTTGATGATGAAGAACTGTGTGGAAGTATAAGCTGAATAAACCCTTTCCTCTCCAACTTGCTTCTTGGTCATGATGTTTATGCAGGAATAGAAACCCTGACCAAGACAGATGGGGAGTAGATATAAACCGGTGGCACCATATTCTTAATTTGTTTCTGCACCGAGTCTCCTTGGATCTTGGTAGCCTCAGCAACTGCCCAACTGGACCACTGTATAGACAGCACAGATTTTAAAGGAAGATAGCCAAGCTACCCGCTTCAGTATGGCGGCCACTAACCTTCTAAAGCTATTACGTCTACCCTTCTGCCAGGAGCCAAGAAATACTCTCAGACACAAAACTCATGAACACTCAAATCCCTAATATCAAAAGGTTCTGTATTTGCATATAGCCTACATACATCTCCTTATATTATAAATCATCTCTATACCATTTAAAACTTCTAATATGATGAAGTGCTGTGTCGGGGTTTATTGAAATATTGACGTAAAATGTGTGTGCTTGTTTACTACTGATATGATTCTTTTTTGTTTCAAATACTGTCAGCCTGTTATTGTTTGGATCCCTCAGATTCAGAGCCCTCAGATGGGGTGGACTGGCTGTGTATAACATGTTGTGTGTCCAAACTGGGATGTGCCTTGAAGTGTAAAAGACACATTGATTTTCCAAGACATGCGGGGGGTGGGGGGTGCGGATGAAGAGTATAAAATACCTAATGAACATTTTTTGTATTGATTATATGTTAAAGTAATACGTTTGACATATTGGGCTCGATGAAATATATTCTTAATGTCAATTTCACTGTTTGGTTGGCTTGTTAATGTGAGCACTAGAAAACTGTGAAGATGCAGCTTGTAGCCACCGTCTGTTTCTATTGGCAGTTCCTCTGTTGGACAGGGCTTTGTACTCCATCCCATGGACGTACATCAGGTGCAAGATCTCCTTTGTTTATTTCAAAAGTGAAAATATGAAAGGATCCTCGGTAGAATGTGTGTCATGCATACACGGCCCTCCCTCTACTCAGGCTCCGGTGTACAGACCATCTCCAAGCGTCCTGTACCTCAGAGATACCTAAGAGTTGAGGCACAGTACTCCCTAGCCAAGCCCCAAGTCCTTACCACTCCCTGTTGTTACATACCTGCCTGCTTCACTTGGGAACATTATCCGCCAGCCACTGGAGTGCAGTATGGATGCTAGCAGCTCACAGTGAGCAAGAGTCCACAGGTACCAGGACATGGTATGTTTGCCAGTCAAGACAAATCCCTGAGAGAAACAGTAGGAAAGATGACATTTGGCTCATAGTTTCAAAGGTTTCAATCATGGCTAACTGGCTCCATGGTTTCTGAGTCTTTGGTAAAAACAGAACAGCAGAGTAGAAGGTATGAAGAGCAACGCTGCCCACCTCCTCACCTCGTGGGGGCTGATTTGGAGAGGGTGAAGAAGAGAGAGAGGGAATACAAGGTAAATCCTCCCCCAAGGATCCACTTCCTCCACATAGGCACCACCAACCATAACACTCTCACTTTATGAATGTATCAAGCAATGGGCCCATCTGTTAGGACGCAGCCTTAGTGTCCAATGCCTTCTTGATCATTAGGACCAGCAAACAGGGACCAAACCTCAACACAGGAGCCTACTGTAGAAACGCTTCATATCTAAACCGCACCATAGGAGATAAATGCCAAATAGTTAACTTGCATGCAATGAAACAGTCAATAAGCAATGGGACTTGCCATCTAATCATGCCCCAAGCATTTGCTGTTTCTGGTTCCTTTGACAAAAGAAAGTACCAAGGATTCTGACATCTGACCAGTGGGACTGATGATGCCCACAGGCAGGTTGCTAAGGAGGCAAGCTATGTGCTCCACCACCAGTGCCGCCGCAGTCCATGGGCTCCATTTACTCCTGGGAGGCATTTTCCTCTGAGGAGATTAAATAACAGGATATGGGGAGTTATTTGCCTGGCAGCCTATGAATCAGGGATTGAATTAAATGACATTACACTTAGAAATAACTGTTCTAAGGCAAGTTTCAATGTGTTAATTAAAGTGACCTAACCTTGGGTTTTCTCAGTTTAGAGAAAACTGGTGGCACCTAAATGAATCAATGTATAGCCCTCTACACATGTCTAGAAAGAACTTCAGCAGCACATCTTCCTAATTGTTAAAGTAATCCCTTGAAGCATAGAAATGGGAAAAGAGAAATCACTCTATACTATGTCTGCATACCCCTAGCATTGAATATCTGTTTGATTCAGGCCAGAATCCCTCACAACAGGAATTGCAAAGAAGCCAGCAGATATTCTTGTCCCACTTCATACCTATTGAGTCACATAAAGAATGCGCTTGGCTCAGATACCCAGATGAAGCTCAAAACAAAATTTAATCACTTCGTATTTAATAAACAAATCCTTATACTGTTTGGATGCTAAGACTAAAGCAAGAATAAAAATGCAAGCTATTAAATGTATGCTTTGCAATATATGAAGATACAGAATATATAATAAACTGTTAAATAGATGAGTTTGTATGTTAAAATATCTCTAAAAATACACACAAATACTACGAATGCGTGTGTTCAACTTAAACCTGATTGGAGTTAGTGGAATGGAGAAATTAGAAGCAATCTGTTGACAACCAAATGCTGCCATCTTGGTTCCAGTTGCTGTCTGCATCCACAGAGGATTCCAGCCAGTCACTGGGGACTCAGAAAATTAAATCCAGACAACCAGCTGTGAGAGACTTGGCAAGAACTCGGTAGGCTCTCGATGTGACAATTGGAAAGCGGTACAAAGGACTCCCATTTGGGAACTCATATACCAGAACCATAGTGGGAAAACTCATTCTAGATACCTATGAGGTCTCCCTCCATGCTCAGGGTTTGGGCAGGGCTGTGATGCCAATAATTTTATGTTCAAAACATTGTCCAGTATAATCTACCCACTATCTCAAGGTCCCCTTGAGGACCATGATGGAGAGGAATCCTAGATTCACTAAGCCCAGACATTGGTGGGACAGGCAATGTCTTCCACACCTGTTCTTCATTCATTCATTCTGTCATTCGCCTCAAAAACAATCAGGGTTAAGAGGTTCTTTCAGGGATGGCACAGCCTCATATCCCTGCAGTTTGGGAAGAAATGATCCCTTATTTGAAGAGTCAATATTACCATAAACTGGATCTATTTTTTATAACAGTAGAATTTGTTGCAGGATATTTCCTGTCCAATCACATTGAGGCAGTGAGAGGCCTGTGATTGGACAGGAAAGAGGAAGCGGAGCTAGGAGTTGGGAGGTCAGAGAGCAGACCCAGGAGTGTGGGGGAGAGAGAAGCACAGGGGTGGTTGGAGTATCTAGATGGAATCAGACGTTAGATTATCTAAAGTTAGAAATTGGGATAAGAGTTTTATTATTATAAATTGACATCTTGTATTTGTGAGTTTAATATACGTAAATCTAATTGGCAAACTATTTAAGATTAAGAGTCGTGCTTTACTAGGTACTTGGAATGAGTGGGCGCTGGGTGGAAGGGAGATAAACTCGCAGGAACCCTCGGCACCTGCTGGAGATATGGCCAAGCTGGCAAGATTATTGGGGAGCTGGGAACACATGGAGCAGGACCCCACCAGGACATGGTGTTGCGCCACAGCAGGGCAGGAGAGTTGGGACGGTGTTGTTGTTGTTGTTGTTGTTGTTGTTGTTTGTTTGTTTGTTTTTATAATTCCAGCTACAGAATTCACATAGTGGTAAGCAGCTTATATATGATTATTTTATCTCTTTGTCCAAGGCTGATTAAAAGAATCCTAGTCTTTACACAGGCCAAAACCAGGATGGCTCAGACAAGCAGGAAAATTAAGTTGAGTAATGCTAAGGAAGGATCCTCTGTCTTCCCTGCAGGTTAGGAGTGATGGGTATGATCCTGCCCATTCCCAGAACTCCATAGCCTTTACCTTCTCAGTATCCAATCTCTCCATTCCCAACCATTATAGTAAAACTTATGTAACACAAAACACTTGGACGGGTACCGTGTACCACCCACTATCTAGATGCATAATGTCATGTTAAGTGGCATCTGAAAGTATCAGGGTAATGACTTTCTATCTTTCTATGGATTGTAGTTTTTCTACATAATGTACCAATATTGTATACATGCACTTAGCCCTCCAGTACTGTGTGTATGTCCTTAGCACTACTTTAAACTCAGTCAGTATGCATTGGCAGAAATAATTCCCCTGAATAGAAACACTATAGTGACCACACCAGTTACCTTGCCAGTGTGGACTGGGGAAAGTACACAATGCCCTGTTCCTAGATGAGGAACTACAGGATGTCAAGGGCTGCTGAGAGATCTGTTTCCTCCAGGGACAAACTTGCACATGGTTGTGCATTCCAAGTAGTCAGCCATGGACATAAGCATGTATGAGCAACACTAAATGGGACTCTGCGTGTGTGTGTGTGTGTGTGTGTGTGTGTACATGTGTGTGCGTGTGTGTGTGTGTGTGTGTGTGTGTATACATGTGTGTGTCTGTTAGACAATAATAATTGAAGATGAAGAGATCATGAATTAGAGATAAAGCACCATATTGGGAATATTGAAGGGAGAAAGAAGGGCCGGAGTGATGGAGATATACTATCTAAGTACAAAGTTCTCAAAAACTAATTATTTTAGAAACTTAAAATAAAAATTGAGGGAAAAGAAAAACAAAAAATAAAAGGAAAGGAGTAGGTATATGAAAGGGGACCATGTGATTTTTGTTTTACTGAGTCCGGATCACCTCATTTCATGTAACACTTTCCAAACCCTTCCGTTCTCCTGTACGTTTCATAGTTTCCTAGGGTGGGGGTGGAGTTACTTGTTTTATTTTGGTTTGGTTTAGTTTTTTCCAGACAAGGTTTTTCTGTGTTGCCCTGGCTGTCTTGGGACTCTGTAGATGAGGCTAGCCTCAAACTCAGAGATTTGTCTGCCTAAGCCTTCCAAATGCTGGAACTAAATTAATCCTAAGGGTGCCACCACAGTCCACATAGTGCCCTGCTCCTTTATAGCTGACTAAGAAGGTGTGTGTGTGTGTGTGTGTGTGTGTGTGTGTGTGTGTATTTATTATGTTTTCACCATTATTCTATTGCTGGATATCTAGGCCAGTTCCATTCCTTTGCTGTTGTGAATAATGCAGTGTTGCAGGATATTTGATCACATGATGAACCCCAAGATTGTAAACTGAAGAAACCTGTGATGTGGTTTAGCCCTAGCACACACCTTTAATCCAAGAGCTAAGCAAAGTCAACCCTGGATCAAGAGGTGGAACAAGTGACCAGCTGGCAGGGAGGGAACCAAAATAAAGAGTAAGGAGGCTCTTTGAGTTCAAAGGTATTTAAGACATCATGAAGAAGAAAAAACTCCTTCCTTTGGCCGGGTGCCTCTCTGAACTAGCAGGCTTTCACCCCGGCATGTGGCTCCTTGAGTCTTCATTGGTAAGATCGAATGACTGGGATTTTTGTTTAAAAACAACAATGCAGCAATAACCATGGAAGCGCAGGGGTCTCTGTGGTAGGATCTAGTCTTCTGCCTATGTTCCTAATTGGTAGAGCTAGTCTGCTTTGAGTGCTCTGAATATCCACAGTGGCTGCATTAGTTGACAGTAAAAAAATAAAAAAGGTGTGCGTGTAGGTTTAGACCATGAAACTAGGTAGGAGATCATGAGATGGACAAAGGTATTCAGAAATATGTGGGGTCTGGAGCAAGAGATTGCTCATGACACAGAAGTGTAAAGATGGTTCCGGGGAGGGGTGTGGGGATAGGAAAGGAAGAACAGGTAAGACAAACAGTGGAAATAAGTAAATTTTCCTTGAAAAAATGCCATAATGAAGCCTAATTCTCTGTATGCCGATTTTTTTTTTAAATGAATTTAAAGAAACCCCAGGAGGGGATGGCACCACTGATCAATGAGCAAAGTCAGTGGGGAGCAGGAGGGGTGGTGGCGATGGCAGCGATGGCTAGCTTGGCTCTGTCTCCATTTTCTGGCTTGCTGGTTTGATTATTTCTGAAGTCCTTTTCAGCTCAAGACCATGCCCCTCGATTTGCACACCCGCATATTCTCTACGCTGCAATGCTGTCCATGATTGGGCTACTGTGGATTCTTCCACGGGGCTCCTCTTCCTTGCACAATGCCCCCCACTGTGCCATGAGAACTGTAATGCCTGCCCATCCCCCGCCCCACCCCCATCCCCAGCTATTTGCAGTCAGTCTTCACAAATCATCCCTTTGTCCTATCAGGAGGCTCTGCAGGAAACCAGGCTAAGCAGCATTCTTAAATCTCTTACACTCACTAATTACATTGCAAAGAACTATTACACACCTCAGCAGAGCAGTCAAAGATGCGTAATAAGAAAGCTGAGTTGCAAGGAAAAGACACCTAATTTATGACAGGCTGTCAGTCACTCTTCACTAACCCTTCTTGGCACCAAGTGGCCATCCCACTTAAGGGATCAGACATTCATCTGTGAAGCCTACACTGGACATACATACCCATCTCTCAGTTCTCAACAGGTGGGGACTAAAATCCTGCTCCCCTAGGTCTAGGACCACTGCCATCCCCAAAGGTGTCTATCGCAGGGCTGAGCAAATTAAACACATTCCGTCACTTTTGTGATCATAAAAAGAGAAAGAGGCATGAAAATATGTTCTATGGCGGTGTGGGGAAAGGGAGTGCCTCAGCGGGCCTATGACGAGACACCCCTTCCCCCTGAGAGACCAGACACACACGAGGATATAGTATAGAATAGAGTTTATTCAAGGCATGGGGAGGGGAGTTAAGGGGTTAGTAGTGGCAGAGAAAGGCAGAGAGAGTAGAAAAGTAGAGGCCGGCCATGACCACCACATGGAGAGAGGGGGGAGGGGAAGGGAAGAGCCCAAGAGGGCAAGAGAGGCAAGAGGGAGGGAAGGGTCAAGTAGCCCCTTTTATAGTAGGACAGACCTACCTGGCTATTGCCAGGTAAAGGTGGGGAGGGGCATACCTGGCTATTGCCAGGTAACTGTGGGATGGAGTTTAGACACCATTCCCAGTTTTGGTCTAATTAAAAAAGAAAAAATTAGAAAAAGGTGATGGCGAAGCAGGATCTGGCTGCTTCATGCTGACACTGGGGGCACGGTATTGCTTTGGAACCTAGGGGAATGGGTATGGGGGATGTTGGTCCAGTCTTAGGAGAATCTGCATCAGTGTCACTTTTTGTTTGAGTTGACCCCAAACTCTGGAAGCCACATATAAACTACACGGTTTCACCAACTCTTCCTACTGATTTATTGCTGATTCACTGAGTAAGCTGTAGAACATCCCAGTTATCCTGGAGGACAATTCTACCTCTTGTGGTTTGCCATGGAGAGATGTTAAGTACAGTCTTTTGGCCCACTTAAGGCTTTTCATCTAAGGATAAGAGATAAGGCAACCTCCCTCACAGTCAATGTAAATATCAGATAAGATAATAAATACACCATAATCAGGAACACTACCCAGAATGTGCCAGTCAGTTCCACCGCCAGGGATGTCTTGCATATCCTCCACCTAGTGTGATTATAGTCATGTGTTTGATGACAACAGTAAAGACACAAGCTGCTGAGTAAGGCCACATCTCAGCAATGCAAAAGCCAGCACTCCTGTGCGCCCAGTAAGCACAGCCTGTGTGCCAGCTCCACACAGAAAGGTAAACACATAAAAAGATCATTATGATTTGAATCTGCGGTGTCCTTCACAGGCTCCTGCTCTGAACACTCATTCCCAAGCACCAGTTTAAAGGCTGTGGGGCTTTAAAAAAAAAAAAGGAATCTGACTAGTGGAAACAGATCACAGCGGCTGGCCTTCCGAAGGCCACACTCATCCCTAGCTCCATCCTGCTTTCTCTGGTTGACTACCACAGGAACAGATGCTCTGTCACAAGTGACCACTCCCATGGCCACCAGCACGCCTTCCCTGCCATGAAGGACCAGGGCTCCCTGAAGCCGTAAGCCAACATCGATCCTCCCCAACATGTTTTCACAGTGACACAGAATACAACCAACACAAAGACTGCCAATGAACTTGTTTTTCTAATCTCTGCATGTTTGACATGTAGCAAACACACAAGTTAGAGGAGTTCACTGCATTTAACACACTTTCCACATTAAATGCTGATCATCTCCCTTAATCCTTCTTCTACCTAGCCTCCCCACCCCCATTCCTACAGCACCCTTCCCTGTCCCAAACTATTCTTAATTTCTTTCTATCCTCGTACCCACTCAAGCGTCCACCATTCTATTTTGTATTTCTACAAGGTTGGTATCCATATATGAATGAGAATGTGCAATGCTTGTCTTTTCTGTGTCACTCAACATAATGATCTTGAGGAGTAAATTTCTGACATCTACAGGACCACTGAGAAGTCAAGTATTATCTCTCTCTGGTGTTTTCAAAAGTTGTCTTCTGAGATTCTTGAAGCCTTTTTTGACTCTTGAATTATAGTAAGATAAGAATCGTGGTCTCCTTACTTCCTCCCTTGTGCCCTTGCCCAGGCAATTATTTAGACTGGTTATGCCTAGTTTCTTCATCTAGACAGAGGCAGGGAGATGAACATGATATGACAGTACGTGTCTATAATCCCAGCCCTAGAGGGATGAAGATAGATAAATTGAGAGTTCAAGGCCAACCTGCTTTATAGAGCAAGACCCTGTCTCAAAGACAAAAGGGTGGGGAACACAGAGGCAGAGGCAGAGAGCAAAGCAGCCCCTGCACAGGTCTCGTGGCCATCATTACCGTCAATACAGTAGGAATCCCATTTATTCTGGGTGACTCCATCTGTGGTACTGCACGTCCACTTATGGGGCAGGAAATTTTCTTCCATTCACCCCCGGGATACTTCAGGTAGGCTCCCTTTGTGAAGAAACATAACAAACAAGTCACATTAGCCTTGTATTACATCAAACAAGTAACTACCTCATATCTCGGATGCTCTAAGAGCAATGTTTACTCAGGCTTAGCTTTCTACCATAAACATCAACCCTACGCGCATAGTGTCCAAAGGACCTTAACATGTTTATTTCTTTTTATTGAGGCATTTAGAAGATTAATATATCCCATATTGGGGATGTCAGTCAGTAAAGTGCCTAGTACACAAAGATGAGGACCTGAGTTTAGATTCCCCAGAACTCAATGAAGAAACTTTAGGTGGTGGCCCAAGCCTGGAACCTCAGTGCTGAAGGCATATAACTGGTAGGATCCCTAAAGTATATCAGCCGGCCAGCCTGGTTGAATATGAGCTTCATCTTCAGTGAGATCAGGGTTACTGGTCCTTAGTATACTGCCTGCCAACTCTATGATTCTGTAAAAGTCACTTCTGCTTCTCTGGAGAACCCTAACTAACACTAGAGGAAATCACAAACATCCTAAACTCCAAGCCAGTGCCTGGTCCCTCCATGACCAAGCTGCTACTTGATCAAAGCACTGTGATAGCACATTGCTAAGTAATCACCTAGTAATTTGTAAGACATCGATCATTGGTTAAATTCATGGGTTGACGAGCAAGAGATACCTGGGGTTGGGCCCTGCTTCCCCAAGGATAGTCCTTTGTCTCGGGACATGAAAGGACCCCAGAACAGAGGAAAAGAAAGCTCTTCCCTGTGAGAAGCTGCCATCCCACACATGGTTAGCCTGACATCTTCCTACCCAAAGAGAAGCAAATGCCTCAGGCCTAAGTATGATACCAAGAGTGGTTGGTGCTGGTTTGTTGAGGACGAGATTGTGGGTTTTTAAAGAGGAAATCTAGGCTGAGAATTTAGCACCCATTTGGACACCAAGTAAGGATCCACACCGAGGCACCATCTGCTAGTAGCAGATTGTGGCCAACTTTCAAAGAGTGAACTGCCTCTTACTTTAAAAATGCCCTGACCAAATTCATATCTCTAATGCACTGCTGTCCATAGAATGAGCTAGAAGATGAACGCACTAACAAGAAACCTGGCAGATCATTAACCACTGAACCAGAACTATGCTTGCTCTACAGGGGGATCCAATGTTATGAAATAAACATGGTGGATTTGAGGGTGTTGAATTTTTTTGCTTGTTTATTTCAATTTCTTTTTTTATGTTTGGTTATTTGGGTTTGGTTTACAAAAGTACATTATTTTTATATGGCCCTATGTTATTGGTGTTACTTATTAACATACCATCTCAATAGGCATATATGTTCTGCTTCCATTAATACAAAAAGCTCCAACTAGTCCAGTATAAATTTCTGTAGTAGGGGAAACACGGTCTTCTCCAGTCTTCATCCTAAGACAAACAGCAGCCTAGCATCCAATCTGAGTCTTCCATGTTCTTGAAAAACAATCCTATTATTCCACACATACCCCCAAGAACCACATGAGGCCTTACCTATAGAGTGCAGAAGAAATAATATCCCACCAAGCTTGCACATGAAATTGTCTCCTGACAACCGTATGTTCATTCTGAAAAAGTAATTGAATCCTTGTCAACCTCCCTGAAATTGTTCATTTTTAAAAAATGGGCAAAACACACATGCATATACACACCACACCACACATACACACACACACACACACACACACACACACACACTCACTCCCACCTCTTGCCTCATGTTGCAATGAATTCATACAAAGAAGAGAGCTGTTGGGCAGCCAGAAGCAACCTGGATATCTCCCGCAGCTTCAGCCTCTCCGCTCATGTCTACTTCCTGGTGTTCATAAGCAAACTTCTCCCAACATGCTGTGCACCAAAGCCATTCATTGGAAACACAGTAATTAGCATTGCAGATAAAGAGACACTGGTGCAGTGTTAATTACTACCGTGCAGATGTACTGTTAGATTCGGTTACCATACATAACATTGTCGAGCCCTTATTTTTAAATTAAAGTGCAACAAACCATACCCTGGCTACACATATTTTTATGATTAATACAAATTAATGTTATTTCATTGTCTGGGGAAAGGGTAGAGATAAGGAGATGTTGCATCTAATTGTAACAACATAATGGTAGATGTTATATACTCCCCCAGCTGCCTGCACATTGGGAGCATGCATAAGGAAGGGTGAGTTCTGTGAACACAAAGACCAGGCATGCTCCTTGTGGTATCCCAAGCTCCTAGCACAGCCAGTGCTATGTGACCCTTTCTGAACATGGACGAGTAGATTGCTAATGAGTGGAGGTATGGATGAAATGAATAAATGAACGAATGAATGAATGAATGAATGAAGATACAACTGTGTCACAGAAGGGAATCTGGAGGAAATAGAGAGCTAAAAGGCTCCATGACTTAGTTTTGATCCTCCTAGTTCTGTTTTGCTTTTTAGTTTTCAAGGTGTGCAGTCTGGTCCCCATATCTAGTCCACAGAAGTCCAAAGCGAGAGGCCAGCAGACCACTTGAAAGCAGAGATTTCACAAGTGCCATTATCATCCACCAGGTTCTGGAAAGGGAAGAGGAGTGGAAGGGAGATGGGGGAGAACCCTTCTGCATCAGCGAGACATGTGTGCAAGAGCCAAGAGAGAGAAAGGAAGGAAAGGAACATGGTTGACCCATACACATAATATTTGGAGGGGGGTGTTAAAAGGATTTATTTCACCTTACAGTATACAATTTACCCCATAAGATATTTAAAGCTAACTGGACATATGGACACTAAAGGAAACACTCTTCTGGTTATTAGCACAGAAGGTAACACATTGTACTGCGTTTGGTGTAGTGTCTATGCTAAAGTACTTTTCTGTCTGCTGTAAAGAATTGTACTGTTTTCTGTGAAATATTTCTGTGAAAATGCAGGAAAGTAGTGACATACTATGTTTTGGTACAAAAGCATAGCAATCCCAAAGCAGAGCATACTGAATGCAGTTTTTAAATGACGTCTATAGGGAGAAAGATTCCCATACAAATATTATTTACTTGATAATAGAGCTTCACGGGAAAAGTGAATGTTTCGGTTTTCATTGTGAATAAGATACACATCCCTTAAACTTTGACATCCTAACCATTTTTAAGCCAAGCAATATTAAACATACTTATGTCAATGCAGACCCTTCAACCCCACCCACCTGCAGAACGCTTTGTCTTGCAAAGTTGAAGCTTTATATCCACCAAACACTAACTTCCAATTCCCTTCCTGACTCCAACCTCTGCAATCTCTATTCTATTTGCTGCCTCTATAATTTATTCTGCTTTTGACACCTCATATAAATGGGATTCCTTTATATCGAGAGTGACTACTAATTAGGAGTGAGATCTGTCACTTCACTGTTTTGAAGATGGCTTATAGTTTTGTTTGGTTTCCCAACCCTTGTTCGCAGGAGGGAATTTGTGTTATGTCCATTGTATATTTCTGGAACTTCAGCCTTAAAATATTAAACAAGTCTTCTAAAGTTACATAGCTGACAAGAAGTGAATTGGGAATCTTTTGACACCAACGACTCTGGTTCTTACACTTGCTCTGTGTCTGTGTGTTTTTGAAACAGTGGAAGAAATTCAGATGAGCAATGTGTGTGGGACACAAGCTTTACTTGATGTATTGTTCAGATATGCAATGATTTTCTTTGGGCACAGTAGATAACTCTGATTAATGGGTTTCTTGAAATGTAGGGAATCTCTATGATATAAGTCATCAGGCTGCAAGAACTTTTTAGAGCTGTCCATTGATGGTGGCGACCTCTGCACTTGTCAATCAGAGCAGAGCAAGGAACTGAAGCTGAGCATGGAGTCCAAAGAGGGGGAAAAAGGGAGGGAAAAGAAGAACCAGAGGTTTAGTAGTGGGAGGAACTAAAGTGAGATGGGACTGGGCTGAGAAATGCTCTGTGAGACGCTGAGACTCTGTGTCCCATGTGACTCCCTTCAGACTGGCCCTGAGGCTATGTTCTCTGTGTGATATCCTGAACTCTCTGCAGGATGTCTGCTGCTAAGACTGGAGAAGGACCTGACCAAAACAGCTGGACTGAGTGCCTGGGACTTGACAGTTCAGCAGTCTCCCCCTGGGGTTTACTCCTGGTCACCCACAGGGGCTACGTCTCTTCTCCTGGATCCCTTAAACTCTCCTCATGGCTTTCTCTGGTTTCTTACACCTCAGATGGGTTGATTTGTTTGTTTTTGTTTTTGTTTTTGTTTTTTTAGCTTTTATACTATCTCTGCCTTCTAAACAACTATGATGAGAAAAACAAGCTAATTTTTCTAAGGTTCAATCTACAAAACAGTTGTCATGGCTGATGAAAATGATCTCTTGAGTCCCTCCCTTCGGGTTCCTGAATGATAAATGTGACTTATGACTCATCAGAAGTACCTTAGAAGCCAGGCACGGAGGGAAAACCTTCGCTCCTTCCACACACACATAGATTTAGCCTGGTGTGAATTCCTCAGAAGATGTAAATGGGTCTGCCATGCACCTTTCTGGGTTTGAGGAGAAACAGAAAGAAATGCTATCTAACCTGTTTGCCATTGCCTTGTAGGTCAGTGGGACCATGTACAACACTGGAAGGCATGTGTCCCTCCGCCTGGACAAGGAGCACTTGGTCAATATTTCAGGAGGGCCCATGACATACAGTCACCGCCTGGAAGAGATCCGGCTACACTTTGGGAGTGAGGACAGCCAAGGGTCTGAGCACCTCCTCAATGGACAGGCCTTCTCTGGGGAGGTACGTGCAGCTGCTAAAGTGCTATGGCTTGGGGCCAACTTGTAGGATTCCCCGCCTCGGTAACACCGGATAACAGATGGGAAGGTCCCCTCGAACCTGAGAAAGAAAATCCGTGCCTCCTTTCTTCCTGTGTCTCCTGCTTGTGGCTTTCAGTTTCCCAGAAGAGGCTACAGTGAAGCGATATTTCCTTCTCAAACACTAGCATAGGTGTCTGGGGACTCATGCCCTGGCATGCCCTAGAGCAGTGGGTGGGTCTCAACCTTCCCAATGCTGAGACCCTTTAATACAATTCCTTATGTTGTGGTGACCCCCTCCCCCGAACAGTAAAATTATTTTGTTACTACTTTATAACTGTAATGTTGCTAGTATTATGAATTATAATGTAACTATCTGATATACAGGATATCTGATATTTGGCCCCTATGAGGGGTCTCGTCCCACAGGTTGAGACCCACTCTCCTACAGCGTTATTTAACCTCACCTTTTCTCTGCCTCTTTACTTTTACCTCTCTGAGAATCAGTTCCTCTTGCATCCCGTAGGACAGCACAGCCTCCCTTCTGGTAAGGTGGGTCTCATTTGCCTAAGTATATCAAGCACTGTGAAATCAACGTCAAGGACCTAAAGAGTTTACCCGACACTCTACAGAATGGAAATTCCACTATGTCACACCATTGATGGTGAGTGTGACCATGTGCCACCATCAGCCCCAGACCAAAAAAATAAACAAACAAAAAAAATGCAGCTAAGCACAGTTTCAGATGAGATGAGAGATAAGGCTTAACCAGATTTCATCTGTGAGGTGACACTTGACCCCGTTCACTCTTTATATGCATGGACAATTACAACTTAAGGATCGGGGTCCTCATATAATCAGTAACTGGTAACTAGGTTCCTAGTAAGAGTCCTCACTAACTGATGTGAAAAAAGACTTTACAATTTCAGAAGTGTAGATTATGTATGGTCTGTTTATTTTGCTATTTAAAATCATGGTTAAACCTGGCTTTTTTTTTCATGTGCTAAGGTCCTACTCCATCAAATAGGCCACAAGTTTAAGAAATCCCTTAGCCAGATTTTGATGTGCATCCAAAATCCAGTGACTGTGAGTCAGCTTAGGGACCCAACTCATTACTAGGGATGCAAGGATTTAAAAAATGAAAAAGGAAGAAAGGAGTTCTAACCCCAGAGAAGTTCAAAAGGAACTGTATTCATATCATTGAAGTCTAATGGCTTGCTGAAAGAGAGATGTACAAAGACCCTGGCAGCCTCAAGAAAAAGACGTGACACATTGTACTTGAAGGGGTCAGGAGATGCTTCACACAGGAGGTGCCCTTTGAACTGAACTGTGGAGAGAAGTTATGGAGAGTAATTTTAACACATCAGCTTTGGAGTCAAACGGCCTGAATTTGTAGCCCCTGCTTTGATAAGCACCATGTAATCTTGGGACATCACTTGATCCTTCTAAGACACAACTTAGACACCTCTCAAAGATATTTTAAAGTTTTAGTGAGATCCTAGATGTAAGAAGAACATAGTTAATATACACTTGATAGACTTAAAAGAAAAGATAAAGCAGGGAATGAGGGATAGGATGAGAAAAGGGCCTCCAGGCATGTCAGGGCACTGTGTTCTTCAGACAGTGCCCGTAGATCTGTCATCTATTAATAATGCCTGCATAGACACTGGGCTTCAGCTGCAGTATGAGATTCTCTCTGTAGGGGGAGATGTGTAAGGATTGATTAAGGATGTCTGCTACAAAGGAGCCAAGTAAAAGAAAACTCTCCTGAACTAGAACATGGCAAGGAATATAACCAAAGTAGGGCAAAACCTCGCAACTGGGAGAGCTGGGGGAGGTCAGTCTCAAGCGGGGCGTCTTTAAAGATAAACTCTTCCTTACGATAATATGCATTGTCTTAAAGTTTGCTGGGACTTTATCAGTTCACTCTCTTGCTCATTGCCGTTGGTTTTGTTTTTTTCTCCCTCTGGACTGCCATATTTCAGGGCTTGCCACGGCACTGCTTCTAAGCAGAAACATTATTTAAATGAGTGGGTAAAAATATAGATGGCTATTAGGCTAAAATCTTTACACCATTGCTTCGGATACTTCAACGATTAAGTAGGGTGATTTGTAACGTGGACATTAACAACTTATAATTTGAATCCATCTCAAAGCCTTAATGGATACACAATAATTTAATCTCAGCATATTAATTTTCCAAGACCTATTACAGACCACAGGGACTAGGGGCTTCAAAGAATCTATGTTTAAAAGTTCCCAGAAAGACAAGAGGACAGCCGGAGCTACACAGAGAAAACCTGTCTCGAAAAACCAAAAAAAAAAAAAAAAAAAAAAAAAGTTCCCAGAAATACAAGACGTGGGGATGGACGTCTGGAGTACCAGCACTAGGGAGGCAGAAGCAGGATGGTCATAAGTTTGAAGTTAGCCTGAGCTACACAGCAATACTCTAGCTCAGAAAATGAATAAATAAATAAATAAATAAGTAAATAAGTAAATAAGTAAATAAATAAATAAATAAACAAATAAATGAATAAGTGAATAAATAAATAAATATTCCCAGGAGAATCTGATTATGTAGCATTCTTACCTGTTCTTGAATGTTCATTAACAATTACATTTAAACAGAACAGTGAATAAGAAGAAGCAAGGGGGGAAGATACTGTCAAGATTGATGCTCTGTCCTTCCCTAGACCAGATGAAACTGCATCCTGAGCAGTGTGCTCCGGGTCTACACAATTGTGAAACTTCCCAGGGCAACCTGGTTAGCAACCACCATGTCAGTTACAGTGCCTGAGAAGTCCCACTTTTCTAATAGTCACTGACTTAGAAATAGCAAGCTGGGGTACAATATGGGTTAATGAGACTTGAGCTACAGCTTTCTAAGCACGCACGCACGCGCGCGCGCACACACACACACACACACACACACACATACCTACACACCTCTACCTGCAGAATAGGCCTGAGTATCGCCCTCACATAAATATAGTCATATCTCACCCTGGACAGATCATACTAGTATCAGTATATTTCTTTCCACATCCCTCAGTTTGCATGATCTATATATAAGCTTGCCAGTGTATAGTGCTAGAAACCAGCATTTTGGAGGCTCCAAAATAATCTCATATAAAGATTGCTGTGCACACAGTTGGCTTTAGAAATATTCAAGGTGTTCTAGTGAACAAGAAGAGTTAAACACCTATGCCACATGAAGGGAAAGATCTAAGGCCAATCGCGGAACCAGCAGACAGTAGACATTCAGCTTAATACATGTTCTAGCGATGGGAGCTATCTATCAATGAAATGAGTTTGCTACGGAAGATGGTGAACTCCCGTTGCTGGATTTATTAAGCCCTGAGCACTTCTTAAACAATGGGTGAACTATTAGCTTTAATGTACCTTCTAATTACTAAACTCTACACAATCCACAACTTTCTTCCCGAAACTCCTTCCGGTTAAATTCCAGTTAGCCTCAGGAAAAGCAAATATTTATCACCCCGTAGTTTAACGTTTCCCATTTCTTTTGTACTGCCTCCCTTGGTCTCTGTTTCTGGCTGTCCTCTGAGAGGACCCACGTAGACACTTCTTGCAACAAATCATGTGCTTATTTTGTTGACAGTGAGTAATACATCGCCCTCTCCTCCATCTATCATTGCTGATCATGATGAGTCAATTAATACCAGGCATTTTCCTTGGCAGACTGCAGTGGCCGCTGTCTGAAGAGCTGTATACTAAGCCTAGCCTCGTCTAGTAAGGTTATTATAATTGATGATAATCATTTGCTTTGTTGTATAAACTCTGTGGATGTAAGACACCATTAGCAACTGCATTTTTTGTAAAAATTATTCATGTCCTACATGAAGAATTCCTGGATGCCTTATTGGAGGTCGGTGATAAATTAGAGCATTCAGGGCTTCAAATGTCTCAATGTTTTAAAAGGTAGGGATTAACTGTTTTTAATAATCAAGCTCCTTAGCTCGCTGATCATTTTAAGTGCTTAGATTAATATCTAGTATAAAGTGGGTTATTTGTAGGATGAAACAAAAGATAATATTAGAAAAGAATCACGTTTGTGGGTTAAGTTCCAATAGTAAGCCTAGACAAGAAAAAAATAATCTCTCTCTTTCTTGGGAGAAATCCGACAATTTCATCTTCAAAACCTCCTTTGAGTTCTTCATTCCCAAGGGATAAGGTAGTGCCCTGAGAACTGCGCTCGCCACTTTACAGGGCATCTTTGGCCCGATCTCTGATTCGTTTTCTCCCCTCTCTGTGGCTATTGTGCCCCCGTCGTATGCTGGCTCTGAACACACAGCACCCAATTTCTATTCAGAAATGCCTCAAGTCTATTGAGGAAAACACACGTTGAATACACATGTGTGTGTATGTGTGTGTGTGTATGTGTGTGTGTGTGTATCCTGTATACATATATACATACACATACACATACACATTCATATACATATTCATATTCATATACATTTCATTTTCTCTTGGAATAAACCTTAAATATATCCACACTATTAGTGTGTACAACCATGAGCTATATATATGCATATACATATTGATATGTAAATATATGTACATATAGATATATATCAATGAAATGAGTTTGCTTCTGAAAATGGTAAATTCCTATTGCTAGATTTATTAAGCCCTGAACACTTCCTAAACAATGGGTGAACTATTAGCTTTAGTGTACCTTCTAACTACTAAACTCTACACAGTCCACAACTTTCTTCCAGAAGCCATATATATAAAAACATGGTTGTACACACTAGTAGTGTGGATATATTTACGGCTTATTCCAAGAGAAAATGATGAACTAGCTGTCTTGGATCATCATAAGAAAGGATGGCAAGCAGCCCTTCCGACCGGCATGCCTGCCGCTCCCTCTGAAGTTGAACAGCAGCACTGACCTTCCTGGATCTCAGCCTTGGGAGTCTCTGGAGTCTCCAGTTCTGCTCCAAAGATGAGGAGGAAAAAGTCCATAGGTGTTGCTATGGTGATGTAGATTGTAGTTTTCATTAAAAAGGGAGACTAAAAACCATATTGAAATATAGGATGGTTTATGTTTTGTGTCTCTGAATCAGAAAAGAGACTATTTCATGACCAGTAAGAGAAACAAACAATGGAGGCTCAATCTCCTCAAGGAACCAATTATCTGCAAACTTTAGAGACTGCTTCACGTAAACACCACAAAGTGGTAGGCATAAGCGGCTAAAACCAAGTTGTCCTGGCATGTGCTAGAATGTGGGAAATGCTAAGCAGCAACAGCCGAGAACCAGGGCCCCAGTAAGCGCAGCCCATCAGAGGATGAGAGCAAACTGTTATGACTTGGCTGCTTCAAGGGACCTCCTGGCAAAGACGCTTTATTGGCCCAATTAGAGATTGAGGTGAAATAAGAACCGGGATAGTACATATAACAAGAGTGGGGATAATAAACCGAAAGTGCTACCACGTGGCGTGTGCCACACATAAGCTCCTCCCTCCCCCCCACTGTGAATGTCAGATTCATCACTCCAGTCATCATCTACCTCAGTCTCCCTATTCTAGCTTCCCAAGATCCCTTCTTCCCCGCCCCCAGCAACTCCGGTGCTGCCTCTTCTTGCCCTACAGAGAACGTTGTACATCCCTGAATGGGAGGCCTCGCAGAAGAATTACCTTGCAGGACAAGTCAACCCCAGGAGCTAAACATGGTTTAAATTTTTAAAAGTTTGTTTGCAAAAAATAACCAAAGAGAGTATCAGAAGTAGTAAGCAACAGAGATCATGTGTGGCCTGGAAAAGTTCTAAATATTGTTACAATTTTTTTTTCATTTTTTTAAAAAAAAAATTTTTTTAATTGGTTAGTTTATTTATATTTCAAATGTTAGCCTGCTTCCCAGTTTCCTCTCTGAAAACTCCCATACGTTCCCCTCCCTCCCCCCTACTTCTGTGAGGGTGCTCCCCTACCCAGCCGCTGGCACCTCACCCCCAGGCATTCCCCATGCTGGGCGATCGAGCCTCCACAGGACCAAGGTCCTCCCCTCCCACTGATGTCAGATATGGCCATCCTCTGTTACATACGCAGCTGGAACCATGGGTCCCTCCATGTGTACTCTTTGGTTGATGGTTTAGTCCCTGGGAGCTCTGGGGCAGGCAGAGTCAATCAATATAAGATTACCAATCACTGTGAGTCTTGTATCTATTTATTCTCACTTGTGTGGGAACAGAAGTTCTTTGCTGATGGGAATTTTTGTTTGGCCAGAGCTGTATTCCCAGAGCTTTGTACACTGAGCACATGAGGCCAGTCAACACATGTTCGCTGGGTAAAGTCATCTGAGTAAACCTCTTAAACAAAGAGCTATTCCGCCCTAGACACCATGTACCGAATGCAATGTCCAGCATACAGTAGTCATGTGTGTGAAACGAATCAGTCACTGAATGAACAACTTAATCAACTGTCAATGTCCTAGAAAAAAAACTTTAGAGGCTTTTGGGATTTTTTTAATCCTGGACTGTGTTAACTATACAAGAAATATACAAAACCATTTAAACTGAAGCTGGAGGGACCAGAAAGATAACGCAGTAGTTAAGAGCACTGGCTGTTCTTGCAGAGTATTCAGGTTCAATTCTTTGCATCTATATGGTTGTTCAGAATTCCAATTCCAGGCAATATGATACCCTCTTATGCCTCCATGGGTAACAGGCATGTACATGGTGCACACACATGCATACAAGACAAACACCCCCAAGTATAGAATACTAATTAATTAATTGATTAAGATAAAATGTTTGGATAAAAGTTACTGAAAGCTTCAAATGCCCTTAGAAATCAGGGTGTGGGGGCTCAGCAGTTAAGAGCACTGGCTGCTCTTCTGAAGGTCCTGAGTTCAAATCCCAGCAACCACATGGTGGCTCACAACCATCTGTAGTGAGATCTGACGCCCTCTTCAGACACCTCTTCTGGTGTGTCTGAAGACAGCTACAGTGTACTTACATATAATAAATTTTAAAAAAAATCTTTAAAAAAAAGAAAGAAATCAGAGTGTGGGGGAGAGATAGAATTGTTGGTAATTGTTACCTAGGAATTTCTCTAGGAGAATATACTTTGTGAATTTTTTAAAAATGGATTTATAAAGTACCAATCTGTATCTATATGGAGGAAGATGTAGAGGGATTAAACAGTGTTACCCTGAAGGGATTTCAGATCCATTAGAGGGACAAGGCACAGACGTGACTCACATGGCCACTGTCACCTACCTGCTTTAAAAGTAACTCCCGTTTATCTCATCCAAAGAACAGATAGAGACTATCTGTCACAAACCACAGTGAATAAGACAGCTACAGATCCCTATCTATGAGGTGTTTCCCATCCAGTGGGGGGGAGAGACAGATAAGAAATAATGAGAAGAATAAATGAGCCCATCTGTAGCATCAGAATGTAGCAAAGGCTATGAGGACTTAAACAGCAGAGAGAGGAGATGAAGACACAAGCATGAAGACATGAGATACAAATCTAAACAGGGTGGCCAGCCTGGGCCTCACTGAGAAAACAGTATGTGTTAGGTGGACAGGGAGACTGGCAAGGGGGAAAAATCTTCTAGGTGAGCACAATAGCTCCGAGTGGGAGAGAGCTACAAGCACTTACACAGTAGCAGAAACGGTGTGGGCTCGTACGTGAGTCCTGGGGCTGATGGAGAGAACATATGGGTCTTCCTATCATTGACTCAGTGTGGTCATTGGCTTTTATCGAAAGTCTCTCTTAAAGCACACTGACAAGAATTCTCTTTTAATGGGCCAACATCAGTTCTGTGAGTTTGCTCTTAATGTGAGTGCCTCTGCCTGGGGTGATAAAGGTCCAAGGTCATCCAAACAAGAATGTCCAGGCCGGATTTAAATCGGAACTTCTGATATCCTGACAATGCTTAGGGTGGGCCGAGGTTTCTCTGCAGACTTTGGCTCCACACAAAAAGCTATTCGCCTAGCTCCAGCTCTAGCTCACTAGGGAAATTCCAAGACGGCAAAGCTGGGCGCTGTGAGTGGGGCCTTTCTTTAAGGAGCCTGTGATCTTGCAGAATAACCTGTCTTCCGATAAGACTGTTAATTCTTGGCAGTCCCAGAGTGGGTTGTGCTCCTTAAAAATACCTTCCTGTGCACATAATGAGCTGTAGGTAAATACTGCTGAACAAAGAAATGGAAGGAGTAAATGAAGATAATATAGACTAGAGCTTTCAAAGTGCCTAAATTATGCCCAATATGTCATAATCAAAATTCTATAGTCATAATGTCAACCCTAATGAAGTTAATGTCAATATTAACAGAGATTTTTGAATTTATATGTTAAATTATTCACAAATTCAAGGTAAGTGAATTCTTCAGGGCACCTGGGAAGAGCAATGGAATAGCTGAGAGCAAGTGTGTTAGAATAATTCATTTCCATTCCTCATCTCGGCCCTGGAATTGCTCCCCAGATCAAGACAGGGAGCTTGTCTTTGACAGTGCTAGAATCCAAAGTCTGGAATTCCGAAAAGCAAGCTTACCCAGACTGGGCAAGGTGGCCTTTGAGAAGCCTGGCAAGCAGGAATGGAGACCCCTGATGCTGACCACGCAGAGAATAAGCACAAGTACAAAAGGGTGGTACCCTATTCATGGGGTTTTTCTTGGGACATTTTTACATTTATATCTGGGGAAGGAGAGCTCAGTTCGTTGAGCAACTTCCTGGGTTGTCAACTATAGGTGCTCCCCTTGGGAGTGTACTGCTGCCTGGAAGGAAGTCACTATCCCACCCACTCCATCCTAACCCACAGCTCTGGTCTGTCCCACTCGGATGACATTATGATGGCTACCATCCTCCTCCTTTGGACTTCCATACCCTTTCATATTGTTGCCCCAAAGCAAGGAGGGAGCTGCTGTAGTGCAAGGTAAAATTTAAAAACTGCGATCTGACTGAGGTTCTGCTTCAGACGTGACCATCACCGTGGCAACCGTCATTGTCATCATTTTACAAGTGTTGAATGCGGTCTTGGTTTATTTAGAAAGCGGTGAAAGCGCAGGCAGTTAGGAGCGCTCGCTGCTCTTGCAGAGACTCTGTTCCGTTTCCAGCATCAGGCAGCTCCATTGCCTGCGACTCCAGCTTTAGGAGACCTCAAACCCTCTCCTGGCCTCTGCGGGCACTTGCACACATGTAGTCCACGTAAATGCACTCAGGCACATACACATAAATTAAATTAATAAGTCTTTAAAAGAAGCCGGTGACAGTCCACCTAAAGGCATGAGTCCTGTGTGTAGCACCGCTGTGAAGTAGCCAGACTTTGAAAGAAGAATCTCACTTCCAAATCTTTTCCAAAACTGGACATTGAATGGCTTATTCCTTGTTGTTCTGAGCCATGCCAACAGTTCATGAAAACCTGAAGAGGTTCAAGGAAAAGTCACGTCTTCCACTTGAAGGCACAGACTTGGACTTGAAACAAGCAATGGGACTCACGGTCTCCATGTGTGGTGGCTGTGCCAGGAGCACCTGTGGGGTCATCTCTTCCAACACACCTGCAGAATCATCACCAAATGCCAGGGAAGCCAAGCGACCTGCCAAAGGTCACCAACATTCCGAGGTAGAATTAGGAGCAGATCCTGATTTTTCCTGGCACAATGTTTCAATTTTTAATGTGTCACATTAAATTTACAGTTCTACCAAACTCCAGGGTTCAAGAGACATTTTAGGTAATTTAGGTGAGCCACCCAATAGAGGGTAGGGAGATCCCCCAAAATTATATTTCCTGCATCAGCAAGTAGAACACCATCTTTATAGATGCAGCCTCAAGACAAGAAAGACATGGGCCAATTAGTCACAAACAGAAGTGATGAGAAATATCTACAGAAGACGCATGCAGAAGTCACCAAATTACCCCTCCCAGAAAAAGGACCAACAGGATCAAGCCAAGCCATAAACAGGATTTGGTTGCAAGAAATATGGAAATAAAGCTCAAAAACTCAAACCAGGAAATGTAGTCCACGGTAATGCTTCCCTGGGTCTCAGAAGGAAAACTCGATCACACTGTTGCATTCAGTAATTAGAGACAGGGCTGTGGAGATGGCTCACTGCATGGAGTTTTCCCCCCAGAAGCTGAGGGCCTGAGTTTGGATTCCCCACAATGCCTGTAAAAGTGTGTTGGATGTAGTAGTTATCTGTAATTCCAGGTCTTAGAAAGCAGAGACAAGGAATCCCTGGCTCATTCGACTAGCTAGAATTGGTGAGGTCCAGGCTCAGGAAGCGTCCTGTCTCAGTAAATAAAGCAAAGAGTGATCACGGAAGACATTTCTCTTATTTAGGGTTTCTCCTGCTGTGACAAAATGCCCTGACCAAAACCAGCTTGAGGAGGAAAGGGTTTACTTCATTTCTACTTGCACATCACAGTCCATCATCAAAGGAGGTCAAGGCAGGAACCTGGAGGAAGACACTGAAGCACATGTCAAAGAGAAACACTGCTGACCGCCTTTGCTCCTGATGGCTTGCTCAGACTGCTTTCTTATAAAGCCCAGGACTACCAGCCCAGAGGTGACACTGCCTGCCATTAACTTGACCCTCCCATATCAATGAAGAAAATGCCCCAACGGGACAATCTGGTGGGATTTATTTTTTCTCTCCATTGAGATTTCCTCTTTCCAAATGACTCTATCTTGTGTCCGGCTGACATTAAAACCAGCCAGCACAGCACCCAGTGTCAACTCCAGGCTCCCATGCATACATTCAGACACACACAGGCAGATACACTCACATGCATACACATGCACACACATGCACATACACATATGTGCCATACTCATGTGAACACACATGTATTCATACTATGCACGCAATTGTGCTCAGGAAAATAAAAGAACCTAGAGCTGTAAATAGTGTCTGCACAGTTTGAGTGTCCCCACCCACGTGCACCAATACCCTCCAGAATGGCTCTGTGACAGTAAATAAAAGTCATCTAGGTACTAATGTTGTCTGTGCACCTTGTGATTGTACTGCTCTGTGATTCAAAATAAAGCCATTTAAAACTCCTAGATTCATCTGCTCTGGCATATCGATAAACCTCTTTTGTAACAAAGCTAATCATCTCAACAGCACTGACTTAATTGCACACCAGTTGACAGATAATAAACAGACCTGAGGATTAAAATATGAACTAATTACTGTACTCAATTCCATTTACTTGATTTCATGTTCCATTAATTTTTTTTTTTTGCATCATTTCTGGTGGAAGCCTTAGATTGATGGTCACCTCAAATGAGTTATGCCACTTAGCTGCCTACGGCATGCTCCTGTTCGGAATCAGTTGGAAAAGGGCAGAATTCTGGGCGGTAAATACTGAGGCAAAGCAGCGTAGGATATAGTAAGCGAAGGTAATTATCCATTCCCGAATACCAGCCAGAGCCGGTGTCTATAAATCTATCCCTAGCTCAGCGCTGAACGGGTAACGCTAGGATCACACTCATGATTATTCATTGGCTCTGCTCGTTAAGGCAATCTCCAAGAACCTTGGTAGCCTCTGCTGGGAGCAGGCTGGAGGGAGGCAGAGATGGCATGCAAAGGGGAAAGGGCATTGACCTTATAAGCCAGTCATGCACACCACACAGGGCGACATTGTAACTCAAGAGTGTCTGATTTCAAGAGCCTGTCCTGTTACTTGGTGGCTGTGCAGTCTTGGTAGAGGAAGAGCTGGGTAAATCATCTCTAGCCTTTTTTTTTTTTTTTGATCAATCATGATGATGGTCCTGTTTATATTTCAGGATATCTTCTGAGCACCAATGACAGGACAACAGAAACCCTTCCTGTGGTTGGGGCCGTTTACGTGATAAAGAAAGGACTGTTTGAATCATTTACTGGCCAGTCTAACAGTGCTCAGATTTCTTGCAGATAAGATATATTAGAATAATTACATGAGTTAACGTGACCACTCCTATCAGCTGTAACTTACTGAGCATATACTGTGTTATTGGGTATGATATCATATACCCAATCCATGCAATAAGTGAGTGAATTGGTGCTCATTCATACCATTTTATGCATGAAGAAAAGAAACTTGGAGAGTGAAAGGAGTTGCTTTCAGCCCTACCCCTGGTGGATACAGGGAAGACTTAGGATTTGAACCCTGATCTCTGACTCAAGCTTATACAGTGAAGACACCTCTGGCTCTCACTCTTAAGTAGCTCCTGGATTACGGTTAAGTCTAATCTCTCTAACACTGAATGTCCTACTCTGAGACCGGACGTGATCTTTTGGTTCCCCTGAGTTCTGCTTTAAAACAGTTGATACACGCTGCTGCCACCCCACCCCACCCCTACTGTAGAGTGAGACAGGAGCCTACCTCTCTGAACCGCACGGTCTGATGGGAAATACAACCCACACCCTTCTGTGTGCTTGCTGAGGACTGCCGCTCCTTCACGCACTTTCCCCATACATAGAGGCAGGATAGCAAGCAGACAGGTATGCAGAGGTACAGTTGTCATTTTCTCTCTTTGCTCAAATACAATAAGCATGGTATTGCATACCTGTAAATTTGTATATAAACATGTTTATTGCTTCCTGCCAAAGCACAAGAAACTGTATTCCTCTGTTTCAAAGGTAGCTTGGACGGATACATGCTCTTGCTCTGAATGGTATTTGCTGAGCTCGAAATTCCTGGACTTGGCCTTGAAACTAAATCCTGCAGGAGCGATTTGGCAAAATGAGCTTAGCCTGGAGGTTTTAAATCGCACTTTCCAGCCAGAAGGGGAAACTCCCCAGGGATCACAGGACTCTGCACCAGGAGTCTGGTACTCCTGTGCCAGATCTTCAAAGCAAACCACTCTGACTAATTGTGTAGAGCCCCAAAGGGCCACCACAGCGCAGATGCTCTTTCTGTCAGGTCCAGTATGAGGGGCAAGCGTTTCCTTTCCATTACACCAGCCTCTGAGGGCTGACGTGCTCCCCTGGCCTAGATGCCGGACTGTGACTTGCTTGCATGAGCAGCTGCTAACAGTTTGGAGGTACCAATGAGTAGGCTTATTAGTTCCTGGGTTTAACTCCTCCATTGCTCACCGGTTACGACACTTGGGCAAGTTGTTCAACTTCTTAGTACCTCAATAATGAGTTTGCTCATTAATGAGACCAAACAAATAGCGATGCCTGTGCTATAAGGAGATTTTTGTCCCCTCCAGGTTTAATGAATTTAGTGTGTAAACAAAACTAGTCAGCAATTCAACGGTACAGTGTGACGTGGCCTCACAAATACTCCCACTAAGACCGCCATAACCATGTAGATATTTCCATCAATCTGGAGAGCTTGTAGCCCCTCACCATCAATCTTCTAAGCCCCCAACCCTAGCCACTTAATTGATCATTAAGCTATAACTATACCTTTGACATGCTCAAACTTTTTAGTTTATTTTTAGCACACTGCTGCAGAATGCTGTCGTCTAGACACCGGGTGGCTGTTGCCTCCGAGACACTCTGCAGCTGTGATTATCCATGGGTGACAGGGCCCCACCACAGAGAGGAGGGAAGGCTTGAAGGGCAGCCCACGAACCACATAAGACCCCATTTCTTTATGGGGATATAGTCCCCATTAAGGATGGCTGGGATAGGGGGCATTTACTCTTTGGTGGTTAGCCATACTCCCGTAGGTAACCCCAATTAAACTTGGTGGTTTACCAAGCTAGACTTCAGTAGAATTCTTTCTTTGATCTGTCTGGGTGGGCAGGTTCCTCAGGAGGAAGTATCACACAGCACGGACAGTCAAGTTGACTTGTTTTTCTTTTGAAGAATGTGTCTCTAAATTCTAACAGAAAGAGAGAGAGAGTGAGTACTTGAACAGCCAGCACCACCATCAAGATTCAAAATGGTCTGGCCAGCCAAAGCCTTGCTTGAGCAGCTGCTCCAAACACGGCAGGCTTCCTCAGACGTCCTTCAACCCTTCACCCCATCTAACAAGAATCCAGAGCGGGCCCCGGGCAGGAAGTGAGCATCTTGTGAGTTACACCCGCCATTGTGAGTTGCTTCAACACTCAGGGCACGTTGCTGCCATCAATGCTGCCTGGAGTAGGGCTGCCTGGAAGAAGAGATCCCAGCATCTTTGCAAAAGGTGCCATCTCCTGCTGGGGCATGTGCCTTCGTCAGGACTGTGACTTGTCCTAATACCCACTGGGGTGGTTTATAGAGTTCAGATACTCCCTGTGGTATCGCAGCATGGCGAAGCCATGAAGGCTCCTCCCTCACGAATATAAGTAAGAGCCTTATAAAAGGAGGAGCCATGGGACCTGCTTGCCCCTCCACCATCTGCCATGAGAAAACACAGCACCTCCCCCATCTCTGAAAAATACAGCCCCTATCCAACAACCAAATTCATCAGACCCTCCTTCTTAGATGTCTTATCATCCAAAACTGCAAAAGGGAGTTTCATATTAATTAATCAGCTTCAGTTATTCCATTTTAACAGCACAACTGGACTAACATACTTAGGACTGAGTGCTAGGAAAACTTTAGAGGTGGAGGGAAGTAGAGGAAGCGCCTCCCTATTCCAGACACCAAGGGGTGCCCTTCCAAGTCCCCAGAGGGTGTGGATTTATGTCATATTTTCTTTATCCATCCATCCCTCTGTTGTTAAACTATTCTTACAAATGGCAGTAATGAAGAGACTATGTCCCCTCCATGCCCCCCCCCAAGTCCAGCTGTTGAACTAGGGTAATCACCTGACCTGGTTCCCCCTGGCAACAGGTGGACCTAGAATAATGGTAACAGCTCCAGCATTCACTCTCAGAAGGACCCTGGTTTGAGAAACCTGTGTACTACCCTCCATGGGGACCACATTTGTGTTCATTCCTCCCGTGGGGTATAAGAGTTCCCCTCACCCACATACTCACCAGCCTGCATTATTCTTTTTTTTTTTTTCAATGATTACCAAGGACTCCAAGTCAACAGGTCGCAGAGACACTTGCAAACACTGTTTATTGCAAATGCTGTTCACAATAGCAGAATTCTAGAATCAATCTTAGTACTCAACAGCAGAGGGATGGATAAAGAGAGTATGACATAAATGTGCACAATTGAAGGTTTATTTATCTTCAGCCCTGAAGAACAAAGTTGTGTTGTTTGCAGAAAAGCTGGTACAACTAGAGATAATTGTATCAAGTGAATTAAGCCGGTCTTGGAAAGACAATTATCATCTGTTTTCTCTCATCCTCGATTCCTAAGATTTTATAGAGATACATACAATCATATATTATGATATGACAGGAAGTAGAACTGTTCCAGTGAGAGGTGGGGGAGGGGGAAGAGAGAATAGAGGGAGATTGGAGGATGTGCAAAACATACAAAATATACTTGCATAAAAACTCAAAAAATTAAATAAATTAGAGCAAATAAGTACTCAGGCTTAGTTGGTTGATAAGCACATGGTCATTCTCGGTCTATTTGGCCTTATGCAAACCAGGTAACCTCTCATTTTCCTCACCCAGGAAATTAAAGAGTTAGAGTGGTCCGCCCATGTCCTGTTACAGTCCATCCATGTCCCCCTATAGGCTTATAGAAGAAGAGTCTCACTTTGAAGCCCAGGCTAGCCTTGATTCACAATCCTCCTGCCTCAGCCTTCTGTGTGTTGTGTTAAAGACATTTACCACCATGCCATGGTAGAGGTAAAATCTTCTTGTGTAATCTCACCACATCAATTTTAATTGAGGGTAACAGTGCTACCCCAAGCATCAGAACCACTGTTGTGTAATAAAACCCCTGTGTTACCTTGGAGACTTTCCTCTGAGGACTGGGTATACACTTTGTAAGCAGTCACTCTCATACCTGCCCTAGGGTAACTCTTAGGAGGTTACATCGTTGTATGCGACACCAGAAGTTAATGCTCAGATTGTCCTGTGCATGTGCACATGTGATCATGTGCTGCTATTAAATTTGTGAACAGCGTCTTCCTGCTCCTGTTGCCATCAACATGCTATTAGCATGCATGCACACGGACACACATATTCTATCACACCTCTGTAACTCACTGCCCTTGTGGTTAATAGAGTATATTTCACTAGGCACTATGGACTCCCTTTGAGCACTTTTATTTTATATGTATGTTAATTACAAATTAGCTGATTTCTCTGCATTGGCAGCCCAAGGAATCAAGCCAGGGAATCACCATCATCATTCATTAGGCTGTTTCTGTCCTAATCTATAGAGAAACAGAAGAGCAGATGACGTCACCTCAAACTCTCTGTACCTCCCTTTTGATGTGGGCATCTAGCCTCCTCGGTCACGTGCTACAGAAAGCATTTGCCAGCTCCTCTTTTAAAACCCAGGGCATCCAAACCCGAGATCTCACCAAGCTCTCGTGGTACTTGTAGAGTGTTCACTTAGCTTAAATTACAGTATTTTAATTTTCTTAAGGCTATCTTTACTAGCTGAAGGGTGGTTTTCCCCCCTTCCCTTCATTAAAGAACAAGTTGGTTCCAAAGCACTCGGAGAGCCCCGCCCCTCCCATCTTCCTCTCTCTCATCATTTTCCCTACTGCTGCCCTCTGTCTCTCTCCTGGGTGCTTCTCAGTTTCTTGCAGCACTTGACTCCTCAGAGCAGAAAGGAGATTGTCCCCGTTAGTGTTTGTGTCACTGTGAGGACACACCAGGATGACCAAAGCAAGTTCCGGAAGAAAGTGTTTATGCAGCTTCCACTTCCACAGCACCGTTCATCCTCAAAGGAAGCCAGGACAGGAACTCACACAGGGCTGGAATCTGCATCAGGAGCTCATGCAGAGGCCATGGAAGGGTGCTACTTACTGGCTTGCTCCCCATTGCTTGTTCAGCCTGCTTTCTTATAGGACCCAGGACCACCAGCCCAGGGATGGCACCCACAATGGGCAGGGCCCTCCCCTATCAGTCACTAATTAAGAAAATGCACTACAGGCTTGCCCGCAGCCCGATATTGTGGAGGCATTTTCTTAATTAAGGTTCCCTCCTCTCAGATGGCTTTAGCTTATGTCAAGGTGACATAAAATTATCCCCAGCAGAGATGAAATGACAAAGTGAGCTACATGTATACCAGGCTAACCATGAACTAGAATTGTATAGCCAAGAATAGACTGAGCTCCTGGCCCTTCTGCCTCTACCTCGGGAGTGCTGGGATTTGGGTGAGTACAGCCATAGCCAGTTTTTATGATAATGAGAATCAACCCCAGGGAACTATGTCCTCTACCCAGGCAAATATTCTACCAATAAGATATGTTTTCTGCCCTGGAACATGCAGCGGTCTTGGAAATGACCATCAGGTGGTATCTCTTGTCTCTCAGAAAGGAAACAGCTCAGCTACATCTAGTCTGGGAGATTAAAGAAATACTCTGAGCCGCAGACAGTGCCAGCCTGTGGTGCGTCTTGTCTGTCCTTTAAGAACATAAATCACTAAAGGTATTTTAGTAAGGCATATGCAAATCACAGAAATGCCCTCAGCTGAGGGTCGGCAGGCTGCCAGGAGAACTTGATGAGAGGCCTTTAAAATAAGCCACAGGACTCAGGGTAGGTGACTGTTCTAGTCAGCTTTAATTGTCACCTTGACACAGCCTCGAAGTCACCTGAGAGAAGATCCTCACACAAGGTCGTCTCTAGATCCTGGACTAGCTGGCTGGCTAGCTGGCTGCTCATTCCAATTCCAGATTCCTCACAGAAGGCATTTGAATTTCCCAACATATATCTAATATCCCCTTTCGCCCAATAGGCCATTCACGCTGGGCATGGTAATGAATATACATACCCAGGTCTTAGAGACCTGTCTGACTGGTGGGAAGGACATTTATCTGGCAAAGAGAGATGCTACAATCTATGCTGACATGCCAAAATATACTAACTGGTATACCTATCACCCTATTCTAATTAACCTGACAAAATTCAGAAGCTGAAGTAGGACACATCACATACAGATCTAAAAGTTAAAAACAAAGAAAACGTTCAGGTGTGTGTGAGAGAAAGAGAGAGAAAGAGAGGGGGGGTCAGAGGTCAATATTGGATGTCTTTCACTATTTTTCTCCACCTTCCTTTTTGAGTCAGGGTCTCTCGTTGAGCCTAAAGCTTGACATTTCAATAGATTACTATCCCCACAAGACCTAGGGATCCCGCTCTCCATCCCACCTCGCCTCTTCTCTGACCTCAATGCCAGGATTACAGATCACTACACTGGGCTTTTACATGTGTGCTGGGAATCCAAACCCAGGTCCTCATGCTTGTATAGCAAGCTTTTTACCCATGAGGCCATCACCCAGCCCCTAGGGAGGATCCAAAGAGAGAAGTATAGGCATGGCTAACATAGAATGAAAGCATCCCAGACAATCAGAATCACCCTCTGTTAGTGCAGAAATAATGCATGCGGGCAACCCAAAATAGGCAAGCAGAGATTTAGTGTCTTATGACTCATCACAGGGATAACTGGCCTCATCCTGTCTGCTGGCACTGTCTACCCTCCCTTCCTTCCTACCAATGCATACGTACGTCACAAGTTGACCTAAGATACATCACTCCTGGAGTTAGTGTCAAACAAACAAATATGTGGATACCAACCCTCCTGTTTTCTGTATGCCCTTTAACAGAGTACATAGGCTCTCCCCAAGTGAAAACAATGATAATTTATAACAACATCAACTTCTGGGGATTCCTGACTGAATGAAAGGAAATGACATCAGTTATGGAACAGAGGCATGGTTTCTGGACAGAGGCGGTTTCAAGTGTGACTTCTCCTCCCACCTACCCCTTCCCTCTTTATTTGTCTTCTTCTCCAATAGTTAGTCACTTGGAAGACTTTTATTTATTTAAAGGAATAGAAAAAAAACTGCAGGCTCAGAAAGAGACAACTTGATTTAACAGAGGGTGCCACCTTCCCCTGACTAAAAGAAAAAAAGAAAAGGAAGAAATGGAAAGGAAAGAAGAAGAGAAAAGAAAGGAAAAGAAGAGAAGAGATTTCTAACATAACCAGTGGCAGCCAGACATATCTTCACTTCACGTCCCTGTCAGAGTCCACAATTCAGAGCAAAAAGAATTATTTTTTGCTACCCCCAGTGACTTGTGGCCTGAAATCCATTTTCACACTCCTGGCCACCTCGTATAAACAACGATACCAGCTTTCTCTTGGTCAACTTTGTCGGGGACTACAAGTCACAAGTCTATAACAACTATAACTAGGCAGTGGAAAAGCCAAGGAATTCTTCTGTCTCTCATGATGAACTGACTTTCCAAAGTCCCTACTATAGGACACTTTCTAAAAGCCTTTTCAGTAGCTAAGCCCAGTTTAGCCTCCCTAGGATAGTTTTCTCACTATTAATATTTTGACAAATGCCAACAGGTTAGAAGCACGTGGCTTTCTTGAGCAGAGACCAAGCTTAATCAACATTGAAGGTGTTATTTAAGGTTATTTCATTGTAATTGTCATTTTAATTAAAAGGAAAGTTCAGTTGCAGTGAATCTTTAATATTATAGGTATCAGATTTTTTTTCAATATAGACATGTATTTTATTTGTTTTCCACAAGTAAAAGAATTAATGCTCGGGTGAAAAGCTGGGGATCAAGGTTAAGTTTGTAAAGCACTGCTTCCTCCGCTGCAGTATGACTGGCTTCATTTCAAGCATGCATCAATCCCCTTAACCTCCCTTAAGTCCCTGCTGATTCTTTAGACAGATTTACAAAAACACGTCAACCAGGAAATAATGACCAACCAGTTCAGAAAAATAATCCAATTTGGGAAATGCATTCCTGCCTCCTAGGGTTTGCCTGAGTCTGAGTGGTGTGTTCAATACCTCCTTTGTCAAAGAAATGAAAGAATGACTAATCCAGAAGGATTCCTAATTCCACCATTTGGCATGATGAATTCTATGTGTTCCCCCACGAAAAATGTGTTTGAGCTCCTACTGTGTGAATCTGCTAACCTTCACAGTATGTATGAATGAGGTTCAGTCCATGGCCCGAGAAGGAACCCTTTCGTTCCAGAGTCTCTTTAGCTTCGTACTGTGCTAGAAGGTGATGACTGCCACCAGAGTGGACAGGAACTGCTATGCTCTCGGCTGGAGCTGCCAGCAGGGGTTGTGAGAACACCGGGAGTGCCTGCCTGCACTTGTCCATCACCATTTCCTGATCTATAAAACAAGCCCGATAGTGGTGCGGTCTATGACTTACTGGCTTTGCTTCTGCCCCAATGCTTTGGTTATTTGGCAGAGATTTCTATCCCCCAACTTATTTCGCCTTCCCTGATGGTGTGACTTGGCCTCCCTTTCATGATCTCTACAAAGAATGTAGCCTCAACATCCACAGCATGCTTTCTTGTCACCAGACAATGTAGAGAAGACAATAGAATCCCGTACTGACTGACCTGTAATGAAAGGGAAGAAGCCGATAAGCCTAAGAGTGCTAACACTCCTTTTTTAAGAAAAACTTCAGCATCAAGTGGATGTGCACTAAAGGGTCACAGTCGCCGACTCACTTGTCAAAGAACCCAGCTAGCTAAAGAAAGTGCCTAAGGCATAAATCCATACTCTGAACTTCCCCCTACCCCAAGAGCTGCTATTCTAGTGTCTAGAGACCCTGATAGTGGAAACTGAAGTGTGCATGAATGCTTGTGAGCACGTGTACACATGTATGCATGCACATGTTTGAAGACTTAAAGCTACTATGGGAAGAAGAGCTAGCTGAGTAGGCAGTTTTTGGAGGATATGAGAAGTGAGGGTGTAGTGCTCTTTTGCATAAGAAGTCCAATTTAGGCATCCCTTGGAAGGGACCATTTGATCATAGCATTAAAAGACATGGTGTAGCTGCCTGTGAAGGTATGGTTGGAGAACATGATATCCTTATTTGCAGAATGCAGTGCAAGGCTTAAGTATGGTGTTGAGAGTACCAGGTATGCTCAAAATGCTCAGTAGAGCTGGAGCGGGGAATGGAACGAGGTTTGAGAAGTGGGAACAGTGAAATGAGAGGGGAAAAGATTGGACAGTGTTTCTGAGGAAGGATTGGGAGTTTCATCTTTCTGGGCCAGTACTGGGAGCCTCAATTTCCCTCTGGTGGGTGAGAGGATTTGAGAATGGGTGTGACAGTCCTGTCGGTGTCCTGTTTCTTACAATACTGGAAACGGTGCCCTCTCCCTGCCCTGTTCTTCCCTTGGTCTTGTCATGACCAATCAGCGATCAGAGCTGAACTTGTCCATATCCACCCAGTCACTCTCTGTTGTGTCACCTTGTTTTAATGATCAGTTCAACCTTGATCGTTCACTGATCACAGTTCTTGTCCATTTATCCGTTTCCTTAAATATTTTTCCTATCTCTTTTCCTGTAAAAAAAACAATCTTTACTAATTCCTCTAACATGAGGAAGGTACATAGGGACTCCTTTCCAAAGAAAAGAAGGTGGAAAAGAAAACAGTACCTTTATAAAAGATCTGGCAAGTGTCTCAAGGCAGAGGCCCATAGACAGACAGATTCCAGTGTGATGTGAAGGGAAGTCTGCCTTTGTGGTGTGCACAAGGCCAGTGTGATCATGAGTTAGCATCAGAAAAACACACATACTGAGGCTCTTCATGGCTGATAAGAACCCTTCAGAAGTCTTAAGGTTGTGAAAATGAAGGGAAGCTTATGCCTATCACAGATTGATGGAGAATGGGAGAGAGACAGCAACTAAAGAAACGTGAAGACTGGAGTAGATCCTGACCAGGGATAGCATGGTGCTGGGAACATGGTTGGATTACGGTACCTAGTTAACAGAGTAGTGCTATATTAATTTCCTAACCTGACCAAAAATACTGCGAGGTAATTTAAGATACTAAACACTAAAAGATGAATCAAAGGGATACACAGCTTCCTATAATACCTTAACAACTATAAATCTAAAATTATCTTGAAATAAAAGACTAGAGCCTGGAGAGATGACTCAGTGGTGAAGAGCACTGGTTGCTCTTCCAGGGGACCCAGGTCTGATTCGCAGCACCCACAGGGCAGCTCCACAACCATCTGTAACTCCAGTTCCAGAGGACCTGATATATCATCTGGCATGCATGCAGGAAAAACACATGTGCATATAAAATAATAAATTAATTTCTTTAACTTTAAGCTTCCTTCAGTGTTAGGGAATTGTCTTATTTTTCTATTCTGATTCTTTAGTGTTCAGAATGGTAATAGCTGCTTAATAAATATTCAATAAATAAATAGGGTGGATACTCAGTAAACCCAATAATGGCATCCAAAAATAATAATAATAATTGAAGCAATTAAAGCGCTTTGCCAAATGCAAAATACTTTGCAAGTAGCTATTTGCAAATACAAGGGAGTGTCATTGTTATCCCATTATTTAATGGGAGAAGGACTGCCCATTTCCTGAGGCACAACTTCTAAAGGTAACAGTTTAGCCCAGGGCTAGGATAAGCCACTGAATCTGAGCAAATCATTTCTGCTCCTCAGCGACCGGCATCCATCTTTTTATAAAGATTTCTTGAATGACTCTAAGATGAAAAAAAAAAAAACTTCATTCAAATGTTTTTCTTAATCATCATCATCATCATCATCACCTTGATGACATTTAGTAATCTAGTTTCACTCAAAAATGTGTAGGAGACCTCTCCTACTCCATGGCTGGTTACAATTCTATAAACAGCTACTAAAGACAAGGGGAGACCTTTCTTCCAGAAGAACTGAAAGTGATAGCATGAAATTACATCCTTTTCCCTTCCTCTTCCCCTTCACCTAAATGCCAGCAGCTCTAGGAGAGGTGTTCCTAGGAGGCTCTGGTGGGAGAAAGCCCACTGTCAGGAGATGTGGGAAGGGGCAGCCAATGGCGGAAGAATGGTACATCAGAAAACCTCACCTAGCCCTAGCCTTCCAGCAACACCACCTCCATCCACAGGCAAGGTCCTGGGGACTCCCGCACAGTGCGTACAATATATTTTTATTGAGCATCACATACTTGTTAGATCTTAAGGTATCTTCCATCTTCAAGATTGGTCCAGGTTTCTCTCTATAGCAAAGAACACTGTATCTAGCAGAAGATAGAGACTAGATATAATCAGCGACTTAATTAATTAATGCTCTAGTGAATAAACACAGTAATAATGGCCGGAAGCAAGCTCTAACCAAAGAGAACTATAGGTGTCTGCCTTCTACTCAGCCTTGAAGAAGAGGCATGCAGGGTCAATGGGGAAATAAACAGCATGTAGAAATCATAAGGAACAATTCTGGCACAGAGACAGATTTATTCTCTTTGATGCTGGGAGAGGAATAAAAACTCAAGATCATCTTTCACCTATCAGCCAGCAAGTGGTTACTGGGCACTCCCCTGTGTCCAGTTCACATCCTGAGGATGTGTGGGAGTGCCCAGGAGACCTGTGCTGCTGGCCTCGCTGGGCAGAGGGCTGGGCTGCTGGCCTCATCGGGCAGAGGTTACCAGGAAAGCTCTCCCTCGCCTTGTTGATATGCTGGGCAGCCACCTACACTTCACTCCCTGAAGAGCATAGCTCGTGCCAATAAAACCTTGACATTTACTAAAAGCGGAAAGAAGGAAGATCTGTATTCTGTTAAAGCCAAAGTCCAAGCAATGGGGAAACCAAGAAATCAAATGGACTTACATATCTTTTCTTGTGTGAATGGTTCAGAAACTATTTTCAAAGGAGATCTGATATGTTCGTGAATCTTTGGTCTCTCCATGTGAGAGGAAAGAGGGTCACATTAGCTAGTTCTACAAATGTCTATTCTGTCTCAATCTCAAGCTACTGAAAACCTGGGATGTCTAACAGAGCTTTGGAATCTAAGGAGCATGGAACGGAGTCTGATTTTGTCACTTGCTGCGGCTAAGGCTATAGACTTCATGTCTTTGAGTCTTTGCCTCACCGTTTGTAGAATGATGCATAATGTGTGCTAATCTGCTTTGCAACACAAAGACAAGTTGCTAAGATAAGCAACAGACAAAGAGGAGGGTTTATTTGACTCCCAGCTCTAGAAGTTGATCAACTACATTGCTTCTAGGCTTGTGAGGCAATAGCACCTGAACGTGGCAATGTGTGATGAAACAGCTTATTCTATGACCTATAACCTCGGAAGTAAAGGAGACAGAGGGACGGGTAGGCTATCCAGAAGACTCTCAGGAGGTTCTGCCTCTTAAAGCTTCCCATTGCTGCCACATTGGGAACAAAGCCTTTAGCCACTAGGCCTGTAGGGGGCACTGCAGATACAAGCTAGAGCAAATTCACTTCCTGCTTACTTAGCAGGAGGGCTAGAGATGGTGACTATTGATGTTATTTCCCAGGTTTCAGATCCTAGCTAGCTCGCCAATGTTATTTCCCAGGTTTTGGCTCCTGGCTAGCTCACCAATGTTATTTCCCAGGTTTCAGCACCATTGTTATGTTCATAAAAAGAGAAAGAGGTGTAAAAATTATGGTATATGGTGGTGTGGGGGAAAGGGTGCCCCAGTGGGGTCCCAGTGGGCACCCCTTCCCCCAAGGGACCAGACACACACAGACATAGTATAGAATAGATTTTATTCAGGGCAGAGGATGGGAGTTAATGGGGTATTGGAGGTAGAGAAAAGCAGAGAGAAGGAGAGAGTAGAGAGGCGGAGGCCGGCTATGACCACCATGGAGCGGGGAGGGGAGGAGAGCTCAAGAGAGGCAAGAGGAGTAAGAGGTAAGAGTGCCAAGAGGTAAGAGAGAGAGGAGGGGTTCTAGCACTCTCTTTCATAGGCCAGGCCTACCTGGCTATTTCTGGGCAACTGTGGGGAGGGGCATACCTGGCTGTTGCCAGGTAATTGTGTGGTGGAATTTAGACAGAATCCTAACAATTGATGCTTAAAGCAGCTCCCAAGGGAGTGTTTCTCTGATCAGTACTCAAGTAAAAACTCTCACCATTATCTTTAGCTATTTCTATGCCTGTCGTCTTCATCACGTGTTTGCACGGAGACCAGAAGATTCAAACACCAATTCCCCGAGCCATGAAGGCTTGGAAAGAGCAGGAACATACCTGAGGCTTAGGACTGGAATCTCATAAAGAAGATGGAGTTCCCATGGGTCTTAAGGGACAGGCATGGTTTGATTTTATTCTCAAGTCAGTCCCTCGAAGTTGTATTTTCACTTGCAAAATCCTCATTCCTCTAGAGAGTACGTAATTTGTTTTTTGACGTTGAGGAGCTATCATGATAATATTGGGAGAAAACAAAATAGAAAGAAAATTTACCCATGAACCTCCAACTCAACAAATCAAGTTGCTTTTTTTATTTTCCAAGTTCAGCTAAAAAGGTATTTTAGGCAAAGACAAAAATGAATAATGATACTTCATTTGGGGATAATAGGACTTCCCTGTACCTTATCCAGAAGATGGGAACTCTGACCCACTCTATCTTATCGTGGGTGCCTGGCTGATGCTTACAGAGAACCAAATGTATTCCAAACACTCATGTTACTTGATACTACATAGCCCAGTAGCTCTTCCTAGTTCATATGAGAAAAAACAAAAAACAAAACAAGAAAAAAACCAACTTCCTTAAGTAGAAAGTAAGTGTAAAGAACCACTTGATTGTAGCATAAGTCCTAGCCAAAGAATTAATTGGGTAGAGGATTCTTTTATGTAGTCTATTAATTCACTAGAATGGGGTGTGTCTACCACCCTGCAAGAACAGCTATATGACCACACTTATTTCTACCATTTAAAGTGGCCCTCTTCAAAATCCCTCTCATTTTCTAATGCTATCATCCTTCTCCAGCCTCCTCTCAAAGTCCCCGCCGTCTCACACTCTATCAGGCCAGCCTGTTGCTGCCACTCTGCCCCAGGCCCACACAGCCCCGCAGCACTACGGGGATCCGGGACTCAGGGCAAACATGTCAGAGCCATTGGCTTGTCTTCCAGGTGCCTAGAGCGATGCCGTGCACGCTGCGGACACCCAGTAAACACAAGCTGACTGGCTGCAGTGGCGCCCAGCTAATGAGTGCCAGGCTTTTTATCTGTGCTCGGAAATAGGAGGACAGATGGAGAAGAGGGCAGAGGGGGAAAACAGCTTCACAAGGAGGGCCCAGCTAGCGCTACACCAGCATGCTCGTCAAGCATAAAGGATTCTGATTTCAGAGAAGATAAAAGGGTCAGCAAGAACCCTATGTGAATGGCAAGTATGTTTAAAAAAAAAAGATTTCAGTCTGATCCTGTTTTTCTCACATCAAAGGAAAGATGAACTGACTGGATTTCAGAAAGGAAAGAAGAAAGAAAGAAAGAAAGAAAGAAAGAAAGAAAGAAAGAGAAGGAAGGAAGGAAGGAAGGAAGGAAGGAAGGAAGGAAGGAAGGAAGAACTTCCCCAGTGACCTAGAATATATACACACTGGTAATTCTTTGAAATTATAAGACATCACTTCCCTAAAATATGTGTCTTTTCCATAGATAACTGTAGAATCATTTAGTGGACAACATGCCCAGTCCCCACGTGGTACCAAGTGGCATGCCTGTCTCACGCTGCATCCCAAGCACTAAGAGCACTCGCTAGCTGTGTATGTGAATAGAGTATATCCTGCTCATAGAAAGCATCCTGCTCCTGGACCACTTGCTACAATGCCATGACTTGCCAACCAGGTTCAGTCTCACCCTTTGGACTTCACGTTCGGTACTCGGGCTTCTGCCAACACTGAGCCACCATTCTCACCATCGACGTGTGCTAGGCTAGCCTGAAAACACGGGTGCCTGGGGTTAACTGGGCCCTGATATCATTTGCCTGCACAATCTATTGGAACACTCTATCATGTGTCCCAGTCCTGTGCGTGGAAACTCTTAATGACTCATTGATAAAAACTGAATAAATTCTGGTATTCTAACTACATCTTCCTGATGAGTCAAGAACTCTTGTGTGTGTGTGTGTGTGTGTGTGTGTGTGTGTGTGTGTATATATATATATATATATATATATATACAGTAACAGAATGAACTTTATATGGGGCTTTTATTTCCTAGCTGACAATAATTGAGTGGGGGATGGGCAGTCAGATTTGTTAAGACAACAGTCTGTCTTTAAGAACTGACTGGTGTAACCAAATGAGAAAGGACCAAAAAATAAAGGCAAATAAGTCTAAATCCTAGCTCTGCCAAAGGCCATGAGGCCTTGGGCAAGTCACTCGCTGATCTAGGCTTCATTTTCCATTCATAAAATGAAAAGGTTGCACCACACGATCATCTAAATGCCCTCCAGATTTAATATACTTTGATTCTTTTATTACAAGTCTGCTTTTCTCAGATTCCATTTTCTCATTTGGAAAATAATGATAATATGTCTAGTCCAAATTTCCTCTCAGGGCTATTGTAAGTGTCAAATGAGAAAATGCATGAATCTCCGGGGCACATTGTTAATTTGGGTGAGTGGGCAGGGAATAGGAAGGTCCTGAAGCCATCATGGAACATGCGGCTCCTCGGTGAAGTTCCTTGTATGAGTTGTGACTGTGAATATGAACTCCTCTTCCTCATTTGGCCAATTAAAGAATGTTTTCAATGCATACAAAGTATTTCCAGATTCACAGGAAGCCTACATGAATCCTGACGCAGATACTTAACAGAAGAAAAATGTGGGCTGGAGAGATAGCAGGGTCAGTAAAGTGTTTACTTTGCAAACATAGGGACCCATGTTCAATACATACAAGCTGTGTGTGTGTGTATGTGTACATGCTCATATTATAATCCCAGCACTGGGAAGAAGGAAACACAAGGGTCTTAGCCTGCTAATCTATTCTATGAGTTCCAGGACAACAAGAGATCCTGCCTCAAAAACAAAAAAGAAAACTAAGGTTGTTTCCTGGTCTCCATATGCACTTGTATAGATGTGGGTACATATACCCACTCACTGATGAAAACACATAAACACACACACACACACAAGAAGCATCACATACTGTCCTAGTTTGCTTTTTGTTGCCAAGATAAAATGCTAGCCAAAAAATGACCTGGGGGAGAAGAAAAGAGTTTATTGGTCAGAAACTCAAGGTAGGAGCTTGAAGCAGAAACTGTGAGATCAAGAGGTCCATGGCCAGGACATCCCTGTAAGACCAAGTTCCACAACACTCTACCCCATTCTCTTACTCTTAAATGCTCCCTCCCTAGGGAGTTCATGGCTGCTAAGGATGGGAAGACATTTCCCTCCAGGGACATAGAGACTAGCAAGGTGTTCAGGTATCTATAAATAACCTCTTACCCACACTCTTGAAAGCAGGCCTAATGGAAGTCACTGGGTTGCCAAAGCTGCCGTGAAAGTAGAAAGGGGACGAGGTGGAAAGAGGAAGATCAGTGCAAGTGAAAAGGGGGCAGAGGGTAATTGGGATAAACGTGATCAAACTGTATTAGATATCTATATGAAAGTGTCATAACCGAACCCATCGTTACGTCTAATTAATACATGGGAGAAAAAACAGTTAAAAGTTATACATATTCATATTTGAAACTAGAAATTTCAAAAGATTTAAGAGTCATACACCAAGAACCAGGGACAGAGCTCAAATGTATTTCCTATTAAGCTAAATTATTACAACATGTCTTATTAGCTCGGTGATGGGAAAACCAATGCCCAGAGATGGCATGTCTGTCACAGTCCTGGTCTGAGAACCACACTCGGTCCTGTCTGATCTCATAGCCTACCTCACTGCATCCTTAAGAGGCTGGGAAGCCCAGATGCATTGTCATCTGCATGCACTTACCTCCTCAAATCCCTCCAAGGTAAGATTGAGACACCGTGAGTGAACGTGGGTCTTGGACAGGGATAGGGGAGCTCTCCTCCACCATTTGAAAGCATTCAAGAAATGTTCCTGAGACCTACTGTGTCCCACACCCGTGCTAGGTGCTGGAGCTACCAGGGGAGAACAGTGTGGATGGACCTAGCCTTGTAGTCTTGGTGATTCAGCTTTTGAGTCAACTTGGCAGCAACAGCCTGAGTTCAAGTGATACCCTAGTTGGGTGATGAGTAACAGCATGATTTCACAAGTCTTGTGAGGATGGGCTGGAAAGAGCAGAAAGGGAGCCATCTGAAATTTTAAAAATGTATGCTCACATACATCAGTTTGCAAGCGATGGCATGCATCATTTATGTGGGGGTTTGGTGGCATTTGTTTTATTCAAAGCCCATTTATCCTGAACTTTTCCCAGTGTTGTGCGAGTCTTTACAAGTCATCAAATCCATCTTCTCTGAAGTGTAATTCGATACACATGCTGATGTGTGGAATGCTGAGCCAAGCACTCAGGGACTGAAGTGAGGTCAGAGGGAAAGGTCTGATGGTTGTTGAAACACCCACTACTCCTGGCCTACAGCGCCAGGCTACCGTAGCAAACAAAAGACTCCCTCCCCACCACTGTGTGAAACGTTGATTGATTTTTTTTTCCTTATTGTCTCACTCAATGGGATCAAGTTTTGTGATCTCTGAATAAGGGGATTTCTCCTCACCAGCAACCAAGAAATCAGTTCCACAGCAGATGCCAGCCAGACATTTTCTTGTTCAGTTCTGTCATGGTAATATCAACATAGATGCAGTACCAGATCCCAAAGATTGAGGACTTGGTCTCACAACATTGTCTCCATGTCATATGCCAGTCAAAAACCCAAATTGTGATCTGTGCTTGATCGGTGCTATGAGGTTTCCACAAATACTCCTTTAAACTTAATTTGATAAAAGAGCTGTCCAAAATGAAAAAAAAAAAAAACATTTACTATAGGAGGAAGAAGAGGAGGAGAATGAAGAGGAAAAAGAGAGAAAAAAGGAGGAGGAAGAAGAGGAGGAAGATGTTCACATTTTTTGAGACAAGGGTGTCTGTAGCCCAGGCTCAGGCTCACTGTGTATCCTAAGCTGGCCTTGAACTCCTAACATTTCTCTAATGTCAGCCACACAGTTCTAGTTATAGGCATGAGCCACCATGCCTGACCTAGTGATGTTCTATAAGAGAATTAAAACTGGTACAAATGACCAGCTGGTTGGCGCAGCAGCAGAGGGCAGGGTACAAGAAGAAGAGTGAGTATCTATGCCCTCTCCTGCTGCACTACTCTCTACCCTCTACATATTCAGTTGCCCAGCAGCTTCCCACACTCAGCCATTCACAGGTTCACGATGAAGGCTTCACTACATAGGCATGGTGGATAAACTCATTAGCTGGCAGTGATCGGCTCAACCTTCAGCCCCTCTCTCTAGAAGTTAGAGGTGGACCTAAAATGATATAGTTTGTTTCCCTAGTCACTGGTCCCTCATCCTTGCTAGCCAGACACTATAAAAAGTCACCCCGTTGGAACAAAAGATGCTTCTCATGGCTGAGAAATCCCACTGGATCTAGAAGTTCTGTGTCAAGAACCAGAGGTCTAAGGCCCAACACTAAAATAAAGATGCTATCTCCTACTCTATCTTGGGAGTTAGGACCCAGGCTAAATATTGCAACCCAAGATTCTTTTAGTACCTTTATCATCCCAGAGATCACATGGTGTTTGGATCTCTGTGTCAGGGACTGGGGCCAGAGAGTCTGTGTATTTCTTATTAAACAAGTAGGGTTCCGAGGATGGCAGCAAAGTATGGGACTGTAGTTCATTTTCTCATGTCTTAGTGGGCCTAAGATCCCCTGGCTTACAAATTCAAAGCTAAATATAATCCTCATAAAGAAATGCTAAACTCATCATGACCTTGGTCCACAGGCTTTCTGTTGTGTGATAAAAACAATTCTCTACCGAGTAGCGGGGATTAAGGGTGAAGAATGCATAGGCAAGAATTTCATATTGGCTTCAACATTTATTGATGCCAATTCAGTTCAATGGGAAGACACCATATGTGCTTCCCTCTAAGATAACATGGAGGAATGCTGGCTAGTTGTCATTCCCGGACTTGTACATTAATAAGTGATAGCATTGTTCTTTTTTTCACTACATTGATGACATCACATGAGAAGCAGCCAGGGCACAGAGTTACTTTGAACAGGAGTGGGAAAGATTTTGGTTTGTTGTTTTGTTTTTTTTTTCCTTCTGAATAAATGGCACTTGGTGACCCAGAAGAAGGACCCATGAACACTGCAAGAATGCTTTTTGTCAGTAGCTTCCTGCCTCAGCTCCATCTCTTCTCTCCAGATCATGCCAGTTATTTCCCTAATCTAGCCATCTCCATGTCCCTGGGGATCTGCCACTCCAACCAAATTCCTCTGAAATGTGTCAGGGACTATACTTTGCCATCTGACCTCATTTTCTACATCAAATATAGAGGAAGAATCCACGAGTGAGGTGAACCTGGTGGCCTGTACTGGGGGCAGGGGCACAGCGGGCTAAAGGAAAGAAAATGACAGCCATGTTAATGTTGCTCTCTATGTTTATTATATTGTATTTGTTATGAAATACAAAATTCTAAGAGCAACAGTTTAGAAACTGGGTCCTTCCACAAAGTGTTTTAACTTCTCATTACAACAGTGAATTTAGACAATGAGAATAAGAAGGCTGAAAAGCCAGAGCCCTGATGATAAATAAATAAAAAAAAATGCAAGAGAGGGCTCTTGCATAGACAAGCTGTGTAATGACTTTATTCTGTGAATAAGAGGTACCTAGTTAACTGGCATCTCAAATAGAGCCCATGAATTCTCATTCCTCACTGTCCAGTGTCTTCTCAGACCATAGATCGTTCCACACAGATCTAGATAAGGGCATGCTCCCTGAAGATCTTCTCTGTTGGTGGACTGACCCCTTTGCTTTCTAACAAAGTACACTCTTGCCTACATTTAACTCCATTTCTCCCATCAGCCCAGAACCAGTGAAGAGCAGTAACAACACCACCTGTTGCCTCCTCAACCATGTCACCTATGTAGGAACCATGGCAGTCTCTACTAAAGAGACTACGTATCTGAAGAAAGTCCAACATTTTAAGATATCCCAAAGATCCCCAGAAAGAAGAAGCAAATTATTCTCTTGGTTGAAACACCATGTTTGGCCTTCTCTATATGTTGCTCTAATTGAGTTTTGTATACCCTGTGAAAAAGTAGCGACTGTCCTCACCGAAACAGAGGGGAATGAGAGGATATCTAACCTGACAAAGGTTATATAGAACAAATGTGTGGAACCAGAGCCCAATGTAAACTTCCCTTGACTATAAAACCTGCTTATCCCTTACTGAGCATTTCCTCTTGGAGACAGAGATGGTAACACAGAATCTTGTGCCCTGCCTCCCAAACTCACGACATTCCAGAAATACATTGTGTGGAGGCCTCAGGCTGCTGCCAGTGCACGAATAAGCCCAAGTGTGTGATAGCCTCTTTCCTCCTCCTCCTCCTAATCATGCCTGAATCCCAGCCACTGGCTCAGTCCCTTAACCAAGAATGGCAATAACACCATTCATCGAGAGAGCGTCATCATGAGAAGCAGTACCCAATTCTTCCAGAAATTCTAAAATGGGAAAACATCTCCTTAAGAAGTCATCCTACCTGCTAAGGGAAGTCTTTGTGTTCCCAAACAGTTAGAACCTAGCCTCTGAGCTCTTGCTAGGCTAAGTCTCTGTGATGACCTCCTATTCTGAGCCCACAAAAAGCTGCCCAGCCTGAGCAGAAAGAGGGAGTCTATGGTGATGGTGACAGATCGCCAGGCAGTTGGGACACCAACGTGGGGAGGAACTAAGCTCTGTGTCCCTTCCAGACAAATCCTCCCTCTCTCCCTTTGCATGTATGGCTGGCAGTAAGTAGGTTATGTTATTTTGTTTGGGCCAACACAAGAGAGGAGAAGTTATTCCACATGCTGTGAGAGGTAGTAGAGTAAGTCCTGTTTATGCACAGAGACCTCAGAAATAGCCCTGCACACATGTTTTTGTATACAGCTCATGATTTCCCCCAGCTAAGAGTTCAGAGCCTGGCCTACACACTGTGTTGGGAATACTCACTAAGTCTCCTTGCTTTATGTAGCAGCCTCATTCCTGAGAGAATGTTCTGTAGATCAATACTAATCCACGGAACCTATCAACAGCACAACTCCAGTCGGAACTCACCTTCTCTTTACAAAGCAAACTTTTATTCTTACAGGCATCTAATCTTGTAGTTTTAAGTGTCTATTTCTGCACTACAGACTCTCTGCCAAAGAAAAGTATTTCATGGGGGGAAAAAAGCCAAATTACTAAGCATTTTCATGTGCTGTATTTCCTGGTTTTTACAAGACCCCTATGAAGCTGTGTTGTCTCTATTTTCAAGATACAAAGCTTCATAGCTAATGAGAAGCTATACCAAGGTTTTAAAAGCCAGACCTTCTGCTGAGACTCAACCACAAGCAAAATTCTTCAAAGGATGTTGGTAAAGCAGTTGGAAGGGACATGAAAAGAGTTCTGTACCCAGCTAACGCAATACGGAATCTGCTTGTTATCAATTAAACACATGTTGCATACTGGCTAGATTTTATTAACTTGACAAAAGCTAAGGTTATCTGGAAAGACAGAACTTCAGTTGAAAAATCTACCCTATCAGATTGGTCTGTAGGCAAGTCTATAGGGGCATTTATTTAGTTAATGATTGATGTTAAGGGGCTTATCCCATTATGGGTAGAACCATCCATGGACTGGTCCTAGGTTGTATAAGAAGGTTTGGATCCTGGAGAGATGGCTTAGTGGTTAAGCGCTCTGGCTGCTCTTTCAAAGGGCCTGGGTTTGATTCTTAGCAACCAGATGGCGGCTCATAACCATCTATATGTAACTCCAACTATAGGAGATTATATGCCTTCTTGGGCACTGCATACACATAGCACACAGACATACATAGACACCAAATACCAATACACATTAAAAATATTTTAAAAAACAAAAATAATTTTTAAAAAGAAGAAGGAGGCAAAAAAACAGGCTGTGCAAGCTATGGGAGCAAGCCAGAAAGCAGTACTCCTCCGTCATCTTCGTGCCATGGAAGTATATGCCAAAATACACGCACGCTTGCCTCCCTAAGTCACAAGGTTTTATCACAGCACTAAAAGGTAAACAGAAAACGTGGGTTGACTTCCTTCTTAGTATGTAAACCAAACAGGGACTGGAGCCTGAAGACGCACAAACTACAGACCAACCTCACTCATCCTGGGCAAATGTGGACTCTGATTTTCCCCAGTAATCACTCAGAAATCTCAGCGAAGCAAGAGTTCCTTAGGGCAGTACCATAGAACTCCCGCCCTTACCTAGACCAAGGGAATCTCTGCTGTGATTCTGGTCATGCCTCGCAACCTATAAGCATCCTTCTCCTAGCAAACTGCTATAATGGTACATGCCTGGAAGGCTATCCACCACCATCACCACCACCACCACCACCACCACCACCACCACCACCACCACAACCACCACCACTACCAGCACCACCACCACCACCACTACCAGCACCACCACCACCACCACCACCACCACCACCACCACCACCACCACCACCCTGACTCTACCACTAGCACAAGAAACCCAGAACCAACAGCTACATGACACAGAACTGGAGAAAACCAAGGCTTCTTCTTACCTGGTTTGAAGAGGGCCTAGCATACATTTTGCCTCCTACAGGGCTCGGATATCTGTGGCTGAGTAGAGAGCTTTGCTTTGCATATTGACCCCTGCTCTGTCCCTCTCCACCCTCCCTCCTCTGAGAAAGTATTCTCGATGACTTTCTTGACCTGAGCAAATAGCCTGGCTTGTAAGAAAGAGAACGCAACTGGTCTTTTCTTCTATATCAGATTCTCAAATAAGCACTTGTGTCATGTCTTGGCCCATTCAGAATGTGTCTTCTGAAGTTAAAACCAACAAGATCTATTTGTGTTGTGCTGGTTTTGTTGGCATTGAGGGTAAGGAAACTGGTCTCTTAAAATATTCAGGACTGCTAAATACACTCAGTCACTGCCACTTTTCAGACTGCACAATTCTGAGTTTCGTGAGAACATCCCATCTGCCAATGGGGGCCTCGAGCTTTTGCTTTTGAGTTATGGAGTTAACCTGCATGTGAGTTGTGTTGAAAATTAATGTACCACCTGCCTGATCATTTTCCTAGAGCCTTTGGTGAGGCTAATGTTGAGCTTCTCAGATAATTATCTGGATTTTTTGAGGGTTTGTTTTTTTTTTGGTTTGTCTTTTTTTTTTTTTAACTCCAAGCATCCTTTCATATGCTGAGATTTCTGTTTGTGAGTTTAGCTTCAAGTCTACTGAACCGTTTAATTAACTTAAGTGTTTAAACTTCTGGAGGTGTTGATTGATTCTAATCAGTATTTTCCGCTCCTCTAATTGAAGGCTTCCTCACTTGGACTATTGTCAGTGAAGCAAGAAATATTTGTTCAAATAAAAAGCAAAATATTGCTTCGTTTTTGGCATAATCTAACATGAATTTACTTCAGCCCATAATTGCATGAACTTGGGGGAGGCCCAAATGGAGGCAATTCTCTGCTTCCTTTGAAGAAAGAGAGGCAGCACCAGGAAGAGACCGATCCGATAAGGCAGGCGCAGACAGTAAGCGCTTACCAACCTCTATCCCATCAACAGGACTTGAGTTTCCAGCCAAGCCACTTCCATTTTGACAGTTTTCACTCTTCCTGGGAAACTCAGTTTGGGGGCATCTTTTGCAGAGACATCTGCCACCTAGAGAAAAATGATTTTCTCTTTTGAAAACTCCTATTTAGAAAAACAAAACAACAGTCCACCTCCCTTAGTCACCCTCACCCCACCCCACCCCTAGGTACACGCAAACCTCACCCCCCAGAATATAGCCATCTGTTGAGCAAGTCTGTCCTCGGGCAATGAGGGCGATGCGCAGAGAGGCGGGACTTTCAAGGTCCAGATGTTCAGGCTACCTAAGAGTCACTCTGTGTTTATTTGCCCTTTTAAGTTTTACAGGGAGGGGACCCAGTGTCAAGGCAGCCCAGGAAGCCTCTCCACCCTGCAGGCACTTGAGAAGTGGCCTTGAGCCCCCTCCCTGTTTGGGCTTCTGAAGACTGGCTTTCCTATTGCCTTCAAAAAGGTTTTTCTGGCAATCTGATCTTGGTCTCTCCTGAGACAATTCTGTTCTAGTTGACTTCATTGGGCACAAAATAATGTATTATGGATATTGCATTTTTTTTTTCTGCTAAGAAAATGTCAGCTTCTAAACTAGATCAAACCGCCCTCCAGTTCCTCGGTGCCGGCTCATTTTAATTATTGAACTTCTCTCCCTGGAAAGCACACTCTGTGCTGTTTGCTAAGACACTGGCAGTTTTAACACAGTTTGGAAACTTTTTTTTGGAGATTGATGACCTCAGGAAAACAGGCAGCTGATCACCGGAAGAATTCTACAATTGAGATTCGTTTGCTATGAGGTGACATCGAAGAACAAGGATGGATGCGGGATGCGGTGGGGGGCGGGGTGGGGGCGGTGTCTCCAAGCTGCCCACCCAGCCTCCAGAGCTGCTGCTGAGACCACGCCTCCGCAAGCAGCCATAAGCCTTTGCTGAGAGTCCAGTCACTCCTACAGCTCATGGCTCAGCACCACCAGGATGATCCCTGCCCCCTCCTCCAAATCTGTTTGCTTCAGCTATTCCCTCCCAGCCACGACGTCCACTTTCTTTCTTCCTTGGGACCAACCAGAGCTTTTTTTTCTACCACTGGTTCTCTGCAAATACTGTCCTACCTGGTACGATCTTCTAGTCCGTGGTTTGCAAGCCTGAGTGCATATTAGAATAAACTTAGACTTTATCACTATTGCTAGATCAAGTAAATTGCAACCTTAGGAGGTGGAGTCCACCATCAGTATTGACTGAAAGCTCCCAGGGTGGTATGAAGGCAGTTTAAAAGTTGTGAGCCACCACCTTTATGCAGCTGAGCCCTCCCGTTGTTCAAGTCTCAAGTCCAGCATCCTTTTCCAGAGAAACAGCTCCCCATCATTGCAACCGAAGCAGTCTGAACTCTGTTCCCTAAAATGCTGAATTACTTGCTGACCTCTTTACCCCCATAAAACTCATCACTCTCTAAAATTATCTTCTCTAACCTCTATTTATTAAATAATTATCTGCCTTCCCAAGAAGAAACCAAGCCTTATGAAATCAAGTCCTGTTGACTTCTACATCACCAGGATGAGTGCATGATACACAGTAATCACTCAAAAGATAGTTTCTAGATAAGAGAATGAATAAATGAATACATATATTGAATGAATGAACAGAACAGTGCTTGAGTGAATAAGCTTCTGTCCTTAGAGTCTAAGTTACTATCTTTGATGCTGTACTCTCCACTTACTGAGAGACACCCCTATCACGCCTGGGGAAAATACAGCCATTCTGCAGAGAGCCCTCAGCTTCTACCTTTTGTTTTTCAACAGAAAGATATGAAGAGCAGCAAATCTGCAGCTCACTCTCACAGGCTGCTTATCAATAGTGAGGGTTTCATGAGAGTCTAGATTATCTATGGTCTATTCCTCATGTGCCCCATCAGACACATGCCCGTGGGCCAGCAAGCCACTGCTCTATTGTCCTATTCTTTCCTTACTACACCATGATCCCCAACTGCTTCCCATAGAGAAGTATTTTGTTCAAGGACTTCATAGACTCTGATGGGGAGAACTTAGGACAGTGTGAAAAGAGAGCCTGGAGAGATGGCCCAGTCATTAAGAGGACTAGCTGCTCTTCCAGAAGACTTGGGTTCAATTCCCAGCCCTAACATGGTGGCTCACAACCATCTGAAGTTCTAGTTTTGTAGGGGATCTGGTGGTCCTTCTGTTCTCTGTAGGCATCAGAAATGCACACAGGCAAAATGCCCATAAAATTTTAAAATGAAAAAAAATTATATATCATGGAGAAAGCATTTTCTGGGATCCCTGTCCACCTTTACTAGTGCCTTCTTTCACTCCCCTCTACCCTCATCTCTTTTCTGTGTCCACGTCTGTGGTTCATGCGTCCTTAAGCATCTTATATCCAAGACTGTTGTCATCACACCAAACACCTTTTTGACCAACAGGTATCTCAACATGAGGAAGCCCGATGAGCTCTCCTGGTACCAACACCACCCATATCCTTTTCCTCAGAGCCCCCTTGAGATGTCCCACCAATGTCAAAACACTACATTCTAAACCAGAAAGACCTGACTATCAAGTCTTCCAAAAGTGGGTCTATTTTCCTACTTAAGGATAAGAACATGAGAAACATATTGTCTTGACCACTTTTCTATATCTGTGAGGAGATGCCATAATTGAAGCATCTTATACAAGGAAGATTTTGTTGGGAATTTCCATTTCAGAGGGTCAGTCCATGATCATCATGGCAGGGAACGTGGTATCAGACAGGCAGGCAGGGCTTGGAAGAGTTGCTGAGAGATCACAGCTTGATCTACAGGCAGGAGACTGAGGAAGAGAGAAACACTAGGAATGGTGTGAGTCTCTTGAAACCTCAAAGCCCACCCCCAGTAACATAGCTCTGCCCACAGGGCCCACCTCCAATCTTTCACAAACAGCTCCAACAGGTGGGGACCAAGTATTTAAACATATGACCCCATAAAGGATATTTTCATTCAAACCACACACACACACACACACACACACACACACACACACACGTTTATCCTCTTTTTAGCCCAGTAGACATAATACCTAGTGACCAAGATGGAAAGCAGAGACTTGTGCTACTTTTTTTTCATCTGTCTTGGCTATTTATATCCACCAGAAAGTATACTTCTGCTCCACAAAACCCAAACTAAGTCTGGTGACTGGGGGAGCTAAGTCACCTTCAGGAAGTGGGAGGCTGAATATTTATCCCATATTAGAGTCTGGTTCATAATCTACTATAATGCAAGTATGTCATAGTGCCTGAATTTTGAGCAGTTATCAAGGCTACCTAAGGTCACAGGTAGACTCTGCAGCCCAAAAGATTCTCTTATAAACTGAAGGCTTGGAGATCATGACTCCAGAAAACCCTATAATCCAGTCAGTTCCTAAGTATGTCTATGGATGGATATGGATTTCATCTGATAAATTCATTATCAGCTGAAAATCTTGCAAACTGAAAATGCCTCTCATGACCTTAACCTCCCGAACATCATTTATATTGGTCTACCTGAAACAGGCTCATAACACATACATCAATCCACAGTCAAGCAAAAATCAACCTATAGATTACAGAGTACTGACCATCTCAGGTAATTTTTTTTTGCACTGTACTGAAAGTACCATTAAATAAAGTAGCCAGGGAAGGCCTCGTTGGGAGTGTGGCAAGAGAATAAAGGCTTAGTGACCATCCCCATCTGGGGAAAAGATTCTGGAAGCTTAGGCCAAGGCAGTAGCTGTGGAAGAGGACAGAAGCAGTAGACCTGGATACATCCAGAAGGAAGGAAGAAGGAAGGCCAGTTTGCAGGTTTCTTGGTAAAGGACAACTGGCCCTCATGCATAAGTATGCCTAGTGCCTGGCAAGCTGCTACTAGATCCTGTGTGTTTGGGGGGAAATGAGTGTGGTCAGAAAAGTTCTCAGCTGAAACAGACCCTGAAGATTTGAGATCACATCTGGGTTTGAGCTATGTATGTTCTTAGTGTGACAGAAGCCATCAGAGGTTTACTTCAGAGTGCCGTCAAATTTAGACTTTAGCTGTCTCAGTCTAGTTTTCTTGCTGATAGGCCAAAGGGAAGAAAGACTCAAACAGGCGGGTCAGAGAAGAGACCACTGCAGTCATCTGGGGAAAAGATTCTGGCAGCGTAGGCCAGGGCAGTAGCTGTGGAAGAGGACAGAATCAGTAGACCTGGATACATCCAGAAGAAAGAGCCAGCTGTCCATGGATTTGGTATGCTGTGAGTAGCAAGTAAAGAACTAAAGTTTGAGGTCACCGAAAGGAGCAGTTACACGAGGGACCAAATTTGAGTCTTTTGATTTAGTTCCTCAAATTTGTAACCATTTCATCATTTGGATGAAACTGGGACTACTTCAACATATAGATTCTGTTGTATTTAGTATCAAACCTCTGGTATTTGGTGGGAGGACATACTCCATGTGTGTCAGATAGGTGGATTGTGGGAGGGACGGATAGGTGAATGGATGGATGGGTGGGTGGATGGATGGATGGATGGATGGATGGATGGGTGGATGGGCGGATGGATGGATCCTCTTGCTGTTATTCTCCACAAACTTCCAAACAGCAGTTGAAAGAGAGTTACTTTTACACTAGCCTAGGGAGAACCATACTTTATGGTCCACCTCCCTAAACATACATCATGTCTAGTCTTTGCTACCATTTTTGTCCCACAACATCAGTGAGGCCCTAAAAGACCTCCTTACCGGTGTCAGAGTCTGGACAGTCTCTGGTCCTGGAAGAAACTGATACAACCATGTTAGTTGTTTGGGATGGCAAGCAGCCCAGAATCAGTTAGGTCATGCACTGTCTCCTTATTCCTCTTGGAAAGGAGCCTAGCTTGCTGACTGTCCAAATTGAATTTTAAAAACTCTAATTAGGTCACCATAAAGATTTGCTTTTTTTTTCAAATGGCTGAAAGCCCAGTTTCCTGAGTGTTTCCTTGGGAGCTCATACTTTGCAACCCCACAACCCCTGTTCGGCCACTCCTCATTAAAGGGGGAGGGGGTCTGAATCAAAGGCTGATGCAAGATTATCTCCTGAGACACACAGGGGTGCTTGGAAAATGGCTCAGGGTTTTTTTGTCAAAATATATTCTTTGCTTTAATTTGCACTGCTCTACTGGGGAGGAAGTTTTGCACCAATTTTATAAGCAGAAAGGTATTTAAATGCCTTGCTCACTTCAATATTAGGAAACAAATCTACATGGGGTTTGTCCAGTTTTCTTTCACTGACAATGACATTCCAAGTGGCATTCCTTCCTGGTTATAGTTATTTAAGATATGACCATTATAGCTAAAATGTGAGTAAAGGCGAGTCATTTATCATCACCCAGCCTTTATTGACTGTCTACTGTTTATAGGATATCTAGCAAATGCTTAGTTCAGAACAATCAAATATTCTTTTCCTTTTAACTTCCAACACTATATTTAATCTTGTCAACTAGATTGGGTTGAGAAAGGCCTGGATTAGTGGAGCACACCTCTGGCTTTGCTGGAAAAAAAAAAAAAAACAGGTCTAGAGATGACTAAATTGTGGCAGCTATACCTAATCCCTAGTTTAAGCTATTGGTGGATTCAGAATTTGAATAGACTGTTAGAAGATGATGGACTGTAGAAGATGTGACCTAGGTAAAGGAAGTGATGCATTGGTAGGGTGGGGTGCTGTTGAGGAATATAATGGCTATCTTTTGGATCAATCCTCCTTTAAGTTATTCTGGAGAAGGACTGGGGACAACTCAGCAAGTACTGAGAGGAAAGTGAGACCCTGGGTAGGATGAGTGGTCCCAGGCCAGTACAATGACTGCGAGCACCACAAAGAGAAGACGTTCTAGTGGAGATGGCAAAGCTAAGTTGCATAAGCTTCTGTAGGCTGCAGCAGCCTCTATGGAAATGGAAACTGTATGTAAGCCAGACAGTCTGATAGACTGTCTAATTTGTCACAATGGTGTCCTCCTGGTGAGACATCAGAAAAACGACTGACCCCACCACCACCACCAAAATGGGGAATAATGTAAAATTAACTATAATGTAGCTATCTTTTTGGAATATGAATAATATTTAAAGGATGATGAATTTGAGGGAGGCAAACAGTTATTTGTTGAGTATCTTAGGACTCAATTAGTCCACATCGCCAAAGCCCTAAGTCTTCACAGAACTTACTTAACAAAGGGTCTCAAACAAGAAAAGGAAACAGAATAAATACACAGTGTTGTGGGCTAAATTGTGTCATCTAGAAAGGCATCAGTTTCTGAACCCAGAACATATGACTGTGCCTTTACTTGGAAGCAAGATAAGATCTGTATAGATATGTTCTATTAAGTTATAGTGAATTAGGGTGGACCCTTCTAATACCTTCCAATCTAAAAGAAAATTGTAAGAAGTGGGGGAAGGGCAAGAGTTAGCAGCAACCAATACAAACTAGGATTAGACAAGGGCAGTTACTGTGTGGAAGGAACCAGTCTTGCCCACACATCCATTTTTTATTTAACATAATTTGGAGTCCTCCAGAACTATGAGAACAATTTCCAATGTGTTAGGTCACTAAAATGGCTTATGGTAATTTGCTCATGGCAGCCCTAAGAATACAATGCATACAGTATACGCATAAAGGCAAGTGCTTTTGACCAAAGTGTATGGAAAGAGTAAGAAAGGTAAGGAGGGAAGGCTAGGGAGGTTCTGAGTAGTGGAGACAGGCTTCACTGAGCAGGCGGGGAGCTGACAAAGGAATGAAGCAAGTGGAAAATGGAAACACAACCAGACAGATGGAGGCAGTAGCCACCCGGGAGGCCCTGAGGTGGAATGTACCACGTTCACAGAACACCAAGGAGGAGAGTAAACCAGCAGAAGCAGGACACAGAGCTGGAGAGGACCACGAGGTGGGTTCACAGAAGGCCTTTCACAAGCTTCTGCTTTCACCCTGAGTAGTCTGAAGAGCTTGGAGAAGGTTCTAGACGTTGCCATGATTCAGTCAGAAATCTGCTTTAGAATGCCCCCCCTGCCCCGCCCCGCCCTGGCTGGCTATATTGAAGACCAATGGAAAAGCCAGGACAGAAGCAGAAAGACCTGCTAGGGAGACTCCGCTGCAGTCCTGCTAAGAATAGTGCCTTGAGGAGATTCCCAGGCTTTCCAAAGATGCTCTCTGGTTAGCAGACAGTTGGTTCTCTTCCACGGCATCAAGTGGCCTCCATGCATCCCACCCAAAGACCAACCCCCACCCCCTGCCATAGCTTTGATGAATATTTGTAACAATGTATACAGTAAAACCTTTATGTCTGGCTTTAAGTGAAATGTATAGCAAAGTCTTTATGTCTGACTTTGAGTGAAATGTTTCGGCAAAGCCTTTGCTATGTTTGGGTCAATCAGTAAAGGCTGAGAAATTGTTTTGCAGCTGCTCGAATATTGAAGAAATGTCTCTCTTAGGAATCTGTACTTATTGCTATGTGAGAGCTTGCAGCTACACCAACCTGGATATTGAGACACTCCTAGGAAACCTGGAGCTCTTACTGCTGATTCTGGCTAGTCACGGTCAAAATGGACTGGGATTTGTGTGGGTTGCCTGCTCTCAAGGGCAGCAAATGCAAGACAACTTTGGTAGCTGGAACATTTCCCAGCCTCAATTAACCTTCTATACTGTTTGAATAAAGTAACTGGAGTGAGCTAGCTGGGTGTCAGTCTTTTCTAAGAAGGCTGAACCCCTCTGCTCCTTCAGGAAATGAAGGCTTAGCATCTTAGAGAGTTTCCCTACTGTGGCACCTATGACCAACATCAATCAATATTTATGTTAAGGCCATTAGAAGCCTTCCTGGGTTCTTTGCCTCAATTGTAATGACGAGGTCACGGGAATGCTGCAAGACCCAAATGAGGGAACATCTGTGAAAGCATTATTAAAAAGCATAAGGCACTAAATAAATGTAAGTGATTGTAATTAATACTAATAAGAGTCAGTTTCTCTTCCCCCAGCAACTGTTAACCTATAAATATAAACAGAAGCAATGTCTCATGAAGGGACTGATCCCCATGTGGCGAGGAAACTGATATATACATCTGCCATGAGGAGTTTCTCATTGAATCAATTTCACTGTGACAAGATTAGTGATGCTCTTTCGCCATAGGCCATCTGTTGGGTAGTGCAAGTAGCCTTGTCATGCAGAACTGGACCTTCCAAAAGAACCATAGTCAGCCAATATGCCGTAAATTAAGTCATCTGCTTCTCCTATAATACTTCTTCTAAATGATGAATGGTTTTGTTTTCTTATGCTCAAGCAAGATGCCTTGGCTGAAGCTAAGCAAAGGAAAAAAAATGAGAAAAGGAACCAAAAAATACCTGCTGGTACACAGATGTTCACATAATATGATAGGGTCAGGACTACACATGCCTCTGGCTGCGAGGAGGGAGGAAGTTGTAAAATAATATGGAGATTCCTAAAACATTCCAAATAGAACTGCCTTATGATAAGCAAATTCTCTTCTTCTAAGAATAAGCTCAAAAGAAATGAAATTTCCTTTATACCTCTGCTCACTGCAGAACTATTCATAAAACCAAAGATATTCAAATAGCCTAAATTTCTATCAATGTATGAGTGGATCATGGGAGAGAGAGGGGGGGGAGAATGAGAATAAGAGAGAGAGAGAGAAAGAGAGAGACTGTGAGGGGAGACAGAGACACAGAGAAAGAGATAGAGACAGAGACAGACAGAGACAGAGAGATAAGATACTATTTAGCCTTTAAAATTAGGACCAGATGTGGTGGCACATGCCTTTAATCCAGCAGCTGGGAAGCAGAGGCAAGCAGATGGCCATAAGTTCTAGACTACCCTGGCCTATACAGTGAGTTCCATACCAGAAAGGACTACATAGTGATATCCTGTCTCAAAACAAAACAAAAGGAAATCTTGGCACTAGAGAAATCGCTCCACGGGCAAGAGCACATATCAATCTTTCAAAGGACCCAAGTTAAGTTCCCGGTACCTAATATCAGGCGATTCACAACCACCCGCATAACTCCAGATCTAGGAGATATGATGTCCTCCTCTGGTTACTCAAACACTGCCCTCATATGCACAACCCTAGACACATGTGAATGAATCATTATTTTTTAATGTTAAAAATTGTTTTTGAGCTTCAAAAGCTAAAATTAAATTAAATTAAAATGTATTTAAAAGTAAGGAAATTTTGCCACTTGTGACAATACATATGAATTGGTAGGGCACTGGGCTAAGTAAAATGAGTCAAGTACAGAAAGACAAATATTTCTTAATCTCACGTGTATGAGGAAAAGTTTATGGAATTTAATGTACAGCAGTGTGGCTCAACTATCAATTCTGTGTTGTGTCTTTAAAATTCATGGAATGGGTGAGTATGACCAAAAGACGTTGCAAGAAATTAATAAAGTTATTATTAAAGAGATAATACAAATAATTTTAAAATTTTCCATCAGAGTAGATCTTAAATCTTCTCATCCCCCACCTGCCTGCCACCAGCTAAAGAAAAGAGAGAAATGAAGACAGTGCAGACTGAGGAATAATACTCTCACTAGCTTGCTTGTGGGGCTTATTCTACCATCTGTATAAATATCAAAGTATCAAGTTGTACATCTTCCATATATGTAGTTCTGACCTATAGAATATACCTAAATGGAGCTGAAAGAGAAAAAAATATAGAGGGCAGAAATGCATCCCTTTGTCAGGTACTGACCATACATGGTTTCAGAGACGGAGTGCCCAGGCCACATCTGAACAATGGAGGACCGGGAGGGGCATGTTTTCGGTGTACTTGGGTAGAGCAGCAGAGAGAGTAGTCAGAGGAATACCAGCAACTGGGGTAGCATCTTCTGTGTCTGTCACGGGGTAAGAAAAAGCAACCTCCTGGGTGTGAAAAGATCAGCTACTGAGTCAGGGCACACCTTCATGTGATTTCAAGTACTTGATGCCACTACAGGTCTGAGCTGGAGAGCAGGAGTGACTGGGTACCTGGTCCCTTGGATGGGGGAAATTCACACACGTGACTGGGGAAGACATGGTAATGGTGGGGAGGGTGATGACATCCTGCTGGTGTTAAGGATTGAAAAACATCCTAAAGTGTTTATACTATTTATATGAAGTAGATCCAGGGATAACCAATTTCCCATAATAATAGCTAGGTTTTATTGTATGCCTTCAATATGCAAGATAGTGAAATGAGTCATTTCATTCCTTTGTAGATTTATTCACTCAACAGTTATTTATGGCATGCTTTCTGTGCCATAGCCTCTAATAATTACATGAGATAGCTCAGTGTAATCAATCAAATAGATTGGTCCTCAGGTAGCTTACGTTCTAGCAGTAGAAAACTAGATAAATAATGAATAAAAAGCAATGTCTGGCACACAGGAAGATGCGAGCTACTATGTAAATAAGAAGAACAAAGTGACTGGTAACATTAACAGCCAAAGTAAAGGAGTCAGGAAAGTCTCTACAACAGCAGAAACTTAAAAAGCTGACCCATGTGCATCTGAGGTCGAGGTGTCTGAAAGCAAAGAAGAGCTGGTGCAAAACTCCCTGAGGCAGTGCTTGCTAAGAAATAGCTAGACAAGCCTCGCTACTAAAGAGGCATATACACTGGCGAGGGAATCACAGAACCTACCCTCAAAGAACAGGCATCCAAATAATGTGGAACCACACAGGCTTGATCTGTACAATGATGTATGAGTGTCTGCATCCCAGCTTGACCACTAAGAAGACGGGTGCAGAGTGTGCGATTTCCCTGCATGGATGGCACATGGAAGTGATGGAAAGTCCAGCTTGGACATGATCTACAGGATACTTACCCACACATAGCAATCAAGATCATATGGTTGGCTAAACTGTCCCTTGTGGCTAAAAGTAACAGATGCACAGGTGCCTTTAGATCATGTTTTTATAAAGGCACATTTCATCGTTAGTCTTGGTTGGGGCCTCTTCCCTTAGCAACATTTCAAAGTGGCTAAGGCCCAATAGGAAAAGAAGGGAGCTGATGGTACCAAGAACTCACATTGAGGAAAGGATAATCTCTTCTACAGATGGTCTTAGATCAACTGCATATCCACATGCAGAAGAAGGAAAGACTTGTTTACATCGCGCTCAGAAATCAACTCTAAATATACTAAAGAGTCAAACAGAATGTGAAACTACTAAGAGACAACAAAGAGGAAAAGTTTCAAGTTATTGGTATAGGTGATGATTATTTTTTAGATACAAATCTAAAGGTATAGGCAATATAAGCAAGAATAGAAGGGACTGCATCATCAAGCCAAAGCCAAAGCCAGAGAAGCAATCAACAGGATAATTGATACTTGACAGGCTAATGGTATCTATGAACACAGGTTGTGCTGGCTAGATTTTATGTCACCTTGACCCAAGCTAGCATCAGTCATCACAGAGGAGGAGCCTCAACTGAGAAACTACCCCAATAAGATCAGACCATAGGCAAGCCTTCAGAGCATTTTCTTACTTTGTGGTTGATGTGGGTCTAGTCCACCGTTGATGCTGACATCCTGGGTTGAATGTATCCGGTGCTATAAGAAATCAGGCTGAGCAAGCCATAGGGAACAAGTCAATAATCAGCACCCCTCCATAGCCTCTGCCCTAGCTCCTGCTTCCAGGTTTTCACCCAGTTTGAATTCTGCCTTAGCTTCTCTCAATGGACTGAGATTCCATATATACATAGGCCAAACAAACCTTTTCCTTCCCAAGTCTCTTTTGGTCATGATGTTTCATCACAACAATATTAACCCCACCAAGACAGAGGTTCAAACCCAAAGTATATAAGGAACTCAATACTAAGAAAAGAAGTAATCCAATTAAAAAATGACTGAAATGCATGAATAGAGGTTTCTTAAAAGAAAACATAAATAACCAAGAGATGTATGAGGAAACACTCAGCATCACCTGTCTTCAAGGGATGTCAATCCTCAAAACTATGAAAGATAAAAAACTGTTGGTAAAGTTATAGAGAAAGGGGAAGCGGAGAATACCATACTAGTGAATGGAAATTAGTAAAGGTATTATGGAAAACAGTGCAAAAATCCCTTAGAAAATTAAAATAGAACTGTTGTAGTTTATTAATGTATAAAAGAGACATCTGTACCCTCACATTAATAACCAAGACATGTAACTAACCCAAGTGTCCATCAACAGAAGAATGTATAAACTATGAAACATATACATGCAAGAGACAAACATACCACACACACACACACACACACACACACACACGCTCCAGCTCAAAAAAATAAAATATTTTTCATCTGCAACAATATGAATTATCCTAGAGGATGTTGTACTGGTTAGTCAACTTGATATAACCTATAACCATCTTGGAAAGAGATTCCTCCATTGAATAATTGATTTGAGCAGATTGGCTGTGACCATGTCTGTGGAGGTCTGTCTGATGATCAATGTAGAAGGTCCTAGGCTTGATAGACAGTACTGTCTCTAGGCAGGTGGACCTGGGAGGCAGCAAGAGTAAGGCAGAGAGAACCTGAGAGGGAGTCCCTAAGCAGCATTCAGCCATGGCTTCTGCTTCAGTCCCTGCCTGAGTTCCTAACCCGCCTTCCCCCAGTGATGAACTATGATCTGGAAGTGTAAGATGAAATGAAACCCGTTCTCCCCGAAGTTTAGGTCATAATGTTTATCACAGCAACAGAAAGCACACTAGACGAGAACTTATGGTAAATGAACAGATAGACAGCCGGCCCAATGATCTCAGCTACATGTGGCCTCTGAGCGTTAGATACATAGAAGGGGAAAATGAAATATTGTTCCCAGAGGCTAGAAGTGAGGAGAGTTATTAGGGGGATGTTGAGCAAAGACTGTGAAAATTCCAGTCCTACATAAGATTAAGTCCAAACGATCTGCGGTGCCACACTGTGAGGGTGGGTAACTTGTACTGTAGTCTAGAACATTCCTGAGAATAGATTCTCAGTAATCTAAATACCCAAAAATTGTAACCCACAAAAATGTTAGATGGGTTTAGACATTATACAGTGTATTTCAAAAATTCTTATGAGATAAGCCTATGTACAATTACCATTTAAAATGAATAACCTTACGATAATGTAAAAGAAGAAGGAAGGAAAGGAGAGAGGGTTGGAGGAGCCAAAAGGGTGGGAGATGCAACTGCTTCCGAGAGCAAGGGGGGCATGTGGGCATCCCCCCTGAGCTCCATGAGAGACACAGAAGGTGAAAGGAGCCCAGGGCACGCTCACTGACTGGACCTGCCTGTGTGCTCAACACTGTCGCTGCCTCGCACTGCACCACATATGACGGGAGCTGGCAGCACACAGTCCATTCTCTCCTTCCTAGGACATCATTTCCTCGTGTGCTAGAGACTCCATCACTGCTTCATAGTATAATTCTCTCAAAGTAGGAGTAAGTGCACACGTAGCATCTGCTTCTTACCGCCGCCATTTCCCAACATGGTGTTCCTTGATGTAGTTATCCATTCAAAGATTACTGGGGATACAGGATGCTATGGGGAAAGAATGACCCTTGGAACCAGGTAGCCCTGGACTGAACCACAGCTTCTTTCTCAGCTCTCCCTGCCTTTTTTTTTTTTTTTGAGAGAGAGAGAGAGAGAGAGAGAGAGAGAGAGAGAGAGAGAGAGAGTGCTGGAACTCAGCACAGTGGTTTTTGTTTTTTTTTTGTTGTTGTTGTTTTGTTTTTTGTTTGGTTTTGTTTGGTTTGGTTTGGTTTGGTTTGGTTTTTTTTTTAAGCAGGTGGTAAATGGCTGCTGTTGTTTTGATTGCAAGTTTCAATGCTCCAAAAATTACGAGATCTTGAAAGGGATGGAGTAAGTCAGCCAGCACACTGTCCATTAAAAGCTCACTATACAGTCAAGGAACACGATACTATGATTGAGAACATAGTTTCGACCCAAAATGCTTGGGCCCAAGTCCAAGCTTTGCCACACTTAACCTTTCTGTGTCTTTTTTTTTAATAATTTATAAAATTAAAATGATATAGACAACCTGTTTTGTAGGCCTAAGAAGAGAACTGTGATTCAACTCAAGTGTTAGAACAGCATCTGACCCATAATCAAGGCTGAATGAGTAGTCATTCATATGATACAAGAGTGGAATGTAAGTAACTAAAAATGTGCAGTTGGGGTGTGCCTTGAACAGAGGAATCAATGGACCCAAGAAGAAAAGACCGATTCCCTAGGGGTGCTCAGGAAGACATGACAAAGTACTTTAGCAAGCCTGAGGAAAATGGCTGCAAGGCAGGGGAAAATAAAATAGTTCCTCAACATCCCACAGGCCTGAACCCATCCATAGCACTAGTGTAGAACAACGAATGACAATGGGCGAAGTGACACAACTCATGGCAGTCCCAAACACTAGCATCATTTATATCATTTATTCTTTGCAACAGCCTAAGACATAGGGATGAATATCATTCCCACTGTGCAAAAAAGCCAGAGCTCGGGTGTCACTGTGTGAGATGGAGCCATTGAGGTTGTTTTGTTTTGTATTAAAGATTTATTTTTATTTTTATTATTTTTTTTCCAACATAGTATTTTTATCGAGTTTTGGAAACTTCACATCATATACTCTGATCACATTCACTTCCCAGTTCTCCTGGGTCTACCCCCATCCTCCTACCCACCCTCCCCCAACAAAAGAAAGTAAAAGAAAAAACCAAAACAGCAGAGCTATGATATCATCCTTTTCATTTAAGCTCACTTTGGAGACCAGAAGGGATGTAAGAGAAGCCAACTGAGTGAAGAAGAGGTGATGTGTAGGGATCGGTGTTGGGCTTGGTGGTAGGAAGATGCTTAGGTGTTTTAGTTAGGGCTGGAGAATTTGCTCCTAGCTTAAGATAGAGGTAATGAGAGAGAATGGGCAAAACTTGGAATCAGGCTTAGATAGGAGACTTGAACACTGGAAGTGAGAAGGTCGTGAGGCCGAGGTATGAAGTGGAAATGATGATCACGCTTGTTTGGTCATATTACGTTTGAGACAAATCAAACTCCTGCGTGGAGTAGGCAGGAGGCATGTTAGTTATATTTCTTGCCACTCTGATGAAAGGCATGATGGAGACAACATAAGGGAAGAGAGACAGAGATTTACTTTGGCTGGCAGTTTCTGAGGACTCATTCCACCACAGCAGAGAAGGTACAGTGACTGGACTGGCTCCATCCATTGGGGGCACAGAAGCAGGTGACACTCACAGAGTGACATTTTCAATCTTGACAAACCAGAAAGTGTAGAAAGCTCAGGTGGAACAGAGGAAGATATGACCCCAGAAAGCCCGAGCCCAGAAATCCATTTCTGTTCCCTGGTGGTCCACAGATCATAAAGGTTCAACAACGTCCCAAAATAGGGGTGTCAAAATGACAACCAGAGATGGTCAAGTGCTCAAACATATGAGCCCGTGGGTACCATTTCATATTCAGACACTAACAAGAGGCCACTGAGTACAGACACATCCAGCAACTAACTATTCTCAGCCTTTGTGACATATTGGTATGGCCTGCATGGGTGGAACTCATGCCTGGGACATGTGCAAGCGTATATGTACATTCACACACACACACACACACACACACACACACACACACACACCATGCCTGACTTAATTGACCTAGGGTATGGACACTTGGGCCTTTTCTTTTAACATCCAGGTGATACTGAAATGTAGAAAACATTGAGACCCACTCTATCAGTTTGGTTTCAACCACCATGACAAAACACTATGACTAGAAACAACTCAGAGAGAAAGGGGTTTATTTCTGCTTTACAACTCTGAGGTCACACAGCACATGATTGAGGGCAGGGACTCAACCAGGACCCTGGAGGCAGGAGCTGATGCAGAGGCCATGGAGGGGTGCTGCTTGCTGGCTTGTTCTCCATGCCTTGCTCAGTTTGCTCTCCTATAGAACCCTGAACCATCTGCCCAGGGGTGACACTTCGCCCAGTGAGCTGGACCCTTTCACTCAGTCAGTCATCAAACTCTTCCCTGTATCAAGTTGACAAAAGCTAACTGGCACACCCACTGCCCTGTTTCTAGGAAGTAGGTAAGCCAATATCTCATTTAGGAGATCATCAAAGTCCAGATAGTACTTAAACATGAGGGAGTTGGACATGGAGATCGCTCTGTTGGTCAGGTGTCTGCAGTGTGAGCATGAGGAACTGTGTCTAAATTCCACCTTTAAAAGCCTGGTATGTTAGCACAAGTTTGTAATCCCTTCATGACAGAACCCAGAACATGCAGACCTTTGGGGCTCATTAGCCAGTTTATCTAGCCTAATCAATAAGACCTAGACCTGTTATTTAAATACATACATATGTACATATATTAAAGTCCTCTGGTCTCCACACATACCTACAGCCATTCATACATGAGCATACACATGCGTGCGCGCACACACACACACACACACACACACACACACAGGACAGAGGACCAATTAAGTTTGTCTGTCAAGAGCATTAGGCTGGAGAAAAGCAAAGTCAAGGCATTGAGCATCTCTGAGCAGAGAACTCTCAAGCCCTGGGGAACCTGAACATCTGGAGGCTGAATTAAAAAAACAAAAACAAAAACAAAAACAACAACAACAAAAAAAAAACAAATCCGGGCTGGAGAGATGGCTCAGTGGTTAAGAGCACTGGCTGCTCTTCCAGAGGTCCTGAGTTCAAATCCCAGCAACACATGGTGGCTCACAACCATCTATAATGATGCCCTCTTCTGGCCTGGCAAGCTGGAAGGAAGGAAGGAAGGAAGGAAGGAAGGAAGGAAGGAAGGAAGGAAGGAAGGAAGGAAGAAGGCAGACAAGCTTACATTTAAAAAAGAACAAGAAAAAGGCTCTATTTAAAAAAAATAAATAAGAGAGAAGAGGAGAAGGAGAGAAACTTCTGAGACTCAGGGGACAAAGCCATTACAATTCTTCTCTGTGAAATACTGGGCACCTACAAGACCAGAACTCACCTGATATTCTTTATTTTCTGACTCTCTGTTCTCTCCCTCACTCCCTCTGTCTTTCTCCTTCCCTCCCTTTGTCTCTCCTCCCTCCCTCCCTCCTCTCCCCATTCTCTCAGCTGTTTGGCTACTGCTCAGGCTCATTTCTGTCCCCTGGTCAGTGGGATGCAAATCAATTCATTCAGCAGCTGTTTCTCCTTCTGATTGTTTGTTCCAATACCTATTATTCCACATTTGTCCATATTAAATTGCATTTTGTCCTTCATTATCCCACGTCTTTCAATGGTCTGGGCCCCTCTGCATTTGATTGCAAGGCTCAGTGATTTGTGGTGCCTGCAAAAGCTGTCATGTGCGGATTTGAAATCCTTCTCGCAGGGCTATTACGTGGCTCACTGGCATCCATAGCGCGGAGTAGTTGTTCCTGGTAGCTCTGCAGAGGGAGGAGATGAGAGAGGTGCGGCTTGCGGTGTGTTATCACTCCCAAGAAGAGAGCCCCAGCACCCCTCCCTGATCCTGCCCTCGGGATGTCCCCTCCTGTCACACACTGACACCAAGGTTATCTCAAATGATCCTCGGCCTCCAACCTGGAGCGTTCACTCTACCCTCCCAGCGTTCGTGGCCCACAGAAATTATCAATAATTTAGTAAGGTACTCACGGTAGCATGCCTCTGGCTATCTCTAATCAAGCTGTGTGTTTTCTCCAATCATCTGTGACCAATGTAAGGGACATTTCTAAAGATCCAACATCCCTTGACATTTTTTTACGTGTGAGTCTACAAGGAGCCATATCTGTAAACAATTGATTTCTACCAGTGCCTTTCCAGTTTTGCTGTCCCACATGTGAGATGCAAAGACATGTTTATGAGGACGTTATGTGGCTTTTTCAGGTAGGAATTCCAAGGTCAAAGGTACAGTTATGAAACACAAAGAACTCCACCTCTACCCCTTTAAGTGTCCAAACCTCCTCCGGCTCTAGGTGCCTAGAGAGTCCCTGCTCTGCTCCCATGTATGTATGTGTGTGTTCTTTAGTGTACAGGCACATATGGATGGGGGTAGGGTGGACTTACATGGGTATGTGTGAAGGCCAGAGGACAACCTCAGATGTTGTTCTTCAGACATGATCTACCTGCTGCTGCTGCTGCTGCTACTCCTCCTCCTCTCTTCCTCCTCCTCCTCCTCCTCCTCCTCCTCCTCCTCCTCCTCCTCCTCCTCCTCCTCCTCCTTCCCCTTCTGTTGTTCCTGTTGTTTTCAGACAGACTACTTCCATGGGTCTGTAGCTCACATAGGCTGCCCACAGAACCCCACCTGTTTCTGTTTCCCTAACTCTGGGATTACAAGCACAAGCCACCCCCACTGCCATTGTTGGTTCTAATTGTGGATCCTGACGACCAGGCTCTGACCCTCACACTTGTCCAGCAAGCACACCACTGATCCGGCCCATTTCCCCAGACATTTCTCCTTTGAATGGCATTTCATTTCATTCTTTTCAACTCACACTTTTTAAATATTTTAAGGCATCATAAACCCTTCTGGGAATCCTGAGAAACAATTAAGCAAAGAATCTTCATTTTCTTCACAAACACTTAGAGAACACCTACTCTAGGCCAGGCCCAGGGGTGTGCACCCTCAGCCCTGAGGTTGAGGGATAGACAAATATAAATAAAGATTCTGATCTCATAAGTGAACAAACTCGGACTAAGAATGAGCTTTAACTACACACACACACACACACACACACACACACACGCACGCACGCACGCACACACATACACACACACACACACACACACGCACGCACGCACGCACGCACACACACACACACACACACACACACACACACACACACTCATACATACATTTTAATTCTACCTTTCTGAAGCCTGTTCCTCAAATGCTCTTTTATTCCTCAGATGTCCCAGACCATCTTTCCAGCCTGGGAAATGTCAGCCTCCACAGAGTCTTTGGAATGACTTGGGACAAAGCCTAGTAGTTAGTGCCGGTAAGGCCCAGCTATCCTGCAGTGCACCATACTGTCCTCCCATCCGACAAGCATGGAACAAGGTGGTTCCCTAGTGTTACATGATTGCTCAGACATACCATCTGAGGCTTAACACACACTCATCCCATAATGCCAGGGACTAGAAAGCCAAGGAGGGCTCCATGAGGCTAACGTTAGGGGATTTGGTAGGGAGGGGCTCCAGGGGAAACATCCATCAAATCTAGGAGTGGAAGGCTAGACTTTGCAGCCTTCCAACATCTACCTTTGCCGCCATGACTCTGTCTGCCTCCCTCCCTCATGATAAGGAACCTTGTGATTACATTGAGCTCAACTAGATAATCCCAGGCCACCTCCCCAAATCAATCCTTAGTCACACCTGTAAAATTACTTTTCTTCCCATGTAAGGCAACACGTTCATCAAGACTCCAAGCATTAAAAGGTGAACCTCATTAACGGGCCATTATCCTGCCTGCCATCCAAGTGGGTAAAATATCCAGGGGTATGAATGATGCGCTGATGGTATCAGACCCTAGAGGGCGCCATAACACGCTAGTGATTCCTTTATACAATGGTAGTGCAGTTAGCAGTTACCCAAATTAATCCCCTGGAGCACTTTCCATCCCATAGGAGAGTCTGAGAATACGGCACAAACATCTTTGGATGGTGGTCTATCCTTGTAAGAATGAGTTGGGGGGGGGGTCTCAAGAAAATAACCATATAATTGAAAGCGTTTCACAAAACAAGTTTTACATCTGTTAAAGGGTGCACAACCTCACGTGGCAAACAAGCTATCTAGCACACCCACCAAGGCTCTGCTGGGTTCTTGGTCCTAACACAAGGGAGTCCTACCTTCCTCTGAGTGGTCAGAGCTTAGATTCACATTCCTGGGCAACTGGAACCAATGGTGTAGTTTCTGAGGAGAAGTACTTTTCCTACCTTATTCAAGGTAATCTGTCGATAATCATCAATGTCTTCATAGCAACCACTCATGGGAGAGTCATCCCAAAGTAAGGGGAAAAAGCTGAGAGCTTTGCTTCACACACACACACACACACACACACACACACACACACACACACGAGTGGGTAAGAGACTGGAGGGAGACAGAGAGACAGAGACATAGTGACATGAGGAGAGTTATACAGATAATTGGGTATCAACTTCATCAGGACATGGTGGTAGTAAGACAGCAGCAGCAGCCCTCCCGTCTGCAAACCTCTCTCACAGCCATTCTCTCATTCCATCCACACCATGAATGGAGAGGAGCTGGGATATCATTTTATTGCCATTTTACAGATGAAAACACTGTGACAGTAGGGCTTTGTTAGCCTAGCCAGGGCCGCAGAGCTGATGCGCTTTGGAGTTGTGGCCTGGCTCCTTGGACATCAGCACCAGCAGTTCTGCCTTCTCCGTGCACGGATTCTGGAGTCTCTGAGGAGACTGTATGCAAAGCAGGGAGCTGTTTCCAGCCCATCCCGCCCAAGCTTTAATTGGACCTCTCATTTCTGTGGAGACAGCAGGAAGCCGTGAAAAGGATTTAGACGCAGAGGTCAGACAGACAAGCCCAGCTTCTACATCTGTAACTTGGAGGTGCTGAATCACAGTTGGATGAAGTGTTTTCCAAACGAACCTGGTCATTAGAAACCCCTAGTGTGATGAGTTTTTTTTTTAAAAAACAAGATTGCACATGTTCATGCTTCCTCGGCCTGTGGGTTCAGTAGTTTTGAGGATAAAGCAAAGACACCTGGATTTGCAGCCTGCACACCTGGTGGTTCACATAAACAGACAAGCCTGGGAAAGACCTGCTCACAAAAGGTTGTCATGACTCAATGGGTTGTAACATGTCAACCTGGCCCCGCTCTGCCCAGCCCTGCTGTGTCCAGCCCTACTCTGTCCAGGCCTGCTCTGCCCAGCCCTGCTCTGCCCAGCCCTGCTGTGTCCAGCTCCGCTCTGTCCAGCCCTGCTGTGTCCAGCCCTGCTCTGCGCAGCCCTGCTCTGCCCAGCCCTGCTCTGCCCAGCCCTGCTGTGTCCAGCTCCGCTCTGCCCAGCCCCGCTCTGCTCCACCCCACTCTGCTGTTTTTCCATACTGGCTTTCTGTTTTTCCCACTTTCCTGGGAAGGCCTTGTCTTTTCATTCCTTTACTCCCAAGTATTGTGGTTCCTCCTCTTCTACGGAGCTGCAAAGCTTTCTCAAAGAGAACATGGTCTTCTCTTCACTGGGATGGGGGTAAGCCTTTCGGTGGTGGCAGCAAGCGATGGCTTAAAGGACAATCCGTTAAGTTTCTCAAATTCCCCTGCATTAAATAGCCACATCCACTATATCCTTTCACCTTTATCCAGGAAGCAAAACTACCTAATCCAATGCCTTTATTTTATATATCAGCTGATTTATAAAATGCACCTCCCATCCAGGGCTCTGAGTATATCACACTCATATAAACAACACATTCCACAGTCAAATAATGTCCCTGGAGATAAATCCAGTCTCCCCATGGTGGCAAGGAGAACTTTTATTTGGCTCACGGGTTCAGCTGTGCCATGGCCCAGCTTTCTGAATAAACACCACATAAATCCATCCGGTTTCTCATCTTATCAGTTCAGCTGTCCAGTCACATATTCCCAGAGAACCCCGACTCAGAGAGTGAGGGCTGTCTGTCTGCTGGATGACCAGAGTCTTCAGAACCTTCTCCTCCAGGTACAACACTGCAAGATGTAGGCTATGGGTTTGGGAAGATGGCTCAGTGGGTAAAATGCTTGCCACATGACACGAAACCTTCAGTTTGAATCCCCAGAGCCCATGTAAGGCTGGGTGCAGGAGCACATACCTATAATTCTAGTGCTTCTGTAGCAAGATGGACGGTGGCCACAGGAGAGTCCCCCGAAGTTCATAGGCCAGCCGGCCTTGAGTATCGAGTAGAGAATAGCAAGAGCTTGTCTCAGACAAGGTGGAAGGTGCAGACAATACCCAAGATTGGAGTCTGACATCCACATGCATGTGTGTTCACATACCTGTACATGAACACACATGTACAAATAAACACACATGATAAAGGAAGGAAGGAAGGAAGGAAGGAAGGAAGGAAGGAAGGAAGGAAGGAAAGAAGGAAGGAAGGAAGGAAGGAAGGAAGGAAGGAAGGAAGGAGAGGGGAAAAGAGGAAAAAATAAAAGAATACATGTTTTCCCCCTTGAAGAACAAGAGCTATGCCTCATTTCGGTCTGTCCCCAGACCCAGATCATCCCTGAGTGAAAACCTGGGACACTGTGCTATATGCAGGTCATAGAGTTGGGAGGTTTATGGTTTGAGAGTTTTGCTTAGACAAAACATAAGTCAGTTTCACATTTTGCCCTTCATCCAAAGAAACCTCATTTGGCAACACGAGGGACATGGTGAGTTGTCATGATTAGGGTTGGTGGAGAGCGCCCCTGGTGTCTATGCAGTAGGAACCCAACAATGCTGCCACAGGTTCCGCTGCACACGAGACAGCAGCCACCGCTAAGAGCTCGCTCACCCCCAAATGTCAACAGGGCCAAGGTTAAGAAGACCTGCTTAGCTAAAGCAATGCCACGCTTGGCTAAAATGTGTTCCTTTTTAATTTCTGAGCTGTTCTATGAAGGCGACACCCTGATAGCAAAATCATTCTGTGCTCACTGGCGCGAAGAGACAACGACACACACTCTCCGGCATCACTATGGCTTTCACGAACATGACCACAATCCATCCTTATGGCAGTCTTTTATTGCAATCATTTCTGCAGGCTAGACTATAGAGGTTAAGGATATGTCAATAACTTGTCCATGTTACCCAGCTAAGGGGAGACAAGGCTAATCATACCCAGCTCATCCCGATTCCAAAACTAGCCATTTAGCTACTATGCAGATTAAGGCTGAAAATGCGTTCAAGAGCAAATGATAGTCAATACCTTTCATAAACATTATATCCTCAAGCATAGATTCTCTTTGGATTTGTCCAGGACACTCGCAGCATAGCTTTCTTGGGATGTGTCGGGGAAACAAGAACCTTTATTTAGCCAGCTAGTCATGCTTGATCTCCATTGATCAGTATCCAAGTGGCCTGTTGTCTTCAGACCTTTCAATTCTTCCATTCCTGGTCATGGTGTATCGCCAAAGAGCCTCTAACATAAGCTTGTTGCGGGGCGGTGGGGCACTGTTGGCTTCTAGGAGAGATCATTCAACCTCAGGCAGCACGGCAGCCTTCTGTATCTCATAGCAAACCCTTCAGCATGCCTATGCCCTGACCAGTAGTCGTCAGGACCCATTCCCCTACTACTGAGACAACACAAAGCACCCTGACCTGTGCCCAGATGTGTCCCCAGAATGTGGTGTCATTCCCCTACCACTAGGGGATCACTAGGCACCAACCTACATCGTTGATGTTAAATCCTGCACTATCTGAACTGGACGTCTTCATTATTCATGGTAAACTACTGACCCACCCTTTCCCAGTTAGGAATGAGGTTTGCTTGTGCTGGGATATTTCTCCAACCCGCTCAGAGGGAAGCTTTAAGGATGTTTCCAGATGTGACACTTGAATGTACTTCATCCTCGCTCAGCCCAGCAGGAATTGGTCTTTCCCTGCCTCTTTGGATCCCATATATAACTTTAGACCAGACATAGACACACTGTTACCTGTGAAGAGCCAGGCAGTGATTATTTCAGAATTTGTCAACAACCATGCTGCTTCCCACTGCAGCGAATCCACCCAGCCTCGATGGACAATGCAGAAGTGGATGGTGTGGGCTTACCCACCGGAAAAGAAAAAAAAAAAAAAAAACTGAAGGATGCCAGCACCTGAATCTTCCTTGTTTTTCAGTTGTCATGCAAATGCATTCTCTTACTCGAGGAGTTTTCCTTAACCATTTTAAACTGTAGTTTGAAGATTGGGCATGCGGCTCAGGTGGTAGATAGCGTGTCCCATATGCACAGGGTCTGGAGTTGAGCCCCAGCACAACATCAACCAGGCATGGTGGTATATGCATCTAATCCCAGCACTTAGAGAGTATAGGCAAGAAGAGGAAATCCTATTCTACGTGCTGAGTCTGAGGGCAGCAGCCTGGACTTAAAGACTCTATCTCAACTCAATAAAAGGACATGTAACCTTAGGTTGTGATCTACACAAAAACAAGATGTAGTTTGAACATCATCTCAGTTTTTTTAGAAATACACTCTCAGCCCCGCTCCACACATGACAGGTCTGAATCTGCTCTTTAAGATTGCTATAGGATTTGATGCACCGAGTGTCTGATGTTGCTCTCATTTGGCCTGGTAATTTTCTAAGAACAACACTGGTGCAAGCACCCTGGATTCCTTGGAGTGTGTCACCCTCCATCAGACAAGTGGTCGGAGAAGTAAAGCTAGGCAGAACAGCCAGGGGTGATGGAGACCTCTGGCCACTATGAACACTACAAGAACAGACTCTCAGGAGGCAGGCTTCGTTGAGAAGCTCACAAAGACTATATAAACCTTTGGGGCATGAGGAGATCTTAGGGGATAAGTGTTCATCATTGGCCAGGGCTAAGGTGCTGGCAATGCCTTATTTGCATGAAGAAGAATTCCAGGTGCTTGGTGGACATAACTTTATAAGAAAAGAGGAAATTTAACCTGTAATCTGGCCACCAGGCTCTCTGACTATCTCAGGGGTGGCAGAGGGAGAGGTCGTAGGGCTGTATATGCTGAGACTTGCAGGACCAGGGAAGGGAGGAAATGGTCCTACTCCTGCTAGTCTCAAGACCAAATGTTCAGGGTTTGGACATTGCTCCAGGTCTCCTCCACAGCTCCAGGTACCCCAGGCCCCATTCAATTGTGCTTGGAGTGAGGAATAAATGAAGTAATAAACTGATAAACTGTTCATATATATATATATATATGTGTGTGTATGTATGTATATATATATGTATATGTATATATATACATATACATATGTGTGTGTATATATATATATATATATATATATATATATATATATATATCTTTTTCTCAATCCTCAGTCTCTCCCCAGAAATCCTATTTTCTGGCCAATCCATTATGGAAGGTAGAACTTATTATAATTGTTCAGAGAGAGAAATAGGAGCTCAAGAGAAGACATGATCATCCCAAATCATTTAATGCAAAAGTATCATCCATTTTACACCCCTGGACCTGCCTCTCAGGAGAGCTTACATGTGTCGTCTCCTTTCTATTTCTCTCCTGCTTGCACTCAGCCATTCCTGTGGCTCTGCCTCACATGCTCACCTGTCTTAGACCATTCATAGTTCCTGACCTTCATTTGAAATCCCTGACCAGCCAGACTAGGTTTATAAGCATGTTAACTTCCCCACGTGGACTGGAGAGTTAGGAGAGAGAGAGAGGGAAGGAGAGAGAGGGGAGAGAGAGAGAGAGAGAAAGAGAGAGAGAGAGAGAGAGAGAGAGAGAGAGAGAGAGAGAGAGAGCTTTTAAATGATTGTGTTCTTCTGGACACTTCTGTCAGTCAGCAAGAACTCTTACCTTTCACCCTCTTTGCCCCAAACACATATGTATATGATTTTTTTAAAAAATTAATAGCAAAATGAAGCACTTTAAAGTGAATAACTTCATGGCACACAGTACATTCACAGGTTCCTGTGGTTTCCATCTTTCTCTAGTTCCAAAACGTTCACCACCTGCAGAGAAAACCCTGTACCTATTAAACAGTGGCCTCGCCACTTGAGTTCCCAGCTACTCTCACCACTAAACAGCTTTCTGCCTTTGTGGTTTTGGCTGCCCTGAGTGTCTTATAGAAGTAGAATTATAATGCTTTACCTTTTGCGTTTGTCTGGCTTCTTTCACTTAGCATGATATGCCCACGGTTCCTCCATCTTGTAGCATATATCATCAGTACTTATTCCTTTTTGTGGTTTAGTCATTTTCTATTGACACTGTGTTCTATGCTGGCTAGGGATGTTTTGGTTTTGGTTTTGACTTGTCTGACAACTTGACAAGATAAAATCATGTGGGAAGAGGGAACCTCGAGTGAGAAAACACCTCCATCAGATTGGCTTGTGGGTCAGTCTCTAGGGTATGTTCTTGACTGATGGTTGCTGTCAGCAGTGTAACCCCTGGAGAGGTGATCCTGGACAGTATAGAAAGCAGGCTGAGCAAACCAGGAAGAGATAGCCAGTGAGCAGCTGTCCTCCTGCTTGAGCTCCTGCCCTGACTTCCCCCAATGAGGGACCGTGATTGGGGTAAGTCAAACAAACCCATTTGGTCCCCGCCTTTATCATAGCAACAGAGACATCCAACTAGTGCACATGCAGTCTGTCTACTCATTAACTCGGGCAGAGATGGATGTTTGGATTCCTTCTACTTTGGGCTGCAGAAAACAATTCTACCCTGAGCATGGATGGTTGGACAAGCTTTTGTTGGGTTAACTTCGTTGCTCCTTTGGGAGGCATACATATGAGCTGAGGAATTGCTGAGTCGTATGTCCATTCTGTTTCCCTTCTTGAGGAGCTGACAAATGGTTTTCCTACATTTTTAATTGAGCTCTTGCCTTCCCCCAAATACTGTACTAAAGCATTCACCGCAAAATGCATTTGCATGCTGTGTGTTCAGAGACAAGGAGAGACCAAAGCGCCTGAAGTCAATTAGGAATTTGTGACAGCTCCTGCCTCCACAATCTCTCTCAATTTCTCTTGGTCTCTATACCCCCACTTAACTGCCTCTTTTTTGTGTACTTATTTATGGGGGGAGGGCAAAGGGGGAGCTGGGAAGGACCATGGAGAGTCCTCCACACAGCTCTAGCAGTGATTAATAACAACTACTATTAATTGTGGAAGTGCTATTCTGTAGGATAGATGTTATTATTCATTTTGCAGGCTCCGTATAGAAAATTTGCAAAATTAACAGTCATATTTAAGTTCAAGTGGCAGAATCAGGATATAAGCCCCAGGCTATTCAATATTGTTTACTTCTTGACCAGCAGAGATGTGAAAGGCTTAGGACAAGCACCCTATGGCCCATGTCGTGGCTACTCCTAGCTGTAGGGGAACACAGGGCTCACCAGTGGTGGGGAATCCTGTGGTAGACTAGTTCCTGCAGGTTGACTTGGATCCTAAGGATAAGCCCAGGCTTGGGAATTTACTGAAAAGAGAAATCGTAGGTTATTCATCAGTGATGAGCTACAAGCCTGTGGCATATGAGACAGAGGCAATGCTTCCTGTGACAGTGCCTGTACTGGTAGATGTCACTGCTGTAGGCAAAGTGGTGCACATATAAATTCCTAAAAGCATGTTACATAAGATGCATTTTCTATAAGTTATAGCAGATCCAAGTCTGTCCTCTGCAGACAGTATCTCTCATTCGCTCTGTGGCTAGTGGGCTTTCTGATCTGAACAGAGAGTGGGTGTTTGTACCCAGCACCAGCCCGGAACTCTGCAAGCTTTGGTGAGCCTCTGAAACACTAGCAGATCTTAAAAATCAAGTACCTAGAAAGGCTGATGTAGTCAGTCAGCCTGGGTCCGGGAATCTCCCGTTCTAATCAGATCCCAGGTGACATCTAAGGCTTAAACAACACCACTCACAGTAGGGTAGAGAGAACGGCAGCCACAGAGTATGAGAAAGACTCCCAAAGACTTGCTGAACCTCTTCTGCCCCTCTGTCATCATCCTACCCCTGAAAACGTGGTGTCCCTGTGGGTTTTAACACGGTACCAGTTTTGGGTAAATGTTCAGGTTACATACCCAGGAAAATGTTGTATTGGTGTTTAAGAAGTTAAACACGAAATTCACCAGGAACCAGAACATTTGCTCATAAACATTTCCCCCAAATAACTGAAAAGGACGGGAGCTTGTACATGAGTGGTCAGAGACTCTGCGTGGAGCAGCCGCATCCTTCGTGGACCAGGGTGATCATGGGATTATGTTTAACCCCTCAATCTTCACGCTTGGATAGTGACCGACCATTAGCAATTAGGACACCACCAATGATCTTTGCTTAGTGTTCCTATCAGAAACCACCATGTCTCAGCCAGGTGTCCAGGTGAGAGAAGATTTTAGAACCATTGCCCCTAGAAGATTAGGAGCATGAAGAGCCACTGATGCCTTCCACATTGCCTAGTCCATACAGATGTGATGGGAGGTATGCTAATTCCCCCTGCCAGCCTCCAGGGCCAATAAGAAAAATAGGCATACAAATGTGGATGGGCCAAAGCCAAGGGCCACTCCCAGCAGCTGCCCCCCCTAAGCAATAGGCTCTGAGAAGCTTTTTACTTTGCTTTCTTGTCTCTTCAGCCCATCTTTTAGGAAAGAGCTCACAGTCCCACGGAGAGGCGTTCTGTTTATTTAAGGCAACTGGGGGGCAAAAGGCTACGCGCAGAAGATGAAATGGGGGCCGTGTTAATTCTGTGTTAATGACAGCAGAGCAATTTTCTTACAGGAAATAACTAGTTACCTTAATCATTTTAAGTAGTTATTAACATCAGCCTAAAAAGGATAGCTCTGCTTATCACGATCCACGCACAAAGGAAATGAAGACATGAATAACCGGACCTTAAACACATTCCTGGCATCTTCCTTCTGGGTGGTATTAAGCAGTATTAATCTTTTTAACCGACTTCAATCCTGAGACCACAGCCCTGTGATAAAATGTTAAGCGAGTCACTGGAAATAGAGGTGGCCGCGCCAGATTTACTGTGCCAATTTACCAACAGCAAAAAGCACACAGCATTGCTGCGAGGAAGCCCGTAGAAAAGGAAGACTGGCAGGGAGATGTATGGGTTAATTAATAAAATGCAGATAATAGCATCGGCCTGATACTAAGACTTCTTCAGAAGCTGCTTTGTATACATCTCTGGGAATAAACAACGTTGCAAGGTATTGTTGCTACTGTAGCCAGTAAACACACACACACACACACACACACACACACACACACCAGATAAGGATCAGAGGTGGGAAATGAAAGAAACACAAGCAACTTAATCCAGGCCACAGCTGCACAATAAAGAAGACATAAGAACTGCCAAGCAAGAATAAGAGGCTCGTTGCAGGGTTTTACAGTTTTAAGACACGTGAAGCCATTTTTCCCCCTAAGTAAGGGGACTGTTTTTCTCCCCTTGAGGAAGCTTGCCTTGTGGGGGAAACCAGCACTATCCTACACATCAACAAGCTGTATTTAGGACTTACGGTGTGCCAAGGGCATTGGGTAAAAGGGTTGCTGAAAGCCACAGTTCCACTCTCGAGTGGCTCTCCCGCTGGGGGAAGAAGTTCCTCTGAGCAAAACATGTTAGAAGACAGAATAGGAAAGGCCTTGGAGGAAGATGTGGGGTAGGACAGTGGCGCAGGGGTGAGTGCGTTTATCTCCTCCTGTGGGAGAGGCTTGAGCCTGGTTGTGAAGGATAAAGAAGAGCTCACCAGATGATTCCCGTGGATAAAGGACGAGTGATGAGGAAGAGTGATTCCAAAATACAGATGTGCAGGCAAGACAGGTCTGGCCAGGAAGCCATGGCAAAGCTAATGCGAGTCACTGGGCACAACAGAGAAGAGAAGATAAAGGTCATTGTCAGGCCAGGGGAAAGAGTGTAGGCAGTCGGCCTCAGGAGAGTGAGGTGTACAAAGAGGAGCCCCCAAGCCAGGGAGTGAAATGTCTGGACTTAACCACCCCAGTGGTTGTTATTGGGGGAAAGGCTCAGGGGAACATGAAGCCAGGTTGGAAGCTATCCGGTAATACAGATGAGATTTACTGAACCAGTGTGGTAGCACTGACCATAAGGAGGCCAGGGATGAGGAGGGGGCAGGTGCAAGACCCCCGGCTACTATAGGAAAAGCCACAAGACTTCATAACTAGTGAGATCAAAGGAAGAGTCTCCTTCAGTGCCTAAGGTCGCAAGTACACATCTGGGATGAGAGTGCATTGTCAAAGGGGAAGAGGGAGAGGAGGAGGAGGAGGAAAAAGAAGAAGGGGAGAGGGAGAGGAAGCGGGAGGAGGAGGGGGGCTTCGATCTGAGTTCAGAGTTCAGGGTGGCAGAACAGGGAGTTTGGCTTGGCCTGGCGTGGGCTAAGAATGCCACAGGTGTTCGTAAGTCTCCCAGCCTTAGACACAGTGACCTGCTCCCCAGTGGTCAGTACAACTGTGTGAGGTTGCTTTGGGCTAGCCTTGGCATCAGGGGTCCTTACTCAGTGGCAAAGGAAAAGGAACACCAAAGAGGCTCAGAGCTGGAACTAAAGTCTGGGTCGTCTGGTTCTGTTCTCAACCTCACTCAACTCATAGTTCCAAGGCCCGAAAGAGCAAAGAATGGGTCTCTCTGGGGTCCTTCCCGTTCCACAGACCGCTAAGGTCACGACACTCTTGACCTCAGAAGGGCCAACAAGAGAGGGGGTGTGTTGTGTCTGAGCCTAGGAAGGTCCCAAGTCTTTGTCTCTGGGACATGCCTAAGGGTGCATTGGTGTATCCTCGGATGTTGTAATCCTCCTTCCGAGTCTCCCAGCCCACAAAGGGTGTGGGAAGTTCCCACCACCAAGCATCTAGCCATTGGAGAACTGATTGTAACTACTGTGGGAGGGAGGGAGGGAGGGTCAGGGTTCGAGCCCAGTGAATCCTTTCCACTTCAGCTCGTCTGGGCAGACTTGGGCAGATAGCCCTGGTGTGGGCATCATACAACGACTGGCTCGTTCTCTTCCTGTTTGCCTTCCAGTTCTTTCCGTCCTTCCTTCCTGTAAGGCTGGAGGGGACTCGGAAAGCAGAGAACGTAATTTCTCCCTCTTTGGGGCTTCCAGGTAAAAGTTCAGCTCTGGAACAGGGCTCTCAGCTCAGAGCCAGCTCTATGACTTCTGGGAAGAGCCAAAGAGTGAGACAGTGCAATGATGAAAATGTTATTTTAGGAAGCATTGGAAGAGCAGAAACAGGACGTTCGTTCCCTGAGCTCAGGGTTCTGAGACCAACCTGGGCGATACAGTGAGACCCTCCCATATGAAAACATTCGAGGTGTTAATTACCCTGATTGGGTCATTACACATTGTATACATATATTCTATCATGCATATATTATACATATACATACACATATGCATACAATATATTAAACATATATTAATATTTATAAATATTGTATGTAAATATTTTTAAATGTTATAACCTAGCTTTCTATAATATTCATTACATGGGTAAAATATAATATTTATAAAATGTCAAATACAACTGTCTGACAGGTAGTACAGAACTCAGTAAGTGTTAGCAATCCCACTCCTTCGATTTAGGGTAGCTGCCCCTCACCCAATTTGTTACCAATTTGTAAAATACTAACTGAAACCGTAGCTCTGCTGAGATCTCACGTGCCTCTGTATCAAGCTGTCTGAAGAGGGGGGGGTTGAATGTATACGTATAAGAAATTTTAAAATAATTTATTTGGAGAGGGGGATACTATGGAATGTGGGGCCAAGAGTTAAGTTCAGATCCTTGAGTACCTGAGGCACAGCCAATCAGCGTGCTGTGTGCTTCGTGTATGTTAATTTGCATAATCCCTATATCTTGCAATTTGAAAGGAAGATAAAAATAAACTCAGTAGAGCAACCCAGAAAGCCAGCCTGGGGAAGACGGCAGTTAAGAAGGAGCTTTTGGTGAGCAGAGATCAATGGTAAAGGCGAGCAGCCCGGATGAAGCGACTAGGCATGCGCAGAGAAGGGCGCAAAGAAGGACATGGCGCCCCACTCCCGTCCAGGCAATAGGCTGTGTATATCAGAGAAGTGAGTGTGAGAAAATTAAAAAGAAAAAGAAAAAAGTTGTGACGGAGCTGTGGAGACCTGGAGGGACAGTTCAGGGCATCCTGACCTGTAGATAGGAAGGCGATAGTATTATCTGAAAAACACAAGACACTGGCAGAATTAGTACGCATGCGGAGTAGCGGCTACCCCAGGACAAACAAGGCAAAACACTCATGCTGATCCTTACACCAAGCCTCAGAAGGTTCACTGGAGCCTGGGTGTTAAGTCCAGGCTAGGCAGCATAGTGAGAGTCTGTCTCAAGAAGAAGAAAATAAACAAATAAAACATATTCCTTTGACTCTGTTTATCAGGACCGATGGTAGCTGATGCTGAGGAGAGGGCGCAGTGGCCCGGTGGCTTTTCCCCCACAGCTGCTGTGAACTAAAGCCCTCTAGAGCAGGAGGTCTCTTTCCACAGCGGGGGTGGGGGGGTGTCTTTGGCCTCTGCCTCAAGTCTCTTGGTAGTTCCGAGCCTCCGAGCATATGCAGTTACAGGGGACTACGTTGTTTAACAGCTAATCCCTTTGCTTCATGCTCAGGCATGTGACCTGTGTGTGAATGACTCTGTCACTCAGATGCCTTATTTAACATCTCCCTGCCTCAGTTTCCTTCTCTGTAAATGAAAGGTAGTGATAAGGTTGGCGTACACAGGCTTTTGGGGGAAGATTAAGTGAGGTTGTTTATGGGATATGACTGGCCCAGTCTTGGCTCACATAGCTGGCTCAATAATATTGGGGAGTGTTGTTGCTACTGATGCTACTGCTGCAAATGATGACGATGATGATGATGATGATGATGACGACGACGACGACGACGACGACGATGCTTCGATATGGATCTGAAATCAATTCTTGGGGACTATGGACCAGTGTCCCAAACATTCAGGAAGAAGAGGGAATGTGATTTAGAATGACCAGAGGTTCCCAGCAATCCCTGGTAAGGAGGAAGTGCATAGCCACACCCCCTCCCTAGCTTCCCACCTCTGTCCTGGGAAGGACAGTGTCTGCCCCCACATCAGCTGTGAGAACTGGATGAGATGACTCTGGAGAGTACCTGGGACCCCACTAGCACGTGGGAAATTCTTACTACTTGGGAGCCATTATAATTTCCCTAAGTAGAAGTTGAGAGGTGGGGATTCAGGGAGGAGGGGCGCATCAGATGAAAGGCTCATCGCAACGAAAGTCTCAAGGAAGCAACTGTGCTTGGGAAGAGGAGACTTGGGTTCAAGTCTAGAATCCACTGTTTAGCAGCTGAGTCATTATGGGTCCTTTGTCTCTCTTGTTTGATAGGTTCCAAAGCTTTCTGGCCTAATTCCTAGAATTAAGGTCATTGTGTGGGCCAAGGAGGAAGTTTCTAAAGAAACCTCACAATTACAAGGCCCTCAAGTGTGAGCGACTTTCTCCATCCAGTGCTTAGAAATGCTTGAGATCAAGGCTGATTCCCCATGTTGACTGCCATTCCCCAACACAGTGCTTCGTACAAAAGGGACATTACTGCAGATGAGAACCGCACTGTGCCCCAACACACACACCTGTGCCCCATACCGACTATAGGAAGGAGAGAGACTTTTGCTGCTGACCCTACCCATTCCCTGGTTGACCCTGTTGGATTAGAAACAGGCTTCTCCTCGGTAAATGACAGTAGTCCCAAGGCAGAGCCATGACATTTGAGGAAAGCCCTTGTTGAATGCTTGGGTCTCAATTCCAGGACTAGGATGAAAAGACAACACATTGTGATCTGCCCCCAGAGAGATTAGGCCCAGGGGTTTCCAAGTAACACCACAGAGCCGCTTCGTGCTCACAGACAGGCTTGGAAGGATGCTGAAGTCTTAATATAGACTGTCCACACGCCTCTTCCCAAATGCTGTCAGCAAAATGCTATCTCCACTCCTCTCCCAGGGTGTATTCTGGGAGCCTGAGACGAGGGCACCATCTGGAGTTCCCTGGAGGATGGTGAAAATAATTTGGCTTTCTTGCCTTCTGTCTCCTCTCGCCACTGTCAGCCCACACTCACCTCTTAGAGGCAAACAAAACAGAATTCACTGGAGCTAGCCACACCCTGCAATGAGCTGGCGTGGATGATAAGCAGAATACAAGGGGTGCAGCTGGAAGGACCTCCCCTACCTCAGGCCATTTGGCTCGACTCCATGTGAAAATGCAGAGCACAGATGTGCATCCTGAGAGCTCTGCGGTTCCTATAATTTACAGATATGGAAACTGATGGGCTGTCCCTGCTACACAGCACCACACACACAAACACACCCACAATCACACATACACACACACACACATACCACACCACACACTGACACATACACATGCAAACACCACACACACACACACACACATATACACACTCACACATACCACACCCCACACACACTGATACTACACACCACACACACATACTCACACACTCATAACACACACATAAGCACAAGCATACACACACTCACAGACATATATACACACTCACATATACACCACACACACTCACACACATACTTGCTCACACACACAGATGCCACACACACTTACACAGAAACCACATATACACACATTCACTTACACACACATACATACACTCACACATCCTCATATCACACCACACACACACAAATCACACACATAAATAGTCACACATACTCACACCTGCACTCACACATACAGACACATACATACATATACACATTCACACACACACACACACACACACACACACACATACCACACCACACACTGACACATACACATGCAAACACCACACCTCCCACACACACACATATACACACTCACACATACCACACCCGACACACACTGATACTACACACCACACACACACATACTCACACACTCATAACACACACATAAACACAAGCATACACACACTTACAGACATATACACACACTCACATATATACCACACACTCAAACATATACTTGCTCACACACACAGATGCCATACACACTTACACAGAAACCACATATACACACATTCACTAACACACACATACATACACTCACACATCCTCATATCACACCACACACACACAAATCACACACATACATAGTCACACATACTCACACCTGCACTCACACATACAGACACATACATACATATACACATTCACACACACACACACACACACACACACACACACACCTGCATCTAACAAGGGTTTAAATTTTTATGGACATCATTTGGCATTGGCATTGTGATGAGACAATTGTAGACGGTTATCAGGAGGGGTATACAATCAAAGGCTTTATAGTACATGGGACGGTCACATACTGTCCACTGACTGGGATCATCAGCTCATAAGTGCATTTGTCAGAATTCAAAGTCCCCTCCTTCTTGCGCAAGCCTCAGCTCCTCTTCTGTATTTTGTGACAGACCCCGTTGCCCTCTAGCCTTTGCTTTCATTTCTAACGTGCTCACCGACCATGATTCCTGTGGTCATCCCTGAATTGATCCCTGGTTTCTGGATTAATACTCTTGTGCTTTTCCATGTGAGTAGGAGGGTTTTCTTGATAATTTTTGACATTTGTTTTCCAATAATTGGACGATCCACATCACATTTTTTTTTTTTTTTTGGAACAAGCTAATAATTTCCCATTTGTTTTTCAGAAGCCTGGTTGGGCATCTCCCATTCGCCCAAATCTATGTGTTATGTTTTTGTTAAGAAAAAATATCACTAAATAAATTATGATCTGGGGCTGAAGACACAGTACACTTGATAGAGTAGCTCATCTTCATATACAAAGCTCTGGATTTAATCCCCTACACCAGTCAAAACAGGTGGTGGTCCATACCCATAACCCAAGCTCTTGGGAGATAGAGGTAGGAGAATCAGAAGTTCAAGGTCCTCCTCAGCTATAGAGTAAGTTCAAGATCAGCCCAGGCTACATGAGAGAGACCCTGTCTCAAACATCAATACTGATGAGATCTCTTTGATTATTAAAATACTTTGGCAGATATTCTTACTGCTTTTATCTTGACTAGCATCATGGCATGAGATGTACTATATGATACTTAGGTGATCTGACTGTGGCTTATAGGCAAGCTTAGGGTGGGAAGAAAGGGAAGTCTGCCAGTCATCAGCCACGTGATCTCAAGCACTAGACACCATAGTGAGAAAGGAACACTCGAAGGTAAAGGGTCACCGCTCACTGTAGTTTTTGGCTCGGCGATCTATATTAAAAGCAAGCCTGATGCCTCCTTACTATCCCTTACACACACACACACACACACACACACACACACACACACACCCCTCCATTGTTACCTTTCCATTGTTCTTAAAGACAATATTATCATCAGTATGTTCAAGACTGAGTGTGGACTGTCCCTGCCTTTTTCTCTGGAGTCACCCTACCTAATGACCCAGAACTTCCAGTCTCTGACACTTCCTCTCCCTCCACCATGCCCATGGCAAGGGCTTTACATCTGCACCCCTCTCCCGCTTTGCAGAGTTTCCCTCTCTCAACTCTGCCTGTCCAGTGCTCTGCTTAGCAACAAGAAACACAAGTAAGTCTTGTTGAGGGATGAAAGGCTTGGGTGGCAGTCCTCAGCACTGGGAAAGTCTGTTTGACTGGTTCTTCATTTGATTTGAGCCGGTCACCATCAAATGGAAAAGGCGAAGAAAGGTCATCATAAACTGGCAGTCAGGAGGATGGAGACTGTTCTTGATCTATGTCACTGAATCGGGTTCCTGCCCTAGCCTCCTCTATTGACAAGTCCAGTCCAGTGCCACTGTGACCCATGTCCAATCCCACGCCTGTGTGCTGCCTGCTGAGCCTTTGATGCATACAGCACAATTCCATTTAGTCTGAGGGACGCTCAGCAGACAACAGCCTATACTTCCTCTGATAAACATTTATTTTTTTTTGAAGAATCATGAAACCTTGCTCCTAAAATCTCCACATTTTCTGCACAAAGACCTTAACATCTTATGGGACTTTGACTTAGCAGCATCACCCACTGACCAGTAGCAGAGACATCAGTTACATGCCAGTCCCTAGCCAAGTACAAGCGACACATGCCTATTGCTTCGCTTACCCAGGAAGCTGAGACAAGAGGATCACTGAAGCCTGGGAGTTTAGACCAAGCTAAGCAGCATAGTGAGACGCTGTCCCACGAAAAAAAAAAAAAATGTCCCCCTGACTCTGCTTAGCACTGCTTCTTCTCTAGACCAGTCCATGTGGATAGACTGTGCTTAACGGCTTTGGGACTGGCGTGCGTTGCCGGTTAAGTATCACATTTCAGGCAATTGCAGTGCATAGTCAAACTTGGCTTTGTGGATGTTTTATTCGAATTGTTCCACAGCTTGGCTTGGAAGAGGAGTGATGTTCCTGTTGCCTCATGGAGAGGCGGGTAAGAGGTGAGTCATCTAACGCAAATGCACAATGAACAAGCTGAAAATCAAGACTTAACCCCTCCATCCTCCGTGACGGAGGGAGACTGATGACCAAGTGTGGGTGAGGCGGGTCTTCTCAGTCATGCCTTCGATGTGCAGCTGCTACAGGATGGGCATTGACAGTCCCAGTCCTGAGTGGTCCACAAGTCTCCTGTCTCCTTTAAGTTCAGTGGTATCTAAAATAGCAAATTCATACACCCCTGTAAACAGCTGCAAGAGGATAAAGCCTTATAGCATAATCCCTGGGGTGGCTTCACAGTGACTCAGGGTGTCACGTTGCCGAAACATTTGAAAACAGAGAAGTAGAAACAATTTCAACTCTTTGAGGGGTCCACAAACTTCCAACAAGATAGTTTTGTTAAAAGAACAAACTCCTGATCCAGGTTCTTCCACCTGGAAGTCATCCATCATCTGGATGACAAGATGGTAGACGGTCTTGCTAGTAGCTTCTTTCTTTGGTTAGTATTTATAACAACAGCAACAACTCTACCAATACACGTCCTCTCAGGACCTCGCCTCTCTTCAGGTCATCACAGCTGCAGACGACACTGCCTCTGGAAGACAGTCATCCTATTGGCATGGGAAGAATTCCACCAGGATGGGCGCTAATGTGTTACAGCTGTGACCCAAGCCAAACGGTCCCACTGAAATGTTCACAGCTCTCTTTTTTTTCTCCTTCATTCAACCAATACGTGAAATCCCACTGGCAGTCTTCTCCAGTAATGATGGACTCTAACTCCTGGTATGAGCCCTGCTTGATTGTAATAATTATTTCTAATATATTATTACTATCAGCTAATATTAACATAAGCTTTGGAATATGTAATTATAAGAGACAGTGGCCTTTCTGGCCCTCAAAAGTCTCCCAGAAACATATTTGTAACATTACCTTGCTCTTGACTTTTTGTGAGCAGAAGTAGGAAAATGATTCTTGACTTAATTCGAATGACCTATATAACATCCGACTCTACTTTAATTAAAACAAAGTGAGCCTTCATTAATGCTGACTCCTTGAGCTCTGGAATAGCCATCAATATCTATCTGACATAAATGATCTGGACATGCCAATAGGATGGTTGTCATCCAGAGACAGTCTCTTCTGTGGCTATGATAACAACCTGAGGAGAGGTGAGGCCCTGAGAGGATGTGTCTTGGTAGAGCTGCTGTCTTTATAATACCAACTACAGAAAGAAGCTACTAGCAAAACTTGGCAGCCAGATGATAAGGCAAAATAAGATACAAAAATGAATAATCTATTGATACTTCACAAATACACACACACACACACACACACACACACACACACACACAATCCAAACATGTCGATGGCCTGACATTTTTCTAAGTGACTTCAAAGTCTCTAAATCCCTCATTTTCCTTGTCTGAGCCCCAGCAGTCAGGCATCTCTAATAAGAATCACCACACCACCCATTTAATGAGCATGTATTCTGGGCCAGATGCTACATTTGAAGCCTGTTCTATCTCGTCCGTACATTTGATCTCATTTGCATGCTGTGGTTATTTAATCAGCACAAGCATTCCTTGGGCGGTCAGGTTGCAATCACATTTTATATGTGGAGAAACTGAAACTCAGAGAGACTAAATAACCAAGGACTTGAACCCAGGAATCTTCACCTCTCAATCAATGAGCTGCCCTTCCCCGTGCCCAGTGCTAGGAAGAGTCTAGGGTCCTGTGAGTATGGGGGAGGTGGGAGGAAACTAATGGAACACATGGGAAAGGATGGGGATAAGAAGTCTCTAGCTTCAGGTCGCCACTGAGGGGAACTCACAGTCAAAACAGACGAGGTTCAGAAAGCCCTCTCAGACCTCACCTTTTAATCCTAGTTGGTCCCAGCCTCAGCCCAGAGGTCAGATCTGGAAGGAGGCAGATGGTCTTACAGGATTGGCTTTCAGTGGCTTCACTACTGAGAGGCAGAAGGGATGCAAATGCTTTGGGGGAAAGGACCCTAGAAGGATAGTTTGGCTTCTGAAAGCAGCTATTTTAGACTATGTCATAGGGGTAGGCACCAGAGGAACATTCCAGTTCTTCAATGGTATTGCTTCTTCTATTGTGACTGTTTGCATAGACCCTGCCTGGACTCCAAAAGAGGATGCTGTAAATTGTCTTGTTTCCTTGTTACAACAACCCTCAGATGCATTCTTGATTCTCTAAGAAAGTAAGGATGGGACAGAGGGACCACGTATCTCACCTTGCATTACCCAGAGAGACAACTTATCTGGATAAGCCAAGCCTCAAATTTTCCTACACCGCCCTGCACCCTAGGGCCACATCCTGCGTTTGTTCAGACTGCAGAATACCTTACTGAAAAGCATCACGCCTTTAAAATCTAAGTAGTGTTTCTCTTCTGGGAGGAAATATCCCCTCACTCGAGTGTTCTACATTGCCATGATACATCTAGGATCTCCAGTCAATGAAATGATAAATGGTTCATTTCATCTGCAGCTTTAATTCCATCACATGTCTTAGGATGCAGGAAACCATCATCACCAGGCAGACCAGTGATAATTGCCAAAGCTTAGGGTGAGAATGTGGCGCTTGGTAAACATCAAGCCATGCTCCTCGCTACAGACTGTGTGCTCTTACACATAAAGACAAACTTGCTAATGACTTCTATAAATAAGCTCTCGCTTATAACTGTTGTTGCAGCAAAAGCTGCTGAGATGTAATCTACCCTTCAAGAATCAAACACCTTCCTTTTCTCTGCACCGGTTTATGGGAAAGTGAAGTGGACCTGAAATGCTGTCACTGGCTGCGTCACCTCTCCGAGCCTCCGTTTTTTTTATCCTCTGTCTATTTTAGGAACAAACAGATACATTGTATGAGTGCCTCGGGGACATGGGGGCTGTGGATTTCATCTCTGTGTTCCTGGGGTCCAGCACAGGGTGGTCACCTGGGACCTAAGTGCCGACAGAAATAAACTCATTTGAGTTGATGGTGCTTTGGAAAGGTTAAAGGACTGTAGAAATATAAGAATGGCGGCTATGCGAGGGGGAGGGACAGGCTCGGGCTCATCCTCTCCCAGCATGCATCTCTTCCCAGCTGTATCCACTAACTGGAAAATGAATGCCATGGAAGTTCTTTTCCCAGCTCTCAACTTAAGCCATGGTGGGTAAGCTAGAGCCACAAACCAAATCCAGCCCGCGGTATGTTGTTGCAAATACAGCTTTCTTGGACTCTAGCCACACCCATCTGCTTCTGTACCCCCCCCCCCCGCTTTGACTGGGTTAATACTCAGAAAGCAGAGGTAATCCCTGTGACAGAAGCTTTGCAGGCCCCCCCCCCACACATGGGAAGATGCTATCTAACTCGTTGCATTAAATGCCTGTTGCCTGCTAAATTACAGTCTGAGCCACTTTGGGAACATGCTCCCCCTTAAAGCTCTTACTTCATCCAGTGCAAGGGGTACACAGAGTTCTCCCCCACGTAGGTAGCACCTTCCTCGGGGTCCCTCGGGAAGACATCATTTCATCCATCAAAGACGGGATGCAGAAGGAGGAACTGCACACAGCTAACCCTTATGTCTGCAGTAGCCAGGGCTCTATTATCTACTGCACAAACAAGCAAAGAGCAACCTTGAGCGTGCTAGCAGCTGACTCCTGAGTGCCTACTGCATTCCAGACCCCGGACTAAATGTTTTATATCCCAGCTCATGAAAGCATACCCACAGTTCTAGGAAGTAGATAGCACTACAGTCCTTGTGTAAAGACGAAACCCTGGCTTGCCCAGGGGCTCAGGGATGAAGCTGGGCTTTGACATCTGCACAGTCCTATGTGATGCTAAAGGTCTTGACTCCCTCTGGGGGTCCCTCTGGCATTCAGACTGCTTCCTATCAGCTCAGCCAAGCAGCCCTCGCTCCGTGCTTCTCATGACGTCACCTTCTAGGGTCTGATCACAGCCTGTCTGTCTTCCTCTCTCCACTTCTACTGTAAGTCGACAGAGTGCCAAGTACTAAGGATGTTGGGGATGTTAGACATGTCCTACCCGATGAAACTTAGGGCCGAGTGGTAAAGAGCTGATCGTTCTCACAATAAATACAGAAACAGCTGCGATGCGTTTTCCAAGTAGACAGGACTGTAATAATAACTTCTCAGGATCCCTCTCAATGGAGGACCCTTGAACTGAGTTCTAAAGGGATTCACAAAAGTCAGATAAAGAGAGAAGAGCAGGGTATAGTATGCAGAAAGACCAGAATGTGCACACAGTATGTGCTGTGGGAAAGGAAGAAGTACAGGGTTTGAGGGAGACTGAAAGGAAGCTGGTAAGGCATTGTAACCACATTTAGACATTGAGAAAAGTCAGGCCCCACACCAGGGCTGGGCTCAGATCAGGCCTTTAGCTTAGAGGCAGTGAAAGCCACACAGAGATTAATGTAGTGCCCTGTCATGCTGAATGCTATCACAAGGTGACTCGGGTTTAATAAGGAACAGAGAATAGGTAAACTATAGCATGTGCACAAAGCCTGAGAGATGTGTGGTCACTCTCCCAAGACATGAGGGGTGAGTGACCATCGCCCGCCACATGCTGGTGACTCACAGTCCTGGAAAGGGAAAAGTATGCTTCCTGTCAGAATCGGCTCCCAGCTGGATCAATGACAGGGACAACTTGCTGCGGACTCAGAAGCCTGCTCACAGCGAGTGTCCATTCAGCAAAGACAAACACTTGGGAATTAGCTCTAAAACTCAATTTCGGTATGAAGCTCTGAGAACGGTTTGACTTTGGTTCTTAGAAAATTCTAGAATGTGAATGTAGTTCTGTGTCTGATTGCAAGAGGCTCAGTCCAAGACCAAAAATGTCTGAAACCCATGGGCATGAGACCTCATCATTACCTGTACCTGTGAGACTCCCCATGGTCTTCTGCTATCCCATCCCATGTCTCCTTTACCATGTATCTGATGAATGGAACAAAATTACCATATTGTAATAAGCAAGACGTAGACCCTCTTGATCCTAAGCTTCCTCCTGTCTAAGAGAAATGAGCTGGTCTTGGTTTTCTTTAAGGCTCTTTGCAGGACTCAGACTCTATGAAGTAGAATAATTCATTCAGCAAGCATTGGCTAACCCTCCACACTGGTCCAGATTCCATTAGGAGTGATAGCATCCATTACATGAGATGCTTGCCTAAATGTTGAAACAGATATAAAGCCAATAGTTTTGAAGTAACATGGTATTTGGGTCTGAATTCTATAAGAACTGAGCATGGTTACCAATCAATACTTCCTTTTTTTGAAATTTTTTATAAATTAATTATTTTTATACACTCCGTATTTTATTCCCCACCCCGCCAACCCCTGTCCCACCTTCAACTGAATATCCATGTGGATGTCCCTACCTCCCACCCTACATGACCTCTAAACTACCTGGAGCCTCCAGTCTCTTGAGGGTTAGGTGTATCATCTGTAAACAAACACAGAACTAGCAGTCCTGTACTGTATGTTTGTTGGAGACCTCATATCAGCTGGCATATGCTGCCTGTTTGGTGGTCCAGTGTTTGAGAGATCCCGGGGATCCAGATTAATTGCGACTGCTGGTCTTCCTACAGGGTTGCCCTCAGCTTCATTCAGCCTTCCCTAATTCAACAGCAGGGGTCAGCTGCCTCTGTCCATCAGTTGGGTGCAAATATCTGCATCTGACTCTTTCAGCTGCTTGTTGGGTCTTCTGGAGTGCTGTCATGCTAGGTCCCATTTTGTGAGTGCTCCATAGCCTCAGTAATAGTGTCAGGCCTTGGGACCTCCCCTTGAGCTGGACCCCACTTTGGTCCTGTCACTGGACCTTCTTCTCCTCATTTCTATCCCTGTAATTCTTTCAGACAGGAACAATTATGGGTCAGAGTTATGACTGTGTGATGGCCCCCCTCTCCCTCATTTGAAGCCCTGTCTTCCTAGTGAAGGTAGGCTCTATAAGTTCCCTTTCCCTACTGTCAGGCATTTCATCTAAGGTCCCTCCCTTTTAGTTCTGTGAGCCTCTGACCTCCCAGGTCTCTGGTGCATCCTGGAGGGTCCCCCCCCCCCGCAACCTCCTATCTCCCTTGACCAAGTAGTAGACTAGAGTTCTGGTGTCTCTATGAATCAAAAGCAGATAATGACATTAACTCATGGAGTTTTTGAGAGGTAAATGAGATGGCATTGCAGCTGACACATCTCCATGTGCCTATGTCCTATTTATAAATGTTGTATTTATAAATCTCAGCTTGAAGGGATCCTCTAGAGAAAGATCTCCAGACACATTCTCCAAGCACCTTACCTTTCATCCATTGCAATTCTACTCCTACCTTTATTGTAGATGATTAGTGCTCAAAAATGTTAATGATTATCATCAATAAATGATGATGATAATGATGATGAATAAGTCTGACGGTGATGCTCAGCTCCCACATGTCTGTGCCAGGTTTCTATGGTTTGCATCTATACTGATCACCCATGCTCTTTGGACCGTAAGATACTTTGAATTTTCATTAGTCATGAGTCTCCTAGAGCTAGAATCAACAGAATACATTGAGATATTTGTAAAAGGAGATTTATAACAGAAACTGGCCCACCTGACTATAGTGGGTGAGAAGTCTTCAAGCTGCAGAATCAGGAATTCAACGGCATGATCTCAAGCCAGAGACAGAGTCTGAAGACCCATGGGCATTTAAGTGGTGTTCGTGGTATGAATCCTAGATGCTAAATTCTGAGGGCCCAGGAACCAGAAGCTGTGATTTCCAAGGGCAGATAAAGATGGGTGTTCTAACCCAAGAAGAGCAAATCTGCCCTACCTCTATCTGTTTATTCTCTGTGGGCGGATACAAACCCTTGTTTGAAAGGGTAGATAAGTCCTACTCAGTGTACTAATGTAAATGCTAATCTGTCTTGCCCAGAAACTTCTTCACAGACATAGCCAGAAGTATTACCAGCTATTTGAACACACCTTATCCCAATCAAGCTGACACATAAAATCAATCATTGCCAGCTAGTTTACCATCACAATAAATCCTGAGTAAGAACACCACGGGAACAGAGAAGGGCTTGACAGTCAATGTCATCGGTGTCCTAGAGAAGGCAGGAAAACGGATGACCATGATACAAAGAAAAGTAGGCAATCCATCTCTACCATGTTCCTCTCGGTGGCCAAAGAGATGTCTTCAGAATGCATTTGAGTCAGTTTACTTTCTTAACACCAGCGAGTGCCTGCTGCAAAGACCCTCACCATGGCCTGACCAGTCCTTCGTGAGCCGGTCCCACCCTGAGCCACTTTTATCCACCCCTAACCCTCTGAGCTGCTTGTCACTGTCTCGGGCCCTTTGTAGTCTGTGATCTCTGTGACTGGCACGCCTCCTTCTGATCTCCCAGGCCTCGCTCCAAATATCCTCTCTGCAAAAAAGCCTTTCACTAGCTACACTATTAGATGTTTCCCTCCAGCCCTATACACACCCCATTCTTCCTACCCTTGTCTTTTTCTTTGTAAGTTAAAATTTTGAACATAGGCTAGACAGAAAATGATCCTCCAGCCGTGGCTGGTGGTTGCCTTTTGGATGGGAGAGTAGCCGCAGTGGAACCAACCTGTCCCCACTGGCAAAATGTGTAAGACGTTAAAAAACGAATGAGAAAGGTTGGGAGCGGCCACAGTGTCCGCCCCCTCTGGGACATGTCCCAGTGGACTCGGGATGTTCAGACTCCTGGGACCCTCTGAGGGGGCATGGCTGCCTTATTGATGCCCACTGATGCTCCAGTGGTTTGCAACCCTACGGGACCTCTAGCTGGAGAGCTTTGAAGCAATACAGCACCTGGTTCCTCCCCCAAATTGTCAGAACTAAAGTGGTGTAAGCACACACAGGAGAGTCTCAAAGCTCACCGTGACCCAGATGCCCAGCAACACCTGCACACCACTACAAAAAAAAAGGGGGGGCTTGTTTCCAATTACCTTTTTTAACTTTGAAAACTTTACTCCACCCCCTTCTAATTCAACCTGACAATAATGAATGTTGTCATTCAGAGTCACAAATCACTTTCCAGGCACTACCTCGTTAGATTCTCAAGCCAGCCAGTACAAAGCACTGACGCCAGCACAGAGGGATCCATGATGCTTTCGCTGTGACCGTGTTGGAAAGGGCAAAGCTATGGAAAGGCATGAAAGCTGGCTCAGTGCGTAACAGGGTTTTCATAATGCAGGGAAGAGGCTGTCGCTACTAAGAGAGCTTGGGTAGATTTATATGTGTGGACTTGAACGAAAAGGCAGTATGAAATACATTTTAGATTCGCGATTGTAAATTATTCCATTTTATTGTTTCTGCTATTATTGCTGTAGCTGTTTCTGAGACACGTCTAGGGTACCCCAAGTTGACCTCAATCTCACTAAGTAGCTGCGGATGACCTTGAACCCCGATCCTCTTGCCTCCACCTTCCAAGTGCTGAGATTTCAGGGGTTTACCACCAAGGACAGTTTATATGGCACTACATCATGAACCCAAATCAAGCAAGAGTTCTACCAACTGAGCTGTGCCCATCCCTCTTTCTTTTAAGGTTATTTGCATGTGTGCAGCTCTGTGCTTTATAAGCAAAGAAAACTGAAAACCGTCTGGAAGGATTTACACTGAATTGCTAATTTTCCCATTATGTAAGCTAGGATTAGATTGAGAACAAGGGAAATGTTAGTCACATCTACATTTTTAAATTTGTTACCAAAAGTGTACTTTTATATTTTTATAAAAATACATTTTTAAGCAACACCTATAAGGTACGCCTTAAAAGGGATAATCACACTAATTATTTGTGGTAAGAGAATAGGTTCTCAGAGAAATGGTAAAAATGTGATCATGTGGATAAAAGTCTGTAGTGTGTTCCTTTAGGCATATGCGCATGCCATATTCCACAATGGGAGTTTTAAAGAATGAGGTAGTGGAGGGAAACCCATTCACCACAGCCCAAATCCAGGACTCCTTCTGTGCCAATCTTAACAGGCAGTCACAGGTTTGGGTTAGAGAATGGGGAAACAAAACTTTGCAAAACCCAGTGAACCAGATGAACGGGCTGGCACATCATAAGACAGAACCATCCACGCTCCCATCTGCAGAGCCAAGCATCCTCTGCACTGCCAATCTCCTCCCAGAGCCATGGGGCTGGCTCGGGCCTCACAGCGCCTCGCTCACCCAAGGCTACCAGGAAGACTGACGCGCTGCCAGTGGTAACTGCCGGCGCTGCTGGGAGAGGTCCACACACGCAGGGCTGTTCCATTTCCTAATGTGGAAAATTCACTTAAAGAACACTTTAGGAGAATTGTCCTGGGAGGGAGGAAAAAACAGATGGGTACTAATCTTATTAAAAGCATCATTGTTACCTCAACATCCTTGCAAATATGTGTAGGTATATCCATATCTGTGCATACACACACACACACACATTTTTACACACATGGATTCTATTTACACCTCCCTCTGAAATTTCACCAGCTCAAAGCACATCCTTCTGATTGGAGGGACCAGACAGGTCAGGGACACCACAAGAACACAGCCCACAAAATCAACTGACCCAGACTCAGAGGCTCACAGCGATCAGGGAGCCTGTAGGGGTCTGACCTAGGTCCTCTGAATATATGTTATGGCTGAATAGCTTGGTGTTCTTGTGGGAACAGGGGCTGTTCCTGATTATTTTGCCTGCTTGTGGGACCCTTTTCTTTCTACTGGGTGGCCTCTTCCGGCCTTGATGTGATGGTACGTGCCTAGTCTTATTGTAGCGTGTTATGCCATGTTTGGTTGATGTCTCCGGGAAGGCTGTACTTAGATGAAGAAAGGCAGAGGAGGGGTGGATCTAGGGGATGCAGGAAGTAGGGGAAGGAGACTTGGAAGGGAGGGAGGGTATACTGCAGTTGGGATGTAATATATGAGAGAAAATAAGAAAAAGCATAGTCTTCCACTAGTCTGTCTGTATGTTTGCAACTCACCTCGTGTTGGAGGATAAGCTGTGCCTGTACCTTTCAAGGCTGGATGGTTATCTTACTCTTCGTTTCCTTTCCTGCCAGGTACAGCTCATCCACTATAACCACGAGCTCTACACAAATGTCACAGAAGCTGCGAAGAGCCCGAACGGATTGGTGGTAGTTTCTATATTTATAAAAGTAAGTCTTGCATTCCTTTACTCTGCTTGCCGCCACCACCACCACCACCCCCCACCCCCCACCCCCCAGTACAAACCAGAGCATCATTCTACAGTCTCTGATGGAAACTTATAGAGAAGTAATGTCAATTCAGGTCCAGGCTTGAGATAGCATTTGGGGTCTTAGGACTTTGATAACCATGAGATTCATAAAAGAGCTCCGAAAGCACGGCGCAGAAGTGACCAGTTCCATCTCAGAGCTTTGGGGCATGAAGGTTTGGGCGGCCTCCATCCTAGAGAGAAAGCAACTGCTATTTTCTGGAACAGGCTTTAGGCCCCCGCCTACTACAGTGGAACAAGGGCACAGCAGCAGAGCTACAGAGCTGATACCTCGAGGACTGAAGGGCTGTCCATCACTTGCTGACACCCAGAGAGTAAGAAGTGTAGGCTGATTCTCCCCCGTAGGCCCTGCACTATAAACCTCTGGGCTTCCCCCACAGTGCCTATAAAGTTCCTCTTCCTTTCCCACGCAAAGGCTGATCCATAATCCTGGGGTGGAGAATGAAGGCGAAAATCCCCGTGCTGACTGTATGATCTTCAGCCACACTCCCCAGACAGCCAGTAGGCAAGAACAATATGAAATGTCAAAGTGGACAAATTCTGATTTGGTTCTTTAATTACCTTTTAATATCTTAGCAAATGTAAAATGATGCAGATATGCCCATTTTTAGTAAAAAAAAAAAAAAAGTAAGATTTTCTTTCCAATTGTAAGAAAGAAAATTATTTCAGTAGACTATGTAAGTTACAAAGGTGAATGTGCCATGCTATGCTGACTACTGGAGAGGCTTGTGCACAAATTAAAGAAAATCAGACCAACCAGAACTTGAAATGTGATGAAGAATTTTAGTAGAAATTTAGCATTCACCACCAAGGAGTTTTAACAGAGCTCTTGAAATAATGGGAGTCTCTGGGGACCCCTTAGGTAATAGCACCCACACACTCCATCTTCCACTCCACCCCACCCCCGCCAAAGCAGACTCTGCAACAGGTATTGGCCATCTTCCCAGCCGCCTGCTAACTTCCTAACCTTCATCTGAGCCCGGCCAAATTCATGGAGCTTATAATAGCCCAGCCAGGAAAGACACCTCAAGTCTTGCCTGGCTTTAGTGCTCATTAGTGTATCCCCATCCTGTGTCAATTCAACAGAGCTGAGAAAAGAACTGAGCAGGAGAAGAGAGAAGGTGCCACTTAAACAACCACACACCCCCAGCCATGTCCCACTGGTACCCACAAGCCTGGAACAAATTCTTACTCCGGTCCCAGTTATGACACATACGGCCAATCCACACCATCAGTCTGGTCCACACGCACTGTGAAGCCTAAGGGTATGTCTCATATTGTCATGTGACCAGAAGTCACCCCTTCCTGTGGTTTCCCCCCCCCCATGCCAAACCTTCCATGAGTAATATCCAGAGGCCAGTCTGCCCTTCCCAATGCTTCTTGTCCCTTGAAGAGCATCTCAGTGTCAGTCCCTGGTTTTGCTTCCCTTGGCTTAAAGTGTCTTAGTCGGTAAATGCCATCCTGGGAGCTGAAGCATGTAACAGCTGACAGTGACTGATGGAGTGACCGGCAACCAACTTCCTCCACTGCAAATGCCGGCGGTCCACGGGCTCACTCAGAGATTGGCACTACACTGAGATCCCAGCCAACAGTCAGGCTTGCAGGTCCGGGCGAAAAGGACCTATACTACAGCCTTAGGCCAGGCAATGCCAGGGGTCAGCTCCTGAATCATCTCAGGCCAGTTTGGACCCAGGAGAGTTTCCCATTCTCTCCTTGAGCAAATAAGCAGCTTTCTGTCCCAGTCTCAAAATAAGCCTCTCTTCCTTCTACAAAGTCAACTCCCAGGTTGCCAGCTCCAGAGCGAGCTCCCTCCGGCTTGCCATTAATTCATCTCCAAACTCCAAGTGAGCATGGGACAGAGGCCCACCATCTGCCAGACGCCGGTACCCAGAAATGAGATGAACTGAGTCCTTGGTCTCTCAGGGTGTGCAGCCTCTGACACTCACCGGCCCCTCTTCCCACTCCCAGCTCCCTGTAGCTGAAGTCCTCACATGTGACTAGTTAACCTGAACAAATGTCACCCTGACCAAATGCTGAACCAAAGATGGATGAGGGTGTGGGGGAGAAAGGAGATCGATCAGCAGTTAGAGATACTTAACAACCCTGATGATCTGAGTTCCATCCCAGGGACTTGGGTGGAAAGAGAGACCTGCCTCCCACAACTTGGCCTCTGAGCACGAGACATTCTCTGAGGCACACATGCAGGCACACATGCGCACACATGCACGCCCTCCCTCCCATGACCACAGGGAGCTGAGGTTGGCGGTGATAGCTGTTTGATCTCACACACCACTTACTTCCCACGCACTCTCACTTAGATCAAGTACATATTCTATCCTCTCACCCACACGGCCAGCACACTTGTGCCCACCAATCATCTGTGTGCGCTTTGGAAATATTTCAATAATCTTTAATCAGATCCAAATGGGGGGGGGGCTGCCCTCAACCTCGGTATTGTCTAGCTTGTCAGGTACCAGGAGCCCAGCGCCTCCAGCAATTAAGAGCCAGTTGCAGATTCCTGTTTCTGCCAGACACCTTCAGGGCCCTCCCGCTGTCACGGAGTATACAGAACAAACAGAAGCCTCCGAGAGGTAGCCTTTGAACGCTCAAGAGTATGTCACAACACAAGCTGAATTTGGCATGTATGTTTCCAGGGAGCGGCAGTGTTTGATCTGGGACTTGTCCCCCATAGGAGGTGGGTTTCTACCTCCTTCGAGCACCCTCATTCCTCAGCACCTCTCGGTCATGTGTCTCCCTACCACGCGCCCAGGAAACCCTGTAAAAAGCCAGCTGGAAGCAAAATAAACAGTCTGTGCTTTCTCCAAACTAGAGTTACCTGTTGCTTATCTAATAGCGATGTTCATCTGTTGTGATTCTCCCCCCCACCCCGCCCCCGCCTCCCCAAACCCTCGGAATAAATCAGATTTAAAATGTTGATGTATCACAGCAACTGATTAGCAGCTGAGATGTAAATTGCACAGCCTTGCTGAGCAAGGTAGGAGAGGAATGACTAAGATGAACAGCGGTCCTGAGGAAAGACTGAAGGGGGGGCACTGTGAAGGAAACTCCACAGCTCCACGAGGCTGCCTCACGGTCTTATAAAGAGTGATTCTCTGAACCTTACCTGTTTGTTACTCCACTGCTTCTCCCAGAAGAAGGATCTGGACGTGGATGAACAAAAGTACAAAAATGGGAATTCATCTCTAATACAATGTTTAGTCCATTATAGGGACTTGATAAATATATCTAGGATAGGTAGATGGATGGGTGGATGGAAGGAAGATTGCACGTTGTGGTTTATAATATATCATATGCTAATGAGCAGTGGAATCACAAGGTTCTCTTTTTCCTCCCTCTTCTGGTACCCCTATTCTAGATATTCTTTCTACTTAGATACAGACCCCTCTCCTGGCATTTCGTTCCATATTCCCTGCTCAGAACCCTTTGATGATTCCCCATTCTTGAGGAATAAAGATTAAATATATCCTAGCTTGGCAGTCAAAGCCTAACTCGGGCTAGCCTCCCATCCTGCCTTTCCCAAAGCCTTCAATTCCACTAGATATTTGTATGTGCATCTGCCTCTCCTGAACAGGTCCTCAGCATGGATGCTATATCTGGCCTTCTTGCCTTTCCTCCTTTCCCATACCCATCCTTCCAAACCACCCCAGACCTTAGCCCCCTGACTCCCTAGGCAGAGGTTGGTATCTCCATAATGACTCTATCAGAGCATTCCTTAATCCACACGAGGGCAATATGTTTGTCCACCTCTCCTCAATCTCAAGATGAGGTGTCCATACAGAGTAGAATGTGTGTCTCTGATCTCTGAATTGCCAGCCATCATAGATTTGGACCCACGGCAACCCATCAATATGAAGGAATGAAGGAATGCATAATGTTTGCCCTGGGAAAGTGACACCCAGTCATCAACACTTTCTCTTCTCTTATAGGTTTCTGATTCATCAAACCCATTTCTTAATCGAATGCTCAACAGAGATACTATCACAAGAATAACATATAAAAGTAAGTTTGGTTCAATTTCCTTTACAGCATCTATTCTGCAAAGGTTAGTCCTGTCGGAAGGCAAGAAGCCAGAACGGATGAGTTCTGTGGGCCCCCTTCTGCTTCATGATCCTTTAATTCTGTAGAAAGTCACTCTGGAGAGTCAGGGCTGGCTAAGAAGCGGCCCATTTTAAGCACAAGTCCCCAGAGTGTCTTTGTCATCCACGCCTGTCTAAGGCAATAACGATTATGATGATGTGGTCATCGTTAACCCGTGGGTTGGTAATGAGCTGGGGGATTCTACCGCCTGACTCACTCTACTGTGTCAGCCGTCCACCGCTGGGGCTTTGCCAACTATATGATGAGAAAAAAAAACCCACCAGGTACTTTGGACCCAATGTGACCTTTTCAGAACCACACCTGAACCAAGTCTGATCTCCTTCCAGGAGGAGGCTAGGTGCTGTCTTCCTTCCTTCTCTATGCCCTGGAGACCTGTAGGGTTCTGCGACTTCCCAGGCTTTCAGATCGCTTCATCCTAAACTCCTTAGTCAGAAAAGAAGAAATTGTGCCTAGGTGAAGCGGAAGAGCAGAGAGGGCTCAGCTGCCATGAGCAGTAAACCTGGGAGCAGTAAGACTCGGGGAAACCATGTGAATTGGCACATACCAAGAGATGAGAAGTCGAGATGGGAAAATAGGAGTGTCTAGTTAGGAGTGGATGGGAAACTAGAATTCAAGTCTTGGTTTGGACCGCTGTCGAGGAGCCCCTCACCTCCATGCTGTTGCTTCATTCCCAGGGAAAGAGTTCAACCTCAGGTTTTTGAAATCTTGAAGGTCTAGATTTGTGAACCAAATAACAGGTACATAACGATTTTCACCAAAGGAAGATAGAACATGTGGTTTTATATCCCACATCTACCTGCTGAGTCCTTCCTGTAGCTGAGCCTGTACCTCAGCTGTGCCTGCTGCCTCTGTCTCCAGTGTGATGAGGAAGGGCATTACAGAGAGCACTGGCTGCTTCTTTCAACTCACACCTTCTGTGAGTTGACCCATAAAGATGATTGAGACACCTGCGCTCCCCACAAGGGGCCCACAGTCAGGTCACTCCTATATACAAAGAGGTTGGGGAACCGATGGGGTGACCCACCGGTGAACCCAAGATCATTCCACTTCAACACACATCACCGACAAGACTGACTTACATCCTCTCCGCACAGGCCTTTCCCTCCCTCATCAGCATTCTCACGGCGTTCTCTCGAAGCACACACTCAGATTGCTCAGCTAAGGGAGATATTTCTGTCTTGTGTGTAAATAGCACATTTATAACTGCCCATAAAAGATTATTATTCTTTTAACTTTTTTGATTAAAAAAGAGCATGAAAATTAAATAAAATGTTTTCAAATCATCTTGAATTTGCAGTTTAGAGACCGTGAAAAGCCATGAAATTGCACATTAAACCCTAACACACAATCTGTCTGATTTCCTCTTGCATAGAGGATCATTAGGGGTCCCTCCCCTCCCCTCCCCCTACACCCACCTGATTAATATTAAGTGGTTACGGCCAGAGAAGGGAAGGTAGAGGAAGGAAAGAAAGAGGAAAAAGAGAGGAAGGAAGGAAGGAAGGAAGGAAGGAAGGAAGGAAGGAAGGAAGGAAAACCAAAAGGAGGAAGCCAAGACACTCGAGGCAGAGGACCAGCACTGCAAAATTTGCTGAACATTCAAAGAGGGAATCTGTTGCCATCAACACTTCATCTAAGAGTCGCTTGAGAAACGAACATCCTTCTTCAGTCACAATCATGGAGGGAGCAGGAAAAGGTTCTAGAGCCAAGTCTCTATGCCTTGATCAGGAGCTTATAATGTTTCCACCACAGAAGGAGAAATATAGAAAGAGGAAGTTGATGAACTCTCTCCTCCATCAGTCACGCATAATCCATACCTACCTGGGGAAAAAAAAAAGGTGGGGGAGGGGAAATTATGCAAGACACCCTGATCTTCATGGCGAGACATGATAACGGGTCCTCTGAGAGCAGATGTTATGAGAGAGGTGTCCCCCATAGTGACTTTTGTCACACACCTGAAAGGAATTTCACCACAGGGATAATGATGGGTTGAGACACAGAATTGTCCCAGACACCACCATGTCCAGGACACTGGCAGAAAGGGAATGATTTGCTCAGCAGGAAAGCACCGCTCTCTTCCCTCCAGTTAAATTTCCTACAGCCTCCAGCAGGGGAAGGCTGGCCCTGTGGCAGGTAGGTGGTCTGAAACAGGAATCTCCCTCAAGCACACAGCCTAGGCATCTCCCAGCATTGAGTCTCTGGAGGAGGTAGCAGGGTTATTCTGGCATCAGCCGACAAACTCGGGTCAGGATGAAGATGGTGCTGCAGGCTGCTTTGTTTTATAGATAGATAGATAGATAGATAGATAGATAGATAGATAGATAGATAGATAGATAATCCTGCTACCATGTTATTAAATGACAGGGAAAAGTAAACCCTCTCCCTCTGTCTTAATTTGGGTTACTACTGCTGTGATAAAACACTATGACCAGAGAAACATGGCGGGGGTGGGAGGGGACTTTATTTGGCTTATACTTCTATATTACTATTCATCATCACAGGAAGTCTGGATAGGAACTCAAACAGGTCAGGAACCTGGAGGTGCAGACACAGAGGCCATGGAGGAGTGCTGCTTCCCTGCTTGCTCCCCACAGCTTGCTGAGCCTGATTTCTTATAAAACCCAGGACCAGGGATCGCACCACCCACGATGGTCTGGGCTTTCATATCTCAATCTCGAATTAAGGGAATTCCCTAAAGCTCAATCTTATAGAGGTATTTTCTCAGCCGAAGTTCCTTCCTTTCAGATGACTCTAGCTTATGTCGTTGACATAAAACTATCCAGCACACTCCTCATATGCTACCGTTTGAACCACTCTATCCAGAAGTGCACAAATACATCCCTCCCTGATCGCCAAACTACCCATTTCAAGGCAGACTTCCAATTTGACTTGCTCACTTAAATGAAGTGGCCACTCTGCAGTGTTCTGAGCATCAGAAATTTAGAGGTGATGTGATGTGGAATGGTCACTCTTCACACCCCCGGGCAGCAGAGGCTGTACATGTAGCTTCTTATCTATGTGGTCCTCACATGAGCCTGCTGAGTGGCCATGTTGGCTATCCACAGTGCACAGATGAGACCAAGGTCGATGGGAGGTAGCTGTACAGTCAGGGACTTCTATATAATGAATGAACAAACACTCAGAACTAAGAGTTCACATCTCACTGCTACATGCGCAGGTTAGTCAAGATTCCTCTCAGCAGTCAGAGCTCGCCAGGTCAGCTAAGGCAGAGGGATCCACGTGTCTCTCATCTTTCCGGCACTGGAGGAACACTGAGGAAGTATCTTTGCCATCAGCCCATGAATTCATGTGATGCTGTGTAAGACTTGGCCTTGAAATATGTTCTCTCTCACCAGCACTTACTTTGCTCTACCCAGCACCTGCCCCATGACTAAGATGCCCGGCATCACAGCCCTCCCACAGAGATGGGGATTTGGGGAGAAGCAACTTCCTGAGCCTCAACCCATCCTTCCATACTGAAGAGCATGGTTTCACACCTGGATATTCCTGGGCACCGTTCTTATGTCACGTCCCTTCACGCTTCTCTCCTAAGGAAGCAAGAACGGATAAACTCTGAGGTCTCAAAACCAATGATAATTTTCAAATTTTGACATGGTGCAAAACCTTTCAGCATGCTTTTCTCTTCATTGGGTTGATAAGCAACCACATCGCTTCTTATGGTTGCTTTCCCTTAGAAGGGGCGTCAACTAGCCACAGAACTAACACAGTGACATTAGGCCAGCTTGCACTGATCCTGCTCCAAGCTATCTCCAACTCCTACATGCATGTTATTTTACATGGAGATCACCTATGGAAATCAGCAGCCTCCAGAGGAGACTGTCATAATTGGCATACCTGGTGGCCAGAGAAGGCATCCTAGACTGGAAGTCCTTCAAGCAGACTGCTATCTTCTACCAAGAGGATCACTCTGGGATAGGTAGATGGCTCAGAGGATGAAAGCACTTGAATCCTCAGCATCTACAAAAAGAGCCAAGCATGTCTGCATTTGCACCTGTAGCCCCGTCACTGTGAGGGTCAGAGACAGGAGGAACACTGAAGATTGGTGGCTGTTAGCCTAGCTCCATGTTCAGTGGTAGACCCTGTCTGGGAAGAAAAGTAGATAATAATACAGCAAGACAAAGACACAGTCAGTGGCCCCCTCATGCATGCTCATACACAACACACTCCCACACCCCCACACCACATATACGTATACATATACATTTACCATACATGTAGAAAAAAGGTATACTATGCTTTCTTGATTAAAAATAGACCAGACAAAGACAGAAGAGATGGCTCAGTGGCTAAGAGCACTTAGTCCTCTTGCAGAAGACCCTGGTTCAATTCCTAGCATCTACATGGTGGCTCATAGCCATCCATAACTTCAGCTCCAGGGAATCCAAAGCCTTCTTTTGACTGTTTTTGCTGGCACCCAGTATCCATACAGGCATGCAGGCAAAACATTCATACATATAAAATAAAATTTAAAAAGTCTGAAAACCTTTTAAATAGACTACAGTGTGGCAAGGGTAAAAACAGAAGGTGGTTGCGACCAGCAAATAATGGAGCAAATGTACCGAGGGTGACCAGGTCAAAGGGGAGAAGGCGGTGATAAGTGATTGGATAAATTTTAAATCAGCAGCAGGAGATTTCTTGCTAAATCTCCTTTTAATGTACAGGAGAAAACAGAGCCAAGGATTCCCATGAGGTTTTTAGTTCAAGTCACTGGAAAGAAGATATTTCCATCCCCTGAGATGGGGACGACTCAGATGAAGCGTGTTTGTGGGTGGAGAAGGGATCTTGAACACGTCGTGCTTGGGATTTCTATTAGGCACTCAAGAGGAGGTGTGGTGTAGGCAGTTGGGTGTATGAGTCTGGATTCCAGGAGAGAGAACCAGAGCTGCAAATGTGGACGACATTGACATCCAGATGGCATTTAAATTTGGGTGAAGTCATTGGAGTAAGAATAAATACAAGGGAGAGGCGGGACAAGTCCTCACTTCTGTAAAGGGCGACTCATATCTTCATGACTTGGAATGGAAAACCACTTCTAAATATATCTCTTCATGGCCCTATTATGGAGAAGGCTCCTCTGTGGCCAGCTCACCCGCCAGCTGAGGAGGTACAGGGAGGAAGGAACAATCACAGAAGCCAGTTGGCACAAGACAGAAGGAGTAGAAACAGTCCACCAAGCTGAGGACAGTATTGTCAATGGCAGGAATAACTGAGAAAAGGGAATCATGGGAAAAATCATTCTTTCAAGATGTACTATATATACATATACATCATATACATTATATTATGTCATATTATTATGTTACATTATATATTGCATTATATATTATAATATACTATATGTTTATATTACATATGATATATTTAAAAGTAAAGGTACTCTTGCCAAAGTATGGGAGAATTTTGGACACCATTTGATAAAGGCCACCATTATCATGGGTAACAATGCATTCTTGCAAAGAGATAAAAAGGAGCAGACCCATTGTTCTTTCCTCACTGTGGTGATAAAATGCCTGGCAAAAGCAACCTAAGTGTGGGAAATTTGATTTTGGCTCACGGTCCCATGGCGGGTGAGAGATCATGGCAGCAATGGTTGGAGGGAGCTTGCCTCACTTCCCACAGTCAGAAGCACCGAGAGAGACGAATGCTTGAGCTCAGCTCTCTTTCTTCTATTTCTCCAGGATCCCAGCCCACGGAGTGATGCTACTTACACTTAGGGTGGTTCTTTTCACCTCAGTAAACCCATTCTAGAGCCCACCTTGTCATCGTAGTCAAATGTTTGTTTCCATGATTGATTTGAAATCCTATTAAGTTGCCAAGGTTAGCCATCACACTAGGCTCCTGTTCTAGCTTTAGTGCTGTCTTTGCTTTCTGATGTCAGAGGAAGTCTGGGGCACAGCCTGATGTACATCAGTGAGCTAGTGTTCAAAGGGCTGGGTGAGGACCAAATAAGGTCCATTGCCTGGACAGTGACTACTATGAACTCAGTGTGGAATATATTTGTGTTCCTACACTGTCTTAAGGCAGATGCCTATTGAATCTAGCTTCTTCAGGTTGGGAGGCAAGTCATTGTTGTGCCAAGAACAGTTTTATTCTAAAGATGAGTCCAGTCCAAGCCAGGCAGGCAGTGGCAGAGTGTGCCTGCTTTCAGAGAAGCACGCGTCGTGGCTCTAGCTAAGTGGCACACACAAGGACTTCATGAGATGTTATTGTTCTCCATGGAAACTTAAATTTCATTTTTTAAATTATTATTCTGTGAGCATGGGCATTTCTCCTTCAAGTATGTCTGTGCATCATTTGAGTGCAGAGGTTCAGAAGAGGGAGTCAGATCCCTCGGAACTGGAGTTACAGCTGGTCTTGAGCCATCATGGGGGTGCTAGGGATGGAACCCAGATCCTCTGGAAGAGCAGCAAGTGCTCTTAACTTGTGAGCCATCTCTCCAGCCCCAGAAGCTTACATTTCATACATCTGAGTAGAACTTGTAAAATATTCTCACTAACCATGACTGACAGTAGAAAAGACCAGCCTGAATTAATTTCAGACTGAATTTTAAAAGTCTTCTAAAGGAAATCCATTTTATTAAAGTCAAATTCTACTTCAACAGAGTGAGGGTCAAGACTCAAAGCATGACATTAAAAAATGGATTTTTCAGAAAGGCTTCTCTTGAGGAGATATTGGTAATTTAGCCCAAAGTATTTTAATTTTTAATGCACTGTGCAGGTATGGTGTTTATAAGCCTGTTTCCCTTGTTAATTAATTAGTAGACATGGCACCTCAATTATATGAAAGATAACATTTTTATCATTTTAGTACCACTTGATTTCATTGAACCAGCACCTTTTTCTACAGTATTTTCAAGAGACAAAACTAATGATTAATGGATTGCAAAGAATCCTAGAGTGAATAACAAGGAGTAGTTATCAGAGCAGTGCTGCAACGAACACTCTCTTCTCAAATCCTTGAGCAGTGTGTTAGTCTGGTGACTTTATCTTCTTTCAATTGCCTGTCCTCATTTGTTATGTCTTAGATGCCAACCATCCCCGCAGGCCTGAGTGTCTGTGCACTGTTTCGGAAGGTGGTAGAATCTTTAGGCATGAGACCTTACTGCAGGAATTAGGTCATTAGGGCTTCTAGCCCAACCCTTGTTCAATCCTGACCTTTTTCTTGACTATGGAGACAATGAACCCACCTATATACCCTCCTGCTGTCAGAGCTATGAGCCACTCCCACTACCATGTCTTTCCTGCCAAGATGGACTGTAGTCCCTCAAACTGTGAGCCAAAAGAAAGCCTTTCTCCCTGAAGTCGTGTCTCCCAGGTTTGCAGTCTCCATGAGGGAAAGTAACTAAGACAATGTTCAAGTCATGGATTAGAGAGCTTAGATCTAACAAACAATGCAGGGGACTACCACATTCAAATATAAAGACATCGGCTTACTGTGTTAACAGACCTCCTCCCCAAGGCAATACAGACACACTACTGGAGGCCTATGGAGGAGAGCTTATAAACATGCCACTGGTGACACACAGAGCAAGCCCCTTCAAAGGTGTTTTATTAGCCTATTTATAATTCCAAGTTAATCACACCTCCTCCTGAATTTCCTAGTAAAATATGGATGTGTTGGTAAGCACAGACTATCCTGTAACTGCCTTCTGCTTCACAGCTCTCAGGCAGAGTTCTTCACACAGTTCCCTAGGGAACCCAGTGCTAAGTGTGTTGAAGGATCACCGAAGAGCTTAAGCCTATTGCCCCGGGTGCCTTTCTCAATGCTCAATTGAATGTGTACTCTCATTTCAGAGGAACAGACTTGTGTTTTCACATAATGAGAAGTACCACCCACCTATTTCCTTGTTGCTGTCTCGGTAGATACTCACAGTAGTGAGAAACTGATGAGACGGAACTTACCTCTAAGAACACAGTTCTCAGAGGCCCTTTTCTTCATGTGTTGTCTGTGTAAAACAAAAACATGATATTACTTTATTCTATTGTAATTGCCTTTTTTTCCTGTTTCAGTTGAACTTGCCTCAGAATACAAGGGGGTAATGTTATTTATTCCATATACTAAAATTGCCTGATAATTTAATATTGATCAAAGCCAGTATTGATTTTTGTGATGTTTTCTCAGTGGTGTGGTCTGCTTTGATAGGGACCATATAAGCAGGAAGCAGGAGATGTTGACTATCAGCAATGGTCCTTGTGAGCCAGGCCCATGCACTTGGCTAAGGCACCCAGTGAAAGCTTAGACTGAAAAAAAAATGGTTCCCCATTGTGTTGGCTGAGACCTTGCATTACAATGAACTGTTTTTCTTGAACAAAAAACAACAACAACAAAAAATCAGAAGTTATCTGGGGATTTTGTTGTTGTTGTTGTTGTTGTTATTCACTTTACATACCACTCACTGCCCCCTCCCAGTCAGCCCCTCCCACAATACTTCCCCCAAGAAGCTGGGGGCTTCTTAGTTGTAACTCTGAGAACTAAGAATAAGATAAATTCTAGATTCAACATAGTGTTCCACAAAACCAAAGGCACAGTAGTGAACTTCCACAGTTAACCAGAACAGTAGAAGTCTATATATTGAATATCCAAGGGTGATCTTCCTGTCCTTCTAAATAAATATCAGACAGGTTAACAATGTAATACTTCCAGGCCAAACCCTGGCCTACTAATGATAAATTTGACTATACAAGATCCTTGATGTTGAGAGATGTTTTGGCATCTATGGATGTTTTTGTTACCTGAATATAGCCTTAGTAATTATCCACAACTGTCCATTGCTCCAGGTAAAGAAAAGTTATTTGATTTATCCATGAAGAAACAGTAAGTCACTGTCAAATATATAATTATAACTTACACTTGAATTATGACTCCCATCTTGAAGTCTGAGACTTTGCCTTCTATAAATCATTTTCTCATAAGAGAAATTTTGAGAGACATTTCTGAATGCTGGGGCTGAAATTTTCTGAGTTACCCATAGTTATTCTTGGGTATTCACACTACCTCTCTCCTGTGGTCTTAGTTACTTTTTTTATTGCTGTGATAAGATACCTTTCCAAGGCAACTTACAGAAGAACATTTATCTGGGACTTAGAGTTTCATTGGGTTAGCAGTTATGACTATCATGGCAATAGGCTAGCATGGTACTGGAGAAGCAGCTAAGAGTTTACATCTTGAGACACAACTACAAGGCAGAGAAAGCTGGTCTGAGCTTCTGAAATCTCACATCCTGCCCCCACCCCAGGGGCATACCTCCTTCAACAAGGCCACACCTCCTAATCCTTCCTGAACAGTTTCACAAACTGCAGATCAACTGTTCAAACATATAAGCCTATGAGACCATGCTCTCTCAAGCTACCACACCTATCAAATTCATGGAGAAAGCCCTTACTTCTCAAATTCCAAAGTCTAGAAGAAAGAGCACTGTTTTAATATCAGTCTTTGAGATAATGTTATATGTTAAGTTCAGGCCAATTTCAGCAATATAATTATGAGAGTTCATTCATGGTTGATGTAGAAACATGATGTTGCTATATAAAGCTTGAAACAAGACCAACAGCCTCATGCTGATGTCTTGGGTGTGATGTACAAGAGATGGTAGGTACAGTATGCATTAAAGTTAGTGGTACAGCCTGCTTTTCCATTACCTGTCCAATGTTGGCTACTCCTTACATGATTTCTGCTCAGTACCATCACCAGGTAGAAATGCTGAGCAGAAAGCATTATATTTGATCATTTAGTCTTATGTTTACTGAACAGTCTTTGATATGGTAGACCTCAGACTGGAGTCCACAATAAAAGAAGCAAACACATCCCTCTGAGGCTCACAGTTTAGTGGAAAGAGTCAGATAGCTAAACAACTCCTGGGAAGATGATTTATCTGGGACGGTCAGAGTCCTGGGAATGACAGGGAGTTTCCCAGGGAAGCTAGGTAAGGACACTGTGGGTCAGAAAGGGGACATCAGTGTGATCCACCATGGCTGAGTACTTTCCTGGATCGAACCTTGTGCTAGACAGTGTTTGTAAAGCATGGTTCTATTTTTTCCTCTAATAGCCTGTGAGGCAAGTGTTCTACATCACATCTGTATGCTGTAGACATGGGAACAGAGGCTCTTACCACCTATGGGTCCAAGATCTTACAGATACAAGCAGCAAAGCAACTATTCAAACTCAGACCCCAAGCCCAGATTCTTCAAGCTGGATGGTTTCAATTTCTGTAGCAGGAAATTAAGAATAAGCATACAGACTAAAAAGATTGTTGGAAAGGGATTGTTACAACAGTGGCTGACGATGGCTCAAGACGATGGCCACCTTGTTTAACCAAGCTTGTACGAAGAATATATTGGATACTCTAGTGAGCTGATAATGGAAAACATGTTGCCATTGTGTCTGACAGAGGGGTGACCAAAAGGACTTTCCCACCAGGATCCTAAGAGATCAATGCCGGGATATGAATGCTATGCTGTTTTGTAGACATGCTGGTACCCCCATGAGGAGGATAAACACATAAAACATCATATCTCTTGTTTATAACCTGTACTTTCCTCAACCCTTTCCTCAAATATGGCTGTAGCATTAGAGGCTGGTCTAATTTCAGGAAAATATAAATGTTCTTTATCTTGGCTCCAGTTCTGCCTAGAATATCCCTCATGTCTACTGCATCCACCCTTCCCTCCTCCCCACCGCCCCAAATAAAATAAAATATAATAATAGCAGCACACTAGAGTACCCAATATGCTCCTCGTACAAGCTTGGTTAAACAAATCACATTGACCTTTAATAAAAAAAAAAGTGCCGAATGCTTCCTTCTCTCATTCAATATGTTAATCTTCAGGCCAAACCACCGTCAGAGCAAGCCTCATTAAGTCCAAATCTGATCATGCCCGTCTCTGGCTTGAAAGCCTTCAGTGGTTTCAAATTGCCTCCAGACTGAAGCCCAAACTCCCAACAGCACAGGCAAGGGCCTCCTGGATGTGGCCTGCATTGACCCCGCTAGCCTCATTTCCCTCGATGTCCCTCCACCTCCATCCGGCCCACACTCCAGCAGTCCCTACACACAGTAAGCCCTTCAAAGCTCCCTCAGCTCCGTCTCCAGTGACTCTATCTGCAGTACCCTTGACACCTCAACCCCTGCTAGTCACACACTGATTATGTCCTGTCATTCAAGATGCAGTTCCGGGCAGCAACTCCATTCATCTTTGCCTGAGTGCCCTTCCCCCACTCCAGATAAAGCTGACAGCCTCTCTCTGAGCCTGCACAACACTATTTGTGACTCCTACCTTGCACTCTCCTAATTATGCCCAGCTCCTCTGCTCTGAGCCTGGTGCTAGGAGCACAGGTTCAACAGATCCTAGCAACTGTTGCAGACAGGATGAAATGGATACCCACCTCATTATGTTATTGACTGGTCAAACTCAGAAGGACCAGCGTGGGGGGGGGGTGCTGAGGACACCATGGCTCTGTGATAGGAGCCCTTGATATCTCATGCCACAGGATAGATTCTTCCGGGCATATTCCAGTTATTGCTTCCTTCTTTGGCTTGTCCTGGGTCCTTAGTGTTTCCATATAAAGTGTTTGCTTCTATTTAAAACAGACAAATGTTTACGAGTTGCCAAGCATGGTAGAATACACCTGAAATCCCAACCAGTACTTGAGAAGAAGATGATTAGTGGTTCAAAACCAGCCCAGGCTACATGAGTGACATCATGTCTTTAAAAAATTAATTAATTAAAAAAAAAAAAGGCTAGAGAGCAGTTAAGAGTACTTGCTGCTCCTGGAGAAGACCGAAGTTCATTTCCAGAAACCACATCAGGTGGCTCACAGCTGTCTATAATTCTAACTCCAGGGGATCTGACACCCTCTTCTGGCCTACATGGGCATCTGCACTCACATCTGCATACACGTAGACACATAAGCAAAACTAAATCGTTTTTAAGAAGGGAGGGAGAAGGGGGAGGAAGAAGGAAGAATGGGAGGGAAGAAAGGAAAAGTGGAAGAGAGTAAGGGAGATATCCTTCATCTTAGGGTCAGTCAAGATTTTCTCCAAGCCCAGGTTGGCTGGTCTCTCTTGGTACATTGATGGAGATCTGGAAGGGGTTCTTGTAGCACAGTAGAGGAAGGAAGGTATAGTATTAAAATAATTGAATAAATCCTGGCTGTGCGGTCCACACTACCAACCCCTAGTGCTCTGGGTTCCTCAATGAAAGACACACACACAGCCTTTATATTTTGAGATGCCTTAATCAGCTCAATGGCTGGGCCACTACCTAACCTCCACATGGCTAATCCACCTCCCTTCGATAATCCCAAGTTATCACTTATTACATTTCATATTCTACCTGGACTGCCCTGGACCCAGTTGGGCACCCCTGTTGGGCCACATTTTCCCAGTTACTACACGGCAGCTATGCCATCCTGCACCTTCTCAGACATGGCATCTTCTCTCCTTCCCCTTTGCCCAGCAGGCCAGATCTCTTTCTCATCCCTTGGCCCCTAGCCTGGGAATCCAAAAAAGTCCCGCCTCTGTCTGCCCTGCCCAGTCATTAGTTGTTGGCAACTAATTTACCAATCAGAACCCACTAGAGGCAGGGTCCCTGACTGTCTTATGTCTTATGTGTAGACTCTCATATAAACAATTTTGGGGATCCAAACTAACATAAGAATACACACAACATTAAACCAGACCCACTACAAAGAAGCTGTTAGATGGAACAGGTAAATGGTAGATTTATTTACATCATTTCAAACTACTAACTCAATTGGTCTGCTCACACTTGACAGTCGGGGAGCAGGAAAATTCAAAGCCCTCAGCAAAGATGTTTCTTTCTTATCAGAGAAAGTTTAAACAACTCTTAGAGGAAGAAGTGGAGGAGAGTCTTTGCCTATAAAAATAGATGGACAGCGTGAATGCCTACCCAGCAGCAGGCAGTGTATTCTCCTCACCCTGCACTGACCTCTACATATGTGCTCTGCCCTGTGCTGTCTGGGTCTTCAACTGGAATGAGGCAGGCAGCCATCCATTGCTGTGTCCTAAGAGCCCAACCTTGGACCAAGCTCTAATAGATATTTAGTGAATAACCTGGCAAATTAATGAATGGCCTTCCCTTATAGGTCAGGAAAACTGCAGTTTTCCAGCTCCGACTCTGCAGGCATCAGTTTCCTCTATGGCTGTGGACTTTGTCTCTCTGGTCTATATTCTCCCCATCCATATGGATGTTTTACTATATGGAGCATGAGGTTCTAGCTATGGGTGAACATCTCCTCTTATACATCACTTGAGTGATACAACCAGCCACTATCGAGTGAGTCCTTTCCCAATGAGAGTTGGACACATCCAGAGGGGATCGGGGCAAGCTAGTCTTCTCTGGCAGCCAAGCTTTGGTGCCCTACTGAGTACTCTCCAGGCTCCTGGACTGGCTCCAATGGTAAGTGCTCCAGCACACTGGGACATTTGCCACCTCTGGAGACAGACCTGTACTCTCTGGTGTGTGCACAGAAGCCACAGTAAGATGGAATCAGAGACTGAGGGGGAAAAAAAGTCTAATTTTTTTCCCCTTAAATCCCTGACATCAGCTTTAGTCATGTGACTCCTTTGACCACCAAAATGTGTGACTGTCATCATCTTTTACAAAGCTTGTTTTTCATTCAATCGCTATGACCTCCAAACCACAGTGCAACCAGCCAGTGGCCATTCGAAGGGTCTGAGTCACAAGTGTGAACATCTTGTGACCTAGAGGGGAACCTTTAGCCACCTGGACTGTGAACAATAAATAAAATTCTGTAGTTTAAAACTATTTTGGGGAATAAAGGATCAAACCCTAGCTGTGTGAGGAGAATAACAAGGGAACTGTGTGTTACTGAAGATCTAGCAAATGCAGTCTTCTGAAAACATATACATATTTTAATATTATATATTATAAAGATGTATCAGCTAGGCTCTATCAAGATACTAAGCTTTGGTGTGATTACCTTCCTTTCCAGATGATGCATATTTACTACAGGGACTTAATATAGAGGAACTGTATCCAGAGACCTCTAGCTTCATCACTTACGATGGGTCGATGACTATCCCGCCCTGCTATGAGACAGCGAGTTGGATAATAATGAACAAGCCTGTGTACATAACCAGGATGCAGGTAAGCTTACCTTCATTCAGTCCGTTAGCCAATGAGAAGAAAGTGTGAGGACTGGCTGAGAAGGCTCTGAGCCTGCTGTGTTGATGGACTAGGATTTGTGCAACCATCAAGCACACACTGGGTGATCCCCCAAAACAGAGACATGATTGCCTCACGGAAACCCCCAAGAAAGGAGTCAGAAGGGTTGGTTCCCTCAGAGGAATGTGAGAATCTGCTCCGTGCCTGTTCCCTGACTTCTGTGGTTTGCCAGAAATCTCTGGTGTTCCTTGGCGTGAGATGGAGCACCCCCAGGACTCTGCCGTCATTGTTACTTGATGTTCTCTGTGTGTCTGCATCTCTGTCCAAATCTGCCCTCTTTAAAAATGACTCCAGTCACACCGAACGAAAACACTACCCTCCGTTACTTCATATTAACTTAGCTGATTGCATCAGAAGGAGCCCCACTTCCAAGTGAGGTCAGACCCTAAGTATTACAGATTGCCAGTGTCTCCAATTTACACACACAATTAAACCCACAGCGTCTATGTTTACAGAGTCAGCATATGAAATGGACTAACATGAACTACTTATGAAAACACTCCACCTGCCCGAGGGAAATAAGATAGAGGAGTTCATTCCAAAATCACACTCTATAGACAGTGTACAGCTAGAGATGTGAATGGATATAGTGGCTCACTCCTGTAATGAAGCTGAGACAGGAGGATCACCACAGGTCCTAGGCAAGCCCAGACTGTACAATGGGTGCCTGTCTCAAAAACACATTTTTTAAGCTATATTTTTTTTAAAACCTATACAAGCTAAAAATAAATCTCAATGGTAGAGTGCTTGCCGGACATTGACGAGACCCAGGGTTCATCCTGCGGCACTGCAGACAAGAAGAATAACCTATGTCCATTTCATTATGCAGAGACTTCCCAGAACGTTAAAAAAAAAAAAAAAAAAAAAAATGTGTGCCATTCTCCAAGCGGAGGTAACACAGTAGTACACAGCATTTCGCAAACATGTTTTGAATGTGGGAACTGTTTAAGAACTGCACAGGAACCAGCCTGTGCCAGCTCTGCTCAGTGGCTTACTCCAGGTTTGCCACCCTCCTCCTCTGCCCCGGGATGAGGGTAGATTGTGTGCATCTGTCCCAGCTCCAGGACCTGCTCGCCAGTATCTAAGGAAGCCTCCGAGGGAGGATGAGCAAATGAGGCAGAGCCATCTCCTTGGCAAGACCTAATGTTCACAAACTAACAACAGGCACTTCCCAGTCCCTGATCCTACTGGACCATCTTTGTTGGAAGACAAACAATAACTCCCTCCGGGTCACTCAAGCTCAGAAAAGGGGCATATTCAAGAGATCCTGGGAGCATCTCAGGGAGTTCAAGACCAGAAACTGATACGAGGGATTCACTAGACAGAATGCCAGAGCTCTCCTTCTCCCTTTCCTCCTCCCCTTTCTCCCTCCCTCCCTGTCTTCCTTCCTCCTCCGCCCCTCTTCTTCTCCCTCTCCTCTCCTTCCTCTTCCCCTCTTCTTCCCTGTCCCCACTCATCCTGCTCATCCTTCTCCTCCCTCCCTCCTCCTCTTCTTTCCAGCATATTTGATTTACTCTTCTTTTTTCCTTCACTGTCTTGTGTTAAAACAGCCCAGGTTTAGCCGGGCGGTGGTGGCGCACGCCTGTAATCCCAGCACTTGGGAGGCAGAGGCAGAGGCAGAGGCAGGTGGATTTCTGAGTTCGAGGCCAGCCTGGTCTACAGAGTGAGTTCCAGGACAGCCAGGGCTACACAGAGAAACCCTGTCTTGAAAAAACAAAAAACAAAAAACAAAAAAAACAAAAAACAAAACAGCCCAGGTTTTCATAAGAAAGAAATGGCAGTGCTCTAGCTTAGTTTAATAGACCAACCACTATGGACTGGGTAGTAACCAGGAAGAGTCAAGGTATCAGAGAAAGCCAAAACTGCCAACGGCAGAAACTCATCTCATTCAAGGATGAGAACCAATGACTTGCTTGATATCCACGAGCTAGCAAGTCAGATGCACACTGGGTGTCTGAAGGCATCTAGCAAGTCAGATGCACACTGGGTGTCTGAAGGCATCTATGGATGGTCCTTCAGCTTAGCTGGGAAAAGGGGCTCAGAGAACTTCTGGCCTTTTCCAGATAGTCAATGCTACCTGGCCAGGCAACAGACTACTTGGCCTTTCCTCCCCCAGCACGTCTGCAGAGTGGCTGGGTCTCACTGTTCTTTCTCTTCATAGATGCATTCTCTACGCCTCCTCAGCCAGAATCAGCCATCGCAGATCTTTCTGAGCATGAGCGACAACTTCAGGCCTGTCCAGCCACTCAACAATCGCTGTATCCGCACCAACATCAACTTCAGTTTACAGGGGAAGGACTGTCCGAACAACAGGGCCCAGAAGCTGCAGTACAGAGGTGAGTACAGTGGCCCCAGGAAGAGCACCCAGGCCAGAGGTCCAGCTTTTAGCTTAGGCCTATCTCCCATGGTAGGAGCTCTTACAGAAAAGTCACTGCCACACCTGATCCCACTGCTGCCCCTAAACCCTGACTACACTGGTCCTCTTACCCGTGGGTTCTTTTCATCCCTTTTCTCTCTTAGACACTCATAGGACACCTACACAGTAGAGTCCTTGTTCCCTTTTAGCCACCGCTACTGGACAAGTACCCAATTCTATCATTGACCTTTTTCTTTATTCCTCACTGATTTATTGGGCACCTGCTGTGATTCAGGCACACTTAGTGGCCATGGTACAGGGGTAATGAAAATAGATATGACCCTCACCATAGGGAGTTTGTAGCCTAAAGCAGGGTTTGGCACTTTTGTTCTAGAGAAGCAGCAATCAAATATTTTAGGCATTGTGGCTCAGATATTCTCTAGAGTTCAACTCTAATGACCTAGTGTGAAGTCAGCCACAGGTAGCATGCAAATGATGTAGCAAGACATCAGCCGTGGTCAATATGCAAACGAAGGGGGCACGTGCTAGTCTGAGGCTTGAACTAATGTTTTCCTATCTCTGGTCTAAACCAGTACCCCAGACTGGAATTTTCTACTTGCAAAAATGGTCTACACTTATCTCAGTTCTTGGTCATTTGACGTATGACTAGATGAATGATAACACAAGCAAATTTATTCTTCTTCCCCATTTGGCATCATGGTAGCCACCAGAAGCTCTTGGCTTCCTGGAAAGCACAAGTCTAAAAAGCCCTGGGGCAGGGAGTAGGACATTGGAGTAAGCCCCCTGCACTGAATACGATTAATTCAGTTGTGCCTTGTTTTGTGTTATGTGTATATGTGTGTGTGTGTGTTCGGTTTTGTTTCTCCTTCTCTTTCCAGTAAATGAATGGCTCCTCAAGTAGGGAACCAAGCTAAGAAGAATCCCACCTCAGTGAAATTCTACAACTGTGAATTGACGGAACCGAGAATGCCCCCCCTTCCCTGTCCCCCCTCCCCTAAGCCCTTCACTCTTTGGATTGGCCCCTATTTCATGAAAATTGTCTGCAAAAATGTTTCAGAGGAGTGCAACTCTCTCTCTCTCTCTCTCTCTCACTCTCTCTCTCTCTCTCTCTCTCTCTCTCTACACACACACATATACACACGTAAACACAAGTATATACTCATATACACATGCACACACACACACACACATATATACACATGTAAACACAAATACATACACACACACACACACACACACACACACACACACCACCTCCATGATGGAAAAGCCAAGTTTCAGAAACAAGGGTTCATTCATTCAAAGGTCTTAGAAGAAAGCAACCAGTTAACCTGATTACAATTTTGATACTGTTTTCCTGAACTAATAACTCAACCCAATGAGACTTCTCAGCCTTTGTATATACAAAATTCTTCCAAAAGAGAGTGGGGGAGAAAAACACCGCTCTAAAAGCATCAAGCGGACTCGGCATCTTACCGTCCCTGACAGTGTCCTAGGCTACTCCGAGGGTGCTGTGACGGGTGAACCAGGACAAAGCTGACCAAGGACACTTATTTCTAGATTCCGATTCTTCTGTTTACTCAACGATTTAAAAAGAAAAATCTTCAAAAATAAATAAATAAATAAATAAAAGGACAGACATCAAAGAGCTATACGTTGTATATATTTATCACCGCAGACTATAAGAATGGAATTAACTCCCTCTTTGTCACATAACTGTACTAGGACTTGCCCGAGATCAGAATCGATCCGTTCACTGTTTCTTGTTTTCCGAAGGTCATCCATTGTGTTTGGTTATTGTTAACAGCCCAATAAATGTGTTTACCGCGTTGATTTCATTTTTCTGGCTTTGGTCTGTTCTCCTTCCTGCCAGGCAAAGCCCCAGCCCCAGCAGCTCTCTTCTTGGATCCCCCTCCTGTGTCCCTTCATCTCCATGTTTTGTTCATTTGCAGCCAGTTTTACTGAGTTTGTGACAAGCAGGAATGCATTTGCTAAGCAGGTATATCTATCTACCCTTCACTCCACTCCATGGCTCGATCCTTCCTCCCAGGTGAGCTACGCCTGACATAGCAGGCGACAGATTCCTCGCGTTTTCAAAACTGCCATTCCCCCTCCCCCCCAACCCCTGTGATGCTCCCAAAGGAATGCACTTCGCCTTGTAAATTCCTGGGAAATTGGGGTATCTTTTCTCTCCAGGTGCAGCCAGATCTCACAGAGTACAAACGAATGCCTTTCTTTTCTTGTTTATAATGGTCACTCACTGTGTTTGGTTACTGTCAAAAAAAAAAAAAAATCAATAAATGTGTTTAACAAGTTGCCCGATGCCCACGTCTGAATTTATTGAGAAAGAGGATGCCTCCTGCTTAAGTTCCCTGAGCCCCGCCGCGTTCACCTTACAATTGCATTCAGTCAGCAGGGCAACCAGAGCCCCTGGAACAGGCTGTCTGGCCAATCCTAAAACCAGATAATTAATACCCTGTTGAGAAAACATATAGGCTTTGCTGCTGGAAGGAACAGGCTGGATGTCCGGTTGGTTGCCAAATTAAAAATAACTTTCATCTCGCCTCCCTGTCACAATCTCCAACAAGAGAGGACGCACCCACAGGTGGGTTTGTACAAACAGCACCAACAGGGTAGACGTATTGGAAACCTCACCTAGGGGTAAGGGCCGTTGGTAATGAAAACTTCAAACAATCAACTCTCTCATAATTACAATGCTGTGCTAAGCTGGCTCTTTCTCTCCACTTTTTACATTAATGATAGTTATAGGACAGCCTGAGCCATGCAGGAGTCTAGACCTACTTCAAAGCAGTTGCCTTTTTACAGAAAACGAAGAATCTACAAAAGGTTTAGGGTGAGAAGCAAGCAGCCTTGCACTGCACGGCTGGCCGCTTGCTCTTGGGTCACAGTCTCCCTTAGTCTGTGACAGGAGCCAGTGACACAGAATGACACTGAGAAACACACAAGTGAATTGACTGCATCCTGCTACCCGCCTACCACATGAGCCTGTAGAGGCTACTTTCTTTTTCTGATCTGTACAGTGGAGATATTAATAACTGTTCTGTGAGTTCTGGCGATACAACAACATAGCTATTACCAAAAGTCAAGTAAGAGATCATTAATTCTAGAGCCAAATTTAAGTGGCCAGGGCCTGAGAAACAGGCCTGGATCACCACATAGAAGCAGTTTCATGAAGTTCTATCCTAGCAGAGCAAAGACAGGTATAGTGTAAGACAGATTGTAACATACATGGGTAGGTGTGTCTCCTAGGCATTACAGCCAGAAGGGGGAGTCTCTCCAATAGATTTCGGGTGCTATCTGATGGCACTCTTAGCTTTGGAGTTGGTGGAAGCTAGTGATAAACTAAGTTGCTAAATTCAAAAGGGGTTGTACCTGTCTGTCACAAGATGTTAATTCTGACACACAGGTGGGCAGAGAATGGCTTTTTAGGGGGCTAATGCTAGCCCAAGGTCAAGGTAATCGGGCCCTGGACCTGCAACCTTTCAAGCTCTCCAACTACTCAACACCACTGCTGTTCCAATCAGCCCATCAGTCTTTGAAGACACAGACAGCTCTTATATAACTACCCACGACAGCACAGTGCCAGCATCTGACTGCCCTGCACGCGATGCCCAGGGAGCCTTGGTGTGCCCTGTTCACCGGAAGTTTATTAAAAGCATATGGTGCTTTCCTTCACAGGAAGGGGTTGTTTTTGCTCACGTGGGGATAATATCAAGAGTAGCAGGTGCTCTGCAGACAGGACAAAGAGATGCCAAGGAGGAACACAAGGAAGCCGGACTGCAGGGACCTTGGCTCCCAGGCCCTTGTCTGAGAACCTGAGTGGGTTGGCTCATCTCCCCAGGGCTGAGGCTGAGACAAAACATCCTCCATGACCTTCACATAATGACAGTCCCCAACCCCCCTGTCTCTCTCTCAGTCCTTTCGTCAAAGGTGGGGGCAGATTAAAGAAAACCCAAGTCACCAGCTGTCCCTGATGCCCCTAGGCCTTGGGAGAATTTCACCTCAACTGAATGAACTTGTAATAGGACAAACTCACTGGTCTCTGTCTTCTATCTTCTAGACCAATGAAAAAAGGGTCTTCTCCACATGCCCTAGGGGTCCTAAAGTATAAGGCAAGAGAGCAGACATTCCTCCTTCAAACCACATGGGAGCAATGAGAATTAGCTAGATGGTGCTGCAGTTCAGTTAGCAGGGTATTTCCCTAAACATGCACAAAGCCCTTGATTCGATCTCCAGCACCTCATAAACTGGACAGTGTGGCTCATTCCTGTCATAGCACCAACTAGGGGGGTGGAAGTCAGGGAATCAGTTCATATGTTTGGGCTACATGAGTACTTACATGAAAAATAAATCTGCTTTTTTTTTTTTTTTTCAGATTTAGTTTGCTTTGACATAAGTAACCCAGGCCGACCTCAAACTCAGAATTCTCCTTCCTTAGCCATCAGGAAGGGGCTGGTATTGATCACTTAGAGATGTTAGACTAACATCAAGATAAACAGGTCCTCTGCAGACTGGACAAAGAGGTACCAAGGAGGAGCACAAGAAAGCTGGACAGTAGAAACCTGGGCTCCTGGGCCCTTTTCTGTTACCAGTGTCCTCTGAGTGGTTAGATGGCAGGCCTGAGACACCACACTGATCTCCAAGAACAAAAGTGCTTGAAGTATAAAAGTCCCTAGAACTTGGCTGGATGGGAATATCGAGAAGCAAACCTATGAACACATTTTGCCATCTAGGAAGCTGAGGGTGGGTTGAGCACAGTGTGCTGTGTTCTGTGGAATCTGCCTGACATCTGGCTTCAACTACCAGAGCCCTGGATGTTCTTCTCTCCTGGGAGGGATATAAAACTTGGGGTGCACTATCATTCTCCTTCAATCAGACAACGGGGGGTGGGGGGAGAAGGGGTAACCATGCACACAAGAGCAAGCGGATAAAACTGAGTGACAAGAAAGAAGTGAAAATTTGAAGTTGTCTCTGAAGAGCACATGTTGTGTTTCTAAAGCCATTAAGGCCTTGGTCCCATCTCTCTGGGTAGCAGTTTGGTTTCCATGGTAACAACAGGACAACCACAGCTGGATGTACTAAATGTTCCTGTGTGATGGTGACCCGGAATCCAGGCAGGAGAGCTATCCATGGGCTGGAGTCTGATAGACCATGTAGTTAACACATCACCAGCATCCCTGGAGTAAACCCTCCACGCTGAAGCCCTAGTTTCCCTGCTCCAGAAAGCTTAAGAGTAGGATATTCTGGGAGTCCAAACTCATTCTTATACCTTCAACGACCAGCAGCTTAAACGTAAAGGGAGATCTGCCAAGACTCCAGGCAAAGAAACATTTGTACCTCGCTCGCATCCTGGAAAGCATGTTTCCTGTGGCCCAGGCCACGTGCTAAGTGTTTCCATCGGTCTCATTTCACACACTCAGGGACCCGAGACATAATCCCCAGCGCTGTTCCCACACTGGAAATGCAGAACTGGCTTCTTAGAGATTGAATGACCAAGTCAGGGCTGGAGCTCATCAGTGGGGAAAGCCAGACATGTTTTCAAACATGCCTCCAACCACCACCGACCCCTGGGAGTGCTGAAAATGGCAGTTCATCGGCTCACCAAAGAGCTGGTCACACTCTAAGGGGGAAGCTGAGCCAGTCTTAGTGAGCCTGATGCCCATTCGCATGAGAACCCTTCAGTCTTGCTAAGTCCCGCTCTAGAGAGACTCAGCTTGGTACAGGGTAGAATCACCTAGGCACAATGCCCTCCACCTTCATCCGGATTACAGAAAGTGCAAGGAGCCCCTTCCTTTTATTGTCTTTTAATCTTTTATGTTACAGAACAACAGATCTCACTACGGCGCTTCAATGGCTTCAATGCGAATGCCACCAGGCTTATTCTTACTCATCTCTCCCTGACACACAGTGTCCTCCATGCCCCTCTTACTGCTCCCGCTCCTCTCCCCAGTTAGTCCTCCCCCTGCTTTCATATCATGTGTATTCCAGAATCTTTTCTTATTCCTCGCCGTCCTTTATGGTTTTTGTGGTCTTGCTGGAGGAGGTATATTACTGAGAGTCGGCTTTCCATTCCCAGTATGTATGTATGTATATATACATAAATGTGTGTGTATATATATGCATGTGTGTATATCATGAGACATATATGTATGTGTGTATGTATGTATGTACATATATGTCTCATGATTATTGTTTCAAGATGTGAGCTCTAAGCTACTTCTCCAGTTGCCATGCCCGCCTTCCTGTTGTTATGTTCCCTGCCATGGTGGTTAGAGATGCTAATCCTCAGTAACCACGAGCCTCAGATCAAATGTTTTCATTTATAAATTGCCTTGGTCTGGGTTTGGGTTGGGTTGGGTTGGGTTGGTTTTTCTGTTTTGTTTTGTTTGTTATTTTTGGCACAGCAATAGAAAAATAAGACACCTCTCTCCTCAGATCTCTTCCTTCCCTTTTATTTCTCCATTTCTACTATTGTGACTTGTGTGTCCATGTGTGTGTATATGTGTCTGTGTAAGCATCTGTGTGTGTGTGTATGTGTGTGCATGCACATGTATGTACCATAGATCATCACTCTCAATTATTCAGCTTGCAAGTTTCTTCAAACTGTTTGTGAACAAATAAAAACAAGCTGAAAGTCAGGTGCTTGGGAAGATGAGATATGTTCATAATTAAATAGAATCATGGGCACGTTACAGCCCTGCCAACTCTTACTTTATTGCGCCTTTCCCAGGCAATGCTACCACCCCATGTCACTGCAGTTCTGTGTCACGTCCTGCCCTACCCCTCCCTGTCTCAGACCCAAACTATGGCAATATCCACCAAGCAGGTCTGCTGCCTCTAGTTTTCCAGGTAAGGGCAAGTCTCTGGATATCAACAACTCAAAAATACCAATATTGCTTGAAACAACTTGTGTTCACACTGAAAAGAGGTTGTAAGAAATGTAGGCTGGGCTGGGGCCTGGGTAGCTAGCCAAACAAAACATTTTCTATTGGCATGAATACAAAACTAAACAGAAAATCTGGGGAATGGCAATTGAAATCAATTTGGTAGCGAAACAGATTCCAGGTACAGCACACACCGGGCACACTGGATCTAGAGCTAAACTGGTGTGAGAAGTCACTCAGGAACTTCCTGGGAAGTCAGGGGGACATAGCCCCACCTAAACACTGCCAGCCTACCCCATGCACAATACCTGGTGCCAATAAGCCAAAACCTTCAACCCGAACGCATCCTCCAAGACTAACAACTTCAGTGGTCCCTAGTGGTTTTCAGACTAAAAGACCGAGCTCTTTAGCAAAGTCTTCATTAGTGAGTTCTCAGCAAAGCTAAATAAATGCAAGTTTAGGTCCTGTTATGCAGAAGGCCAATGAGCCCATATTCTCGGGTGTGTTCCAGACACCTTCCTTTTCCAGCCACCTGGACTCATGTCTGATGGTTTAGTGTTGTTTATTAATGTAGTTGTTGTTGTTGTTGTTGTTCCGGGGTTTCGGCACCAATGTTGGGATATAAAAGAGAGAAAGGGTATTAGTGAGTGTGGCATGGCGGCGTGGGGGGAGGGGGGCACCTAAGCGGGCCCATGCCTAGGCATCCCTTCCCCCTGAAGGACCACACACACACACCAACATGGTATAGAATAGAGTTTATTTAGAGAAGAGGATGAGAGTCAATGGTATAGTGGAGGCAGAGAGAGAGTAGAGAGAGAGAGAGAGAGAGAGAGAGAGAGAGTAGAGAGGAGTGGAGGCTAGCCATGACCACGTGGAGAGAGGGGGGAGGGGAGCCCAAGAGGGGCAGAGAGGTGAGAGTGCAGAGAGGTAAGAGGATGAGAGAGGAAAAAGAGCGAGGAGGGGCAGGCAGCCCCTCTTATAGTGGGCCAGGCATATGGGGCGGGGCATACCTGGCTATTGCCAGGTAACTGTGGGGTGGAGCTTGGACAGAGTACCAACAATGTCACCACTGAGGTTCCAGTATTCATTCCAGTGTTTCTTCATCTGTGAAAATGCTACACAACCTTGAAGAGACGGCTCAAATGTCAGATTAAGGGTTTCTTGATCTCTCAAGATGTGCTTAGAAGAATTCTTCCCTCCTCTGAGCTCATAGCATATAGATTGCACCTTTAATATCTCAATATTAGAAATATATATAACTGGACTGGAGAGATGGCTCAGTGGTTAAGAGCACTGGATGATCTTCCAGAGGACCCAGGTTCAATTTCCAGCACCAACACTGCACCTCAGGAACTGTCTGTGACTCCAGTTCCAGGGGATCTGACGTCCTCACACAGACATCATGCAGGCTAAACACCAGTGCACACAAAATAAAAATAAATATTTTTTAAAAGAAAACTCCATGTGGTCCTATGTTTTTCTGTCTGTGTAGTACTTTGAAGTTTCCTAAAGGCAGAGGTAAGCTCTCTACTCATCTCTGCATCTCTCATTCCTATGCACAGAAAAATAAATCAGTCATAGCGCTCTGCAGAGAGTAGGTATTGCAAAAGTACAATACACAGATTATTCCTGTAGGATAGAGACTAATCTAGTGGTTATTCTAGTAGAAGGTCTAGAAGATCTGCCAAGCAATTCTGGGCTTATGTAACAAAAGAAATTAGGGATCAGACAGCTAACAATGCACACCTAGGTTCACAGAGCTGGAGAGGACTGGAACCAGGAAGTTACAGGAGAGGATGGCTTAGCAGCCTTCCAGCTGAGACTAGAGAAACCTCAGGTGGACATGCCCTTGGCTGATACTAGACTAGAAGGATTCTCCCATGCAGGGCTATCGACGCGCAGGATTCTTCCATCGCCGTGCAATTCACCCTAGCAGACCAGCCATGATCTGAATGTTCGGACCCTGACCTAAATTACCTTCTGCAATTCTCAAATTCGAGATGTCAGGAGGTAGTAGGACCTTTAGGAAGTGGTTGGGTCGTGAGTGTGGGCCTTCATGAATGGAATTAATGCCTGCTCCTATGATACAAGACCAAAACAGACGTCTCACCCTTCCACGATGAAAGACACAGCAAGAAAGAGTCATCTATAAGCCAGAAAGTAGGTCTTAATAAAATTAAGTCAACCTTAACCTTGCACTCCCGTACCTTGTGAAGCATCCAGTGTATGATAGTATTGTCCAAATAGTTATTAGTGGGACTCAGTAGGAAGTGTGTCAATGGCTCACGGCAAATTGAAACAAAGTTTCTGAATCCAAGCCATCTGGGGAATCTGTAAAGCCGCCAGTTAGTCCATGCTGCTGTCTGCAAAGTTGGCCACCCATCTGAGTCATCTAGGTATGCTTCTAAGAGTAACGCCTGGATAGGCGTTGCTAGATCTAAATCTTCTCTGGATAAACCTGATAGTGGATAAGGGAGAATGCCCCTATTCCATACCATGGAATTTGCCAGCCACATCCAGGCATGCTTAAGCCAACTGACCTCCAAACACTCCATTAGAATGAGAGTAGCCGGGCGTGGTGGTGCACGGCTGTAATCCCAGCACTTGGGAGGCAGAGGCAGGCAGATTTCTGAGTTCAAGGCTAGCCTGGTCTACAGAGTGAGTCCCAGGACAGCCAGAACTACAAAGAGAAACCCTGTCTCGAAAAACCAAAAAGAGAGAGAGAGAGAGAGAGAGAGAGAGAGAGAGAGAGAGAGAGAGAGAGTAATTACTGAGATGATTAAATACATACATACATAAGCAAACCCCTCACTGCTGGGTGCTGGGAGCTGGGAGGACAGAGAACCAGTCCCACAAAGGCAGCCTCTTCACCTCAGGGTTCGGGCTCATCAGGGTTCTGAGGATCATGAATAGTTAATTTTAGGCAGAAGTTAAAAGGATTAAAGAATAGGCAAGCTGTCACTCTGCCCAAAGCACTCTGCCCAAGTGAGTGGCAGGTTCACCCCATCACCAGACAACGAGACAAGACGCTCCAGCCTCCTGGCCTTCAGGTGCCTCTCGAGTGAAATGGATATAATGATTGCTTTTCATATCCTAACAGGTTGTGAAAACAAACCCAGAGACAAGGTGAGAAAAGGCTTAGGGAGAGTGTTAAACAAATGCCCGGGAAGAGCTAAGAGAAAGAAGGCAGATGCTTCTGCAGCTGGGAATGGAGAGGCGTGCACATCTAGAAACGCTGACTCTACAGCCATCCGGTGTGCTCACCCAGTGTTTTAGGCACAAACCCCATCCTCTGAGGAGCAGGAATAAAAGAGGAGATGCAGCCACAGCCTATTTTAGGAAATACCTCACTGGTACAAATGTTAGAGATGAAAAACTAGTGTCTCAAGAAATGTTTTTAAGGGCTGGGGATTGGAGAGAACAGACTTGTAGGGAATTGTACAAGGGGAAAACTGGCTCTAGTAGAGGCTTCTGGGAGAGAAGGCCGCTATAACACACTACCCTGAATGCACCCCATCACTTCTAACAAGCTCACTTTTGAGTTGATGAAGCCCAAAGTGTGGTCAAGTGATAAAGAAAGAAGATGGCACTCCAGAGAGAAACCACATAAAGGACCAGCAGAGCCATGTGCCCAAGGGCCATAGGGGTCACTGGGGCCCCAGTTCCCTGCAAAGTCAGCTAGCTCTCATCTGCAAGAGTTTTGTTGTGACCGACACAACCCTTCCCCTAATTTACTTCATTTGCTGGACACTGGAGGGTCCGTGCTGGACCCTGGACCAGGTCCAATGGTGTAAAGCTAAAGAGTAAGCGCCAGTTCAGTTCCTGGCATTAAGAAGTCTAAGGTCCATTTTGGAGTGGTTATGAATGAGCCTGGAGCTCCTGGCCTCCATGTGACTTGGAGAGGTCGAAGTCAGGATTGTTTAGGAACAGCCAGGCAAGTTGGCTGAGTGCGATTGTGCAGCCTGCACGCAGCACAAAAGTGTCCAGCTGAGGGGATGGCTAAGGACAGTGTTTTGCAATTCATCAGCCTACAGGGAATGAACACCTTCTTGTAATTCACCACGAGAGGCCACTTGTGCTAGGCGAGGCCCTGAGCAGAGACTTTAAGAATGATAGGAAATTCGGGAATGAAGAACAAGGTCTTGATTGAAAAGCTCTGCGGGGCGCTTTAGTAAAGGAAGCTGGGTTTCAATAAGATCCGCAGGAAGCAGGATTGGAGTGAGTGGGAGGGCCGGAATGGTGAGCCAGCCAGAGGAGCAGAAGAGCCGGGCTCAGAGCTGAGGTTACAACAAGCCCAGCAGGGGACTCTAGGGTTGATGAACACTCGCTAGTCTCCCTACAGATCACATGACAGTGGGAGGGATCCAGGCTGGGAGTGGTTGGCAGTGTGCAAAGCAGGAGGCATGGCGGTTTGCAAAGCAAGGAGGGTGGCGGTGTGCACAGACAGCGGATAGAGTGGCAGTGTCCCCAGCAGAAGAGCCAAGCTGTTCCTAGACCTGACCAGCCTGATAAATTCTGAGCTCTACTATCCATGGGTCCGGGGGCACCTAGCAATGACCTTCTGCCTCTCACTCTGAGATTTCTCATTTAGTAAAAAATAAATAAATAAATAAATAAAAGTTGTAGCTGGGTGGTGGCACACCTTTAATCCCAGCACTTGGGAGGCAGAGGCAGTCAAATCTCTGTGAGTTCAAGGCCAGCCTGCCTGGTCTATAAGGTGAGTTCTGGGACAGCTGGGGCTACACAGAGAACCCCTGTCTTGAAAAATTAATTAATTAATGAGTTAATTAATTAATTAATTAGTGAGTTAATTAATTAATTAATAAAAGTTATACATGAAAACCACTTCTACAGGATCCATAGGAGGCAAGTGGTTAAAAAAAAAAAATGACAACGGATAGACAAACGACTAACCACATTGTGATATGTATGTATAATGGAATATTATTGATCAGAAATAGGAACAAAGTACCAATACATGCTTCAAATCTGATAACTCTATGTGAAATCCATCAGAATCCAAAGGAAGCCCCTTTTGTCAAGCCCTAATGGGAAACAGGGGAGACACACAAAAACGTTATGGATGAGGGGATTCCGTGCCTATATAGCTGACAGCAAAAGCTGTTTTCCAAAGACTAACTGGAACCACAAGGTTCCATGAAGGCCACCATAACCTTACGCACACACACACACACACACACACACACACAAATGCATGCACACACACACACACACACACACACATACACACATACACACGCACACGCACACGCACACACACACACAGACTTCTCCAAGGATACCTGCTCAACAGCAGCCTGTTTAATCTTGAGGTGATAGGCTCTTGCTATTGATCCCTGTAGCCAACCATTATTGCTTGTGTTTATTTCAAAATATCTTAGGTGATTCTCCTGCAAAGGCCTTTAAACACTTCCTTTTGTTTCAGTCTCCTTGAGTCTGCTAGTAGCTCATGAAACATATGAATTTCCATTGTGATGTTCTGTACTCTCAAATAAAGACTGTTATGACAAAAATAAAATAAAATAAAATAAAATAAAATAAAATAAAATAAAATAAAATAAAATAAAATAAAATAGGCAATTCCCTAACCCATCTACAAGCGAATACTCAGAAATACTCAGTAGCAAAGAGAACGAACTGCCTGCTCCCTGGGCTCTTAGCCTGACAGACAATAGGAGTCTATTGTGAGTCTGAGCAGGAAGATGGCATAGCATCTCGTCTTGGAGTATATGTTGTAGGTGTAGGGGGTCTACAGAAGGAAGAAGAAGGAAGCTTTGGGTCATTGCTGGTTCAGAGTCTACAGTAGGTTGGTGTCTTCTTCCTGTTTCCAAGACCCTGACCCTCCAAACTCCCGAAGCCCCATGTGTTAAAGCAACGGTCCAGTTTCTCCATGTCCTTGCCTAGAGAGAAGCTTCTGCTACTAGCTGCTTCAGGATATACACCAGAGACCCCCTAAAACAGTGGCGTTCAAAAGGAGACTCCAGGAAGGAAGCAGTGTGAGGAGGAGTAACAGAGATGACTAAAGCCCATCAGACAGAGACTGTTTCATGGGGATCGATCCCTTCAACTGTATGATCTTCCTATAAGGTGGGAACTGTCATTTTAGGCTCCGTTTTGCAGAGATCAATACGATTCAGGTAGTAATGAAAAAGCAAGTCTGTGCTAGCTAGGGCCCTTCTACCTCACCAGTCCATCACAGAACCTGTCAGAAAAAATGTGCTGAAAAATTTAAAAAAAAAAAATAGGGCAGTGGTTAGTTAAAATAAATAACATCTGTATTCTAAAAGAACCGAAAGCAGGTGTTGAGACAAGCACATGTTTACATGTGTCCATAATAGCAGTGGTCACAAGGGCCAAAGGGTGGAGACAGCCAAGATGCCCAGCAAAGGGGTAAGTGAACTGTCACATAGTCATGCAATGGGCCATTGTGTATCCATAAACAATAACAGACTGATGGCCTATGATACTCCACGAGTGAACCCAAAGCACACTATGAAAGGAAGCTAGAAAGGAACTGAACACAAAGGGCCACCAATTCTATGATCCCATTAATGTGTCACTAGAGCGTAGAAATCCACAGTGACAGAGAAGGGAACCAGGACACCATCTTAACAGGTACAGGGTTTCTGTTTTGTTTTGTAATTAGTGTACAAGAAGTAAAGTTTCATTTCTGCCATTTCTATACATAATATTTTGTTGGTTTGTGTCTACTTCTCTTCTTTATTTCTATACCCCACAACGTGTACCCTTTCAATTTCATGCCACATGTGCCATATATGTGTATATATGCATATACATTTATATATAATAAATATATAAATTAATTTGAGTAGCTGGAAAGATGGCTCGGCCATTAAAGCACTTCTCACGTAAGGATGAGGACCAGAGTTTGGGTCCCCAGGAGCATTGTGAATGCCCCATGGTCATGGCTGCTCACCTGTAATCCCAGTCTCAAAAAAACAGAAAGGAGATCTGCAGAGGATGCTGGGTATCCTGCTTCAACCAGTGAGGTAATGGAGGATGATTCCCAACATCAACCCTGACTTCTATATGCATGCACACACTCAGGCTTAAACACCTACATACCCTACACACACATGCACGTGCACACATACATGCAAATGTGTGTACATACACACAGGCACACATGAAAATGAAAAGGGGAAATAAATAAATAAATAAATAAATAAATAAATACAAATCAACTTAGCTTTGGCTTGGCTTTGCAGTGATGGAAAATGTGTTGGAACTAGACAGAGGCAGACGTTGTACAACATTGTGAATTAATCCCTTTCAAATGGCTAACGTTAAGTGATGGGAACTTTGTCTCCGTTTAAAAACTCAAAACCGGAAATGCTACCAGTGAAGGGCCCACTGGAGAGGAGGACAAGAGAGAGGAGCCTGTATAGGGAATGATAGAGAATAGATATCATCAGACTCTGGCCTGAGGCTCAGAGCGTTCCTTAAACCAATTTTGCTGCTTTACTTACTTAGTTAGCGAGGAAACACAGCAAATGGAAGTGTCTTCTCATTGAAAACATCCTATGTTCCAGGCCTTATGAGATGAGCTTTTCAGGCACAATTTATCTAAATTCTAACTGTTGTACGTGACTATGTTATTCCCCAAGCACCATGAGCCAGCCAGAGGTTGGAAGTGTTTAAATGACTGCCCAATAAGCCTGTTCTCAGTGAGTGACAGATCTGGGATTCAAACTCAGAACTCCCAAGCTGTTTGACATGGAGTCTCACTACCTTCATTTCTCTGTCCCTGAATTCAGAGTCCCTCCTAACACCGAGGTTGTTTTGAGACCAGGGAACCATGACTGCCAGCGTCCAGCAACGTGGCTTGAAGTCCTCTGGACAGAGAAAGGCAGGCGTGAGCTCTGCAGTGACTGGCTCTAGAGCTCCCTGGTTGACAGCCATAGCAAGCGAGAGCAGTCTGCGCAGGCGTGCTAATCTTCTCTACCAACCAGAGGAGGACAAAAATTAATCCCCAACGCTCAGAGCAATTGGATTTTGTTTCCAGTAAATTAAAAAACCTGTCAAGTCATGGTGGCTATTTCCAGGACTCGGGCTCGAGAACTATTCAGAAGGAACCTTGCATGATAAATACCCAGACCGAATTCTAGCAAGAAGCTGACCATGAGAGGGAGCGCGGACTCCTTCCCGCAGTGTCCGAAGGTTGGAAACAACGAAGGGCAAGGAAGGATCTGTCAAACACCCACATGAGGCTGAGGACGGAAAAGGAATAATGAATCTCTCCAGGAGGAAAGCAGGCACCAACAAGAGAAAATGGTAGTAATATAGTCTCTATCCGGGAAGCCACACAGTTCAGCCGCCACTCAAGTGCTAAACAACCCAGAGACACTGAGAAAATCTTCGAAGTACAGCAGAACCTACTGGGGGTGAAGAGAGAGAGAGAGAGAGAGAGAGAGAGAGAGAGAGAGAGAGAGATGCTAAGAAACCTTAAGAAGGAAATAGTATTATTTGAAAGCAACCAGCCAACTCAGCCCATGTTTGAGATCAAAGACTCAAACTACTACTTGGACTTTTTAAGGACATTCTACAGACATTAATGATTTTGAAGAAAGAACCATTATTAAATCTGTGGCTTTCAGAAGCAAAATAGGTATGGCCTTGATTTGAGTCAAAATTGGAAATCTATATGCCAATACCCCGTACGCCTGTTATGCAGCCCCAAGGTTTGGGTATCCTAATGCTGGTATGTGGGCAGCTTCACAGTACTGAGGTTCTCTAGAGAAACCGAACCAATGGGGAATGTATTAGGATGGCTTCCACAGAATGGTCTGAGGAGCTCAACAATAACTATCTGCCCACTAGACAGAGTCGGGCCCCGCCCATGAGGCTGGATACCAGAGCAGTCCCAATCTGGCACTGAAGACCGAGAAGAATCTCACATAGCCATCGGATGCCCGGTGGAGCTTGGTGCAGAGACGGGTGGATGCGGCAGCAGAGACGATGATTACGCCGGTAACAGAGTAAGGAGGAAAAAGCAAAGCCTTCCTTCGGGTCCGCTTTTATGTGAGCTTCCACAACTAGGGGCCACCCATACTTAGGGTGTGTCTTCCCACTTCAAAGAACCTGATCAAAAACCAAAAAAAACAAAGAAACAAAACCCTCACTGGCGTGTCAAAAGAATGATACTGAAAGGATAAGGTTATAAGCTAGGAATTCCCCGTGCCTGGGCACGTGGGGGGCACCTGGATCCCCAACGCCAGTGGGGGAGGGTGGGCGCGACACTGCGTGGCGGCCACGTAAGCAGAAATGACTTAACTAGTTCTTCCAGCCTCTGTGAGAGGCTGATAGGTTATCAGAGCGCGAGTTCGGATGGATTGAACTGATTGGCTTAGAAGCTTGTGGTAGGCAGGTTCTGTTATAAGTCTATAAAAGGTCAAGGCAAGCCACTCCTCGCCGGGCTTACTTCTTTACCCTGCTGGGGAAGCTGTAACCCCCCAGAGCTCTGGAAATTAAAATCCTCTTGCAAAATTTCATCAGGTCTGTCTCTCGTGAGTGTTTTGGGGTGCCGGTTTCCGAGGCATGGGGTGCAGAAGTACCCCGTTTTTTCTTTCGGGTCTTACAATACGTGGTGATCAATGCCTTGGGGAACTGTGGGAGAGGTTCCAGGAAAAAAAGGCAGAGGACCTGTGTGTGACCTTAGGTGCATTCTGTTCCCCGAATTGTTCTTGGATGTGATTCCATGCCTCCTGTGACGGACATTTACAGTCAATTTATAAGCCATGTTTTTTCCTGTTGGATGGCAGAACGTAGCTGTAGAGCCCAGTCGGGTCAGTGTGTCCTGACTCTGGAGCTGGCCTTCTGCCTTGCTCTCCTGCTCTCCCGGATACAATCTATAGTACTAGATTGCCAGGCAATTGTGTTTAAATTGCTTGGTCCTGAGAAAGTTCTAGGCTGCTCTGTTAATATTATGGATGTGCTCACTGACATTTATTTACATTTTTCGGATCACGTTTTTCTGAACTCAGACAACCTTCCCCGTACCATTGCTTTCTCCAGTACATTTGTGTATAAGATACACTGACACTGAAGCCAGCAGATTAGAGTCCACCCCATCCTTTCGGCGGATCTCAGGCTCAGCAGGCAGGATCGGCCCAGGTCCATCACAGGTGTGCACAGTGGCTTGTCTGTCCGTTGATTCCAGATCTAGTGAGGTTGACGACCCAGATTGGCCATCACAGTGTATAACCATCAGTGTAGGAATGGATAGATCATCAATGTAGAAAACGGAGCAGAAATAAGGCGTAGAGAGAGGATGACTACAATAAGGAGACTCCAATTACAAGTGAAAGAAAGAGAACAGAGGACAGGATTTAAAGGTCATTCCTATCGTGGTTCTTATCACACCAGCCAGCTGAGTGGACACAGCTTTCATCTCTAAGAGATCCAGGCGTCTCCTGTAAAGGACCAGATACCACTTTCCATTCTTTTTCTGATTTATTTCCATAGAGAACTCTTCTCTTAAATTCTTAAAGTCGCTCTTAAATTCTTTACTTAAAAAGAGAGAGATGTGCCAGGCGGTGTGGCGCACGCCTTTAATCCCAGCACTTGGGAGGCAGAGGCAGGCGGATTTCTGAGTTCGAGGCCAGCCTGGTCTACAGAGTGAGTTCCAGGACAGCCAGGGCTACACAGAGAAACCCTGTCTCGAAAGAGAGAGAGAGAGAGAAAGAGAGAGAGAGAGAGAGAGAGAGAGAAAGAGATATTTTTAAAAAGCAAACCAAATTTCACAACATACAAATTAAGTCATCTACCATGCACAAGAGGCTCTACAATGGTCTGTGGTTCTCTGAGAACCTGTGCCTGCTTCCAGACAGGTCAGGACTCCAATAGAGGACTAACAAGATACACAAAAGGCACCCAGTGCAAAAAGCAGGGGTCCAACCTAGGAACTGGGCCACACACTCAGAAGGAGTCCAGGTCTGCGGTTCTGAGTTTTCTATGATACAGTTGGGACCAGTAATTGCCCACCCACACCAAGCATCTCATTTCATACAGCATTGTGTCTCTGAGCCTGACAGCCAGCTCTGCCCTGGGCAAAACATTCATCAGAGTGTAAGTGACATTTTCTTTTATACTTTTGTATTGAAAGAAAGAAAGAGAGGGGGAGGGAGCAAGGAAGAGAGGGAGGAAAGGAAGGAAAGAAAGGAAAGGAAAGGAAGGGAAAAGAAAAGAGAGGAGAGGAGAGGAGAGGAGAGGGGAGGGGAGGGGAGGGGAGGGGAGGGGAGGGGAGGGGAGGGGAGGGGAGGGGAGGGGAGGGGAGGGGAGAGGAGAGGGAGGAGGGGAGAGGAGAGGAGAGGAGAGGAGAGGAGAGGAGAGGAGAGGAGAGGAGAGAAGAGAAGAGAAGAGAAGAGAAGAGAAGAGAAGAGAAGAGAAGAGAAGAGAAGAGAAAAAAAGAAAAGAAAAGAAAAGAAAAGAAAAGAAAAGAAAAGAAAAGAAAAGAAAAGAAAAGAAAAGAAAAGAAAAGAAAGAATAAGTTTCTGGCTGTAGAGGCAAACAGAGCTACCTGGGTGAGGGAGCCTCTGGGATGCTCCTTTATAGTTCTAGAACAATGTCACCACAGGCAGCTCCTCCTATGCCTTCCGCCCTTCCCACCTGTCACTCCCTGGCTCACAGTTCCAGAGATTACAGCCAGCTGGATCTGTTGCTTTTATCAAACAGCATGGCAGGGAGTGTGAAAGACTGAAGCTGTTCAAACCATGGCAGCTAGGAAGTAGATTAGAGAGGACCCAGGGTTTCAATATCCCCTTGAAAGGCACACCCCCACTGACACACCTTCCCCCAGCTAAGCACACCGCTCCACATTTCCAGGACTTCCCAATAGGGCTCTCAGCTCCCATCCCTCCCTTGTGTGTATCTGTATCAGAAACCCTTCTGCACTTGTCTGTAATTGCTGAGCTCTCATACGCTAGGCAGGCCAATCCACTGTGTCTTATTTGTTATCTGAGTACCAAATATAACACCAGGTACCTATACATTCCCAACTAATGTAGAACGAACGGATGGAATGGCTGAGAGGGCTGAGGAGCGTCTCAGAAATCACACATGCATGCATGCATCCGGTCCAGTCGTTGTGCAAATTTCCAGGCACTGGAAGTCATGTGCAAGCGGAGTGTGCAGAGGATGGTGCTCCGGAGAAAAGGAAGAGCAGTTGGTCTGCAACTGTTGCAAATCACTGCTTCTTAGCGGAGGACGTGCCCATACTCAATCGTCAGTGCCATGTCCTGTCCTAGATCCACAGTATTTTACACCTTAGGCAACCAACGCTTCCCCAGGGTCCCACTACTGATGGCAAAGCCCTAGTTTCACACCCAGGCAGCGTGGTGTCAGATCCATGATCTCAACCCCTTCAGAATAGCCTTCCAGTGTGTGATCTAGCCATCAATCCCCACACCGTGGGTCCCAAAAGATTTGGCTCTGTTTTTGATCCAGGCCTGGAATTCCACGGCATTAACTTTTACTTTTATAGTCAGTGCCAAGACCCGACCTGCAAGATCTGAGACTCCTGTGAACCAGGGGGCCAGAAGTCCTCTGACAGAGGCCTTGGGGAGGAATGTTTGAGACAGGAGCAATGGCCCATGTGACACATAGAAGGGACCTACGTGAGCCTCCCAAAGGACCTATGTGTGTCTCCCAAAGCCTTTTGAAAAATATATAGCCTAGAGCCCAAACTGCCTGGGATAAAATGTCTTAGAAGAAAAGGCCCTGGCAGGGTATTTTCAAAACTAAAGTTCCACCAACCCACTTAGAATGCTGTCCCCGAAGCCTCTCTAGCTATCTACACAGGGTATGTCTGAATAAGGAATACACTCAAATTACTTATTGTTTCTCAGAGGAGCTGTCACCCACAAGCTGTCATCCTGCGTGGCAGAGAAGCCCAGACTAAAAATACCAGCAGAACTCTTAGCCTCTGAGACTCTTTCAGTATTAGAGTTAGGATAGCAAAAGTAATAAGGAAATCTGCACTTCCTTCAAGATAAGAGCTTATTGTATGCGTATCTATAACCCTTCCGACAAAGTCCCAGTTGTGACTCGAGTTCATATGTCTGAACGACCACTGGACCAGGAAGACTGCCTCTGAGCAAACCCACCACCGTGCACAGCACATATATATATGCCCAAAAGAAAAGAAATACACAAAAATTAATAGCCATAGCATCCTGCTGTGCTATAGTACACAAAGACATTCTCCTGCTCTTTGAATCGACACCTGTTGGCTAAGGTAGTGACTATGAACCCCCCACCACCACCACCACCACCATGAAAGACAAGCAAGGCAAAGGCAAGAATGCCCTCTCACTAGCACGTTGCTTATTTTCCCCCATTCTTGAACGAGAAAGCCTCTTCCTGAATGACTTAGGAATCGTCAAACTTGCCTGGGTAGTTCTGCACCAGATGCTAAATAAAAAGAAAACAGGAGAGCCACAGGACCTAATGACTGACAGTGCTCCATGCTCATGGCCTGCTCAACTCTATGATTTTTGGCTGTCCCTCTTGCTGGTAGAGACCCTGACCCCAAGCAAAAGGGCACCCTTGGATGCCATGGTTGATAACTCCACCGTGGCTCAGCTGGGTTTTATACACTTGAGGGGGCTCCGAATGCCACAGTCACAGGCAGAGCCTTTGTTCCAGGCTCAGTGCCTTTCCTCGTCATACTTTATGGTCCCGTTCCCTCCCCCCAGTGGGCACATTATCTTGGGACCCACTGCAATGCATCTGGGAGTATCTCCTAACTTGGACCCTCAAAAAGAAGGTGCTGGGCCCTGGATCTTTTTCTCCGCAGTGACTACTTAGCTCCCTTGCAAACGGAGCCCCTTCTTCACAGAGCCAGCCATGAAGGTTTAAGGCTACTTCCTGGAGGAGCCCCTTACCTCCCTTCCTGAGGGCAGAAAGCAGCTTCTGTCTTAGTTTACTTTTAATTGCTGTGACAAAGGTCACAGAAAAAAGCAACTTGAAGAGGAGTGGGTTTATTTGACTTAGAGATGACAGTCACCAGGGGACGCCATGGCTAGAGCCTAGAGTCAGGAGCTGAAGCAGAGGCCATGAAGGGGTGCTGCTTGCTTGTCTGCTCCTGCTGGCTTGCTCAGCTTTCCTCTCTCCCTTCCTTCCTTCCTTCTTCCTTCCTTCCTTCCTTCCTTTAAACATTTTGTAGGTTTTTTTATGAGTATGCCTGTTTTGCCTGCATCCATGTCTATACACAGTGTGCATGCCTGGTGTCCATGGAGGTCAGGAGAGAATGTTGGATCCTTAACTGGAACTAGAGTTATAGGTGGTTATAAACCAACATGTGGGTTCTGGGAATTGAACCTGAGACCTCTGTAAGAGCAACAAGTGTTCCTAACCACCGAATCATCTCCCAAGCCCCCTCAATCTGGTTTCTTATTCACCTCAGGACTGCCTGCCCAAGTGGGACACCAACTACAGTAGTTTGGGTGCTTTCACATCAACCGAGAACATTCCCCATAGGTCAGTCTGAGGGGGGCATCTTTCCCAGTTGAAGTTTCCTCTTCTTGGATAACACAAACCTGTGACAAATTAATGGAAAAAACTAACAACAACAAACCTAATTAATACATCATCAGTCTTCTATTTCAGGAACTCCTCCTTAAAGAAAAATCCACTCCAAGTCGGTTTGTCTGTCCACACAAAAAAGAAAACTACAAACTACAAAGAGAGACTTCTTAAAATCTGAAAAAATAGGTACTGTTTTCCATGGTTCATTTCAAATATGGTTTGTCCCCTATGAAACTTCCACTGGAGTTTAATCCCCATTGTGAGGTATTAAGAGAGCTTAAGTTTAATCCAGCTATAGTGGTTAGCCACAGAGCCTCGAGAAGCATTAAGGATTAAATAACATTATCAGGGTAGAGCCCTCATGGTTGAATACAGATAATTTACTTTGAGAAACAGAAAAACTAAGAGGACCCCCACGCACTGGTTGCAGGAACATCACTGTCTCTCGCCATGTAACGCAGTCTGGATTATTTCTGGACTCTGTCAACAGAACGGTCATCAGATTCAACCTCCAGAAACCACAAGTTTCTTTTTGTTAAAACTCAACCACCTCGTGCTGTGTTATTAACCACAGAACATGGGTTACTACTCCATTCCGGTAATTTTTCTGCTATCAATGTGCATTGCTTTTTGATTAAGAGAAAAGTTTACTTTCTATTAAGGCATTATCCTCATAGTTTGTTTGATCATGGAAAGTATCATGTTTCAAAGAACAATCCAACAAGCATAAACCAAACACACTCAATCGCTTGCCCTCCTCTATCTGAGTCAGCTCCGAGCGCATGCTGCAGAATGGCTACTTCTAAAAACCTTCCTTTCTGCTCCCAGTCATGCCCAGCCCTCCAACGCTTCACCTAGCACTGATTTCTTCTTTTCTCTCATGCCCTTCCCAACACTAGCTATAGTTTCCTGATTCCCCAGCCAAACTCACATTAAGGCAGGAAGGGGAAGGGGAAGGATTGATTGGTCCTTACATGCTCATAGGTATATATACATACATACATGGCAAGTATAACTATATATAATATATGTGCATGTATCCACACAGGATTTTACTTGGGGAGCTGGCCCAGTTACCTCAATAGAGTACGCTTAGTTAAAGCACAGCTGCCAATGTGGTGTGTAGATGGTGAGAGGGGTAACGGGATTGTGAGAAAGGACCTCCATGGCCAGCTCAGACATGCCATAACAAAGGTCTCTCTCTCATTCCCTTCTATGAACACTCTCTTCCATCTGCACAGTATGAGGACTACTGTCACCAACCTGAACATCTGATGGAAAAGAGTCAGAGAAATAGGATTCTCCAGACAGCACTGTGTTTCCCAGGGACACATGAAGGTGTCCCCTTCCACAGACATCAATGCATAATGACTAGAGGCTTACAGGTGCCTTTTAGAGCAGGTGAGATCACTGTAACAGCGGAAGGAATCATGTTTCCCTGAAGGAAGAAGGATCTGTCACATGCAGTTGGAGAATCATCAACAGACCACCTCTGAGAAGAGACTCAGGCCAGTGGTTCTCAGCCTGTGGGTCATGACCCCTCCAGGGTCACATATCAGATATCCTGCATATCAGATATTTACATTATGATTCATAGCAGTAGCTCAATTACACTTATGAAGCAGAAATGAAATAATTTTATGGTTGGGGGTCACCACAGCATGAGGTATTAAAGGGTCACAGTGTTAAGAAGGTTGAAAACCGCTGCTCTAAAAGCTGGCGGCAACGGTATGTCTTCCAGTAAACATGTATGGTGAATGGTTCTATTACAGAGTAAGACTCACTCTTCACACATCCTATGTGTGTTAGGGTCTAACAGTTTGGTTTGGTTTGGTTTTTATATAAAACTTTATTCCCAGAGATAAATTCTGCAACATATGAATATCTTCCAATTAAGTTATCCCTCTCCAAATTCTTATACATATACATATTCATCACATAAATGTAGACATACGTATCAGTCTGATTCAATTCTTTTAATTTTTTGAGTTAGCATACGTTTTTTGCTTTTCATTATTAACATTCACATGAGTACTGGTATTACAAGATTCTAGTATCTACAGTAAGGAAAGCAATATTGCTTATAAAATTATTTCTTTAAAATATAATGTGGTTGCCCTTCTGTAATTGTTAATTGCCTTATCGCTCTGACAAAATATCTGACAAGAAGCAATTTAAGGGAGGGAGGGTTCATCCTTAGAGTTTGGGGGGATGTGTTCCATCATGGTGGGGAAGACATAGCAACAGGAGCAGAAAGCCAGATAGCTAGTCACATTGCATACTGTGACATCTGTACACATCCGTGACATAGTACACATCTGTACTCAAGAAGCAGAGAGATGGATGCTGGTGCACAGCTGGCTTTCTCCTTTTAATGAAGCCCCAGAACCCCGGAGGGTGGCATGGTATCACCCACACATAGGATGGATTGCCCCACCTCAATGAACCTAACCTAGATTATCCCTCACACACATGCACAAAGTTTCGACTCTTCAGTGTTTCCAGATCCTGTTGACAATTAATCTTACCCATCACACCTGCCTATTGTGTAAATTTACTTGTATTATTGTGGGGGGAAATGTCTAAGTTAAGGCAGAAATAAGAGGTGTGGCTTCAGACATTAGGCATTTCTCACCTTGGGCCACTATATAAATCTGTGTGTGGCAGAACTGTGACAAGCTCCAATGCTGTATTAACTAGAAGATGAGGAGTTTAATGGTGCATAAGTGGAAATTATTAGATAGGATAGCCAAGGAAGTTATTTAAAAAGCTTCTCTTTTGCACTTAACACTTTCTATGACCTGGTACTAGGCAAGCAGATATGATGGCTACAGATAAGTGGCCATATCAAGACTCTGAAGAGACTTTAAAGAGTAAAAAGAAATTATATATCAGGACTAGGAAAACAGAGAGATAGCAAGATTCTGGGTCTCTGTTGACATTTTGAAGATAACATATCAGGCTGAGACAAACTACAAGAAAAATAAGCACCTGTCTTAGTTAGGGTTTTACTGCTGTGAACAGACACCATGACCAATGCAAGTTTTATAAAAGACAACATTTAGTTGGGGTTGGCTTACAGGCTCAGAGGTTCAGACCATTGTCATCAAGGCAGAAACATGACAGCATCCAGGCAGGCATGGTACAGGAGGAGCTGAGAGTTCTACATCTTCATCTGAAGGCTGCTAGTGGAAGACTGACTTCCAGGCAGCCAGGGTGAGGGTTTTAAGCCCACAGTGACACACCTACTCCAACAAGGCCACACCTCCTAATGAGGTCACTTCCTGGGCCAATCATATACAAACCATCACACACCCATGAGTTGTTAATATTTAGTTTTTTTTACTACATGTAGACTTCATGATAATTCATAATCTTCACTATCATTAAGGTATTAAAAGAAGAGCTAGAGAGATGTGCTTGAGAGTTCATAACGCTCTTCCAGAGGCACCAAGTTCAGTTCCCAACACCATGTTGGGTGGTTCACAGCCACCCAATTCCAGAGAATCCAGTGCCCCCTTCTGGCCTCCACAAGCACCTGCACTCATGTGTACACACTTCCCCAACATAAACACAGACATATCCACATACACGTAATTAAAAATAAAGTGGATCTTCAAAAAGTTTCAAAAGATATTAAAAGACAATTTCCCTGAAGATACAAATGTGTACGCCAGCAGCCAACTAATACCAGAGTTGTGGGATGCAATTGTGTAGAAGAGTAAAGTTAATGATAAAGTAATCATAAAAATAATCTCATTTTCAGAAAAAAAATATTAAAATCTAAAAACAACGAAGTGACTCAAGTTCACCCAGTTCCTAAGCAAAATACCAGCATATTTCCCATCTCTCTCTTTAAGTTATCACCAACCTGCAACACAGCCAGTTTCCCACAGAAAGCCTAAATGAAGGTTAATTTGTCAGTGCTACAAATGCACAGTAACGTCTTTCCCCCAAACACCCTTTTCTGGGCCACCATCTCTTTCCCTCCCAAGGTGGCTTCTTAAAGGAGCCCGAGATGGGATGCTGTACCAATCAGACCATGGCAAATGCCCAAGCAAACGGCTTTACAGAAGGAAAGACTTATTCGGGCTCACAGCTTCAGCAGCCTCATCCTCAAGGGGGCTGGCTTAGTTGTTCCTAAGCCATGATAAGGCAGAGCATTATGATGGTGGGAGTATGTGGAAGAAGCTTCTCACCTTCCATGACCAGGAAGTAGCAAATCTGAGACAGGGGTAAGGCACCCTTCCAAGGAACACTCACCATGACTTTCTCCAAGGTCTATCTGCCAGTAATGCCAGCACTTGGTGAAGCCATGGATGACACCACTAGAAAAGGCAGATCCTGCAGGACCCAATCACTCTTGGATGGTTGGATCTACCAACTGGGAGAAAGACTTCAGCACTTTGGCACTCTGGACTGGAGAGGTAGTGGGTGATGAGATAAGAGCGCTTGATATACAAGAATGAGGACCTGAGTTCAGATACTTAGCAGCCATGTAAAAACTCAGTGTCATGAGAGGCACAGACAAGAGCACCACGGTAGCTTCCTGGCGGCCAGTCTCATTTCAGGTTTACTCAGGGGACCCTGTCTCAAGGGAGTAAGATGAAGAGTGATAGAGACGGATACCCAACATCCTTTTCTGGCCTCTGACCCTGTGCACAGGCACACGAACCCACAAACACATATACCACATACATACTCCACACTCACACACAAAAAATAAATAATGAATAGCCTTTCAGGGGACCTTATGTTCAAGCACATAACCAATGCTAACATTTCCCAAAAGTACCTTGAGATAAATAAGAATAAAAAAAAATATATAGGAAAAGACAATATGGCAGACAGAAAAAAGAACAACAACAAACTTTTTCAATAAAGTTTTATTGGAACAAGTCATTGCCATATCTTCACATGCTGCCTTTGGTTGTTTTTGTGCTGCAATTGCTGAACTGATCTCTGCAACAGACGGCATGGCTGGGAGAAACTGAAAATCCTTAAGATCTGGCCCTTTATTGGAAAAAGTTTGCTGGCTCATAGTGGAAAGACGTATACTTTCTCTTTTGGTGACCTCAATCCCAAAGCTATTAACCCATCCTCATAAGTTAAAGAGGAAGCCACTGAAAGCCTATGAAAGCCCTACCATCCATGCTCTCAGTCATACAGAAAAAGGGGTTAACATATATGCAGTCACTCTCTCAAATGGGAATATTCAGGTTATGACCACATGCTTGATTTTTGTAACGGTTTGAGATATATGTATATATCAAGAAGAAAACCACAGACCACTAAAATTCACCGAAAGTTCAGTAAGATCATTAAGGGAAGGAACAGGGCAAGAGATGGGAGAAATGCTGTCACTGTGATCTGGGAGATTCCCACCCATGGCGCAGCCTCAATAAAGAATAGTAGGACTGAGAAAGGTCAGGGGAGATGAGGTAGAGGCTATGAAAGAAGAAATAAGGAACGCTGGAGAAGGCAGAGGATCCCTAAGTGGGGACAGGAAAGACAGATGGACTGTCACCCAGGGTAAATTGCTCTGAGGATGAGAAATGTACCGAGCACTAAGAGAAAATCAAATCCTGGTCCCACCACCCGGCATGAGGAAGGGCATAATAAAGACAAGTCTGCGAAGAAAATGATGTACAAATGGTATTTTTTCCAGAAATAGACTAATAAAATGCAGATGAAACCCATCAAATTGAAAAATGCTTCTCATCACCTGCGGCTCGAGCAGCTCGGTGGGCTAAAACGTGCAGAGCAGCAGCGCTGCCGGGGAGAGGGGGGTTTGAATCTTGTGCCATCGCTTCCAAGTACATTTGTGTCGAAATGAACTTTACTAGGAACAAATTCCATCAGCGACCCAGCTTACCTGGTGTGACTCGCTGGAAGCATCAGAACCTTGACTGATCCTGGTATTTTTATCGGTGATAGCATCCAAAACAGCCAGGAACAGCTGTAGCCAGAGCATCAACCCCCTGTCTGTCAGAACAGACACCTGCTGGACAGCCATACCTGGGTACCACCTGCTCCAACACGAGCCGCAGCAATGCCTGGGTGGATTTAGGGGAAAATAGTATAGTAGAGTCTCGGTCTGGGTTAGAATTGCTTTTCTGGGATATGTGTATTAAATGTGCTGGTGTGGGGGTGGGGGAGAGACATGAGTTCCCATATCCATGATCACCAGGAAGGGCCCAGGATGGCTCATTGTTGGCTTAGGATGGATCCTCCTTCCTTCGGGTTTGAGAACCGTCTGTGTTTTTTTTCTATAGACTCTCCTGTCTAATCTCACCTTCCCAAAGAGAAACCTTGAAGAGTTTATGTAAATGTCCAGGGCTTTTTTTTTTACACTCGCCCTTGCTCTGAAATAATGACACGGAGCCCTGGTATATTTATTAATGAGCTTCTTACACTATAACTGGGCAGATACTGAGCTATCCCAACCCAACTATGTTGGCCTGGCTTCCTTCCCAGCCACGTGGCGTTACCTGCCAGCTTGATCTTGCCGCAGCTGCCCCTGCTCCTTTTGTCTCCTCCTCAAGACACTCCCATGCAACCTCACAGTGAATTGCCTCTCCCTCGGAGCCCCACCAGAAATCCTCACAGGATCAGAAGTCCCGCCTCCTCCTCCTCTCGTCCGCAGCTATTGGCTGATCGGTTCTGTATTAACCAATCAGAGGTGACAGAAAACAATTTTTACTCAACATTAAAACAGAAGATACTTGACAATACCAACTGTGAGGACTGCAACCAGATCTCTGGGCACAGGAATCAGCATCTGAATACACAGTGCACAAAACCAGCCCCAACAAGGTTAGTCATTTTTCATTGATTTCCACAGACGGCACCACTTTCTTCCAATATATCCCAATAAGCTTCCAATGTTGAGTGTCCATGTTTCACCCATCTTATCTCTCTGACTCATTTTCCCCCAGATGCAAAGGTTGGCAGCATCCATTCCCATACTATGCAAGAAGAAAAGGTTCTCTTCGCCTCTAATGAGAAGAGCTGCATGCGGGGATAAAGCCCCAGCTGAGAATGGACAGAAACTGTATTCTAACCTTTCTGAATCTCTCTGTAGAAAGACTACAGGAAAAAGAAATATTTGTAGCAGCGGAACTTCCTGGGTGAGGGCTGTCCATCCCTCTTTTTACTACTGACAAACTGCTAAAACAAAACACGATTTTTTTTTTAAAGCCAATGTATTTTGATACAAAGAACCCAGCTGAGTAAGGCATGGTGGTCCACTCCTGGAACACAGTACCCAGGAGGCTGACAGGGTTACAGGTTCAAGGTCAGCCTAGGCTACATAGTGAGAAGCTTTCTAAGAAAGAGGAGAGGAAGGAGAAGAAGAGGAAGAGGAAAGAGAAGGGAGATGGAGAGAGAGGAAGAGGGAAAAAAGAGATTTAAAAAAAGGAGAAACCATAAGGAAGAAGAAAGAAGTGGAAGAGGAGGAGGAAGAGGAAAAGGGATGCCTGAGAGCCAGCCCCACACAGCTGATTCATTTCTTCATCCCCATTGATTCATTAATTCCCCACATGGTGCCCCTGTGGTTGCTCTGCTCTTAACAGAACACTGCTCGCCCATCTCAAAGATACAAGCTCAAGCTGAGGACATGAGCTTTGGTGTAACTGCAGGGAGACGCGTAAGGGCCCAGAAATGAGGCCGAACACAGAGGGCAAAATCCCTGTGGGCAAAATTCATCTCTTTCTGAGCAGTGTCTCACCATCTGTTTACATGTCTCCTACGCAAGTGTCATTTTTTTGGATAAGAAGGACCATAATTTAAGGAGATAAAAAAAATCATCACTATTTCATGCTTCTACAATTTGAAAATTATTTAAATCACCTTAAAAAGTCTTTGCCATGAAAATGAAGTACCTGGTATTAAAATCAAAAGAAAAGATCCAGGAACATATGAAGGTATTCAGTGAACAACGATAAAAAGTGTGTTTCTCTCCACTTCAAGTCAAAAAAAAAAATGGTAGTGAGGGTTAAATTGGAACAGTGCCCTCTGTCATGACTGTTTGTGGGCCCACCCGTATTTCTGGAAATGTTCTGGAATCTTCCTCACATTTTTGTTGGGTCATTAAGTATAGGCTGAGCCTCCAGAAGGCCTGTGACCTGCCTTTGGGGGTATAATAGTTTCCCATTGCTGTTGTAATTAGCTACATTGAAACAATCTGTATTTATTATCTTACACTCAGGAGGTCAGAAAGTGTCCCAACTCTGCAAAACTGGAGACATTGGCAGAAGGGATTATTGTCCTGGAGGTTCAAGGGAACAGTCTCCACTTCTCCTTTTCCAGCTCTCTGTTCGTGAGCATCACCGTGGCCCTCGCTGTCCTGTCCACCTTTCATTTGCCTGGTCTTCGGGACTTCAGCTGGTTTTACCATGTGATTCAGGACAATCCTTCTTCCAGGGATAACCTTGATTGTCAGCCCTCTTCCATCTGTAGTGGTAGAGCCTCTGGACTGTACAACAGCATAGTCACAGGTTCTGGTAACTACAACCTGAACACACCTGGGCAGTTTATAAAGGAAGGCAAACCTTTCTATATCCCAAAACTTCCAGAATAAGAGGCAGGGGGTAGGTGAGGAAGGGACATTCGTTACCAGGACATGTATGAATTCTGAATTCAGAGCAGAAGGATAAACTGAAGAGACAGGGAGATAAATGCCTGGGGCTGACATAGTTACAGGTTCAAGGTCAAATAGTTGTAGCAGCTGAACTTCCTGAGTGCCAGCTGGTAGTAAAACTGGAAGTATTTAACAGAGGAGAGGATGGGCAGATGGACTGGAGCCAGCATAAGGAGAGGACCAGAATCAAGGGGGCAGGGCCCTGAATCGGAACGGTACAAGGCTGCTGCTAGAGCACCTGGGTTTTAAAAGCACCAACCACACCAGCAACGTCTGTTATCAAGTGGCTATTCCACTCCAAACACAACCCCGAGAGCTTTCCCATCTCTCTGATCCAGTCCTAACAACCTTGTGACACATGTAAGAGCTGACCCCATAATAAAGGTGGAAACCAATGCTTACAGAGCTGGAGTAACACGCAGAAGAATACTTGAGTTTAGAGAAGCAAACCCAAGTCAATTGTCTGGCTCCTAAACCCATAAAAACCTCGAGACATCCCCCTACCCGTCATACACAGCTTCTCCCGCCAGCCTGGGAATAGATTGCGCAAAAACTTGCTGCTCTGTGACCTCAAACTCTGAATCTGAATGGAATTCAAGAGCCCATGAGATGGCTTAGCAGGTAAAGACATCTTACCTGCAAAACTGCCACCCTGAGTTTGAGCTCCAGACCCCAGGAAATGTGAAGGAAGAGAAGAGACTCAACAAAGCTGCTCTCTGACCTCCACACGCTACCATGCTTTGCAGACCCACACATACACATATCATGCACTCTGGCAAACAATATTAAATACAGTCTTTCAAATATATTAGCTGGCCTTTGCATCTCTGACTCAGGGAATGTGGAAGAGGAGAAGACAAGAAGACTGTAAAAACCAGAATAGCGGGAAACAATCTCTCCTAGAAATGGCTGCGTAAGTATGAGCAGAACAATGGCCACATGAGTGGGCAGGCACTTCAGTGGGGCGCCCTAGACAGAGGACTATAAACAACTAGTGGCTGCTGGGAAAAGGAGAATTAGTCTTTCCCAGAGATAAACTTCATGATTGGCTGCCCAGAGCACAATAGTCAGACCTAAAACCATATATACACTACCAACAAAAATAGACTTGTGCTGGGCGGTGGTGGTGTACGCCTTTAATCCCAGCACTTGGGAGGCAGAGACAGGTGGATTTCTGAGTTCAAGGCCAGCCTGGTCTACAGAGTGAGTTCCAGGACAGCCAGGGCTACACAGAGAAACCCTGTCTCAAAAAAAAAAAAAAAAAAAAGACTTGTATTATAAATATATCATATATCTATACATATACATTTATATGTACATACACGTGTGTGTGTGTGTGTGTGTGTGTGTGTGTGTGTGTGTGTGTGTAATAATAAAGAAAAAGAAGTTATCAACTTGAGAGTAGGCGCGAATAGGAGGAGATCTGTTGATCTGAGAGCATAGCTGGAGGGGGAAAGTGATATAGTTCTATTTCAATTAAAATGTATTAATACACGCACATGCATGTACGTGCATGCACATGCGCATGCGTGTATGTGTGTGTGAGAGTACACATGTGCCCAAACACACACACACACACACACACACACACACACACACACACACGCTGATGAAAATGCTCATTACATAAAAGTAGTTGTCACCAAGCCTGTCCATATGAGTTTGATCCCTGGAATCTATGCGATAGAAGAAGAAAACCAAATTCCTACAAGTTTGCCCTCTAACCTCCTCACCCACACCCACACCTATGTGCACATGTGCACCAAATAAATAAATAAATAAATTATTTTATGAATAAATTTAGAAAGTGAAATCAAAGTTTAGAGTAAAAAAAATAGGTTTCCATTTCTTTCTAAGTCTCAGTGAGTGGTTTTACGACTTAAGGGTTTCCGACTGCACTTTGTAGTACCCGAGAACTGATGAGCACTGTGCGAGGTAACGTGGGCCACTCACTTGAAAAATGTTGTCCTAACTGGCAAGCAGTTTACAAATGATACACTTCCATGGAGAAAAGCATTGCCTGCAGGGTGGTGCACAGTGTTCCGAGCCTGCCTGGACCTTGAGAAGTTACAGACAAATCCTCTGCCTCAGGGTTCCCATCACTTTCTCTGTCACCCCCCAAAGTTTTGTGTTCTTTTTACCAGGCATTGGAACACAAGGCAACCATGGTGGGTTCCATTTAGCTGCTAGGGGAAAGAAGGCCAATAATTAATCTTATTTTGCTTTCTAGAGCTTACTAGGTGAATTCAAATAGGCATCGATTCACCTCTGCAGACAATTCACCCACAGAATGTCTTAGCATTTGAGACAAAGACAAACTCTCTTCTGAAGAGTAAAATGCCCTTTGAGCATGAGCAATGGGGGGTGGGCTCCTCTTGTGGTGGACTCCACCCAATCTCTGACAGCATCTGTCCTTGATGTATGACCCTCCATACACCGTGCTGGGCACCACTGAGAAAGTCCCAGCCAAACAAGAGAAAGGTATTCTCCCTAAGGGAGTTCTCTCTGCATATCTGGACAATAATAGTATGACAGTCAGGTCACAAACGTTAGAGATAATATGCAGGGGAGAGAACTTCTAAAATAAAACCAGATCCCGTCACCCTTCTTTAGTTCTCCCGTGGTCTTCCATCACCTATGGGACTCATTCTAAACTCCTTACCCAGTGTACTGGCTAGTTTTGTGTGTCAACTTGACACAGGCTAGAGTTATCATAAGAAAAGGAGCTTCAGTTGGGGAAGTTCCTCCATGAGCTCCAGCTGTGGGGCATTTTCTCAATTAGTGATCAAGGTGGGGAGGGCCCCTTGTGGGTGGTACCATCTCTGGGCTAGTATTCTTGGGTTCTATAAGAGAGCAGGCTGAGCAAGCCAGGGGAAGCAAGCCAGTAAGGACCATCCCTCCATGGCCTCTGCATCAGCTCCTGCTTCCTGACCTGCTTGAGTTCCAGTCCTGACTTCCTTTGGTAATGAACAGCTGTGTGGAAGTGTAAGCTCAATAAACCCTTCCCTCCCCAACTTGCTTCTTGGTCATGGTATTTGTGCAGGAATAGAAACCCTGACTAAGACACCCAGGAAGAAGGCTGTCTTCATCTGGCCTTTCCAAACTCACACCCAAGCCTCCTCCAATCCACAGATGGATCTTCCATATGAACTCATGGTCTTCAAGTGCACCACCATGTTTTTCAGAATCTGTGCTAGCTGTTTGTTCTGTCTAGAAAGCAAATCAGTCAACTCAGACAGCACATTGTTGTCAAGGTTAGTCCTTTTTCAATCCTTAAATCTCTAGCTAAATGTGAGCCCCATCCATCTGTCCAGTCAGCCAGCCAGCCATCATTTTCCTACCTCATAACAGTTGTATTATGCATGCATATACATGCACACACACAGGTATACATGTATGCATGCATGCACATGCACCCCCTCATCATCAACATCCTCATACACATATGTGTAACCCAGACGCTGAGAAGGTATTTCTGCTACAGCAGCTTCGGCCTCCCTTACTCATCTCTAAATCAATGCCAGGTTACACTTCTCTTCTTCTATGATTTGCATCTATGGGAGTAAATAAATCTGCAAAGGCCAACCTGTGAGTGTTTGATTTAAGGACCAGACAGATGTGGTTTCAAATCCTAGCCCCACCCTTTATTATTATTTCATCTACAATAAGTTACAAGGATTCTGATCAGTAATAGATACTTTGTAGAAACAGTTTACAAATTAGTATAATTTATGTAATGCCACTAAGACGGCCTAACATACAGTGGGTGTTCAATGAACAGTACTAAACATTTCTTATATAGTTTAAAAGCTGGCCCTGGTAGCAGGGATGAAGAAAAGGGTATGAGCTGGCCCCAAGGGCATGAGACCAGAAGACCTGGCTTTACCCCTTGCTGGCTGTGGCACTGGGTGAGCTAGCAGGGCAGTGCTGGAGAGCTCGCCCTGGTGGTGTGAGTGCAGGAAAGCCAGTGGGTTGACCAGTTCAGCTACCACCCAGGTCCAGATTCAAGACTTTGAGTTGGCCCACCCCAACATCTGCCGTATCTATGAACTGCTGGAGCGTGGGAAGGGGCTTGTCCTGCAGATCCAAAGCTGCAGGATCTCCACACAAGACAACAGCAGGATATCTGAGAGGAGTCCTGGTAAGGATCCAGTATTGATAGTGTAGCAGAAGCCAGAGATCTCAAACCAGACCAACGACTCATTGCAATGAACATTTGCAAGTAATAATGTGTGGGCAAAAGGGAGTATTCTGTAGGACACACCGTGACACACTACAATTTCTACAACAAGATTTTTATTTGCTTGTGTGTGTGTATGTGCTGAGTTGTTTATTTTTGTCTATTTCAAAACATGTTCATGTTCCTTTCAATACTAATACGATGTGAGTACTATGAAGCATTGTCTGGACATGGTTTGAGAGTGTCCCCCAGAGGCCCATGTGCTAAAAAGTTGACCCCCAGGGTAGCCATATTGAGAGACCTTTAAAAGGTGGTATCTAATAGGAGGCAATTAGGTCTTCAACAAGATTGAAGCTTTCCCTAGTGTCATGAAAGTGGCCATTATTAGAAAAATTGGCTCTTCTCCTGGCTCTTTGGGTTCCTGCTTTGCTATGTGACCACTCTTCTGCACATGGACCCACCATTGTGATACTGTCCCAGTGATTCTTCCTGAGGGCTAAGCAGATACCAGCACCATGATGTGAATCTCCAGAACTATAAACTAAAAACAAAGAAACAAAGTTTTATATATTTATATATATAAAATTTATACATATATACATATATATATATATTATTTACAAAGTACTCAGTGTCAGGTATTCTGTTACCACAGTATAAAACAGACCAAGATACTATAAAGACAGCTGCTATACTGCATTAATCAAGAAGTAGTTCCAGAGGGCTGGAGAGGTAGATGGCTCAGTGGTTAAGAGCACTGACTGCTCTTCTGAAGGTCCTGAGTTCAAATCCCAGCAATCCCATGGTGGCTCACAACCATTCATAATGAGATCTGATGCCCTCTTCTGGAGTGTCTGAAGACAGCTACAGTGTACTTACATATAATAAATAAATAAATAAATAAATAAATAAACAAACAAACAAATAAATAATCTTTTTTTTAAAGTAGTTCCAAGAGTTTCCCCTTGTTCTTACAAGTGTGTTTTTCTGTGGTTGTTTGACAGCACAGATGTGAAATTCATTTACACGGAGGATTGACTACAGGTACATCATGTTTCAAAAGGGGCGTCTCTAAGAAGCACATCTGGACGTGATGAAAACACACACTGCAGAAGAAGTGGGTGGGTGGGTAATGGAGGATCCCTAGAAAACAGATCACTGCCTGTACTCTGAAGGGTGGCTTGAAATGTCACAACTATAAAGGAGCCCAGAGATCATCCACTTCACCCACCAGCACTGTGGTTTTCAAAGAAAGGGAATCAAAGTCCCAGTGGTACTGCTGAGAATCCTTACCGAGCCTGGCAGCTTCAAAAGGCAAGAGTAGAAAGTAATTAAGAGAAGTTAGCGGCCTCAAATGGGGTTGAGGAGCAGGTGGGGCGTAAATAATACATAAAATAAATAAAAAAGATTAGTACTTCCCCTCTTAACAGTGGCAGAGACAGACTGAAGTTGATAAGCCAGAAGCCAAGTGAAAAGACCGGTGGATGAGAGGCAGACATTAGCCTTCTTTCAATCATAAAGAAGGGTAATATTCACATGAGGACAGAACAGAGTACAGCCGTCTTCAAAGGAAGAGCTCGAGAGACAAATGCACCTTATTTATAAGCGGCAGCTAGAAATTAATGCCTTCTTTTTCTTTAATAAAGAAAGGCTTCTACAGAGGAGCAAGTGTGAAGAAAGTCAATTTATTATATTACTGCAAACAGAAAGTTCCCAAATGTTCACCCTGTTTCTGAGAGAATCCATACCCCCAAGGCTACCATTTCACCCTGCAAATGACATTAGAATGAAATATTTATTAATCCAGCAAATACTGACCCGTTAAGTACCAAGCTCTAGGAAAGGGCCAGCGAATAAAACAAGATAAAACCCCACCCAAAAAGGGAGATGATAATAAAGTATACTGTGTCTTCTTTCCTTTTGATTCCCAGATCAGATTTTGTGTGTGTGTGTGTGTGTGTGTGTGCACACGTACATATATGTATACTATATATATATATATGCCTAGACATCCATGTCATATATATGCATGTATGTGTGCATGCATGTGTGTGTGTGTGTGTGTGTGTGTGTGTGTGTGTGTGTATCAGACACAGATGTCTGGACAGATGTATTAGCTATGTTGTATTGCTGTGATAAAACCCCATGAAAAGCAACTCATGGAAGAAAGTTTATTTTGACTAATCGTTCCAAAAGGTGAGTCCAAAATGGCAGGGCTGGCCATGGCAGTAGGTGGCAGAAGCAGGAAACTGAGGGACCACATCTTCAGGGGTAAACATGAAGCTGAGAAAGCCAATGAACAGTGGAGCTAAGCCAGAAACCCTCAAAGCCTGCCCCGGGTAACACACTTTCCCTCAAGGTTCCATTTCCTAAGGCTCAACAAAGTCCCGCAAAACAGCATTACCAACCAAGGCCAAGTACTCAAATCCGTGAGCCTTCGGGCTCGTTGTCCCTTCAAACCTCCACAGGGAGCAGATAGGACAAACAGGAGAAGGGAGAGGGAGGGATAAGGGAAGTGGAAGGTATGGAGAGAAATACACTCCACGTGCAACGTCTACCTGTATACAAATGTCCTTAGGTAATGCAGTATTGTATGCAATGAATATGCACAATGGAAATCTAATATTTTTTAATTTAAATAAGGAAGATCATTTTAGGTAGTGATGAGTACTCCATGGAGTGCGGGAGGGGGAGCGGGGGGGGGGCCCGGCAAAGGCAAAGGGGGGAGAATCAAGCAGGGTACTGAGCATGAGTGAGACCTGCAGAGCAGGATAGAGCTCCCTGCCAAGGTCGAGCTTACACGAGGTAATGAAAATGAAGAGAAACTGAAGCTCCAGACCAAGAAGACCTCAACTGTGTGCACTAGGGATGAACTGATGGGGAGGGGGTGTTTGCACAGAAGGAACCCAAATGTAACCCGAGGAAACAGAATAAAAGCAAAGCTAGCAAAGGGGTCAGAAAAGCAGGAGGGGAAGAAAGGCTGCAGCGGGAGGAAGAAGCTAGAGTTCTATCCCACATCACAGAAAGTCATTTGGGGCTTTAAGTGTGAAAGTGAGACTTTGACTTATAATTTCAAAGTCAAGTTTTAAAATCATGAACATAATGGAAGTCAGCCGACAGATGTTCTTAGAGAAAATCCCAACGCCGGTAAACACCAGATGTTCCTTTAGAGAGAGACTAAAACAGGTACCTAGAGAACATGTGTCTGTAACCCAAATAAATCCCAGGGCCCCCTGGACCCATGTCAATATCATTCATTCATTCATTTGACACATACTTAGAGAAAATTCAGTGCTGTGCGTAGCAGAATAAATGGAGCAAAAATCTGTCTCCTGGTGAATCTTACATTTTTAAGGAGACAACCGATAAACAAACATAAATATTTAAAGTTTGCTAAAGGAACTACGAAGAAGTATAAAATGGTATAAGGGACTAAGGAATGTCTGGATATATTTTTGATTTATTTCTTTTTAAAGGAAATTTCCCTCTAAGGAATGGAATTTGGGCAGATGGCTAAGTTTCATCCAAGGGAACGGCAGCCACTGAAGTCCTGAGGCCTGAGCATGCGTGTTGCAGGGCACACCGAGCCGTTAGCAATGGAACAGAGGGGAAGGCGATGCCCGCATATTGGAAAGCCATTTTCCTTAACAGCGCTCTACAGGGTGAACTTTAACATCTACCAAATGTCCACAAGCATCTTGGGTCCCTCTGTCCTTCTGCAGTGGTCCATCAGCCTGTTCTATGCCAATACTTCTGTGTCGCTCAGGATAGAGTCAGGAGAAAGAAACTCCAACAGTAATTGAAGCAATGATAGATAGATAGATAGATAGATAGATAGATAGATGATAGATGGATGGATGGATAGATAGATAGATAGATAGATAGATAATAGATAGATGATAGATGGATGGATAGATAGATAGATAGATGATAGATGGATGGATAGATAGATAGATAGATAGATAGATAGATAGATAGATATCATTGATATATAATATATATATATCCTATATTATATGGTGTCATCAACCAAAGGCTCATAGGGAGTGGCAGTTAGGAAGTGTGGCTTTGTTGGGGAAAGTGTGTTACTGGGGTGGGCTTTGAGGTTCTAAGTGTTCAAGCAAGGCCTGGTGTCATCCCTTCCTCCTGCCTGCAGCTCTCAGCGATCCCTCCAGCTCCGTGTCTGCCGGTGCCCTGCTCTGCTTCCCACCAGGATGGTAATGGACTAACACTCTGACCTGTAAGACAGCCCCACTTCAATGTTTTCCTTCGTAACAGTCGCCATGGCATCTGCTCACGGCGGAGGAAACCCTAGCTGAGACAACTATGGAAAGGATTTAAAGAAAACTCCAAGGGAGACAGACACAGCATGTTTGAGGGGTGAAGTGGTTCCTGAACTTGTAACAAACTTAGAAAGGGCTATCTCCAGCAAAGACCCTCAGATAGCCACATTGTTAGGTCTTATCTGTGGGCTCCTAGATGTTCCGAATCTTCAGATAAAATGTTGAACGTCCCATTGTCTGAGCATCCTTCCGCTGCTCAGAAGACAAAGAAGTCCCGCAGCAGAGAAACGGGGCTCTGTATTAAGCACATCCTCATCTTTAAAAAGAAATGATAGAACCTACTTCTTTAGAATAATATGAGACCCATGCCAAATAGATAAATAATAAATAAACAAACAAACAGCACAACCTGGTCCTGGTTCTGTGAAGATGAGGTATGACTGGTAATGACCTGGACTCCTAAAAAGATCTGGAGCAATCCAAATTCCCAACTCAACCAGAGTGTTAGGGACACGTGTCGATTTGATGGTGGTTTGCCACCTCGAGCTCTCGGGCTGCCCTTCCCCCACGGTGCATGGGTAAGACTAAGATAATGTTGCCTCCCTGGTGTGCACTTCTCTCACTCATCAACATTCCAAAGTTTCAAAGTAAGAAATTGTGTGTCTGGTGGGTATATCTGGGTGCGTGTCTGGGAGTGTGGTGTGGGATAGGTGTCTGTATATTGGTGGGTGTGTATGTCTCTGAGCGTCTAGGTTTATATGTATATATGTAGGTGTGTCTGGGTGTATCTGTGTGTGTATGTGTATATGTGAGGGGTGTCTGTGTTGGTGGGTGTGTATATGTCTGAGTATCTGGGTGGATATGTGGATGTGTCTGGATATGTGTGTATATCTGTACGTGTACTGTATATGTGGGGTATATGTGTATACCTATCTCTGGGTATATCTATGTATGTATATGTGTTGGGGGATGTAGGTGTTACACCTTTGTGTTTGTGTGTGTGTAATGTGTGTGTATGTTTTTCTATGTATGTGTTTCTGTCTGTGTGTGTGTTTCTGTGTGTGTGTGTGTGTGTGTGTGTGTGTGGTTGGGTGTATTTGTGTGCTTCTATATATGTGGCAGGTTTCTATGTGTAGGTGGAGTTATGTGTGTTTGTGTGTGTGTGTGTGTGTGTGTGTGTGTGTGTGGTGTATGTGTGTGTGTGTGTGTGTGTGTGTGTGTGTGGTGTATGTGTGTGTGTGTGGTGTATGTGTGTGTGTGTGTGGTATATGTGTGTGTGTATGTGTGTGTGTGTGTGTGTGTGTGTTGCATGCTCCTGAGTGCCAGTGGAAATGCCAGTTCTCAACCCTGCATTATTACCTTGAAAAGGGGGTCTCTCACTGAACCAGAAGCTCACCTTTTTGGCTAGGCTGGCTGGCCAGTGAGCTCCCAGAATCCAACGTTCTCAGCCTTCCAAAGCTATAGACTTACTTCATAGCCCTAGCTAGCCTGGAACTCACTGTATAGGCCAGGCTAGCCTTCGACTCTCATATTGTTTCTGTCTCTCGAGTGTTGCTGGGATCAAAGGTACACATACCACCGTGCCCGTGGAACATTTCAACATCAGCAAGACGTTTTATGATCATCTTACTCCTAAGCCTCACAAAGGACTTTGCCTTCGCCCTGTTCATTTAGCTTCCCCGCTCGCATCTATCAATCACCAGAACTTCCGTGCAGCATTTAAAAATCTGCTCAATAGACCCAGCCTAATCTTGCAACTTGTACTTTGGCATTGTAGAAAAGAATTTCAACCTAATAGCCCCATCTCCAAAAGTTATCCAAGCAACATCCTGCTAACTAATTTGATCTACAGAAACCTCATTCTCCTCTTCTGCTTTCTTCTCCATTTTATCTCCTGCCATTGTGTGGCCCATTTTACCGCAAACTTTAGTCCCTTCGTTTGCATTTCCTCTCACACACTACCCACTTAAGATTAGCACTCTTTAGGGGCCACACATTTGCCTCTGCTGTATACATGATTCCTAAAGGCACCAAGTAGTGGGTTGCCCTGTCTACATCCGCCAGGGGAGAAGAGGATTACACATGGTCACTCAGGTTAGGAATTAAGATGTAATGTGGTTTCTCAACATGGTCATCTCAAAAGCCTCCCTTCCTGACTCCACAGGGTAAGGCTGGACTTCTTTCTTGTAAGGTTAGCAACCAAGTTCTAAGTGTCTTAAAAGCATGCCAAGTAGGAGGCTCATTACCAGTGATGGGTTTACAGGAAAACTACACACCAAGATAGGAAAAGGCCTGAACGGGCACCAAAACACAAGATCAAAGGTGACCACAGAGCACTGCTAAGGTATCTAATAGAGGGGAAACTTGATAAGAGAAGAGGTAAATACAGAAAGGCTATGAAGTATAAGAAATGGTTATAGGTCTCTGTTTACAATGTTGAGCATGTCCTATTCCTGGGCTAGTCTTTGGGAAACAGCTCAAAATTACTTTCTTGGACTCGAGCTTGTTTTGATCGACCATTGGCCTTCCTGCATTCCATCCCTGTATTTACATCACTAAGACTACCCTGCCTGTCTGCATGATGCGCTGGATTGGAACACACAACCGGGAATTTTTTTTTTCCTCTGCTGTTCAATCCTTGAGCTGTTAGTCCATTCTCTTCTCATTTTCACTGAGATCTTTCCATCAAATTCTCATCAAAATGCAGGCAGCATGGTACTGCCAAAGGGGTGGTCGGCTCTGTGAAAGCCTGCCATCTCATCTAGTAGAGGAAACAGAGCAGCTAAGACAGCCTGGCTTTATTCTGGGACTTTTGTTTTGCTATTTGGGCTATTTGTTTGTTTGTTTGTTTATTTATCTATTTTTTTATTTTTTATTTTTTTACTCAAGTACCAAGCAATATTCAGAGACTGGTTTGGTTCCAGAAATGAAGTCTGACATAAAACTAAGATCAGGAAAAGCCTTCTCCTGAAGTGCAAATAAGAACCAAAACAAGCCACACGTCTGCCCGCCCATGGCCGCACAGAGAACACAGCCTTGAAGTCACAGGAGCGGCTAACATCTAGATTTAGAATTAAGAATAATGTGCATGAAAGAAAAACTAGCAATTCTGCAGGGCGGAAATCAGACGAATTCTTCGACAGGACGGTAAAAGTTAACATCAATGATGGGCAGATGGACATTGGGTACCTCAGATCTCACGGCCTGAACGGCACACAGAAGCAAGCATAGAGTACATGGGGATAGATTAACCAAGAGAAAACACCACAAAAAGCCAAGAATTTTCCATTAAATACACACAAAAATTGGAATTGTATTGATAAATTCGCCAGTGTCACAAATGACAAAGAAAGATTGCAAGGCATTACAAATGGAAAGAGACTAGAACCAAACGAAGTGCTTGATCCTACATTTGTCCCTGTATTAGAGGATGGAGAGGGAGAGAGAGAGGGAGGGATGGGAGGGGGGCTAGAAAGAACACTATTGACAAAATTAAAATATGCTTGGCTCACAAAAGTATTTTGATGCTAAATTACTGAAGTTGACATATGATCGAAGAGTCAGGTTTTATTCTTAGGAAACACATCAACTACAAGGAAAAGGGTGTGATGTCTGTAACCTAGTATCAAATAATTCAATAAACCTTCTAAGCATGTATGTGTATGCGTGTGTGTGCATACATGTGAGTGTGCATGGAGAGACCATACACTAACATCAATGGCTAAATGACAGTGTTAGGGTGCTGTTGAGGGTTTAAACTATTCTGTTTCTCAAAACTCCAAGTAAGGAGTCCTCAGGAGCTTACCTGAGAGGGCTTGTCTATGTTTGTTCACCAGTTTGTGTAGATCCGAGCGGCTTTGTTATCCTGAAGTTCACGGATAAGAAGGAACTTTGGAGTTACTTTTCTAGCCCAGTAAATTTCAACATTTGGCCAAGTTTGTACATACCGAAGAAGACAGTAAGACCTCAGTCTCTTCTGCCCCCTTTGTCAATTAAATGACTTTATTAACCTAAACAGTCAAGTGCGCAAGATGTTATCCTGTCCTTAGAGACTTTTGAATTGTTTCATTCTTTCTATCCATGACCAGGGAGAGACCAATAACATTCCCCAGCCATCTAAACCTACTGAACACTCGTAGCCCCACCCCAGCCTCGTTTGTTCAAGCATTCCTGGGCCATGAACATTCAGCGCTTAGCAGAGTCCTGAGCAGTCCCTGGGCTACGATGCTACAATGCTAGGATGCTGTGAAGCGGAATTCTGGCTTTGCCCCAGTTACCTGCAGTGTCTCTTCTCTTTACACCTCTCTGATTGGAACTCATCCTCTATTTTCTCTGGTGATTCTCTTCCATCTGTCCCCCAAGCCCCCAGGTGAAAAATTTCAAATCCCTGGAGAAAGTGGCACGTGTGTATCAGAAGATCTGAACAAATACATAAAATGACTAAAATAAAATTAAAAAAAAAAAACCAAGCAAATAAAATGTTTGCTTGTACCCGAGTATTGAGCCCCCTCTCTTGGTTCACACACCCCTTAATCTTGTGACCCCCTCTGAAACTGTCTCTCATTTTACCATTACACAAACAATGTACCTCAGGGCAGGAGAGATAGCTCAGTGATTAATGTGTATTGTTCTTGCAAAGCTCTTGAATTTGGTACTCAGTATCCAGTGTCAGGTGGTTGATAATCACCTGAGAGTGGGGTCCAGGGAGACCCAGCATCCCTGGCCTCTCTGGGTATCTGCACTCACATGCACACACAATGCTTAAAAATTAAACAAATGTTTTTCAAATGCTTATTTGCGACTCCCACATCTCGGTTTGCATCATCCAAAACACCTCAGTGCATTCACTAAACAAAACTCAACTCCTATCTTTTACTTTAGAACCTGGAGAGTGGCTTTGATGTGTCTGTTTAGTTTTTCTCTGCCATTTCCTTCTCTCTGTGATACTGTGACTATTCCTTATCATGAACCAGGATATAATCTACCCTGTATACTTAGAATGCCGTGTCTACTCTACTTTCTTCTAAGTCTTTTGATACAAGCAGTCCTTGGTTGCCGTGTGTTGATATCATAGCTTCGAAACCATATACTTCAACACACCTTCAAGGCCCTCCCCGCAAAATGCATCAAACCACTCAATGGGTGCATCACCACTGAGCCAGCCTTTGCTAAGTAGTGAGCCTTTGTCTCAAAGCATAAGATTAAAAGGTAATCCGAATGATTTTAGATGAATCTAAGGCTTAGATGATTAATCTGACTCACCAGATAACAACAGAGCTGGGTCTCTGAGCCCCCAGATTCCTGCCATCGTCTAACTTCAGCTTCATCCAAGGCCAACTGAAATGTCAAACAGCAGCAGCAGCAGCAACAGACACTTACTCTGTCCTGTGCACTGCGTCAGAACATTTACCCAAGATGATAATAGAACAGGAACGGGCAGGGGTTATCAAACACCATTTATCCCCTCCCCCCCCTTTAAGAGGGAATATGTTTGCAGAGGCCTCTAGAAAACACCCCTGCACAATCTATATGTCCAAACCAGGGTCTGACTCGCCCCTCAGAAAGCCCATGGTTTTTCTCTGCTGCGCTAAAGGACGTAGGGTGGCTGCCTATGCCAGATAATATCTCCATCCCTGAGGCCTCTTGTCTCAGTGGGCCGGTGGGCCACACCTATTCTCCAAGTTCCACTGCGCTGGGGCCACCCTCTGTGGCAGTTTAATTTTCCCTCCTAAAAGGCACACTATTGTTGTCATTGTGTGCTTAAGTGTGCCAGCTGCCCTTCATTGTTCAGCTTTGACAGTCATTCACCCTCTGATTCTTTCACTTAGCGGGTTTCCTAGTTTTATCTGACAGAGACAAGATCCCATTTCACCCCCGACGCTCAGACGAGCCCGCCCTTCATGTTCCTAATAGCTTCTGTCTTCACCTCTTTGCCCTGCAGCTGGCTGGGAAAATGGGACAGAATTGCTCTGATAAAGTCTACTCCTATCTGGGTCTCTTTCTCAGAATTTGAGTTTAGGCTTAGTGTGGCCAATAACCAGTAAGTATGAGGTTCTGGGGTCAGAGGCTTTCATCAGGAGGACTCCTCCCTGCCAAAGGTCATTCAGAACAGGCGTTGGATGTACGCTAAGAGGCTGCCCAGGGTTTAAACCAATGCCAACTTCTTAAAATGGCTTCCTTGACAGCTCAGTCCAAAATAGCCACATCCCAAGTAGGTCGCTCTGTTTTAATTCTCTGTTCTGCATTTTTTGTACATAATGCTTTCCTGGTGGCTTAATTATCGTACGCCATCATTTAGCAGAGTGTGTGTGTGAGAGAGCAGGAATCTTCTCCACAAACTATCTCCAGTCTCATCACATTTTGCCACACGAAAATAGTGTTTGTTGTTAGATATTCATTGAGGGAATAGAGGAGATGAAAGAAGAAAGGGAAACTTGAGGTCATGAGGAATCCAGACAGATTAAAACAGCTGAGTTCTCCATTTTCCCCAAAGAATCACATGGGATTTTCATTAGTTTGCTTTGAGTCACAGAGATATAATACACAAATAAGTCTCTAAGTGACTTTTCTTTGACCTGGTCAACAACATAAGACCATTAGCTCCTACTTCTTAAGGGAACTGACCATAGTGGAACTTTTTAAAACTACAAAGGAACCTCTGAAGTTGTCTGTGTGTTTTCTGGAAGAAGGCCTTGTTGTGTTTTATAAAAAGATAAGAAAGAAGGGACGTGTTTGGTGTAGGTGTGGTAGAGTGTGGGGTAAGGGGGGGCCTCTGTGGGCCCATAGGGAGGCATCCCTTCCCCCTGAGGTTCCGATCACAAGATGGTATAGTAGAGAATAGAGTTTATTATTCAGGACATGGGAAGGGGAGGGGAGAGACAGACAGACAGACAGACAGACAGACAGACAGACAGGAAGAAGGAGGAGGAGGAGGAGGAGGAGGAGGAGGAGGAGGAGGAGCTGGCCATGAGAGAGGGGGGAAGGGAATGGGGAGAGACAGGGAGCAGGAACAAGAGGAGAAAGCAAGAACAAGGAGGCAAGAGGAGGGGGCAAGCAACCCATTTTATGGTCAGATATACCTGGCTGTTGCCAGGTAACTATGGGGTAGAGCCTAGACTAAATGCCAACAGGCCTGCCGTGCTGGCCAAGGTGCATGGAGTGCCAAGGAGCAAATCAACTTCAAATAATTCCAATAGGAGGGAGTTTACTCTATAGGTCCAAATAGTCCATCTGAAATCTAAGGGTTCTCTGAGCCAAGACACAGGTTTCATTTCCCACCTCTCAGGCACTAGATAGGTCTGTTTTTCTAACTCCTCTTGGCTTCTAGCAACTTAGTTCCTGGAAGATTTTCCTATTATCACAGCTATGACCTTGGCTCTGAGTGACTGTGACATGGGGCAGGGGGTAAGTTTAGTTTCACAAGAAGTCAAGGGACACTTTCAGAGGAACAGAGGCTTAAGAGGAGTGCCCAGAAGGAACTGAAACATAAGGCTGTGAACAGCTGAGAGAACCTGAAGGAAGGAGGAGAGAGGGCAGAGCCAAGCTGATGTGGGCTGTTTCAGGACATTGATTGACTGTCGCTAAGTCACCCGTTGTTGAAGAGACTCTTATACAGGAGTATTATACAGGAGTACTTACTTCAACACAGACAGGCTCTGTATTAGACATGGAGATTCCACACTGAATCTGCAATTTCTGAAACCCAAGAACTGCAAAGCTAAACTGGACAAAATGAACGTGAAACCTAATTTTTGCTTACCACTGGGATCCAGAGGGATCAGGCAAGGGATGGGAGCTGTGGGGGAGGGTCAGTCTGAAGAAGGAAAAAAACCCTCCTGAGAAAGAATCTATGTTACAGAAATAGAATGAGGAAACAAGCCAGTCCTGTTGGTGGACCCTTTGATGACTTGCAGAGACAATCTGGGCGTCAGTACAAGCTACCTGCAAATTTGAACCAGGTCCCAGGATCCTACCTGCCCAAACCAGATGGTTTCCTTTTTGAAAATGGTGATTATATTTATTTATGTATTTTTCTTTAAAAAAATTTTTTTTCAAAGAAAGGGTGTTTGTGGTGGTAAGAGTCTACAAAGTGAGGAAGTAAGGTTTTTCTTAGACCCCAGAACCTTTCCATTTGTCACCATCCTTTGGAGCATTAGTCAAGTTTAAAAACACATTCGCATGGCACTCTCTGAGCAGTCTCCTCCACACTGATAACAGCAGATGGCCATCCCCACCACGGCGGCAATCTGTCTGTCTTCTGCGCAGCAATTTGTGAACGGAGTGTTTTCAACATATCTGTGCTCGGTTTACGGAAAGCCACAACGCACGAAAAGCAAAACACCGAGACGGCGTCTGTGACAACTGCCCAAGCAGACTGGCTCACTTAGAAATCACACACAAGTCCCTCCATAGCTACACGTGACTGAGGAAGACCGGCAGCCTGGGGGGGGGGGGAGGGGGCGGGGGGCGGTGTCAGGGCAGGGGGTGTGTCACCTGAGGCGAATGAGCTGAATGAGCTCTTGAGTATGCCGGATATCCAAACCAAGGTACGGACAACGGAACATTCCAGAGAGTGGAGAGCGATCCAGAAGCCAGACGTCAGGAGAGAGGAAAGGGTGTAACCCTGAGAGCCTGGTCCAGGACAGAGGTCAATAAAATCAAAAAGCCAGAGAGTAGACATCTTGGGCTTTGTGGGACAGATCTTTGCCATGGCTTTATAAGTCTTTGTAGCATAAAAGCAGCCATACACAATAAGGGAATAAATGGACAAGACTAGGTCCCAATAAAGAATTATTTAGATATATTGGAAATTCAAATTCTATGTACGTTTTTGTAAAATGTTATTTTATAATTATTTCAACAATTTAAAATTTAAAAGCATTCTTAGGGCATACAATTCAAAATAGAGAGAAGACAAGATTTGGCTCATAAACAGATTTACCAAACTCTGGTTTAGAATATAACGCTACACAAGAGAAAAAGAAAGCAAACAGCAAATTCTAGCCATGCATGACTTTTAAATTTCTGGTATCCCTGGTTCTTAATTTTTCTATACTTTGTGTGTGCGTGTAGGGTATGGAGGTACCAGCGCCTCTCTTTCTTTCTGTGTCTGTGTGTATCTGTGTCTATGTGTCTGTATTTGTGTCTGTGTATCTGTATATGTGTCTGTATGTCTGTATCTGTGCCTATGTGTCTGTGTCTCTGTGTCTCTCTGGGTCTGTCTATGTCTGTATCTGTCTGTGTCTCTCTGTGTCTCTCTGTGTCTGTGTGTTTGTGTGTCTGTCAGTGTTTCTGTCAGTGTGTCTGTGTATCTGTCTATGTGTATCTATATGTGTATTTCTGTGTGTGTGCATATGTATATGTGTATGTCTATGTGTCTGTCTCTCTGTGTCTGTCTGTTTCTTTGTCTGTCTGTATCTGTGTGCCTTTGGATCTGTGTGTCTCTATATCTGTGTGTCTATGTGTCTATCTGTCTGTGACTGTATGTATCCATGTCTGTGTGAGTATGTGTCTGTGTCTATGTGTCTGTATGTATTCATGTCTGTGTGTATGTGTGTGTCTGTGTCTATATGTCTGTATCTGTGTCTATGGGTCTGTGTCTCTCTGTCTCTCTGTTTCTGTGTCTGTCTGTATCTGTGTGTCTTTGTATCTATGTGTCTCTATATCTGTGTGTCTATGTATCTGTCTGTCTGTGACTATATGTATCTATGTCTGTGTGTGTGTGTATGTATGTGTGTGTGTGTGTGTGTGTGTGTGTGTCTGTGTGTCTATGTCAAGAAGAGGACAACGTGCACGACTCAGACCATTAGATTACACAGCAAATGGGAAAGTCGCCGAGTCATCTCACTCACCCTAGCCATATTTTAAGTGTTTTTAAAGAAATGGGTGAGTAAAGAAATAGTCTATGTGATGGAATTGTATGCAATTGTAAAGAAAAATGAAAGCATTACATGTACAAAAAATATGGAACCCCAACTCATTATGTTAAGTGAAAAAAGCCAGATTCAGAAAGACAAATTCTACATTTTCTCTCATAGCACACTCTGGATCTGTATGTGGGTACACACACACACACACACACACACACACACGTGTGTCTGTGTGATTTATATATAGGAGATCATGACACTAGAGGGGAATTACTGAGGGGAGGACAGATCGTTAGGGAGGGGAGTAAAAGAGATTGTGATGAATGCATATGACATGAAGACTAGGCACGTGGGGAGTCTACCTGGGGGAAGGAAGAGAATCAGCCAGAGCAGGTGAGGGAGACATCAGAGGCCAGTGGGGAATGAGAATAAAAGAGAACAAGGTCTAATAATGCATGTGTAGGAAAAAGTCATAATAAAACCTATTGTTCTGTGTACTAACATTAAAATTCACTTAAAAGTATAAATAAATTAAATTTAATTTAAATAATTACCATAAGTTCTTTGGGTCCCAGTTTTATGAAAAATCGGGTTAATAATATCAATTCACACTTACTATTGACTAACCCATAATCATACAAATTCAGCAAAATTAAATGATTAGAATTGTGAGATGTGAAATGTACCCCCCCCCAAAAAAACCCAGATTCCATTGCTATCCTGGGACAAAAAGAAATAAACAAAATTAATTTTAGGAATATATTTTATTCATCTTAATACAGCCAAATATTATGTCTATATATCTGTGTAAGTAAATACTAATAGGATAATTTGTGTTCATATTTTCCATGCTGTGTCTTTAAAATTCAACATTTGTTTTACAGTTCTCACTCATATTTCAAGTACCAGTAGCCGTGTGTAACTCGGCACTACAAACAGGGCCTGAGAGCTCTAGAGCCAAGATAAATGTCAGAAGCAATAGTCGGGGTTCGGCTATCGAGGCAGGCCAGCAAGAGGGAGGCATAAAATCAAAATCCAGAAGCAAGGAGTGAGTTATGGGCAACTGAGCAAGTTTGGGGCAGTTTGTGGGCAGCGCAGCAGAGATGGGCTTAGAAAGAGCTGCTTCCTGCAGATCCCTGGGACGGGCAGAGAGAGCACTTCACGGGCATGCACTCACTGACTCGTGATGATGGCCTTAGGAAGTGGAACTCCTGCCCTCAGGTTAGGGTGAGACTCTGAAAAAAGTAAGTTGGAGGCAGAGAGAGATGGTTCCCTCCACTGTTAAAATCCTTGTTGCCTTATTGCATAGGATGTTCATAGCAGCCTTATTTATAATAGCCAGAAGTTGGAAAGAGCCCAGATGTCCCTCAAAGGAGGAACAGATACAGAAAATGTGGTATATTTGTACAATGGAATACTATTCAGCAATTAAAAATAATGAATTCATGCAATTTGTAGGCAAATGGTTGGATCTGGAAAATATCATCCTAAGTGAGTTAACCCAATCACAAAAGAATACACATGAAATGCAATCACTCATAAGTGGATATTAATGAGCCCAGAAGCTCTGAATACTCAAGGTACAATTAGCAAATCAAAAGATTCCCAAGAAGGAAGAAGAGGACCCTGGTCCCAAAAAGACTGGATCCAGTTTTGTAGGAGAGTACCAGAACAGAGAAAATGGGGGGGGGGAGGTAATTGGGGAATGGGCGGAGGGAAGAGGACTTATGGGACATATGGTGAGGGGGGAACTTGGAAAGGGGAAAGCCTTTGGAATGTAAACAAAGAATATAGAAAATCTAAGAAAATATTTTTAAAAAACCCTTGTTGCCACACAGGAGTGTCCATTTGAGTTCAGTTTCCTGGTGGAAGGAGAGAACTGACTCTCCAAAGCTGTCTTCTGACTGCTGCACATGCATTGGGGCAGGAACACACACATACATACTCACACACCCATTCACACACACGCATTCACATATACAAACATATGCATGCACACACACACATTCACACATATACACACATACATAGACATACACACATTTACACACACATACACACATAGACATGCTCATACACACACACATGCACACAGACACAAAACTTTTTAAGTGATATATTTAAAATCACAGAGCTGGTGAGTATCCCCCCCATCCACCCTGACTCTTCCTTGGATTACATCATACAAACCCCGGGCAATGAGAGTTCATAAAGGAGCAGATCCCGGGAAGGACACTGAGCAACGATGTCTCCCACATCCCTCTCTCCATCCTTGCAGTTCCATTTTCTCTTTCTCTATTAACCAAACTCTTTCTCTATTAGTTTTTGTCAACTAATGCAGGAGCACTAGCTTTGGTCTTCAGTCTCGCTGGCTCCAGAATTTAACTGACAAAGTAATTTGCTTAAAACCCAATTCTGGACACATCTCCTTCTGACTCAAAAACCCTCCTCTGTTTCCTCTGGCTATACAGCAAAACCACGGATTCAAGAAACATGGTTCATAGCTCTCTGCAGTTTCTTGGCATACCATTCCAGACTCTGCAAGACGTGCCCTACCATGTTGATTTCATTGTCTGTGATCTCCCCTTCAAATAGATGCTCTAGACTCCAAGCTAGGGCTGAGAATGCCCCGTGTCGTTGTTCATGATGCAGCTTACAAACAAACCCACCACTGCTGACTTATTTATGACTTACGCTCACCTCTTTCCTCACAGGCTTTCAACAGAATTCCAGACAGCTTCCAACAAACACGACTTCAAGTGGTTCTGTACAAGTCATTCTTGGTAAATGGGAGAAGGAATGTAGAGCAAGAATAGAGCACCCACAGCCTCCCTGGAAATGGCCTTTATACAAACACACCAAATGACTTTCATATCCATGGGTTCCATTATTCCTTGGACTTCAAATATCTTTGCTTCTACTAATCCCTCCTACATCCTCCTGTCACTCGGATCCTGAAGGTCTCAACTACATCATTACAAGAACCTCAGTTCTCCCAAGCTGTGTGTATGCCCCTTCTGTAGATCTATTTTCCTTTGCTTCATAAATATAGGATTATACTCTCAGCTCCCTCTCTTACACTCTGAGCTACTAAAAGCAATACTGTCTCTTCCTATCCCCCATAGATTGTGCCATAATGCTCATGCTGTTTCACTATGTATTCATAGCTTGCTTAATTAAAAATAAGTTAATGTTGGTTAAGTTAAATTGTCCTATTATGATGCACAAAATACCACTTAATTTATTCCTCAAGAATAGTCAGGAAATCTTAATTGAAATGCACTATATTAACCTAAAGATGCGGAATTAAGTAACAGTCAGCATGGTCTCAGTTGTGTTACCATTAACCAACAAAAGAGAATCATACAACTCAGGGTATCATTTGTTGCTTCAGCAGTTATAAAGCTTCAATAATGCATTGCTTGAGGATAAACATATCCTTAACCTAGTCTTCTAGCATTCCTCTTAAGATCCTTCATCCACTTAGCTCGCCTGTGCCTTGTACAGCACCACTTGAGGTAGTGTTTGTTGGAAGCTACCTGGAATTCTGTTGAAAGCCTGTGAGGAAAGAGGCGAGCGTAAGTCATAAATAAGTCAGCAGTGGTGGGTTTGTTTGTGAGCTGCATCATGAACAATCACACGGGGCATTCTCAGCCCTACACCCTGCGGTGTCGACCTGAAGATGAGCTACAGCAAGAAGAGGAAACTAGGCGAAATAGACCATCATTAGAGCCAGCTCCTAAAGAAAGAAATCAAAACCCGCAATGCTGAGAGAGCAGGGGGAGGGAAAAGGACATGTGGGACCTTTGGGGGTGGGGAACCAGAAAAAGGGAAATGAATTATAAATATAGAATATATCCAATAAAAAAAAACCCGCAATGCAGCAGGACACAGTAGCCTCAAGCTTCACCAACCTGGAGCTTCAGTCCAAGGGATTCCAACCTCAAAGTATGGGAGACAACAGCAGGTGTGACACTGTGGTGGCTAAGTACAATGTCATGAAGTAAGTGCCCTAGGAAGGTTAGCCACGATCTAGAAAAGGACCAAGGGCCCTGTTAAAGAACACGAATTCAGAACCAGGCTCTAGCCCTACATCAGGACAGTAGGGAGCAGGGACCCAAAGCATATATAACTGGGAAGAAGAGCAACGATGCAGAGATTAACAGAAAGCTAGGCCTCTGCATTATGTCGACTCTTTGCCACTTAGAGAACCCTGCCTAAAGACCAATGAGCCCAGAGCCGACCGCAAGCCATAATCTTAAGTGGTCAGCACTGCTCTCTCAGCCTAAAAGATGGACACCCTCAACCTCTATGAGAAAACGCAATTAACATCGGATCATTTTTGTTTCAACAAGAAACCGAGATAGACAATGTTATGAAATATAAAGCTGTGAGGCTTTATACATGGTGATCCCATGCCAAGGAATGCCCCTGAGTAATTCCGCCATGCAACAGATCTAGTATAAAGGGGGGCTTAGTCGGGGTAGGGAGAGGCGTGAGGACATGAGAAAGGGTAGAAGTAGACAAGTGGACAGGTAGGCAGGTGGACAGATGGATCAGGGCTATGAGGGCAAATTAGGGGCATGGAGCAAAGAAGGAAAGTAAGGGAGAGCTAGGCAGGAACATGTGCGGAGTGAGTGTGTTGGAATGGCATCGGGCGGTCCTTAATGGCGTCGGGCAGTCCTTGGATAAGCAGCCCACACCTACCACACCTAGTGCTCCAGGCAGCCTCAGGTGCTAGCGGCAAATGATGATATAAGCCGTTGCTAGGTCCCTGAGATGAACCTAATGGAAACCCCTGTACCGCTATCAGACAAGCTATGACAAGTCCACTTTGGTAAGGATTAGTGAACAGAAAGTGGAGGAGAAGGGCCAGGGAAGCTCAAAGGGAAGACAGAAATGTGTCCCGAGCTGCAAGGATCATTACTAATTATGACAAACTTGCTCAAGAATCTTAGTCTCCTCCCATTCAAACAATGGGGGTTTCTATGGCAACGCTGCTACCAGTTTTTCTTTTCAATTTTTTTTTTTTTTAATGTAAGGGCAGACAATAAAATAGTTTACTGTTATCTAACAATATTACTGGAGAAACATGAAAAAATGTCACTCTGCCCAGACAGGAAACCAACAACTGACCAACGTACAGATACTACCGAAGTCCAACTTAGTGAACCAATGAGGTTTCCTGGAGCTAATTATAAACATGTGAGTGGAGGGTTATTTACAACAGGAGAAATGACTCAGCAGCAGCTCCATCACCAAGCACACTTCTGCATGGGGGACAAGACAATTCATGAAAGCGGAGACCTGGAGCCCAGGAGTGGATCGCAGGTAGCTCCACAGGCTGGAGGGTGTCCTTTCCCAGTGGCTCATTTGGGCTGAGCCCCTTCCAGCCAGTTCCGCTAATCCTTGCTTCTCTCTTCCAGGATGTGTGACTAGTCTCTGTTCCTTCCAAGTTGCTCAATATGAGCCTCTCTCAAGCATTGCAGGTGGTCTGAGAGTGTTACTCCTCAGTCTTTATTGCTTACATAGCCTTGAGCAGAGTGCCCTGCTACAACTGGTTGGATTCAGGGACTTCCTGTTTTGAGTTGCTTATTTCCCATCTTAATGTTTCACCTCCCCTTAGAACATATTGTTATTTAACTGCAAAAGTTGAATATCTGACCTAAAACATCTCCTCATTTCACTTCTGCTTTACATCCTATGTCTTAAGAAGTTTCCCTCCGAGATAGAAGGTTTGAACCTTGGAGAAGACTGCTACACACGAATTACAGTTCATTGGTTCCTGGAAAAGACAAAATTTTGCCAAGGTGATAATCTCACCATTGGATCAAGTCAACCGTCATAAGAGTAAGCATAACAGAGAAGATGGAGAAAGGCGGATGGGAGAATACCCTCCCTGCCCGCTATGATGGGCACGCTTTCTTTATGAGAAGCATTGTTGCCCTTATTTTACAAGTGACGGAAGAGAGTCTCAGCATGTTCATCTACCCCCATCACCCAGCTATCAGGAGTCAACATTTAAATACACCGAGCTGGTCCGTGCCCTCACTCCACACTGTGATATCATTCAATAAGAATGATTAAAAAAATAAGCTGTCTTAGTCAGGGTTTAATTGCTGCAACGAAAAGCAAGTTGGGGAGGAAAGGGCTTCTTCAGTGACTCACATTTCCAGACCACAGTTCATCACAAAGGAAGTCAGGACAGGAACTCGAGCAGGGCTGGAACCTGGAGGCAGGAGCTGATGCAGAAGCCATGAAAAGTACTGCTTACTGGCCTGCTTCACATGGCTTTACTCAGCCGGCTTTCTTACAAAACCCAGAACCACCAGTCCAAGGATGGCACCACCCACAAAGGGTAGTGCCCTCCCCCATTGATCACTAGTTGAGAAAATGCCCTACAGCTGGATCTCATGGAGGAATTTCCTCAACTGAGGCTCCTTCCTCTGTGATGACTCTAGCTTGTGTCAAGTTGACCTACAAAACCAGCTGATACATAAGCCAAACTATCGGGGTTCCATAAAGACCTCACTCATCCTTGTGCTGGGGTACAGAGTCTTCCAGTATTCTCTGCCCTGGAGCTACAAGTCTGGAAGGTTTAGAGAATGGAGAAAGATCCCAAAGGATTATACTCACACCTGGAAAGGGAAATCCCGGTAGGATCTACTCCCGCAGTCCCTCCGCTCCAAGCAGATTACGCCTGCTAGCTCCTCAGGCAAAGGGCTCTGCCACAGAATGAGAAGATTGAGGATATCCTTCAGAGCCCGACGGCTGAGCTAGGCTGGCACACGGGGTTCCAATCTGGACAGTTGCACCTGCTACCAGTCCAAGATGCCTCTGGCACACCCTGCCTGTTTTGACATTTTCTCTTTAATTGCTAGCCCATGCTTCCCACTTCTCTACAGAGCTGACTCATCTTTGCAAACCAGATAACTACTAGCATTTTATGGTCCCCTGGATCCTGGCATCCTGGGAATTTTCTCAAGTACTGGCTAGCAGGGGAAAGCTTAAGCCTAAATCAGTTGCCTTTGACCTCGGTTTATTGTCTAATGTCTTTCTGTGTATATAGGCTTTGTGACAGAGCCATGGTTCTCAGTGCAGAGCAAAGGCTGAAATGCACACCATTCACCACATGGTGAACTTGCTGAAGAAACCTAGAGTGTCCCCAGTCCCAACCAGTAGCCCTGCTCCATTTGGCTGCTTTAGTTTCAGCATTACGCTGGCAGCAATGGCTGCAAAGGCATTGTGGAAGGCAATAGAGAGATGATAGGGTGGGGTGTTTAAAGATGAACAAGCAAATAAAAAGAAATCTATAGACTCTGTGGTTAAGGGGGAAAATGATAAAGCAATGCAGTAGGATTGTAATCCCTAACCTGCACAGTCCTTAAATTTTTTCATCCAGAAGCATCCAGTGCTTCCAAGCATCCAGAAGCATCCAATCCCTCATGGCCACAGAAACCCTGTATCTTGTGTGCATTTCTTCTGTGGGGGATGGGAGGGGGATGCACATCTGATCTGCTGAAGGGTGTTTTAATCACCTGACAATGTTGATACTGGTGTTGCCATCTGAGGATCTTGAAATAGATTCATTCTCCTCTCTAAATTAAATAATTAAAAGTCAGAACATTTGCAGGCACAGCACTCAATGTTTATTAAAAGACAAAGTATACAGTATACACACTACACAGAGAATACTACCACAAGGAGAGGGGATCCCAAGCCAGAGTCCACATTCCTTCTGGAGGGGCTGAGCTTCTGTTTAAGATATGGAATAGGTATCCATTTCCTCCCTCTGGCCAAAAGAGTCTGCTCGCAAGAAACTCGAAAGTATTTCCCGGAAATTCCTGCTCTGGGGAAGCCACTCAATTTTTTAAGGCTAGGGAAGAGCCTGGAAGTCTGCCATTTTATGTTTTCTCAAATAAAAGTACATTCATTTATCTAGGGCCTCTTTCCTAACGATTTCCCTACTGGGGAGCTTCTGAAGTCCTATGGTCCATCACCAGTAGACCCCTCAAATACACAAGTTCCTGTCCTCATACTCTTTTGACCCCACAGAGATGGGGGAGACTGATTCTTCTCTTCCCAGGGTAATATGAGAGTACTAAACTCCTGAGAAGAGGGTTATTGTGTCCACTCTTCACTAGCGGGACCCAAAGCAAGCTCCCCTCTGAAGCTGGATTGGATGATAATCTATACCACACCCAACTACATCTGTGTTCATAACCATCTGGTATCTCAAGACAGTACAGGTTTCTACTTCGAAGGGAAATTCTATGTCATGTCAAGAGCATCTCTGGGGGTAGAAAATAGAGCTCCATTCCTCCCTACAGAGGCTATATTTTGGTTTTTTCAACTCCATCCGTTGTCTTCAAAGTATTCTTCCAAAAATATCCCAACAAATCTACAAAAATCACCAGGCAAGTAGCACACCATAGACAGGCTCCTTTGATCTAAGGGTCACACTTGAGCAAGTAGATTAAGTTCCTCCTGTAAAACCATACTGTGCTTAAATATAGTTACACACACAGTACTGTCATTGTGTTTATGACTAGATAAAGAAAAACATAGAGACATCAGGTGATGAGAGGCGGTTTCAGAGTCAAATCCAGTGATGCTAAAATAGTTAAGTGAGACACTTGGGGAAGGAAGATTGTCATCAGGTGTCTTTATTTGGGGGAGGTAAGGGGGCAGCTCATTGGTAAAGGTGTAGAACCAGTGAGGTAGATAAGAAGATGCTAGAAGTAAGCTGCTCACTGAGCAACCCGGAATAGACCCAGCGACCTAAAGTGTCACATAATATGGCGAGGGCTAGCTGGTCCCCCAAATGACAATGGTTGTGAGGATGAAGCATGCTTTCCCACACTGAACTAACTCAAAGACACCCCCTTTTCATCTCTGCCCTTACACTTGAGCTGTGCTTCCAAACTACCCAGACAGAAGGGGGGACTGGGCAAGAACTGGGGTAGGAGCAATTGGGATAAGTTGGCTGCCCCAAGAGTTCACCTTGATTGATGCTAATTGAGCTCTAATTGAAACCGTATATCTAGGCCCCAAGTGCACCTGAAGGAAAATTTAATATCCGGGAGCCACGCCACAGAGCTAGGAAGCCCCTCTCTCAGCACACACGTCTACCAAGTACATTATTTGTCTATTAAACTTTCATGTACCTTTGGAGACTCAACAGACTGCCCTGCTCGAGACAAAAAGAGCACAGCCTCTATTTTAGGCCGCCCTACAAAGCTGGGGTTTGACCTGGTAAGACTCTCACAGTTCATTTAGCATCGCTGCCATGCTCCGTGCTAATTAGAACCTGGGGACTCTTAAAAACCACTGGATTAAACAGTGTTTCCTCCCAAGCCGTCCTATACTGTGATCCAAACGGTTATGAAATTTATATTCAGGGAATAAAGAAGGGCAGGAAAGACATGGGGAGTAGAGAGGAGGAGGTCGAGGTAAATGGGAATTTTATATTGCATGAGAGGGCAAGCAAGTTCTTTGGTCTTTTATTCATGCATTCCACATGTATTTACTGACCCCCCCCCCCGTGTATGCAAGGTAATAAATATTACAGATCCCAGGGACATAGCGCTCTAGGATGATACATTTTATGGATGGGAACCAAACATGTGAAAGGAAATAAACACAGCATTTTGAGGCGCTAAGTACAATCAAGAAAACAAAATGGGGTAATAAGGCAAGAAGTGGATTAGAGAACGAGAGCAACCTCAGGTGAATGGAGCAGCCCTCTCTCCAAGGAGGTGACATCTGAGTCAAGAGCTGAGTGGTGAGGGACAGATCCATGAGGAGATCCGAGAGAGTCTTTGCCAGAGGAGGAAGCCCCACCAGCCAACAAAGGCAGCAATGAACTCTGAGGCCTCTGAGGGTCTGGAAGAAGCCAGTGTGGATGAGCAACAGGAAAAAGACAGGTGAGACTGGACAGGTACGCAAGGACTACATGTTAGGAAGCCTGCCATGAAATTATGAAACAGTACAGAGGGGTGTGTCTGTGTCTGTGTCTGTGTCTGTGTCTGTGTCTGTGTCTGAGTCTGTGTCTGTGTCTGTGTCTGTGTCTGTGTCTGTGTCTGAGTCTGTGTCTGTGTCTGTGTCTGTGTCTGTGTCTGTGTCTGTGTCTGTGTCTGAATCTGAGTCTGTGTCTGCCTGCTTCTCTCTCTCTCTCTCTCTCTCTCTCTCTCTCTCTCTCTCTGTGTGTGTGTGTGTGTGTGTGTGTGTGTGTGTATTAACCACCTCATTAGGCAGAGAAGTTGTTATGATCTAATGTCTACTTTGGAATATCCCGTCTAGCTACTTTATGGAAGATGGGCAGGGGAAGGCTGGAAGAAGAAATGGTGATGAAGAGACCTGCTGGGAGGCCATTGTGAACATCCTGTAAGGAGCCAGAGCCATAGGTTAGTGCTGGAGCACTTGCCTAGCATATGCAAGACCCTGAGTTGGATTTCTAGTACTATGAGGTGGACTCCAGCAAGGAACAGCCATGACATGTGCTGGATGGCCCTGGGAAGCATGGACAAACTGAAAACAGAGTCCATAGGTTTATGCTAATGCTTTTGAAAGTGTGTAAAGAGTTCTTTCTCAGGGTTTGCCCCTGAGAAGTGAGAAAGATGGGGCTGTCTTCTGTAAGGTGCCTTCTCAGTCTTAGCTGCATTGTTCTGCTTCTTTCTAGCTCTTACACATCCTTGTTTATAA